>OY757939.1:41788746-41836246 GCA_963585895.1 Sepioteuthis lessoniana
AGGAAAACTGAATTGAAACCTGTTAAAATCTGCTTAAAAATTGACCTTGTGTCATATCCTGGCCATGCAGAGGGGTTGGTAAATACACATATATACAGAGACACACGTAATCAGGATGTGTGTCTGTGCATGTGTCTGTGTAAATGCCCATATATAGGCAAAAATATGTTCAAATATGAATTTATGTATCTAAATGCACCGAGACATTCTTTTGTTTTTCTGTTTTCTTTTAAAATCACTCTAAATTAAAGAACTATACTTTTAAAAGTCATCTTTCTTCTAATATATCAACAACTCTCGATGTAAGTGCATATTAAACGAATTCCCCTTCAATTTTAGGAATTTTTTTCCCGAAAATAAGGTATAAATACTTCTTATAAATGTTTAATTTTAAGATAAATGTACTTAGTAGTGAAATCGATGCTACATAATAGTAACAAAACGACTCTTAAAATTTGGTTGGCTTAGATTTGAATTGGAACATTAACTATTCTGGTTCTACTGAAGATGTAATGTATTAGTTAAGCCATGGATTATCCACAGCTTTTCATTTTATAGACATGCGCACTCAATAATAAAGAAGTCCTACGCTTTAAACAATTGAACGTCTGGTACACAATTTAAACGTAGGTAATCGGAAATTTGATAGCTCTGCCTACTTTTGCGGGAACAAGCAGAAAGTGACCAATGAAACTTGCTAACGTGTATAGTTGATTTAGTTTATTGTTTTTTATAGCTTATTTCTCTTGCTTCGATATTTAATGAACCTTCCATTAACTTTCAAAAGTTACTGGCGTTTGCAGTTTCTGGAGGAGTTAAAATGCATATAGCTGTGAGTAAGAATGAAAATTATTTTTTTTATTAACATATGCATTCATTTGTATAAATATGTTACAACTCAATTCTAAATATTTTGAATTTTGATTTACCTGCTATAATTATGCATAAAAATTGAGTCACCAATCTTTTGAAATAGATAATATTTATTTTTTCGCATATGCAGATCTGAAGATGGCAGAAAAAAACATTATCCAAATAGGTGAATTTATCATGATGTAAAGTCGACGTTGAACGTTTCGGTTTCAGTAACCATCATCAGAACTTGGGTATCAGAATAGTTCACATAGCGATGGATGCCTGCTAAGATGACAAGAGCAAGCATTCATCGCTATGTGAACTATTCTGATATCCAAGTCGTGATGATAGTTACTGAAACCGAAACGTTCAACGTTGATTTTACATCATAATAAATTCACCTATTTGGATAATATTTTTCTACTTTCATATGTAGATCTCTACTCTCTATAGTTTCACACACATACTTATATATATACACGATGGGAAAACGATTACATATACAGTGTAACCCTAATATAAGAGAAACCCGGATATAAGATATATTTTTCATCCGGTCCCAAATTAGAGCCTGTGTTACCTAATCAAAATAGACCAAACCCGGATATAAGACAAGTCTCTTATATCTGGGTTACACTATATTGTTAAGTTAACATGGATATATTCTCATAATTCAAGCATGATAAATGACATTTGACCCCATCCTATTATTAATGGGTTTACAACTGATAAAAATTCACGCACCGAGTGAAAGTTCGTTCTTGGAGGGCAGATTGGGTTCTTTAGCCTTGGTTAGGCAACCAGTCTGGGAGAAGGAAAACTGAATTAAAACCTGTTAAATTCCACTTGAAAATTGACCTTGTGTCTTATCCAGCCCATACAGAGGGGTTGGTAAATATACATATATACAGAGACTCACGTAATCAGGATATGTATTTGTGCATGTGTCTGCATAAATATCCAAATAGACTGCCAACATATGTTTTAAAAATTATATAAGTACTGAATTGTACTTATATAATTTTTAAAGCATATGTTAGCAGTCTATTTTTTTTTCCATCAGTAGGTAGAGTTTTCGCCCATGGCCCGGGATACCGGGTTCAATCCCAGGTCGAGTCATACCAAAGACTCAAAAAATAGTATTTGATGCTTCCTTGCATAACACTCAGCATTATAAGGTACGAATTAAGGGTAAATCCAGGGAAAGGGTTACCGCCCTCCCCTACACGGCAGCCAACTTTACTAACTTTTACTTACATTTCAAAAGCCCATCATGCTATTACGCATTTGTAATGTATTTCTCTGTTCTTCTAAAATCCAAATCGATTTTTTTCCGCTTGTAAAGGAAATGTCTCTGCCCCTCTATAGGGTTACATAAATATATAACATAAATAACAATACATTTGATTTTCTTTCTTTTTCATTAAAATAACATAAAATTTATCTACACTACATTTCAAAAACTCATTATGCCATTACACATTTGTAATGTATTTCTTTGTTCTTCTAAAATCTTAATCGATTTCTTTTAAAGAAATTTTAAGGGATAAAATTTCAATATAAGGAAAGTCTAAGGAGGAATAAAATTTGATATGAAGTGAGTGACACTAAAGCCACGTTTATTATTTAACTGGATAATATTTTAGGGGGCTTTTGTGTACCATTAAACGGTAATTTCAAACGGTAAGTTTAAACAGTAAGTCCCGCGGCTTTCTAGTTCGAATACTGATTCGAAAAGATAACACAGACAATAAAGTCTATTTTTTGACTATCTTACTTGAGTTTGCTCTCGTGGAACTAATAGAGCAGGGCACATAATTTTTTTTGTCATTTCTTGATCAGATATAGATATCCTAGAAGAGATTCATAGTAATCAAGTTAATTTCTTTTAATTGGGGGAGTCTACGTGTATTTGCATATCTTATTGTCACAATTTGCCAGTCATTGACTTTTTGTCGAAATTCAGGCTTTAGGTTAACTGCTTCAGATTTCATATTCGGAAAAAGAAATACTGGCCTCACAACATGTTAAAATCTTTGTTCGAGGAGCAAGCCTCAATTTAGCTATTTACCATTTACTATTTAGTCACTGGAATTTAGTCACTGGAATTTAGCTATGTACCATTTACTATTTAGTCACTGGAATTTAGCCGCAGTTAAAAGCTCTTTTCAACTAAGACATCTGAAATTCTACACGGAAATTAAACAGCCACATACACACATACACACGTAAATATCTACAATGAGTGGAATTTAGCCGCAGTTAAAAGCTCTTTTCAACTAAGACATCTGAAATTCTACACGGAACTTAAACAGCCACATACACACATACACACGTAAATATCTACAATGAGTGGAATTTAGCCGCAGTTAAAAGCTCTTTTCAACTAAGACATCTGAAATTCTACACGGAACTTAAACAGCCACATACACACATACACACGTAAATATCTACAATGAGTGGAATTTAGCCGCAGTTAAAAGCTCTTTTCAACTAAGACATCTGAAATTCTACACGGAACTTAAACAGCCACATACACACATACACACGTAAATATCTACAATGAGTGGAATTTAGCCGCAGTTAAAAGCTCTTTTCAACTAAGACATCTGAAATTCTACACGGAACTTAAACAGCCACATACACACATACACACGTAAATATCTACAATGAGTGGAATTTAGCCGCAGTTAAAAGCTCTTTTCAACTAAGACATCTGAAATTCTACACGGAACTTAAACAGCCACATACACACATACACACGTAAATATCTACAATGAGTGGAATTTAGCCGCAGTTAAAAGCTCTTTTCAACTAAGACATCTGAAATTCTACACGGAACTTAAACAGCCACATACACACATACACACGTAAATATCTACAATGAGTGGAATTTAGCCGCAGTTAAAAGCTCTTTTCAACTAAGACATCTGAAATTCTACACGGAACTTAAACAGCCACATACACACATACACACGTAAATATCTACAATGAGTGGAATTTAGCCGCAGTTAAAAGCTCTTTTCAACTAAGACATCTGAAATTCTACACGGAACTTAAACAGCCACATACACACATACACACGTAAATATCTACAATGAGTGGAATTTAGCCGCAGTTAAAAGCTCTTTTCAACTAAGACATCTGAAATTCTACACGGAACTTAAACAGCCACATACACACATACACACGTAAATATCTACAATGAGTGGAATTTAGCCGCAGTTAAAAGCTCTTTTCAACTAAGACATCTGAAATTCTACACGGAACTTAAACAGCCACATACACACATACACACGTAAATATCTACAATGAGTGGAATTTAGCCGCAGTTAAAAGCTCTTTTCAACTAAGACATCTGAAATTCTACACGGAACTTAAACAGCCACATACACACATACACACGTAAATATCTACAATGAGTGGAATTTAGCCGCAGTTAAAAGCTCTTTTCAACTAAGACATCTGAAATTCTACACGGAACTTAAACAGCCACATACACACATACACACGTAAATATCTACAATGAGTGGAATTTAGCCGCAGTTAAAAGCTCTTTTCAACTAAGACATCTGAAATTCTACACAGAACTTAAACAGCCACATACACACATACACACGTAAATATCTACAATGAGTGGAATTTAGCCGCAGTTAAAAGCTCTTTTCAACTAAGACATCTGAAATTCTACACGGAACTTAAACAGCCACATACACACATACACACGTAAATATCTACAATGAGTGGAATTTAGCCGCAGTTAAAAGCTCTTTTCAACTAAGACATCTGAAATTCTACACAGAACTTAAACAGCCACATACACACATACACACGTAAATATCTACAATGAGTGGAATTTAGCCGCAGTTAAAAGCTCTTTTCAACTAAGACATCTGAAATTCTACACGGAACTTAAACAGCCACATACACACATACACACGTAAATATCTACAATGAGTGGAATTTAGCCGCAGTTAAAAGCTCTTTTCAACTAAGACATCTGAAATTCTACACAGAACTTAAACAGCCACATACACACATACACACGTAAATATCTACAATGAGTGGAATTTAGCCGCAGTTAAAAGCTCTTTTCAACTAAGACATCTGAAATTCTACACGGAACTTAAACAGCCACATACACACATACACACGTAAATATCTACAATGAGTGGAATTTAGCCGCAGTTAAAAGCTCTTTTCAACTAAGACATCTGAAATTCCTCATTGAACATAAACAACCACACACATACACACACGCGCGTACGGAGATATCTATAATCAGTGGGGTTAACAGATTTCGTTAGTGCCTTTTTATTTGTGCATTGTATTGAATTTTTATTTAGAGATTTTAAAGAGCTTGAATTTTTCACGAACTAGTTGGCAGCTATTATTACCAACAACAAAAGAGTAAGTCATCGTCATCGTCGTGTTCGTTAATGGTCCGGTAGACCTGCGTTCAATCCCCGTTCGAGTCATATCAAAGATTCAAAAAATGGTACTTGATTCCTCTTTGCTTAATTCTCAGGATTATAAGTTATAGATCAAGGGTAAAGTGGAGCAAACTAGGGAATGGAGTAGCGCCCTCCCTTACAACTCGGTGTAGTAGCTATTGAAAAGGGGCCTTCGGGCTACCCTCGACTACGGTCGCCAACTTTGCTTACTTACTATGTTATGTAAAAGGAGAGAAGAATCGGTGAAATTTTGTAATTAAACTGGTCAATTAATTAAACTAGTCAACAGATGGGATGAGAAGAGTACTTTAGTGAGGATTATTAAAACTGTTTTACAAATTTGCGCACAGAATCCTTGTCAATAGTAGAAAAGGAAAAAAATCTTAAAACTGTAAATACAGCAGTTTCAACGAAGGATAAGAATTTTTCCCAAGATTTGGAAATTGTTGAATGAATATGAATATAATCCCTCTCGAATATTTTTAAGCTTTTTCCAAAGAGATTAGAGCATTTAGAGATTTGGAAATATTGAAGATAATTCAAATAAGTCAGAGAAAATATTTGGAAAAGTACTTAAGATTTTGAGGAGTAATCTTGATGACGCGCAGTTAGATATTTACGTAACCCTATAGAGGGTTAGATAAATTTTATTCATCAGAGGAAAAAGTATAAAAATTTATTTAAAAAAAAAAAAAAATCAAGCTGACCACGTGCGACACTTGATTTGGCCTGAGTGGAAAAGGGAGAAGTAATCCCAGACAGTGCGGCAACACAAAGCTATTTCCTCTTTTTGTCGAGAACTACTATTCAAACCCTTAGTACGAATTCGGGGACCGAACTGTAAAGGCACGAAAAACTAAAACTAGCAGATGGGTTTCGTTACTTGTTTCTTGAATGGAGCTTCTCAAGAAATAAAGTAAAATTAAACGAAAAGTCGACTACTGAAATTTTACCAAGTTAAACAACTGAAAGAAAATTCAACCGATAATTTTGTGGAAAAGAACTTTAAAGAAGACTCGCAATTAAATGAACTCTGAAATATTAAAAAAAAAAAAAAAAAAAAAACAAAACAAAAAAAAAGAAAAGAAAACTACTCAAATTCAAAGAACTTTATTTCCCGGACACTCTTTCATATAAGTTCCAGCAAATTGTACTCAAAATTTGCAACACTTTATCTTTTATATCCGTTTCTTCCTCGTTTCTTTTGTATAAAATTCCCTTTTAAAAACTTTATTGTCTATGTTATCTTTTCGAATCAGTATCCGAACTAGAAAGCCGCGGAACTTACCGTCTAAAATTACCGTGTAATGGCACACAAAAGCCCCCTAAAAACATTATCCCGTTAAATAATAAACTTGGCTTTAGTGTCACTCACTTCATATCAAATTTTATTCCTCCTTAGACTTTCCTTATATTGAAATTTTATCTCGTAAAATTTCCTTAAAAGAAACCGATTAAGATTTTAGAAGAACAAAGAAATACATTACAAATGTGTAATGGCATAATGAGTTTTTGAAATGTAATGTAGATAAATTTTGTGTTATTTTGATGAAAAAGAAAGAAAATCAAATGTATTGTTATTTATATTATATATTTATGTAACCCTATAGAAGGGCAGAGACATTTCCTTTACAAGCGGAAAAAAATCGATTTGGATTTTAGAAGAACAGAGAAATACATTACAAATGCGTAATAGCATGATGGGCTTTTGAAATGTAAGTAAAAGTTAGTAAAGTTGGCTGCCGTGTAGGGGAGGGCGGTAACCCTTTCCCTGGATTTACCCTTAATTCGTACCTTATAATGCTGAGTGTTATGCAAGGAAGCATCAAATACTATTTTTTGAGTCTTTGGTATGACTCGACATGGGATTGAACCCGGTATCCCGGGCCATGGGCGAAAATTCTATCTACTGATGGAAAAAAAAAAAAAAAAAAGAAAAGCAAAGCAAATGTATTTTTATTTATGTTATATATTTATTCAACCCTACAGAGGGTCAGAGACATTTTATTTACAAGATGGTTTTCTTTATGGTTTCTTTATTTAATGGCATATCAACCTTTTGTAGGTTATTTAATGCCAAAGCCATTCTCCTAGAAGAACAGTAGTGGTACTATTTAACCCATAGCTGGGAGGATAAGGGGGTTCATACCTTTCCCAAGGGTATCTGCCTGAAAGTGAATGTAATAGCGCGACTGAAGTACGAACTCGCATACTACGATTCCGCAGTCCATCGCTTTAACCATTACACCACGAGGACACCCCCTTATTTACAAGAGGAAAAAGATTTGGATTTTAGAAGAACAGAAACACATTACAAATGTGTAATGGCCTCATGGGTTTTTGGAATGTAGTGTAGATAAAAATGAAGTTATTTTAATGGAAAAGAAAGAAAAGCAAATATTTTGTCATTGTTTATCTTAAATTGTTTTGACAAGATCTATCATTATCTAAAGCAATTTTTAGTATAAATTTAGGATAGGAATTCGAATTAGCACTTGCGAAGTAGTACCAACGATTGTGGAAAGTAAACATAACCTCCATTAGAAATTGACTTGCGCCAGATCATAGACTGCGAGATATAGAAAAGCCTAAACCTTATACAAAGAATTGACCGTCTTTCACTAAAACTTGTGTTGTGTTCTGGTTAGTGAACACAAGTAGTAGTAATAATAAGACAAACCACGATATGTGAGGAAAATAGTTATATTTACATGAAAGAGTATTTACACGAGAGAGACTGTTAGTAATAAGAACATAGGATTAGTGATAGAGTAATGATATACTTCAACAATAGGAACGGCTCTTCTGGTCTGACTTAGGCTTATTCGCAGACTGATCTCCGCTACTGCCATGTATGGCAAATGGAACAGCTCATTATGCTGAAAAGGTAGGTGATACCCAACAACTTGTCACCTCTGTATCATCACCGAAAGACACTTTTTTTTTGATGAACTAAATATTTTTATTTTTGTAAGCCATGTTTTGTTCCCTGTTTCATGGCGTCGACTTTTATTTATTAAAAAAAAAAACTTTTTTAATTGTGCGGTCTCATTCGTTTACTAGCTAACCGGCGACTCCGACTAGCGATTGGTCTGTTGTTTGGATGTAAAAAAACACAACGCGGGCAGATAACGAATCAGTCGTGTTATCTGTAGATATACCCGACCACAGGAATGATCAGCAGATAAGAAACGGAAACAGCCCCGTGTTTGGCGAGGAAAGCTGTACCGTCACTTTTACATTGTGTTTTTTCCACTATTCTTCAGATAATATTGACAATAAACTTTTAACTTTTCTTATTATTTCCTATTTATGAAAAATGTTGTGCACGTGGAAGCATTGTTTATGGAATACCGCTGAATTACATAACTTTCCTTTAATTCTTGACGACCAAAGTTGTAGTTGGCGACCGTAGTCGAGGGCAACCAGAAGGCTCCCTTTTCAATAGCTACTACACCGAAGTGTAGGGGAGGGCACTACTCCTTTCCCTGGATTGCTTCACTTTACCCTCGATACGTACCTTATATTGCTGAGTGTTAAGCAAGGAGATATCAAGTACCATTTTTTAAGTCTTTGGTATGACTCAACCTGGGATTGAACCCATGTCTCCCGGACCATTGGCAAACACTCTACCCACAAGACTAATGAGCCAGTTTGACGACCAAACACTTCTACACTTCTAAAAATGTAAGGAGAATTAGTGTTGTATAGCCATGACCAACTATACAAACACATGATACATATACATCTACATATGCATACATGCAGAATCATAACGACGACACAATAATAGACGAGCGAAACAGTTCTTAGGAAAATATACCTCTCACTTTATTTGAAAGAGTTGTGTGTGAGAGGGAGTTGGAGACCGAACAGAACTGCAACATATTAACCTCCACTCTTATGGCCATCAGCGTTTCTTTCCCGTTCTCCTGGGCTGCTCAACCAGGGGCCTGGGGGCCTAGCCTCTCTGGGACATGTTCTCAATCCAGCATCTTATCTCGAACTCGTCTGATCCACAGCTGGAACTGCTCAATCGGGGGCCTGAGGGCCCACTCTGCTGGGTGCTGGCTTTCTCTACCGCATCCTGTCTCCAACTGGTCAGGTCTCCAAACTAACTGACTTCCTGTCTTTACCGAGTTATATAATAGTTCAACGCCCCCTTCTTCTTGTGGGCATCACAATTGCTCTCATTCAACCCATCCACGGTCACGGTTATAATTCTGATATTCCTCGACCGGATGAACCTGTTATTTACATAGGTGCATTTCCTATTTTGACAGCCCGGCCGGGTCGTAGGTCAATATACAACATAATTTTTTTGAATATTGAAGCCGACTACATACAGTAAAATTTTCCTGAAGTAAAATACAGACGAATTTTGCTTGATGCCCGTGTTAGAAGAATATTTTTGATAATAAAAGAATATGAAATAGAAAGATGTCCGAAGTCATCTTTTGCTTTAAAAGAAAACTTGAAGAGAATTTTGCTAATATTTTATGAATATTCGTACATTCATTTATTTATTGCTAACTAAATTTTAGCAACTTACTAGGCATTAAAAAGTACTCTCTGGTTGCTATTATTTCGTTCTTTGACTTATGTACATTGTTGCAAACCTTAGATTTGTCTGGAGTGATTTTTAGTTCGAACACACGAAGACGCGTCTGTTACGTTCTATAATCGTAAGACTTGAATCTTAAGGCTGTTATTTAAAAAAAAACAACAACTATGCAACTGTTTTCATATTTACCAACCCCTCCGCTCGGGCAGGATATGACACAAGGTTAATTTTTAAGCGAAGTTTAACAGGTTTGAATTCAGAGTTTTCCTTCTCCTAGACTAGTTGCCTCACCAAGGTTGAAGAACCTAGTCTGCCCTACTATTTGCCTATAGCTGGAGGGAGAGTAATTGGATTCATACCTTTCCCAAGGGTATTAGTGCTATGCAAAATGCAATCAGTCTCGTCCAGGATTTGAACTCGTGTCGTCGTGTCCATTTCCTACGACGATAACCATTACACCACGGGCACCTCCAACTGTTTTAGACAACTATAAAATGGACCATATTGTGATGAACAAATTCTCTAACAGCGGCTCGGAAAATTGCTGATATTTTTAAAAAGTTCTTGAAGTTTTTGTGTGAAAAAGTTTTTTTGACAACTTTTACTTATAATTAAAAAGCAACTATTCTTGGGTATATTAAAATTGGGTATATGAAAGTTGATTTTTATTAGAAAAAGAAACTGTATTTCTTTTAAGAATGGCTCTGTTGTCACCTGAAAAATTTGTTTTGACATTTAGTCAAAATAACGTTCTAAAACTCTCTCTCTCTCTCACACACACACATGCACGCACACATACACATATATATAAAAAATAACGTTCTAAAACTCTCTCTTTCTCTCACACATGCACACTCACATACATAAAATAACGTTCTAAGACTCTTTTTCTCTCTCTCTCACACGCACACATACATGCACATCCGCACACACACACATACATACACACACGCCCACAAAACCAATTAGAACAACACTTGGCCGCGAAGAAGGAGCTTCCGAGACTAACATGCTAAACATCTTTTGTTTTTTGTTTTTTTATAGAAAGTAGTTATCAGTTAAGCGATAAAAAAATCTTGATTAGCTGGTAACAAACATGACTTATTGTTATATACCCTACCAATGAACAATAATGGGTGTGTCTCAATCCTCATAAATACTATTGTGAGGTGGGTGAAACTAAGTAGTCACCACGAACAGTGGTTTACCTTCCTCACGCCGCTGGCAAGTATTGTATTTTGTTAATATTATAAAGATTTCTATTTCATTTCCAACCTCTATTTTGGTTATTACTCATTCAGTGACCTTTGATTAGGTTACGACGCTGATTGAAAATTTGAGATCTCAGTTGTTTTAAAATGTTCCTTTGTTAAGTGAATGTTCATACATTCAAATTGATAACAATGAAAACTTCCTCTGATTCATCCTAACGTACCTTTCTAATGACTTATGTTTACTTTTTGAACCTTTAATTTTATGTACATCAAATAATCTGTATAAAATTTATAAATTTTACAAAAAATTGTAAAAAAATATGTTTTGTAAATTATGTTTTGAAAATCTTAATAATAAAACATTTTGAAAAAAAAATTGCTGAAGCTCCGATTGAAGTCATCCAATCATTCCATTAAATGAATTTATATTAAAGCTTTTTATCATCAGTCTCTAATATGATCCCATTAGTCAGAAATATTAGACATGAAGTGTATCGTAAAATTGGGCTCAGTTCAAAATGTACTTACGGGTTCAAATGATCAATTAAAACAAGACCAAGAAATACGAACCTATTTTGTGATTTAGACATCAAGGATGAATAGTTATGGAAATAAATTTCCTTTTCCCTTTTGTGACGTTTTCTCCAATTGGAAAATTATGAAGAGTACAATGTTCTAAATAAAGTGTTTTGTAAAATTGATTCTCACAATGTTTTCTTTTGTAAAATTGCAGATTGCCGTAATGCCAACTTCAAGAAAATTTTCGCGAAAATGCATTTTGTTCCTTGCATTGAGTGTGGTTGTTACCATATTGCTACTACCAGCTGAAATCTTTGAATGTAAATATTTTAAATTCTTTATTAGGAATATAAATATAATAATTTTTTTATTTGCGGCACAATTTGACAGACCAGACTAAGTATGTGATTTGCTTTTATCTTTAAAAAGAAGTTGTTGTTCAGAAACATTATTTGATTGCTTATCGATCGAAATTTCGGGTGAAATTTAATAATGTCATTGAATTTCTCTTTATCATTGGCATTGTTGACTGTAAAATTCATAGCTGTGTTGGAATCTGGATTTATGAGGTTGAAGAAAAGAAAAATTTATTAAAGTTATTGATTTTATTAAAAATGTTTGAACAAACTTCATTTTCAATTTTTTTTTGACATACTAAATGTTTTTGTTCAAAATTCGTCTGTTTCGCCAATGGTTAGGGAGACATGGGTTCAATCCCAGGTCGCGTCATACCAAAGACTTTTAAAATGGTACTTGATACCTCCTTGCTTAACACTCGGCAATATAAGGTACATATCGATGGTAAAGTGGAGCAATCCGGGGAAAGAATTAGCGCCCCCCCTACACCTCGGTCTAGTAGCTATTGAAAAGCGAGCTTTCTGGTCGCCCTCGACTGCGTTCGCCAGCTTGACTTTTTACTTCTTGTATTTCTACGACACCTTCTGTGTCTATTGGAAGTGGTATACAACTTAAATGAAGAAAAGTGGTCAAATAGTTTTCAGTTTTTCGAAACCAAATAATTTTGATCAAATCATTGAAATACGTATGCTTATCTTCGCTATTTTATCATGAAGTTTTGAACACGTGACAATCCTACTAATTTATGAGTCTTTTTATGAGTCATCATCATCATATCGCACTGGTAGCACGGATATCCCTGACCCTCTCTCGCCACTCCTCCCTATCGTTCATCGCCCTAGGCAGGTCTTCAGGACAACATCCCGTATCCTCACATAGCTGCTGAATGTATGTTCGTGCTGGTCGTCCTGCTTTTGCACGGCCATGTGTGGGGGTCCATAAGAGTACATCTCTTATGAGTTCGTCCCTGCTTGAGTAGTGGGCTATATATTCAAGGATTACGGCATACAACATACACTTGGGGAAGCCCCCCCCCCCAAAAAAAACATATTAACCAAAACAAGAAAGATGAGAATATTAACCGTATTGTTTTAAGAACAGATTTGAATATCTCATCAGACAACAGTCTATGATTTACAGAAGGCACTTTTAAGCCATAATTCCTAGCACAGACTGTTTTTTAAACGTTAAATACTAGGTTCCATTGATATTTATCAAACAGCAGAACAACAAATTCTTACGAAAAAAAATGTTTATTATTATTGATCATCGAAACTAAATTAAATAATAACATTAATTTTTCGCTCATGATTACAATGCGCTAATTTTAGTTTTGAATGTTTTTTCTTCAAGAGCTAATGTCAATGAAAATTCCCCAACTAATTTTTTGAGTTACACTGTTTACGACAAACTGTAATTTTAGTCAATTTCTCATTTATTGACCCAGAGTTTTAAAATACTATAGATTTCTGAAGAACCTTAGACTTTTGAGAGCTCTCGAATTGATAAATTAAGTGTTTTGCAATACAAGCATTCCATTTAAGCTACTAAATATCTCTAAGAAGTAAGTAAAAGTAAAAGTATAGTTGGCGAACGTAATCGAGGTCTACCAGAAGGCTCCTTTTTCAATAACTACTACACCGAAGTGTAGAGGTGTTATGGGGACATATCCTACCATACCCCACAACAGTGGCGACACGATGGGGGTGTCCTCGTGGTGTAATGGTTAAAGCGATGGACTGCGGAATCGTAGTATGCGAGTTCGTACTCCAGTCGCGCTATTACGTTCACTTTCGGGCAAATACCCTTGGGAAAGGTATGAACCGCCTTATCTTCCCAGCTATGGGTTAAATAGTACCACAACTGTTCTTCTAGAAGAATGGCTTAGGCATTAAATAACTTACAAAGGTTGATATGCCGTTAAACAAAGAAAGTGACGACACGAGGATTCGAAAGAATTTACGCGTAGAAAAACCACATACACGGATTTAATAATATCACCTCACGGTGACGAAAAAATTAGTGTTCGAAAAACGCTACACAAGAATGTTTTTTGTTTGACTGAAACAACAAACCCCAAAAGAAAATCTCCAAATTGTGAGTAAACCCTTCTTTTTTCCTTCTTGTGAATAACCAAAAAAAAAAAAAAAATACAATCTCGTCTATTTTTTTGAACGAGTGACAGATAAAAAAAAAAGATATACCTCAACCGGTGAGAGAAAGAAGAAAAATCCGTAGTAGATTAAAAAAAAACAAACGATTTTTCTGTCTCCCTCTGTTTTTGACTTTCTGCTAACTATTCTGTGAAAAGTAAAAAAAAAAAAAAAAGATTATACTGAACTGTAATTTAAATTTTTTTATAACTTTGCTGAGTATTTTTTGTCCCTCTCAATGTGATTTCTGTGTAAAAAAAAGAAGAAAAGTTACGCGGTATATCGTAATTTAATTTTTTGCCAACACTCATTCTCATTTTTTTTTCTCGCTTGTCTAAAGAGAAAATAAAACACTCCCTTAAAAAGAAAAAAATATTTTTTTCTCTTGGTAAAAAAAGAAAAAAAATGGGACAAAACATGGAAGACTTAAAAGAGACGATAACACGCCTAATAGAGTTTTAATTGGACCAACAAAAATTACAATTGGACCAACAAAAGAGAGCCGAGGAAATGTTCCTCCTCCAACAACAGAAAGCAGATGAGAGAATGCAGAAAACTGAATCATTACCCAAGCATTAATAAGTAGGAACCAAACCCTAGAAAGCAACGTAGCTTTCCCACAGAGTGCAGTTCTAAATACTATAAATAATTTTATTTATTGCCCTGTGTCAAATTAAACATTTGCCACATACTTCAGAAGGTACGAAGATCTATATAATATTGACTGCAGCAATTGGTCAGATCAAAAAAAGGTCCGCCTAATACTCAGCAAACTAGGGCCCGCGGAGCATGACAAATTCATGGATTACATTTTACCCCAGAAAACTAGTGACCTGACGTTTACAGAAACTGTTAAACTATTAACAGAACTGTTTAGTCCCAAAACATCGTTATTCCACAAACAGTGGAAATGCTTAAACCTAACAAAAAAAGACGACGAGGATTACTTGACGTTTTCTTCGGTCGTCAATAAGCATTGTGACGAATTCAAGCAGGCAGATCTGAGTGCCGATGATTTTAAGTGCCTCATTTTTCTTCAGGGACTTGTCTCAACAAAAGACTCCGAAATCTGACGAAGAGTTTTAAGCAAATTGGGGAGTGAACCGAATTTAACGTTGAAAAAATTAGCAGAAGATTGTCAAAGGATAAGTGTAAAGAAGGATTCCAGAGACATTGAGGAATCCGGAGTCGCACACGTCAGAAACTTACATAAAAAACTACTCATTACTCCCCGAATAAAACAACAAAGAGAGGATGCTATCCCCCCACAAAAACTGGAAAAACAAGTAAACAAGACTCCTTCGACTCCTTGTTTTCGTTGTGGAAAATTTCATTGATTGCCCATTTTGCACTAAAAAATGCCTAAATTGCGAGAAAGCAGGGCATAAAAGTTCACACTGTAAATCACAAAATAATAAAAAACGGGTTCGTCAAGCAATATCAAATCAAAAATACGAAAATAATATTCGTAAATATGTGCTGGTTAAAATCTTAAACAAGGAAGTTAAGTTACAATTAGATTCTGGATCAGACTTGACCATAATCAATTTGCACACGTGGAGAAAATTGAATGAGCCGACAATGCAAAAAATGTCTAAAACTGCTAAGACAGTTACTGGGATGAAAATCAAATTCGAGGGAGAGTTAATTACAAAGGTTACTTTTAACGGCACAAAAAAAAAAAAAAATTAAAACTTTTTGTGCTAATGAATACTGAGAACTTATTTGGTACTGACTGGATACAGGAATTTAAATTGTGGGATTTACCCATTAACACTTTTTATCAAAAAGTGGAATCCTTAACGACGGAGAAACAAAGTCTTAAGACAGAACTAAAAAAGACTTTTCCCGAAATTTTGGCAGCTAGTCTGGGAAAATGTACAAAAACAGCAGCCAAATTAAAACTTATAGACAACGCACAACCGGTATTTAAGAAAAAAAAAAAAAAGAAAAAAAAAAAGAAAAAAAAAAAAAGAAAAAAAAAGAAAAAAAAAGAAACGTACCGTTCGCTTCGCTAGAGAAAATAAACAACGAACTTGACAGACTGGTCAAGACCGGCATCCTATCAAAAGTGGAGTTCAGCCAATGGGCAGCTCCTACTGTCTACGTCAAAAAGAATCTAAAGAAATACGCATTTGCGCCGACTTTTCAACTGGGTTAAACACAGTATTAAGAGATTACCACTACCCACTTCCTAGCCCTGAAGAGGTCTTCACAAAGCTAAACGGAGGAAAGATCTTCTCCAAGGTTGACCTGAGTGATGCATATCTTCAGATTCCTGTCGAGGAAAATAGCTCTTAAGTTGCTTTGTATGAATACCCTCAGGGGTTTATTCAAATTCGAAAGGTTACCGTTCGGGATCAAGATCGTGCCGGCCATTTTCCAAGAGGTAATGTATACCACCTCCAACCCCGGTCCTCGATTACGGCACCAAATATAACCCCTCAGGGTCACAACCTGGTTTAAACGATACCAATTATGGTACCCCTTTGCCACAACCTCGTCCACCTCCCTCCAATCTCTCTGCTACAACGTGGAAAAACAGATCGAAAGTTCCCCCAGGAAAGTGACCATATACTGCTCTGCCCCACGCTGTGTTTCTTTAAAAGAAGGGCTGATGGCCACGTCTGAAAGGAAGAGGGTTAACTGGCAGCTGAAGACTGAAATCCGAAGGGTATATATTGTAGAAAAAAAAAATACAACCCCAATTTCTGCAGTAGGTAATAATAAAAAGGTTTTATAATCTCCAAAGTTACAGATGGCGACAAAAACTCTGCGGGTGTGACTTATAATGGTCTAAGGCGGCGGTTTGACGAGGGTTAAGTCTTCTTAAAAACAATTTGTCCCAGCGGCGGACTGGCGATGAGTTGGCAGCGCAAAGCACAATTCCAATCTGTTGGTCCCTGTCTGGTCTTCGTCTGCTTCGTCTGGTCTCAACTGCTTCGCTCTCTGCCACCAACTGCTGAGTTCAAAAATCAGCTTGTTTATATTATAATTGCCAATATTCTGGGGTAGGTTCTGAATGAGGCAGGGGTGATCTCTATAACGTCATTTTCAACTCATCAGACATTCGTCATGTCTTTGTTTCAGTTTTCGTCATCAGAAAGGGTCCAACCCCCTTTTCACTACTTTCACAGAGTCGTTCCTCTCACTACCCTCGTAGTGAGGACTACAGGAGGATAGCTTTCCTCCTACCAACATAGTTTCTTTCATTTTACTGCTTATGACATCAGAAAGGGTCCAACTCCTTTATGTCCAAATATGCTGGACTGTCACTTTTGATGGAACTGGTTTCAGACCTACGTAGGCGAAAGCGCTGGCCTTCTCTCCCGGCTAATTGATAATTCCCTTTCAGCACCGATAAGTAATTCCGGATAATTTTCTCATCCCTTAGCTGAAGCATTTCCCTAAATGCCAGATGGCCTCCCTCTCATCAACAAAGACTTCTTTGTTCGCTTCTGAGTCCCATCTTTTAACTGGAGTGCACGTTACCACGTATCTGGTTCTTTTTGCTGTCAAATTCTTGATTTTAACTTTTTCCAGGCTCGAAAATCATTTTAGTATTATTACTCCTTTCTTTTTTAATAACAATATTTTTCTTCCTCAAATTCCGCCTGAGCTCTGTAAACAACTTTATCTTCCGTACCTGTCAACGTCTTCCAGTTCCTATTTCGGGCCTTCGTCAAAAATTCTTTTTCCCAGAAATTTAAATTTTACACTTCTTGGCAATTATATTTGGCTGCTCAACTCTTCTGGTTAACCCTTCATGTACTGCCATAGACAAATATTGTCACAATGAATACCTTGTTAGACGGCCTTGATTTTGCAATCGCGTACCTAGACGATATAATTATCATCAGCAAATCCAAAGAGCAACACCGAGAACATGTACGCAGAGTATTCTCGCGGATACAGGAGTTCGGTTTTAAAGTTAAGGAAGAAAAGTGCGAATTCTTCTTAGAAGAAATCAAATACCTGGGTCATATAATAGACAAGGACGGCAGGAGACAGGACCCTGATAGGGCAACAGCAATAAAAAAACATGCCAGTTCCCGGGAACATCACAGAATTGCAAGGTTTCTTAGGTTTAGCCAACTATTACCAGTTATTTATTCCTAACATGCAGAACCTACGGGCCCCACTTAATGCGCTTTTGAAAAAAGACAGTACATGGAAATGGACACCGGAATTTCAGGAGGCATTCAACAAAATCAAGCATACACTGACGTCAGATCTTCTGTCGCGCACTACAATCCAGAATCAGACATTATAGTGGCCAGTGATGCGAGCTCTCATGGCATAGGCGCTTGCATAATTCATAAAATGCCGGATGGAAGTAAAAAACCAGTAGCACACGCTTCACGTTCCCTATTGCCCTCAGAGAAGCATTACTCGCAGATCGAGAAAGAAGCCCTTGCAATAATTTTTGCAGTATTAAAATTCCACCGTTACCTGCATGGAAGATTTTTAAAATTACAAACTGACCATAAATCGCTCCTAACCATCTTCGGATCGAAAAAAGGACTACCTGTATATACAGCAAACAGATTACTAAGGTAGGGAACCATCTTACTTAATTACAATTTTAAGTTAGAATATCTCCCTTCCAGACAAATCGGTCGTGCTGACGGATTGTCAAGGTTGGTTCCAAGTCAGAGTGAACTCCTAGAAGACTCTGTGATCGCTTCCTTACGAACAGACTGCGAGATTAAAAATATGATGCTTAACACGATAAGGGAACTTCCGGTTAGACTACAGGAAATAAAACGCGAAGCCCAAGAAGACGAATTTGTTAGCGCCATAAAACAGAAGATTGCGGACAAAAATCAACAGATAGCGGACATTTTCTCGTTGTACGACAACGTACTATTATATGGTGAAAGGGTGGTTATACCCAAGACCATACAGAAAATGATATTAAAAGACTTCCATGCGGGTCATCCAGGGAAGAACAGGATGAAGAGTCTAATGCGGAGTTACGTGTATTGGCCAAAAATAGACCTGGACATTTCCAATATGGTTGATGCTTGCAAGGGTTGTACCCTTGTAGCACTATATGGGTGGCCCGCCAAGCAGACGATTCCTTTGTCTGTTTTGGCGCGAAACCAGACAAAGGATTTTTGGACCTGAAATCTCGCCATATCCGGAAGTGGTAAGGGGACACGAAAGAGAGTTGGCTGGACAAAGGAGCTGGCAGGCAGTTGGCGACGGGACAGCAGAGAGAGTTGGCGTGGAACCACGGACAGATGCGGTCGACTCCGGAGACAGTAGCAGACAAGATAGGGTCCAGCGAAGAAGATTGAGTCAAGAGATGTCGGCATTCCAGTCGCTTTGTGGAATTTTCGCTAGTAACCCACGCTAGCGTTAGTCTGCACATGCATATAGTGTTGCATACTCTTCTTCTGCTCTGAGTTAACCCCAAGCATTGTTCGTGTTTGTTCGTTTGTTCTTGTATTTTCTCCTGTCCCCCCGATCGTATTCTTGTGGTGGCAAGAAATGTGCGTTACCCCCTTCGGACCACTAGTTGATCACCGGCTGAGAAGAGAATGGTTAGAAGAAGTTGATAAAGTGTGTGGGGGCGAGGGCGGTAACGTTACACCCAGTCGGCAAAGGCGCCACCGATTACCTACAAGCCGTGGCCAAAGACAAACCAACCTTGGTCCAGGATTCACGCGGACTTCGCGGGACCAATGGAGGACATTTACTACTTGATTGTAGTTGACAGCTACACAAACTGGCCGAAAGTCCTTAGGTGCAAGAGACCCACGACTGGGGTCGCCATCATCTTCCTCCACGAACTGTTTGCTCAGTTTGGTGTTGTAGACTGCTTAGTCAGCAACAACGGAACACAGTTCCCGTCGTCTGGTTTTAAGGAATTCTGCGACACCTTCCAGATAAAACATATAACTACACCTCCGTACCACCCAAGATCCAACGGACTGGCGGAACGTTTCGTAGACACTCGGAAGAGAGCTCTAAAGAAAGCCTCCGGAACACCCTCAGAAAAGGCTTTTCAGCAGTTCTTACAGGTTTACCGAATCACATCGAACCCGAATACACCAGACGCAACATCACCTGCAGAGATTATGTTTGCGCCAAAGATACAAGTTTTTGAAAAACTGCTGCCAAAGCAAGCAAGTCTGGGTAGGACCACGACTGTTCCCACAAAAAGATATAACCCAAGAGACAAGGTTTTCTTCAAAGCCTACAGTAATAACACATCTTTTTGGGAACTTGGAACAATCGACAAAAGAATTGGTAACACGACATATATCATACTGGGCCCTACCGCCACACATAAAAGACACCTGAACCCAATCAGGAGGCGACGGCTAGATGACCCTGGCCGCACACCCCAAGACGAGGAAGAAGCTATCGAAACGTTGTACGATACGTTTGATATCGAACATCCACAAGCAGCCATAGAACAGCGTCGATCGGGAAGAAAGAGGAAATTTACCGAACCTTTGACCATTGACCCCCCAAAAAGGAGATATTGACTTTTTTTTTTAACTGAACAAAAATGCTTGGGAGGGGAGTATTATGGGGACATATCCAACCATACCCCAAATATGGACTCGTTCAACCTAAACATATTCTCCGAGCTAGCTCGCTCGGGGAAGACAACTTCTCGTTTCTTACGAGACATTTGACAGACAGATTGCAAGCCGAGAACGGCTAGTACTTCCTTTGTATGACTTCCTTTTTCTGCTAATACAATGACGTTAACCTATCACCCGTTGTTTGAATTGTTCTTCCATCGGTCTTATCTGAAGACCACAACAAGGGGAGGGCACTACTCCATTCCCTGAATTGCTCTACTTTACCCTTATATTGCTGAGTGTTAAGCAAGGAGGTATCAAGTACCATCTTTAAAGTCTTTGGTATGACGCGACCTGGGATTGAACCCAGGTCTTCCGGACCAATGGCGAACACTCTAACCACTTGGAAAACAAGTAAAACTTCAAAATATTGTTTGATACCCATCAGAAGTTGGCTAATCAAAAATTTATATGATCTCAATTTTTCTGTTACAGATCATAGCTATTTACGCCATATCATGTCTCAGGATTCCGTGAATCTTTCTCCACAGTTCAATTGGTCTTTAGGGCGAGCGGAAGAGATTTCAAAAAATGTCAAAAATAAAAACAATGTTGAACAAAAAGAAGGTGAGTGCATTTATTTATTTATATTCCTACATAAACTTTTTTTAAAAATAGGAATGTCAATAACTTCTTGAGATACGGAGCACGATAACAGATCGTTTATTTAACGAAAAATACTTTGATAAAACGGTAAACGTTAACATTTCTAGTCACTTCCCATAACTCTAATAAAAATAAAACCCCAAAGTCTTAGCAAATGACCTTGCGACTCTCGGCAGACTGTGATTGTGTAGAATGGACGAATATCCCCATGTTAACACAAGAAGATAATCCACAAGGATTACACGTTACTGTGATACACTTTTGAAATTTACCGATTCCTTAAGATTAAAAAAAAATCTTTTACAGATCTGATTCAATATAATTCTCTTTTTACCGCTTGAATCAACTTTGGAATTTCAAATATTTTCAACAAGATTCAATTCATCCAAAACCAGGTTTCCTTCGACAATTCCAATCGTTTTTTATCGAGAAGGAGAGAAATTACTCTTAGCAGATCGTTACTTAAAAGCCTCTAGCCAATCAAATCAGTATTTTTAGTCGGCAACATATTGAGACGGTAGTAAAGCTATCCGTGAGAAGATATCTAATATATTTTATGAATTTCTAATTATTTGAATACTTCTTAATGATGGGTATCATTATAAAATTGTTCAGGTAAAAATAAAATTCTAGACTAGAGCTTCACAAGGTAGTTCATTTAGAACCCCGAGAGTGAATAAAATTCTTGAATGGGTGAACAAAAGTATAGGGATCCACAGGAATTAACAAGTTTGCATTTATAAATCTCTTTATAACAGGAGAACAAAAATCGATGGATCATGTCGACTAGTTGTTAGATATCCGTACATCTAGCAGAATTCCTGATTGGGTGTGACGGCCACTTGTAATATATCATTTACATACGACCTGTTCAACATATACGAGTCATGGTTAGTGAACGCTTGTAATATTAAATAAAGGACAAACCACGATATGAGAGGAAATAGAGATATATTCTCAGGAAAAAGTATATACAATAGAGAGACTATTAGTAGACAAGAACATAGGATTAGTGAATACAGAATAAAGATATAGTCCAACGATAGTATTGGCTTCCGTTATTACGGTAGCAAGTAAGGTGATCTAGTGCGATCTCCAGTCTCCAACGCTCTAATACTATTCCTATAAAAAGCTGCTCTTTACCTTGTAGTCTGCCCTGGTATTAGTAGCTACTACTATATATGGCAGGTGGACTAGTTCATTGTGTGGGAAAAGGTGGGTGATACCCAACAAAAACTTAACTTGGTTAAGAATTAAAAAATTAAAAAAAAAACAGATAAATTATCAGCAGTAGCACAAAAATCAGAAAAAAATCATGAAAGATGAAACAACAGATGTAGATAACGTAGAGTGAGAGAATGAACTGTAAAGGTTAATGTTCTAAAAAGATACAGAAACACATTGTAAAAGAATGGAGGGTACAAATGGGAATCTTGTAAATTACAATAAAACAGAACTTGTAGGGATTAAAAAAAAAACTACTCTCCACTCTCCAGCCCCACAAAAAGCAATAAAACAAAACCTTGGGTTTCTAAGTGGGTAAGATATTAGATAAGAACGAACTATTTACCAAATAGTAGATATGATCGTATAAAATCACCTTGAATTATGCCTATAATTAAAAAAGAGGATCTTAAACTAATTTCAATACCATTCTACGTTACTATTATTGTCACCGATAAATGATTTAACATAATTAAATTCGGAATTGTAACATTACATTTGTTTAATACCTTTTACTTTGGCCAGACAACTTATCACATTTTACATTGGCAAGACAACTTATCAAACTTTACTTTGACAAGACAACTTATCCCATTTTACTTTGGCAACACAACTTATCACATTTTATTTTGACAAGACAACTTATCACATTTTACTTTGACAAGACAACTTATCACATTTTACTTTGGCTATACAACTTACCACATTTTACTTTGACAAGACAACTTATCACATTTTACTTTGGCAAGACAACTTATCATATTTTACTTTGACAAGACAACTTATCACATTTTACTTTGACAAGACAACTTATCAAATTTTACTTTGACAAGACAACTTATCACATTTTACTTTGACAAGACAACTTATCAAACTTTACTTTGACAAGACAACTTATCACATTTTAATTAGGCAAGAAAACCTATGCTTTAAAAAATCCTAATATAATTTAAAGATAAAACATCATTAAATGGAGAAAGGGAATATTTGATGAAAACAGAATAGAGAATCAGTCATCTGAAATAATACAATAAATCAAAAAAAAAAAAAAATGAGAAGGATAGTCTGAGAAAAGCCAAACTATTAATCTTATGAACTTTTCATGCTAAAGTACTGATTTATATTTCATAGGACCCAAATAGATAACCAGTTTTTTGATTATTGAACTTAATGATTAGAAGTTTTTTTTGTGAAGAAATTTTGATCGAAGAAAGGATCAAACTTTTTTTTCCAAAAATGTAAACTTATTTCAATTGTTTGCGAAACAAGTACATTAATCATTGCCCTATTAAAAATAAGAAAATTCTTGGTAGTGGAGTGATTACACAAAAAAGTCTTACGGTTATTTTCTTGGATTGAATCAAATTTGTCATGTGGCTAAAGATCTTATACCTATATAGAATATATAACTAATTCTGAATGGATTATGAGTTTTATACTTAAGATTGTACAAACACGAATACTCTTGCTTTTTAAATCTTCTAAAACTGAGTATCGTCACTCTTCTAGAATATATTCAAACTTATTGTTGTGGTCTTCAGATAAGACCGGTGGAAGAACAATTCAAACAACGGGTGATAGGTAAGCGTTATTGTATTAGCAGAAAAAGGAAGTCATACAAAGGAAGTACTAGCCGTGCTTGGCTTGCAGTCCGTCTGTCAAATGTCTCGTCAGGAACGAGAGGTTGTTTCCCCCGAGCGAGCTAAGCTCAGAGAATATGTTTAGGTTGGACGAGTCTATGTTTGGGGTTTGGTAGGATATGTTCCCATGACACTTATCTTTGTCGCTGATTAGTAGGCGTAAAAATCAAATCCCATATATTATTTTTATTGTACTTAAATGAAAGTCCACATTATTTGTTTCTGAAATAATCCAGTCGAATAATTCTGTATTTGTTTTTGATTTTTCATGATTTGTATATGTGTAAAAAATATATTTATAACATGTGCATGTTGTAGATTTTACAAGTATCAGGAATTCAGATTTTCTCGATCTCCAACCCCGATCATTGATGCTAATGTTTTAGCTATCAAAGAGGTCCAATAGAGAATCAAAATTGAAAAACTGCACGAAAATTATTTTCAATCTCACAAATAATTCTATTTGTAGATATTCTTAATCTTATAAATAATTCTATTTGTAGATATTCTTAATCTTATAAATAATACTATTTGTAGATATTCTTAATCTCGTAAATAATTCCATTTGTAGATATTCTTAATCTTATAAATAATTCTATTTGTAGATATTCTTAATCTTATAAATAATTCTAGTTGTAGATATTCTTAATCTTATAAATAATTCTGTGTGTAGATATTCTTAATCTTATAAATAATTCTATTTGTTGATATTCTTAATCTTATGAATAGCTCTATTTGTAGATATTCTTAATCTTATAAATAATTCTATTTGTAGATATTCTTAATCTTATAAATAATTCTCTTTGCAGTTATCATTAATATCTTTTGATAACTATATATAACTATCATTAAAATGGTCTATGAAAGATAATTGGAAGAAATTACAGCTTTAACTTCATAATGTTGTGACAAATGAACATTCCATTGCTTAAATTGACGGAGTCAGTATAAATCTGTTTAACATATCAATGATTAAAATATGAATATTATTGATAATTTTGAGAAGTGATTTTAACATACCGGATTTCTAAAAAAAAAACAACTGAACATCTTCTTCCTATCGTTTATGTTTGTATTTTATAACATTAGTCTTACACAATTTTTATTCCTAAATAACCAATACATTTATATACTTATAAAATCTGCAATAATCACTGTCCGCTTTTCTAGATGTGGTTCATGCATCATGGAATTTTCTGATATGTTTTGTTTTCAGATAGAAAATCAAATGAAATAAAAAAAGTCATCATCCTCGCCTATATGCGAAGTGGTTCGAGCCTGACAGGAAAACTTTTGGAGCAAAGTGACAATTCCATATATTTCTTTGAGCCACTTCGGCCCTTAGAATGGTCGTATTCGAAAAAACTTCCCTTGATAGATTTTAATAACAAAACCAGGTAAGATTAGTCTTCTACATTGCTTCCATGAGTTTATTAAAGCTAACCTCTTAGTTTATGTGGTAAACAGGTTTTTGACTACCAAATAATTTAGAACATATCACCTAATTTGAATATCTACTGAATTCCAATGCTAATAAAACAAGAGATCAGCTGAGATTTGGAGGCGCCCGTGGTGTAACGGTTATCGTCGTAGGAAAGGGACACGGCAACACGAGTTCAAATCCTGAACGAGACTGATTACATTTGGAAAGGTATAAATCCAATTACTCTCCCTCCAGCTATGGGTAAATAGTAGGGCAGACTAGGTTCTTCAGCCTTGGTGAAGCAACTAGTCTAGGAGAAGGAAAACTCTGAATTTAAACCTGTTAAACTCCGCTTAAAAATTGACCTTGTGTCATATCCTGCCCGAGCGGAGGGGTTGGTATATATGATATGATAAAACGAGTGTTCAGTTTTGTTTTCAGTTAAGAATGACACCAAATTTAAGCTTTACACAACTATTATTTATGTTAGATAATTTCTGTTAATGTGGACAATTCTTTTTTCTATTAAGCGCCAATTAAAGAAATTAATAAAAATATTCAAAATTTCAGATTCCAAAACCGGAATGACAAATTTAGCGATTTGCATGATAGCTCTTGAATGTTATTTACATGAGCGCTCCGAAAGTTATGCCTTTCTATTTAGACAGAGTGATTATCTTTTTTTTCTTTGTCTCCGCCATCAGCTATGCATTTTTGTTAATTATGCTGCACTGAGGTGACATAGTGTTTACAACAGAGATTACAGCATCGTTGTGTAGAAAATGTTGTTAGTGTAGGGATTCCAGGGAATATTTCTGATACAATTTTGTTCAGCAAAATGTGAGTCATTTAGAGGGAATGATTAAACTCTATTGCCAAACCACCACCAACCGTCTCTGACATTGGACAGCGTAATTAAAACACAAGGTACTACTTTCGGAGTGACCTTCTTACGAACCTGGCATGTAGGTTTTTATTCATCGTTATCAAAAACTTACACTATCCCAGGGTGTTTTTACGCTCTCTATGTCTGTTGTCTTCGTAAAAATAAATCTAAGTCATTATTTTCAGGATGTCCTTGTATATATAAGGTCAGCTTTCATTTTGCAATTGCACTAATTAAATGTTACTAGGTTGTCCGGTGTCCATCTTCACGAAGTGGGATCACTTAACATGTGTCCGTTTGCACTACTTCTAATAATTCACCTCTTCCCCTCACTCTAGCTTCAGGATAGATTGGACTGGCTCGCTTTGGTTGAACCACCAATCTCTAAGAAGGAAAACTCTTAATTTAAAACCTTTACTAAAAATGGCTGGGTAACTTGTGTTCAAACTTCTGCCATCTCTTGCGATGACACAAATGCCGAATTGTATAGCCTTTTGCCGTTACTTGGGACGTATTGTTGTCGTGAAGAGGAGGGTGGATTTGAAGCATGAACACTGAAGGTTTTTCCGTAAAATTTTGCCTAGACCTGAGTCAGAATCCAGATGCAGATCTATTGTCTCGCTTGGACTGATGGATGTGATGAATAATACGGTCATCATCCTGTAACATGGTCAATATCCGGTAACAATATGGTTAATATCCGGTAATAACAAGGTCAATAACCGGTAATAATATGGTTAATATCCGTTTACAACAAAGTCAATAACCGGTAATAATATGATCAATATACGGTAATAATATGGTCAATATCCGGTAATAATATGGTTAATATCCGGTAATGATATGGTCAATATTCGATAATAACATGGTCAATATCCGGTTATTATATGGTTAATATCCGGTAATAATATGGTCAATATCCAGTAATAACATGGTCAATATCCGGTAATAATATGGTCAATATGCGGTAATAATATGGTTAATATCCTGTTATAATATGGTCAATATCCGATAATAATATGGTCAATATCCGGTTATAATATGGTTAATATCCGGTAATAGCATGGTCAATATCCAGTAATAGCATGGTCAATATCCGATAATAACATGGTCAATATCCGGTTATAATATGGTCAATATCCGGTTATAATATGATTAATATCCGGTAATAATATGGTCAATATCAGGTAATAACATGGTCAATATCCAGTTATAGTATAGTCAATATAGTCAATATCCAGTAATAATATGGTTAATATCCGGTAATAATATACGGCGAACAAGTTTATAGCGTGTTTATTTACAGTGTAGTTCATTTATTGTTATTCATTGTTCATTGTTTATACAATGTTTATCAAATCTTTGCAGTTTAAAGCCATGTCTGTTCCACAAAAACACAAAATAGAATAGTAAACAAATTTCTCATCTGATTAACAAAAAATAGATTTACGAGATGTATTAAAAATTATCAAGACTAAAACTGCATTTACGAAGACAAAACTGAACAATGAATAAAGCGTTAATTTTCTTCAAAATAGTCCCTTTGACACCCTTATTCTTTTGAATCTTTCATTGGTCGAAGGAACATTAAACTTCATCTTTTGGTATGGCGTGAAGCGGTGCTGTCGTATTTTTTTAAATTTTTACGATCTCAAATATCTTATCGTTAAGATAAGTTTTCCGTTTATGAAACAAGAAAAGGTGTTGTGATCATGGAGGTGAGCTGCAGTCGCATGATTTGTTTTGAAAAAAGAGAGCTTTTTTTTCGTCCAAAACTGCTGGACAAGGTCACCAAATCGCACAGATTCATTGTGATGGGGAATCTGCCAATGACCACATTTATGGGCGTTTACGATACACTGCATCATTGAAAAAAAGCAAGACTACCAAGTAATACTATTTGGTGACAGATTTGCTTTTAGGAGCATATTCATCGCGAACTTTGGTTTTGCTCTGAATTTGCCGATTCTTCTGGGCTTTGGTGGTGACGGAAACTCTCAAACAGGTTACTGATCCTTAATTCTGGGATCTTAGCCATGTATTCACGATTTCTGCTGGTGAAAGGGCACCCTGGAAATCTTATCATTTCCAGCGATGTCACGAATCATTACATCGTGTACATAAGTTTCTTTCAGTGTTTTAAAGGTTTGAGAACCAGTTGTCTCTATTGAGGTGGGGACAAAAGTTAATGTAGGCTCATTGCTTTGTATTATCTTTTACGAGAGAATGTGAAAGGCTGAAAAAGTTTGGACAGCTTAGCAATTTATATAATATGTTGTCTAGACTTCTCAACAGGCCAATGGTAATTTGAATGAAAATTATGAAGCCAATCTCATTACTTAACTTGCCTAATCGGTATACTTATGCTAAACTGAATTGTTTGAATTAGAACTGTTTGACTAAGCTGAATAGCTTGAAATAGAAACGTTTTTTGACAATTAAACCGTACTTACATTTAAAACTGCGTGCTTATGCTAAACTGAATTGTTTGAAATCAAACTGTTTTTGACATTTAACTGTGTGCAAACAAAACCTGTACTTATACTAAACTGAATTATCTGAATTAGAACTGCTTGACTTAACTGAATAGCTTGAAATAGAAATGTTTTTCACAATTAAACTGTACTTACATTTAAACTGCGTACTTATGCTAAACTGAATTGTTTGAAATAGAACTATTTTCATAAAAATAGATTTGGCGTTAAATAACCAACAAAGGTTGATATGCCATAAAACCCAACCAACCAACCAACCAACCAACCATCATTACTTAACAGTTCGGGAGCAGTATGCCCAACGTATATCATATGTGATCAGTTATTTGTCTAAAAAATAACGATAACATTGATTTCTTTATGATATAAGTTTCTTAATTATTACTGACGGATAATACGCGAAATATACACAAGTAAAAAAACTATTTAATGTTGGCATTTACGTCTGTATGTATATATCTATTTCTTTATCTTTATAAAACTTTCACTTATCTGCTTTTGATAATTCACTTTTTCTTATGACAATTTAGAACAATAATCGTAAGCAATTCTGAGCATAAGTCGTGAGTCATTTTTAAAAAATATAATCATCGAAATTATGAGTTGATATCTCATGCAGTGCTGACTCAAGTATATATTGTTGATTTCAAAATTACATACAGTTAACTTTATCATTAAGATTTTTCGGTCTGTTATCTTCATCTTTATTATTATTTCTACAACGTTTCGGCCGATATATCCTCTGGTCTTCTTCCGGTGTTTGTCGAACCCGGGAACCTTCCTGAAACTTCGAACTACATCTTTTATTGAATCCACAGGGGTCACCTGTTTTTATTCTGTTTGCCATAACCAGGCAGAAGTATTAAGTATGCCAGTATTGTTACTCGCTTGCAGTCAGGATTGAACCTGCAACCTCCAGATGATTCTTTCCTTAGAAGCTTAGGGAACCAAAGCCTATAACCGTTACGCTATAGGTCCTGCGTACCTATGCTAAACTGCATTGTTTGAAACCGTTCTATTTTCATAAAAATAGATTTGGCGTTAAATAACCTACAAAGGTTGATATGCCATAAAACCCAAACAACCAAACAACCAACCAATATAAAAATATACTATATATATAAAAAGTTATATAAAAATATACTATATATATAAATGAGTACTATAGTAATATGAAAGTAATACATCACTTATATATATATATATATATATATATATATATATATATATATATATATATATATATATATATATATATATATAAATGAGTACATTTTCAGATTTTATGTTTCACTTTGTAAAGCAGAAGATTTAAATGACGTAAGAAAAATATTAGTCCAACTATCACAAAATCTTAAGATATTTACTTGCTGGTAAAAAAATAAAACAAACACTGAAACGACTGATGTTGTTTTATGTAGGTGTCTGACATTGCTAACGCTTGCTTCCAGCACACATATAAAATCTCTGCCAGAAATCATAGTAACCCCCCCCCCAAAAAAAAAGCACCCCCCCAAAAAAAAGCAAACAAACTAAAAAACAAAAAACAAAATGAAAAAACAAAAAAACAAAACATGCCTTCTAACAGCAATCATTAACTTGGTGGACAGTCCTTGACATGTTCTTATCTGCTTGTGTCTTTTTACCGCTCTTTGAGAAATCGTTTTACAAGAAACGATCAGATTAAAAAGAAAGTACGTCTTAATTTTCGTGGATCATCTTGCTTTGTTCAGTCAAAAAAAAAAAAAAAAAATAATGTGAGTTTAAGTTAATACACAAACATTATTCCAATAATATTGCATCTATTATGTTCAACCTGAAACTGAAGTCATAATGTTTTCGGGGTCTCCTGTAACCCTTACTTCTCGCTTCGACTTGAAAGTTTCAGAGTGGCACAGGGAATAAATAATGTAAATTAAGTTCATTAACAAATACCCACACAATAATATTGCATCTATTATCTTCGGTTTGAAGCTGAAGTCATAGTGTTTTCGGGGTCTCCTGTAACCCTTACTTTTCGCTTCGACTTGAAATTTTCAGATTGTCACAGGGAATAGATAATGTAAATTTAAGTTCATTAACAAATACCCACCCAATAATAACCGAAGACAACGAATATAAAATCATAACTGCGTGAACACAAGTACCACTCCCTTTTTGTGGCCCAATATATTCTAGATAGACAACCACCGATTTGAAATGACTCAGCCCGACTAATGAGCTACTTGTCCCGCTGCAATGATCACACGGAATCTCTGAATAGGACCCCAAATTTTTTTTATCTTTTTATTTTTTATAGCAGAGTGTTTAATAAACAAGTGCTTCTTCTAAGGAGTCTGGACTACTAAAAAAGTTGCAAACACTTGTTTCAGTCTGTCTGACACAAAACAAAAAAAATAAATCTATGTGTCTAGTAGAAAATGGGAACAAGCTATGTGAAAATAGAATAGGAGTTACCAAATCTCTGCTATTAAAAACGTTTATAGGAAACTGATGTGTTAGTCAATAGTTTTGAATATAGTTCCGTATATATTTCATACGCGTTTGTTTTGCTTGTATCCACTCAGAGACTCTCCAGCCAGTCTGCACTGCAAGCGAGACCCAGTTCTGATTCCTCAATCCTTTCAGTTGCACTCCATTTTCTTGTTGGCCCTAGCAAAGAGATTTCATGATTTCAATAAATGTAATTTTACTTACAAGGGTCTTTCAAAAGGTTCTAAGCCTCATCCATTATGAGTCGGACGGTCAAGATACCACTTAAAAAAATTCAGCAATGGCTCGGCATTCTGACTGAAGCTTATAATTTTTTGAACAACCCTCGTACACTCACCGCTCTCCAAAGCCTGTTGTCCACTTGGCTGGGGCTGTAGAATACACTGACTATTTCTTTGCAGAGGGGAATATCCCGAATGTCCTTGATATGACACTAAATAATCTGATGATGACGTTCCAGTAATGCTGGAGCTTTGGGGAATGCGAAGTACCCCTTCATTGCTCTCGCTCTCAGGTCCACTCTGGCCCGGAGTGGTAGCACCAGATAGGATCCTATCTATGGGTCAAATAGAACTAAACTGTGTACTTCTGTTAAACTGAATCATTTGAAATAGAACTGTTTTCGATTTTGAAACTGCGTACTTATTCTAAACTGAACTGTTTGAAATAGAACAGTTTTGACATTTAACTAAAGTGTTTTGAAATTTAAATGCTTGTAAACAAAAACTATACATATACTAAACTGTATTGTCTGAAATTTAATTCGGAGACTTGGAAAGGGTTGATACGCCGTAAAACAAAACAACCAACCAACCTCTAAAGTCTGATTGCCCAGTAGGCTGGGGCTGTAGAATACACCGACTGCACCTTTGCAGAGGGGTAAGACCCCTCCCCCCCAACGAGTGTCCTGTAAATGACACTAAACAATCAGATGGTGAGGCTCCAGTAATGTTGGAATTTTGGGGAATGCGGAACACCCCTTCATTGCCATTGCTCCCAGGTCCACTCTGGCCCGGTGTTGTAGCACCTAATAGGGCCCTATCTATGGGTTAAATAGAACAAACAGCATACTTATGCTAAACTGAACTGTTTGACTAAACTGAATAGCTTGAAATAGAAATGTTTTTGACAATTGAACTGTACTTACATTTAAATTGCATGCTTATGCTAAACTGAATTATTTGAAATAGAACTGTTTTTTGGCATTGAAACTGTATTTATACCAAATTGAATAGTTATATATAGAACTGTTTTGACATTTTGCTGTGTAAACAAAATCTGTACTTACGCTAAACTGAATTAGCTAAATTAGAACTGTTTGAATAAACTGAATAGTTTGAAATAGAAATGTTTTTGGCAATTAAACTGTGTATTCATGCTAAACTGAATTGTTTGAAATAGAACTGATTATATACATAAAAATGGATTTGGCGTTAAATGACCTACAAAGGTTGATATGCCATAAAACCCAACCAACCAACCATCTATAGTGTGAACATCATTCAATGGTGCATTCTATACTTGACATGGTCGCATTATATGCACTTATATGTTAACCTACTTTGTTGATACAATTCACCTTACATTGTTATATCTACGAACAGTCGTCTAGAAAAGCATATCAATGAATCAAATACCATCTTTCCAAATAGTTTTGAAAAGTTGGGGTATACTTCTATATTTTAAATCATAGTATTGTAACAGCACATTTATACTGTTTCCGACTTCCACATCCAGCAAACTTGAATTGCACCTTCGCATAATATTGTGAATTTTCCACAAGTGTCCGATCTGTTTTACGTTTAAAGTCTAAAATTGTGCGTCTGAAAAGATACATCAATTTTGGTCAAATAAAATTCTAATACAGTCCTCGCGAGTAATAGTAAAAAGTCTCAGTAACAAGAGCAGCTTCTGATCGTTGCGCTATGTAAGTTTGTTGAGATAGGTTAGTAAATAGTTGACTTAGAATTCATTCAGCATATTTATATCTTGATTGTATATTTTCATTGTCTCTTTTTTAATGCTAGCTAGTATACTAACATTGAGAGAAGATGCATTAGTAAAATATATTGACTAATCCTCTTTGAATGTTCCTCTTGTCTTCGAGGATATCTTTAAGGTAATTATTTTATATACTTCTCGGATCTTCTGTATTATAAATTCAATTCCATTTTATATTCCGTACTTTCCATGTACCATTTTCCCATAATACAGGGAATTCTTCAGAATGTAAAATCAGGAAAACGTGAAACTATTTGTTGCAATATGTGGTTTTAATTTCTGTGTTGTAGCATTTGAATACTTGCACAATATTGATATATTTTATATTTTCTATGAACTCAGTGTATACTAAGATGTTTTTTGTTTATACATATGAAAGATTCGGGATTCCCCCTGGTATGATGGTTAAAGCAGTGTACTGCGGAATCGTAAGCAAGCGAGTTCTAACTCCAGTCGCGCTATTACGTTCACTTTTGGACAAATACCCTTGGGAAAGATATGCCCCCCCCCTTTTTTTACAAGTGACAAAAAATGGAAAAAACTAAATAATCTTTTCGCGCAAACTCATACATATTAGTATCCCTTATTAAGGTTGACTGTGGGGTAGTAATTTACTAAGAGCTTTGCTTAGATGTGGCACAAGGCCGAATGAATGGGGCACCCAATGAAACTCGAACTCACTTTTGCAGGTTTGCTAGTCAAACTTATTAACCATTACACTGCCCGAGGTGCACTCTAACTGTAGAGTAAAAGCCTTTTAGCAGATTCTGCTGGTTAAAAGTTATAGGATAGTTGTTTCAGTGTACATTTACCTCTCTAAATTTATCGACCGTCTTTGCAGGGTCGTGCCGATAAGATACTTTAAGATATCTCGTAATAGGACAGAATACAAGGAAAAGTAGATTCATGTATTTTTCAAAGAGAATCAGTACAAATTGATATATATATATATATATATATATATATATATATATATATATATATATATATATATATATATATATATAGCATCAAAATGTTTAATTGTTGCTTTAAAATAAGAAGAATGAAGCGCGAAATGAAACTTGCGACCAAAGTATTTTTAATGCTGTTCATCAACTTGTATATATAGGGTATCTCAAAATTAGATGCAACCCATAAATATGATAATGATTTATAACTGAGACAAACGCAATGGCGCTCATTTGGAATACCTCCAGTAAAAAAAAAAAGTATTTTAATTGATATTATATCAGCTTCCAGGACATGCAATCTTTTTGCGTTTCTTGTTTCAGTAATAAATCATTATCATATTAATGGGTTGCATCTATTTTGAGACAGTTTTCAATGATTTTGTTTTCAAATAAGTTATGCGGCAAAATATTTTCCCCTTCTTGTCCATTAATAGTTGTTATAGTATACTATTTTCAAATCTGAAACAGAAAAAGAGCACATTATTATCAGTTGAGTTATTAGCAGTCCCATGGGTCCCATGTACAGTGAGACACCCTATATTACTAAATACAAAATCATTCGCAAAGTGGGTAGAGTGTTCACTAATTGTCCGGGAGACCTGTGTTCAATCCCAGGTCGCGTCATACCAAAGACTTAAAAAAAATGGTACTTGATACCTCCTTGCTTAACTCTCAGCAATATAAGGTACGTATCAAGGGTAAAGTGGAGCAGTCCATGGAAAGGAGTAGCACCCTCCCCATCGCCTCGGTATAGAAGCTATTAAAAAGGGAGCCTTCTGGTCGCCCTCGACTACGGTCGCTAACTTTACTTTTTTAAAAATATATTTCGTGATAGAAAGCAAACAAATCGCGCTGCAGCTTTTTAAAACGCATATTTGGACTATTATCTTTATCGTCAGTAACAAATCCCGTTTTTATATTTTTGGTTTATACTAGAATGGGTGGTTCCAAAGATGAAGATAACAAAATTCGGATAAAGATCATTGAAGATTTACTCACATGTCAATTTCGCGCCACATACAAGAACATCTTCTTCGATCGCTCTCGTAGCAGCGATGACCGTTTCAAGTCCTTTTATAATTGTGTTGGTACTGAACTTCATAAAGTTGACAGTTGTTTGCATATTATCCAGAACCTCTGCAATCATAGTCTTGTTCGCATCACCAAAGTCATTCGAATGAGTGTTGATATTGTTCTGGAAATTCTGGAAAAAATTCCTAACCTGAAGATAATTCACTTGTTAAGGGATCCACGAGCTATTATCAATTCTTTGCAACAAATGCACTTCCATTTCAACACCAGGAGAAAAGCCCAAATCCTCTGTGACTACATGAAACAAAATATTATTGCTTTTGAAGAGATTGCCAAAATGTACCGCAAACAGACAGCAACAGTGTTTTTTGAGAGTCTAGCTAACGATCCAATTGGTATGACAGAGAAATTGTACGATTTTATTGGAGTGGCAACAACAAACAATGTGATTTCCTGGGTCAAAAAAAATATGCATGGAAAACATTTAGATACTGGGACATACTCAGTCAAAAACAGAAATTCCCGAGCTATTAGTAATAAGTGGAAAAATGAAATTGATACGGAAGATCTCATCGATATTGATGCAGTCTGCAAAGAGTTTTATGATATATCTGGTTATTTGGAAGTTAACGACGACACACAGCTGGATGATCCTAAAATCGTTAATTTCCGAACCAATTCCAGAGTAATAAATTCTGATTTAGAGTACAGAGAGACAGAAATCAACTCGTTGCATGAAAATGAATGACTTATTTACAAATTAATAAAAAACAATTTTTTAAAAACTCTTTTCTTTTTAATCGCTCAAAATTATGAATCTGCATATGTCTTCATCGTTATAGATGTATTATACAATTTCACGGCGACACGAGTTCAAATCCTGGACGAGACTAATTGCATTTCACATAGCACTAATACCCTTGGGAAAGGTATGAATCCAATTATTCTCCCTCCAGCTATGGGTAAATAGTAGGGCAGACTAGGTTCTTCAGCCTTGGTGAGGCAACTAGTCTAGGAGAAGGAAAACTCTGAATTCAAACCTGTTAAACTCCGCTTAAAAATCGACCTTGTGTCACATCCTGCCCGAGCGGAGGGGTTGGGTAAATATGATTATACAATTTCATTCAGGTCAACACGATAAAAGAAAATGAAGAGCTTGAGTCAGTTTTCCATTTCTGGAATCATATATACTTGAGAGGAACTAATGTAATGGTTGGTTGGTTGTTTGGGTTTTATGGCATATCAACCCTTGTAGGTCATTCAACGCCAAATTTTGTCTATATATACATACATATTCAACCAAAGATTTCAAAACGAATCTGTCTAGACTACGTGCTTAGAACTTCGATCGACAAAATCAGAGAAAATGGCTTCGAGCTGACTAAGAAAAGAAGCAAAAGGTATCCCGCAAAAAACAATCAGACGCCGACTACGCTGATGACTTGGTGTTACTGGCGAATACGCCTAATCAAGCAGAGACACTACTGCATAGTTTGGAACGAGCCGCAGCAGGCATTGGCCTCCATGTCAATGCGCACAAAACTGAATATATGTGTTACAACCAAACGGGCAACATTACCACACTAAACGGAGCCTCTCTGAGGCTGGTGGACAAATTCACCTACCTAGGAAGTAGCGTCTCATCAACCGAAAACGACATCGACACACGACTGACGAAAGCATGGACGGCTATAGATAGGCTCTCAACCATATGGAAATCAGACCTGACCGATAAAATGAAACGCAGTTTCTTCCAGGCTGCGGTTGTATCGATACTGCTATATGGATGCACTACATGGACGCTAACTAAACGGCTGGAGAAGAAACTTGACGGCAACTATACAAGAATGTTGAGAGCAATATTGAACAAGTCCTGGCGACAACACCCCACGAGACACCAACTATACAGCTACTTGCCTCCCATCACGAAAACTATACAGGTCAGACGAGCCAGACACGCCGGACACTGCTGGTGAAGCAAGGACGAGCTCGTAAGTGATGTACTCCTATGGACCCCCACATATGGCCAAGAAAAAGCAGGACGACCGGTCCGAAATTACATACAGCAGTTATGTGAGGACACAGGATGTAACTCAGAAGACCTGCCGGAGGCGATGAATGATAGGGAGAAGTGGCGAGAGATGGTCAGGGATATCTGTGTTGGCGGCACATGATGATGATGATGATGATGAATGTAATGTACGAATTCCAAATAAGGGAATTTCGTTCTTAAATCCTCGTACTTATTCAAAAATATTAGTAAAATAAATTGAGTAAATTTTAAGTGATTTAAAATTTAGCTATGATTTTCGATCACATTAAAAAATGGTTCAATCAACATTGTTGCTGAAAAGCAATCAGATTATCTTGTGAAAATTACTTGTATCGTGGTAAGGAAACGATACACAGTGAAACAGAGTAAATTATTTATTAACTCAAGAGGTACAGTCCAACTAGCATTATAAGTCTCTCGCTGTATGTGTTACGTCCGAAGTTGGTCTTACTACTAACCGACGTCCTTCAGAGCTCTTCTGTCTCTGCTTCAGCTTCTGTCTTTCTCCTGTCTCAGACTTAAGAGACACGGCGTCTTTTATACTTCCGCGATACCGGAAGTCACGTGGTACGAGCCACTAAACAACATACTGTCAATCATGTAAAATAAAATTTCTATTGCTCAGTTGGCTCCGGGGATGCTGTAGAATAAACCGACTGCACCTCCGTAGAGAGGTAAGACCCCCCCCAATGAGTGTCCTGGATAGGACACTAAACAATCTGATGGTGAGGTCCCTGTAATGCTGGAGCTTTCGAGAATACGGAACACCCCTTCATTGCCATTGCTCCCAGGTCCACTCTGGCCCGGCGTGGTAGCACCTGATGGGTTAAATAGAACTAACGGCATATATATGCTAAACCGAATAGTTTGACTAAACTGAATAGCTTGAAATAGAAATGTTTTTCACAATTGAATCGTACTTACACTTAAACTGCGTGCTTATGCTAAATTTGAGTTGTTTGAAATGGAAATGTTTTTGAAATGGAAACTGTACTTACAATAAACTGAATTGTTATATATATAGAACTGTTTTGACAATCAACTGTCTACTTATACTAAACTGAATTAGCAGAATTAGAACTGTTTAAATAAACTGAATTGTTTTAAATAGAACTGATTATTTACATAAAAATGGATTTGGCGTTAAACAACCTACAAAGGTTGATATGCCATAAAACCCAACAAACCAACCAACCAACCAACCAACTAAAATTTCTATTTTCTATGAATCTAATTGAATATCTTATTTCTGGACCATAAGTGGGTTTTAAAATAATTATGAGATTACAACAGAGAAAACAATCAAAATCGATTTCTGAGAAAAAATCTAATTAAATCAGAAATTAACAATAACTGAGAGATAAGATTCTCGTCAGTCGAAACGTTTATAAAGTAGAGGGAAGAGGCGAATAAATGCTATAATGATCATATTCGATGTTCATTGATGTATTTAACAAAATTTCTGTTTACTAAAGTCATCACGACAACAATACTTTATCATAGAATACAACAGTAGAGAACTTGCATCGGAACCCAGTCGGCTGGGGCTGTAGAATACACCGACTGCTTCTCTGTAGAGGGGTAAGAACCCCCCAACGAGTGTCCTGGATATGACACTAAACAATCTGATGGTGAGGTTCCAGCAGCGCTGAAGCTTTGGGGAATGCGGAGTACCCCTTCATTGCCATCGCTCCCAGGTCCACTCTGGCCCGGAGTGGTAGCACCTGATAAGGGTCCTATCTATGGGTTAAATAGAACTAACGGCATACTTAAGCTAAACTGAATTGTTTGAGTAAACTGAATAGCTTGAAATAGAAATGTTTTTGACAATTAAACCGTACTTACATTTGAACTGTGTGCTTGTGCTTAACGGAATTGTTTGAAATAGAACTGTTTTTCGACATTTAAACTGTAGTTAGACTTAACTGAATTGTTACATATAACTGCAACTGTTTTTTGACATTGAAACTGTATTTACACTAAACTAAATTGTTTAACATAGAACTGTTCTGACATATAACTGTGTGAAAACAAAATCTGTACTTTTACAAAACTGAATTAGCTGAAGTAGAATTGCTTGACTAAACTGAATAGCTCGAAATAAAAATGTTTTTTTACAATTAAACTGTACTTACATTTAAACTGTGTGCTTTTGCTAAACTGAATTGTTTTAAATTGAACTATTTTTGACATTGAAACTGTACTTACACTCAACTGAATTGTTATATATAACTGAATAGTTTGAAATAGAAATGTTTTTGACAATTAAACTGTGTACTTATGCTAATCCGAATTGTTTGAAATAGAACTGATTATTTGCATAAAAATGGACTTGGCGTTAAATAACCTACAAAGGTTGATATGCCATAAAACCAAACCAAACAAACAAAAGAAGTTGCATCTGTATTACTAACTGGGAAAAATTGTTTGTTTTCTTATGGTTCGATATCATCAAGTCGTGTTGGCAGCACAGAGTTCCCGGACTGCCTCTCGCTATCATCCACCACTCCTGGTATGTCTTTTAGGCTGCAGGGTGTCCTCTGAGTGTAATGGTTAAAGCGATGGACTGCGGAATCGTAGTACGCGAGTTCGTACTCCAGTCGCGCTATTACGTTCACTTTCGGACAAATACCCTTGGGAAAGGTATGAACCCCCTTATCCTCCCAGCTATGGGTTAAATAGCACCACTACTGTTCTTCTAGGAGAATGGCTTTGGCATTAAATAACCTAAAAAGAGCTGATATGCCATTAAAACAAAGAAACCAAACCAATCTTTTAGGCTGCATCTTGTGTCTGCACAAAGTCTTTGCTGGTCTGCCATCACTGGCACATCCATGTGTAACAGTCCATAAGAGAACGTCGCTTGTGAGTTCGTCCTTGCTTCTCAAGCTGTATACCACATGTTTTGTTCGTCTTACTTGAATAGTTTATGAGATGAGTAAGTGGTCGTTTTGTAGCGGCTGTTTTGTAGAGTGTTGCTTCCAGGATTTATTCAAGACAGTGCGTAGCATTCTGGTGTAGCTCCCATCTAGCCTTTTCTCTATACGTTTCGTTAATATCCATGTGGTGCATCCATATAGTAGTATGGACACAGTTACAGCTTGGAAGAAATGAAATTTTATTTTATCGGATAGATCGAACTTCCATACGATCGAAAACCTGTCAATAGCATTCTACGCTTTTGCAAGGCATACGTTGACATCACTTTCAGTAGATGAGATGTTGCTGCCGAGGTATGTGAGTTGGTCCAGGCAGCTATTAATTTTGCTTTTGATGTACTATTCGTTCTGGTTTGATGTAGAACTTTCAAATTTGGTATAAATACTTAGTGAATCAGGGAGAGTTTTAACATGAAAACTTTTTTCTTTTTATCGGGAGAGAAGCAAACTCTTATCGAGAAGGAGTATCTAACAATAAACAATAATATAACCGGCGACATTTCCACACTAGACGGATGCTCTCTGAAACTGGTAGACAAATTCACCTACCTAGGAAGCAGTGTTTCATCAACCGACGCGCGGCTAACAAAGGCATGAACAGCTATCGATAAGCTATCGATCATATGAAAGTCAGACCTGACCGATAAAATGAAACGCAGTTTCTTCCAGGCAGCGGCCGTGTTGATACTGCTATATGGATACACCAATTGGACGCTAACAAAACTGCTGGAGAAGAAGCTAGACTTCAATTACATAAGAATGTTGAGAGCAATATTGAACAAGTCCGGGCGGCAACACCCCACAAAGCACCAACTATACGGCCACCTGCCTCCCATCACGAAAACTATCCAAGTTAGACGAACCAGACATGCAGGACACCGCTGGAGAAGCAAGGACGAGCTCATAAGTGATGTACCCCTATGGACCCCCACGTATGGCCGAGCAAAAGCAGGACGACCAGCTCGAACATACATACAGGATACGGGATGCGGCCCTGAAGACATGAACGATCGGGAGAAGTGGCGAGAGAGGGTCAGGGATATCCGTGCTGGCGACACGACATGATGATGATGATGATGATAAATAATTATGCATTTTTTAAGTTTTCATTGAAAAAACTTTAACTGTAAAAAAAAAAACAAAAAAATTAACGCATTATTTGTCTTACTAAAATAATTATTTATTCAAATATAAATAGAAAAAAGAAATTATTTAATAAGTTTGTGTGATGATAGTTTCAGGAGAGGCACCCTTGCCCCCCCCAAAAAAAACAAAGGCCCCCCCCCAAAAAAAAACTGAGTATATATCCGACAAAGTTAGCTTGAAACGAAATTGTTTTATAAGGATATGAAGTTGAAAAGGTTAAAAATTGAACCAATATCATTTTACGAGGCAACCATGGAAGATTATTGGAGAATACCGACCGAGAATGAAAAGAGAGCACCAAGGCACAATTGAAAATAAGACTATGAAGAAAAGTTTGCGAATGATTTAATTAGATAATTCTTGTATGTGTGGACACTTAGTTAAGATAGCGATCGCTCTGGATGTACAAGACCATGGGTGACCATAATGAAATTTTTAATGAGTGATTAATAGGAAAATTGTCGAAGCTTCACAGCAAATCTTGAAAATAAATTTTGGTATGGAAATTGGAAAGAGTAAGAGTATGGAACTACACGAGAGAAAAGTAACTTGGTAGCCAGAACACATTATTCTGGTAGTTGAAACTAAACAATAATGGCAAAGATATGTACCCGAGGAACTGGTATAGGCACAATGTATACTTCCATGTACACCCCATTTGTTGCATCCATGTATTGATATTGGAATTTCTTTTGTCCACAATGGGAAACGACACGAAGAACCAGTGAGGATTATAAGAACCGTGGTGTAATGGTTATCGTCGTAGGAAATGGACACGGCAACACGAGTTCAAATCCTGGACAAGACTGATTGCATTTCACATAGCACTAATACCATTGGGAAAGGTATGAATGCAATTATTCTCCCTCCAGCTATGGGTAAATAGTAAGGTAGACTAGGTTCTTCAGCCTTGGTGTTTCATCTAGGAGAAGGAAAACTCTGAATTCAAACCTGTTAAACTCCGCTTAAAAATTGACCTTGTGTCATATCCTGCCCGAGCGGAGGGGTTGGTAAATATGATATGATAATTCCAAACATGAGACTTTTTCAAAAACAATGAATAAAGGGAATTGAAGAAGTCGAAATACAGTTTCATAAAAAATTGGAAAATTGGACGAGCAAATAACCCAGATATAAAGAAAAATGTTGCGTGTAGTAAGTTGCCAGTTATTTCATTAAATTTTCAAGCTGTTTGATAAAACTCGGGATTGTTGTGTTATTTGGAAGTGAGTATTTGTAAGGAAAAGAAATGCAACCGGTGGTAAGAATGATGTAGATGTCTCAGAAAGTAGGTAGATAAATTATTTTCCTAATGTCAACGAAACAGTGTCACCCACACAAAATACCGGTCGAATGAGTAGAGTTTTCGCCAATAGTCCAGGAGACCGGGGTTCAATCTCAGGTTGAGTCATACCAAAAACTCAAAAATGGTACTTGATACCTACTTGCTTAATACTCTGCATTATAAGGTAAGGATCAAGGGTAGTGGAGTAATCCAGGGGAATGGAGTAGCGCCCTACCATACACTTTGGTGTAGTAGCTATTGAAAAGGGAGCCTTTGGGTCACCCTCGACTAAAGTCGCCAACTTTACTTTACTTTATTACTTTTATCGACTGAAAGAAAGAAATTCATTTTAAAACTAAGTTTATGTTTTATTTTCGAGTTATTGCTTTCTCTTTATGAAAATTTATTCTCTGCCGCTTGAAAGTTCATTTTGACATAAAAGTTTGGCGTTTCCTTTTCGTTTCTGTTTGAGTGCACACAAAACTACTTGCTTTTGTTATTTCTGCAAGTATAAGTTGAAAAAAAAAACATGGAACAAATATTACTTGCCAGAAGACATGAGTGTGTGTGTGTGTGTGTGTGTGTGTGTGTGTGTGTATGTGTGTGTGTGTGTGTGTGAGAGAGAGAGAGAGAGAGAGAGAGAGAGAGAGAGATATTAAATGGAAAATAGAATAGTAATGGATGACATTATATTTAAATAACTGTATTACATAATGTTTGATCTTATCTTTTTGGGGGATAAGAGAAGATATGGTATCATCGACATTATACATTCCAACAATCTATCATAAATTGAACTTTTAAGACTAAACATTCGTACGCAATATTTGATTCTGTTTGATATTCTTTTCAATTGATCGAGAAATTATTTTATACAAAGTAATTTAATAAAAATAAGTGGAAAAGTGGATACATTAAACACTTACAACGGGTATAGTAGTAATATTTCGTTCTTTATTCAAGGAAGAACTTTTTCTGATTCGTTTTAAGTGTTTGATTCATTCACTTTTCCACTTATTTTTATCGTCTCGTCATATACATCAAAATCTACCATTTCTTCACAAAATAATTTATAAATGTGCCCCAGAAACATGGATGATATATATATATATATATATAAAGTCATCCACAGACAGATTTGTTTCGTTCTATCAGAACTCATCAGTGTGGCTAGACATACTAGCTTCCCGTAGCTGGGATCGAAACCCGGTTGACTCAAACGCCAATCCAAGCCTCTACGCCTCAGTAGCAGCGAAGTAAATTTTAAACGGTTATGAATCACAATTACTATTGTTTATATACATCCGCTTAACGCCTACCGAGAGCTCAATTCATATATGAAGAACCTTGCAACAAACGCTAATGGTAACACGATTACTTCATTCGCTTATTAATTATTATTAACCAAACCAAACCAAACCAAACCAACTCTATCAGCGGGAAGAAATACTTTTATTGCCCTTATAGGCAACCGTATTTGTTTTATTGTCCTTATAATCAACCGTATTAGTTTTATTGTCATTACAACCAGCTGTAATCCAAACCTTGATTTCCAACTCGATATAAATGTGTTAGATGCCGAATTAAGAGAGAATTAATATCACTTGACAGTCGTCAGTATTCATCGTTGATTGTCAGAAAAAGACAAAACCACAAAATACAATAAAAATTGGAAGACTCACGAAAATACTGGAAAAACTTGATTGTTAAGAGGAATAGAAACGAAACAAAAGAAAAGAATGAAGGTGTAAGAACGACAAGACCACTATATTTCTAATAACTATAATTCGATAATATTTGTTAAAATTACGTATCTTAATAATTTCAATAAAATTTTAATTAACATGTCTGTTATCTCCTTTGTCATCATTGGTCGAAAAAGGCCTTTTTTATTGAACATTTATATTTACTGTTGATATTTGTTACTATTTTAAAAGGTAGCTGAATCGTAGTAAGCGAGTTCGAACTCCAGTCGAGCTATTACGTTCACTTTATGAACCCTACATATTCTCCCAGCTATGGGTTAAATAGTATCACTACTGTCTTTCTAGAAGGATGGCTTTGGCATTAAATAACCCCCGAAGATTGATATACTATTAAATAAAATGTGCAACGAATTATCGATTTAAAATACTTTAGCTAATCGGCAGAACCAGCCCTAATGGAATTAATTGAAGAAAATAGAAAATTAGAAAAAGAGGTTGTATGAAAACATTAATTGCAATCCACGATGAAGACGTGATGACCGTCTCGTGTCAATGTCTGGAACAGAATGCAAATGGCCGCCTCATTCTTCTTTTTATATATAAATCTCTCCTGGGGCAGATCCTTCTGTTTTACCTCTACATCCAGGGGCAGATCACTCTGTTATGCCTCTACAACGATCTGAGAAGAAAAAAGTCTTTGATTCATATATATTTTCTTAACAAGGCCTAAAAAGTAAATGTGAACTAAACTGTTAACCAGTCGAAAAATTACCCTACAGTGCGATTTTAAATTCCGTAGGCTTCCAATAAACCTATCTACTCCTCGTTTTGTTACAGAAATAAACACAGACATAATACCAAACTATGAGTCTTTGAAACTTTATAAGTTTTATGGCACCATTGTCCGTTCTACAAGCATAAACACAACCTGGTTTTTTGTCTTAAGTTTGCAGGTTGTAAAAAGTCATGGAAAAAGATTTTTGGTTATCAAATTTTCTGTCAGATTTCTAGTTTATACGATTAAACAAAAAGATAACTCTTGGTCGAAATTTTACGATGAAACTTGATAATTTTTATCGTTTTGAATATTTCGGACTATTGTCTTCATCTTTATTGTTATAAGCACAACGTTTCGGTCGATGTACTCTTAGGCCTTCTTCATGTTTTTTCTTGTCGAACTCGGGAGCCTACATGGAACTTCCTACCGAATCCTTTGTTTAATCCTCTCGGGGTAGATTGTTCTAATTACGTTAACCATAACCAGGTACAAGTGTTAAGCTATAGTAAGTATTCTTTGTTATTTTTGCCAGTACCCAGGACTGAACCTGCGACCTTCAAATGTTTTCTCTAAGAAGTTGATTAACCAAACGCTATATCCTGCTGATTACTTCTCAGTGAATTTTGGGGACTTATAAACCTAATGTTTTTAACAACACTATTAATCGCTACTTATTACAATTATGTATGATGGTTTCACTTTTCTTTTCGTATATAGTCACTCATATCCGACTTTTCGATTTCACCTGGATATACTGCTTTTCGATGTTCATCTAACCTTATTTTTAGCGGGTGGTATGTCTCGCTTTACTACAGCTGCATAGGATGGAATATACGCAATTCGTGATCATGTTGTAATCTGTTAAAGGCTTGACCCGGAGGAGATATTTTCGAAGAGTTGAGCTACTCCTGAATATTGTCCTGATATCGTAGAGACTTCATATCTTCTGAATCTTTTCGGCTAGACCTTTGACATATTGAAAAAGAAAATGAATAGCTTACGAAACAACTTCCATTGTAACAACAACCAAGAGATCATTGCCTAGTTGGCTGGGGCTGTAGAATACACCGACTGCAGAGGAGTAAGACCTCCCCAACGAGTGCCCTGGATATGTCACAAAACAATGTGATAGTGAGGTTCCAGTAATGCTGGAGCTTTGGGGAAAGCAGAGTAGACATTCATTGACATTGCTCCAAGCTCCACTCTGGCCTGGGGTGGTTGCACCCAATAGGGTCTTAACTATGGGTCAAATAAAACTAAACTGTGTAGTTATACTAAACTTAATTGCTTGAAATAGGACTGTTTTGACATCAAAACTGCGTTCTTATGCTAAACTGAATTGTTTAAAATGGAACTATTTGTGTATGCTAAACTTAATTGTTTGAAATAGAACTGTTTTGATATTGAAACTGTTCTTACGCTAAATTGAATTGTTTGAAATAGAACTGTTTTGACATTTAACATTGTTTAAAAAAATTATACTAAATTGTATTGTTTGAATTAGAACTGTTTGACATAACTGAATCACTTGAAATAGAAATGTTTTTGACATTGAAACTGTGTACTTGTGCCGAGTTGAGTTGTATGATGTGGAGTGGTTTATTTGTATTGGGATGGATTTGGCATTAAATAACCTACAAGGGTTGATATGCCATAAATCACGAACAAACAAACAAACCAGAGAGCATAACATCAGCTCCAAGTAAAACTCACCACAATCTTTCTGCCCTATGTCAAATGTCTAGCCGAAAAAAACGTAGCCAGAGCAGTTCTTTGGTCAAAGATGGGAAAATGTTTGCCTGAAACATAGAAGAATATAGTGAAAAAAACGTAAATAAAAGTAACGTAAAAAAACAAAAAAAAAACAAAAAAAAAACAACAAGTAAATAAAAAACAAGAAAGCAAAACAAAACAAAAACACGTAAACAACAAAAAACAAGTCTTATTTTTATCTCATAAATCTAACATTTTACGTAACTTAAATCTATTCTAAGTAGAGAATGAAGATAGGAGAGAAGAGATGAATTACATAAAATCTGCATTATGTTATACATAAGAAAAAAAATCCAAATTTGTTATACATTTTGTTATATATAAGAAAAAATCCAACAGAGAGAGAGAG
>OY757939.1:41838746-41841959 GCA_963585895.1 Sepioteuthis lessoniana
GAGAGAGAGAGAGAGAGAGGTGGAAATTTTGATCTACTGAGAATTTATTTTTGTTATATATCAGAAAAAATCCAACAGAGAGAGAGAGAGAGAGAGAGAGAGAGAGAGAGAGAGAGAGAGAGAGAGGTGCAAATTTTGATCTACTGAGAATTTATTTTTGTTATATATCAGAAAAAATCCTACAGAGAGAGAGAGAGAGAGAGAGAGAGAGAGAAAGAGAGAGAGAGTGAGAAAGAGAGAGAGATATGCAAATTTTGATCTACTGAGAAATTATCTTGTCATTACTAAGCTGAGGTTGCTTTCAGCATCTACTTTTTCTAGACGATCACCCATCTAAATAATGTGCAGCCTAATCACTGCTTAACTTTGGCAATCTAGCCATTGGGAGTTAGTACTTTTGGCGTGTTTTGATCATAAATCTACTTAATCTTTGGTTTGAAACATTTTACTCTTCTCAAAGTTAATTTAAATTAAACTTGGTTGGTTAGTCGGTAAAAAAATCGTAATTCTGGTTTCAAGTTTTTTTTTTTTATATTGATAGCAATTCAAACAACAGCTTTGGTTTTAAATTTATATGAAACATAACTTAACCCTGTCCATAGAAGTGATATAGGAAAACAAAGTTTTCAGTTAGAGTTTTTTCCATTAATATTCAATATATTTAAATAAGAGGAAATCAATATTGACACCAGATATATGTTGACCTTGTGATGAAATTTAGTAGAGATTGAGACATTAAATATTCAATAATAATCACTACTAAAATGATGCAATAAATTTCTCTACTGGTTTCTTTGGCATTCTAAATTTGTCATCCCTAAAAAATTAATGATGGGAATATTTTATTTCTTTGTCGTAATCGTTTAAAAAGCCTGTTTAGTGTAGAAGTGGAGTTGTATTATGCAGATATCTAAAGTAGTTTTTGTTTGACAATCCTTAGAGTACCAGTGACGATCTAAGTGTCTTCAATGGAAAAGGAAAAACCTCCTTACATAGCTACAAAACTAGGAGAAAAATTGTCATATTACAAATGCTTATAGTATCTTAGTTATGGGGATTTTTTTTTATTTGTCCAAAATAGAAATATTATATATATATATTGGGTATTTTTCATTAGTCCCACCAAGATTAACATTTTCTGAAGCAGAGGTATTCAGTAAGTTTATTTCATTAGCTGTCTTGTTTCAGTATTATGATTTTGTGTTGAGGAATGAAAAATGTAAAAAAAAAAAAAAGTAAAAATAAAAGCACCCCCACAAAACAACAGCAACAGCAACAACAACAAAAACATCTTTTCGGCAAGGAAAAGACTTAATGAATTTTGTAATCACCATTAAAAAAATTATTGAATATTTTATAATCTTAATCTTGGTGAAGTAAAATCATTTAAATTTGTGAAGTGTCTCGATAAATTTGGAGTATTTTTATAGTGGCGATCTTATCGTAAGATTTTCAAGTACTTATATTGAAAAAAAAAAAAAAAGAAGAAAAAAATGTCAGTATTGTTTAGCGTTTGTTAATATACAGTAAAAATGTGTGACGACGAACTCCCGCTAAAAAAAAAAAAACAAACCTCCGAACAAAAAACAAGCTAAAAATTAAGCTAAAAAATGTCGGAATTAAAAAAAAATCCTATGGTATTTTAAAAAATTTAAATGGTAATTTGACTGGTTGACATTTTAGACTAGAAATTTTACTATGACGTCTGGTTTGATTTACTTAAAAGTCCAGCAAAAACACTTTATAGATAGTAAGAAATTGTTTTTAAGTGTATTGAATCTGCTAATTAGCTACTAATAAAATGTATACTGATTTTAGTACAATTATATTTATTTTTTAAATCCATTTTTTTAATGGAGAGAATTTTTTTTCCAATAAAATGCTAAAAAAAAAAAAAAAAGAAAAAAAAAGAAAGAACAAAGATGTTATTATGTAAATCACATTTTCAATATTTTCCAAAATCACCATTGCAAGCACAAATCTTTATTTAATTGTTCAAAAATTAATCACTTAAAACCATTTAAGGAAAAAATAAATCCATACATGAAAATAAAATACTGAACAACATTGTCAGATAAATTCAATTCAGATTCAGCAGAATTGAGAAGATTATTTATAATCTTGAATTGAAAGAATTATGCCGAATCTATTTTTGAGAAAATTTCACAGCAAAATGAATAGACGAATATTGCTTTGACTTAAAATATACATGTCGTGAACTTATGTTCTTACATCGGAGTTATAGATCATTAACTATTTCTGATTAGATTTGTTTGGTTTTACATGTAAAGAAATGAATGTTTTAGATGACTTTAAAATCCTATATTTAAAGTAATGAATGTTTTAGATGCCTTTAAAATTCTATATTTAAAGTAATGAATGTTTTAGATGCCATTAAAATGCTATATTTAAAGTAATGAATGTTTTAGATGCCATTAAAATTCTATATTTAAAGTAATGAATGTTTTAGATGCCTTTAAAATTCTATATTTAAAGTAATGAATGTTTTAGATGCCTTTAAAATTCTATATTTATAGTAATGAATGTTTTAGATGCCATTAAAATGCTATATTTAACGTAATGAATGTTTTAGATGCCTTTAAAATTCTATATTTAAAGTAATGAATGTTTTAGATGCCATTAAAATGCTATATTTAAAATAATGAATGTTTTAGATGCCATTAAAATGCTATATTTAAAGTAATGAATGTTTTAGATGCCTTTAAAATTCTATATTTAAAGTAATGAATGTTTTAGATGCCATTAAAATGCTATATTTAAAGTAATTAATGTTTTAGATGCCTTTAAAATTCTATATTTAAAGTAATGAATGTTTTAGATGCCATTAAAATGCTATATTTAAAGTAATGAATGTTTTAGATGCCTTTAAAATTCTATATTTAAAGTAATGAATGTTTTAGATGCCATTAAAATGCTATATTTAAAGTAATGAATGTTTTAGATGCCTTTAAAATGCTATATTTAAAGTAATGAATGTTTTAGATGCCTTTAAAATTCTATATTTAAAGTAATGAATGTTTTAGATGCCTTTAAAATTCTATATTTAAAGTAATGAATGTTTTAGATGCCTTTAAAATTCTATATTTAAAGTAATGAATGTTTTAGATGCCTTTAAAATCCTATATTTAAAGTAATGAATGTTTTAGATGACTTTAAAATTCTATATTTAAAGTAATGAATGTTTTAGATGCC
>OY757939.1:41842159-41869659 GCA_963585895.1 Sepioteuthis lessoniana
GCATATCTATCTATCTATCTATCTATCCTGAGAGAGAGAGAGAGAGAGAGAGAGAGAGAGAGAGAGAGAGAGAGAGAGAGAGAGAGAGAGAGAGAGAGAGAGAGAGAAAACCTTTAAGTAAAGTTTACTTATTTTTATTTATATTTCTAAACCCTCGGGTGTATTTTTGATTTTTTGTCCATTAGGGAAACGAAGTTTTTTTTTAAACCAGGAACAAAATTTAATTGTGCATGTAATTCAAATGGCTGGAAATCTATTTTGGTTTTTCATTGAGTATGTTATGAAATCCATATTTACATTTTTTTACGAATGCTTACATAGACATAAAATTAAATAAAAGAAGTAATAAGTTTTCACAAGTAAAATTTGTGGAAATTAATGTACTCACATAGATTTTTGTATCAAGGATACATTCATTGTGAGGCAATATATAATTTTAAATTCCTTGTTTTAACTCTGGTCAAAGAAATTTTAATAATTTAATTTTGATAAATTAATTTTAAGAGTGAAATAAAAAGATTCAAGCGAGTGAAGATCTAGAAAGATCTAGTAATTGTGTAGATCTATAAAGATCTGTGTTATAGTGAAGATGTAGAAAGATCTAGTAATTGCGAAGATGTAGAAAGGTCTAGTAATAGTGAAGATGTAGAAAGATCTAGTAATAGTGAAGATCTAGAAAGATCTAGTAATAGTGAAGATCTAGAAAGATCTAGTCATAGTTAAGATCTAAAAAGATCTAGTAATTGTGAATATCTAGAAAGATCTAGTAATTGTGAATATCTAGAAAGATCTCGTAATAGTCAAGATCTAGAAATATCTAGAAATTGTGAACATCTAGAAAAATCTAGTAATTGTGTAGATCTAGAAAGATCTAATAAATGTGAAGATCTAGAAAGATCTAGTAATTGCATCAGACTTTTAACGAACAAAATCGCTAACATCTGGACACATGGAATAGCAGAAAAATTAAACCCAACAAGTGAAAACTGACCGAAATTAATGAGAAATATGAATTAGCAACACTTAACAAAAACGTTAAATGCAGCTGTTAGTTTTTCTTTCCTTCTTCCTTTCTGACACTGTTCATTTTTCTCTGTATATCTATTACTATTTAAATCAGGCATGTACAATCTGTGGCCCATAATGACTTTTTTTTTATGGTGGCAAGCTTAATTTCTTCATTATTATTACAGCATAGTTTGCTTTTTTTTAAATTCAATTTTTCTTTTATTTGTTTTATTCTAGATAATTTATTCCTTTTTTTTCTCTATCATGACGAATTGTAGCAGCACAGCTCTTCGATTAATCAACTAAAAGAAATGAATGATTTAAATCTATAAAAGTTTCATTTTTGTTTTCAATAATTATTAACGATTTGTGTGCCCCAATCTTGGAAAGAAAAATTGAACTAGTTACGTTTACTGCATATCACTTCTTGTGAATTATTCAATGAAAAATCCTGTTAACACACACACACACACACACACACACACACACACACACACACATATATATATATATATATATATATACATATATGTGTGTGTGTGTGTGTGTGTGTGTGTGTGTGCGTAGAAAAAGTAAAACGGAAGAAAGATATATGCTAGATGATTTGCTTATTTGCCAACGCGTTTCGACTTCAATCTTGAGTCTGAATAGAAAAATTATTTTCGTACGGGAAATAATTAAGTTAGATGGATTTTTGATTCAATTGGAAGTCTTCATCGGGTTTTGTAGATGTTGCTATGTGTAAAAACGAAATAATAATAAAGGTTGATATGTTAAAAATGCGTCATGTCAAGAGATGGAATTTTTTTTTTTTTTTAAAAGTAAATGGCGTTTTGTGGTTTGAGAAATGGATTTGTGACGTTTTATTGCTTTGAATGTTTAGAAAAAGTGTGTGTGTGGCGGGGGGGGTATCTTTAGTGTGAACTTTGAATTCTTTTAGTATTATTTTTCCTATAGACGGTGATATTTATTTTTCTTCCGTTTTACCTTTTATACACACATTCTGTCGGATTCAACTCATTTCTCCCCCCTCTCTCTCTATCTATCTTTATCCACCCTCTCTCTCTTACACACACACACACACACAGATATATATATATATATATATACATATTAATATTAGTTTTCGTTGCACACAGATAAATCGTTTCAAGTATTGCTATTTATTGTTTGCACACAGTTAATTCGTTTCAAGACTCGCTAATTGACAATAATCATTCTATATTGACATCAATTATAGTCGATGAGATATTGCTGTCGAGGTATGTGAAATGGTTTACTAATTCTAGAAGCCGGCTACTTCGTGGAGAGATGTTTGCTTCTTGATTTAAAGCCATTTACTCAGTATTATTTACGCCCACATAGAGGCCAATGCTCCCTGCTACCATCTCTTGGTTATGTAGTAGGGATTCCGCGGTTGCATATGAGAGAAGCACTGGATCATCTACGTAGTCTGCGTTTGTCTACAGGATATCGTCTGATTCTTGTTTATTTCACGTGAAACCATTTTGCTTTATTAGATCTATTGACGTTCGAAGTACGTAGCGTTGGCAGAGTATAAACAAATATGGCGCTGGACAACAGCGATGTTATCGAAGACTCAGTGTCCCTATCGGATGAGCAGCCAATTGCTTTCTTGTTTTTGTAAAGCATCATTATAGAGGTAGCAGTTTTTTTTAAAGATCATATGCAAGTAGTATTTGCTCCATCTCTCCTTTGTATATAGAATCAAATAGTGTTGCTTCGAGATTTTTTGCACGTACTCCTTCGATGATTGAACTGATAGTCATACTCTGTAGAGTTGTAATTAATCTGTTCTGATTTTTCCAAAGAATTTTCTCGACTTAAGTTTGGATACGATCGAGATGCAGGGTATTGTAAACCTTAGCTGTTACGGTAGAAAGAGTAATACCTCTGTCATTCTTAGAGTTTCCAAGGTTATATTTTTGTGGGAAGGGGAGGATGCAACTTTTCGACCATTTCTTTTTTTTTTAGTTTTGTTTATACATAGTGTTGCACAATCGAAGAAGCATATCATCAAATATCCTTGCTTTCCATCAATCAGGGGGTATTTCGTTGGGGCCTGCATTTTTTCTGCTTTTGATTTTTTTTTCAATGTTGCCTCAAGTTCTCCTTCCGTAAACTGTTGAAATTTGATGTCTATTCGATTATTGATAATTTTTTTCGGTAGGTTTATCAGTGATTTCAGGAGGGCTTCCGTACAAATCCTTGAAATGTTCTTTCCAATTCTAAAGTCTTTCTTCTTGGCTGGCAGCTTTTAGTTTTGCTAAAGACATGGTCTTACTTTTGCACACTTTATTTACTGTCAGCAATGCTAATTGTGATCTTCTTCCGAATTTCTGATTTTCTCGATTTGGCCTTTATTGTATTCTAGTTGTTTTGCTCGGTATATGCTAGTTCTCTTTGGACTTTCTTAAAGTTTCGGCGCTTTGGCATTTGTTGGGTTTCTTTCAAAGAGTAAGGGTATTTGTTTTTCTCTTACTGCTATTGTCTCCCAGGGAACTCAATATTTGCCTCTTGGTTTAATTGGTATACACTCAACTGCTGCTGCTAAAACAAATTTTTCATGTTCATCATTCTTATCTATGACTGTTTATGAACAAATAATCTAATTGTGGTTTACAGTCATTAGGGTTATCTCCCTTTTTTGGAATCCAGGCATGCAAACTTGCACTTGATTAAAAAAATCTGCTAGATATTTATTATTTTCGTTTGGTTAGTTGTTTAAGCAGAATTTATTATTTCGTTCTTTTCCTATTTGAGCATTCATGTCTCGACCGATGATAAGAACGTTGCGTTTATCGGACAAGGGAAGATTGTTGTAGAAGGATATGCAGTCAGTTTCATCACGAGCATCGGTGGACCTACAGCAAGAGACGATTATTGTACAGGGGTTGTCATTAAATGTTGCATTCATCAATATCAGTTGGATTTTCTTTATGCCATTTAGTGATTTTAAAGTTCAAGGATTGGGAAGAATTCCTACATTCTTACTCCTATGCTGGCAATCATAGTATATCTAACGTTGTTCTTCTATCAGTTTTGCAGTGCTTACATTCTATTTGTCCAAAACATAATGAAAGCAGACATGACGTCATCATATAAACTTTTCTGTCTGTGAACTTTTCAGCCTATGAACTTTTCAGCCAGTGAACTTTACGGCCTGCGAACTTTTCAGCCTGTGAACTTTTCAGCCGGCGAACTTTTCAGCCTATGAACGTTTCAGCTCACCGTTGTATTATATTCAGGTGTTCGAAGCTAATACTAATAATATGTTTTCATAAAAAGTTTTAAAAAGTCCCATTTGTGCAATATTTGTGCGTGTTACTATATGGAGACGTTGGGGCAGAAGTAATAGCAGTCATACATTTTTTAGCCTTTTTATATATTTTTTTTGATACAGTAAATCCATCATGTTGTTATTTACAGTTTTATTAAGTCTGACCCACAACAAATGTCCGTCCATTACCGGTTTCATGATATTTAAGTTCGAGTTCTCTATCGTAATATCTATGTTCTTGCTCGCATATGATGACTATATTATGCTCGGCTTTTGATACTGTAAGCTAAGGTAGATGGCTTATTGTGTTTAGATAGGGCCATATCAGGTGCTACCACTCCGAGCCAGAGTGGACCTGGGAGCGATGGCAATTTAGAGGGTACTCCGCATTCTCCAAAGCTCCAGCATTACTGGAACCTCACTATCAGATTGTTTAGTGTCATATACAGGACACTCATTGGTGGGATCTTACCCCTCTGCAGAGGTGCAGTCTATGTATTCTACAGTCCTAGCCGACTGGGCAAAAAAGAAATAGCCGTCTTTTTGAGGCGATCATTGCTAATGCATTTATAAAGTTGGCGACCGTAGTCAGGGGGGGGGCCGAAGGCTGTCTTTTCAATAGCTATTACACCAAGATGTAGAGGAGGGCGCGACTCCTTTCTTTGGATTGATATACTTTACCCTTGATCCTTTACCGTAAAGAGCTGAGTGTTAAGCAAGGTGGCATCAAGTACCATTTTAGAAGTCTTTGGTATAACTCGACCTGGGATTGAACCTCGGTCTCCCGAACCATTGGCTAACACTCTACTCATTGTGTCAATGCCCCGATAAAGTTTTTTTAAATTTACATAAATGAAAATAGATTCTTTTCTTCGAAAACATAACAATTTCTATTATCTGTATAAACTTCATATTTCACCTGAATATAATATATTCTAAATTTTGCATAAAAAAGAAAATATTTGCTTGCACATGGGCTTACTAAAAGAATCAACATATCAGTTGTACTTAAAAGTTTTGGATACACTTCAAAAATATGTTCTCCGGCCTTCTTCAGGTGTTTGTCGAACTCGGGAACCTTCACGTTGTGAAAATAACAATAAAGATGAAGATAATAGTCCGAAAACCCGTAATGATAAAAATCATTAAGCTTCGTCTCAGAAATTTAGACAACTAACACTTCAAAAAGATGCATAAAACTGAAGGGAATTTGCTGTTTGAAATTGAATTCCATTCAAAGGACTAATTTGAAGATTTCCACCAACGAAGCAGAGCAGAGCACGCACAAAGTCCTACAGTTTACAAGGATTTTGTGTAAATTAAAAAGAAAGTGTATTCAACACCTGGCTTTTGTGTAAGTTGGTGGTCAATCAATCTGATCAGTTTCAGTTCCTATTCCCCAGGAATCATCACCAAAAAGGATTAGGAGCACAGCTGATTGCCCTGTACCGGAGGCACCTCTGAAGGGACTTAGGAATTTTTTGCACCAACCACTCCATCAGGGGCTATGCTTTCAATTAAAACCAACATGTGGTTATTGGTTAAATAACCTTAATTTCTATCTGGCACATGTGAAAATTTTCACAATGGCGAGGGCAAAAATGATCTCTGAAGAAGTTTCTAGTGTGATAACTGTCTATCATAATCCTGAAATGAGTCATCGAAATAACTTCAATGAATTCAATAGTCGTCAGTAGAATTAAAGTAGTTATTTTAAGATGGAAACAACGTTGCCTGACTACGGATCCGTCTGGAACAGTACGTCCTCGTAAATGAAGTGAACGAGCAGCTACATATGTTCGTGGGGAAGTTATTTGAAACCAATTCACTTCTCGAGAAGAAATTCAAAAAGGATTCGCAAGCATCTGAGATAGAACAGGACAAAGTTACACTTACTCTTTTTACGTAATCATTTCTAGGAGCTAGCTTAAAGATGAAGAGTATAAGGGTTTTTAAGTGGTTAAGTCAGTCGTTTAACATCCCAGAGAAAATCTATGAAAGTAGTTTAAACTTAGAGTTGATCAGAAGAATCCTCAAAATTTGAGGAATATTAGGAGGATTGGTTTGGTTTCTTTGTTTAATGGCATATCAACCCTTGTAGGTTATTTTATGCCAAATCCATTCTCCTAGAATAACAGTAGTGGTACTATTTAATCCATAGCTGGGAGGATATGAGGGTTCATACCTTTCCCGAGGGTATTTTCCCGAAAGTGAACGTAATAGCGCGACTGGAGTCCGAACTCGCTTACTACGATTCCGCAGTCCATCGCTTTAACCATCACACCATGAGGACACCCCCCACTAATATTAGGAGGATCTCTCAACAAGAGTAGAATAAACACGGGGTTAATCTTTGCAAGAAACTTACTTTAAATTATTCTAAACGTCTGACCACCATCATAGCAAATAAGATACACATTACTTCTTTTCAACACAGTTTGTCGATTTGTGTGCAAAATTTGTGTGTTACTTATTTTTTTTTCATCATACAACGTGTGAAAGCACGTGCGATACCCTAGACTCATCAGCCGCCAACCAGGGTGATAACACCTGGTTGGCGGCTGAATTTGTGTGTTACTTATGTGAAATTTAGGTGTTAGAAAAGAATTCTGCTTTTTTCCTTAATCATAGTATATCTAACGTCGTTCTTCTATCAGTCTTGCAGTGCTTGGATTCTATTGGTCAAAAGAAAAAAATTAATAGCAGATATGACGTCATCATATAAACATTTCCGCCAATTATCTTTTCAGCCAATGAACTTTTTCAGCCCACCGTCGTACAATAGTTAGGTGTAGTTTGAAGTTAATATCAATAATCGAAATTATTTTCGAAAAAATTTTTAAAAATCCCATGTGTACAATATTTATATATATTACTATATACGTTGGGGCAGAAGTAATAGCTGTTATTAATTTTATATACTTTCTATATTTTTAAAATTAAATCCATCATGATGTTATTTACAGTTTTAGTAAGTCTAACTCACCTTTTATTTAATCAACCAATAAAAAGAAAGAAAGAAAGAAAGAAACGAACGATTTTTTTATTTACCACTCTTTTTAGCGGTAATTTAATATCCATATTCCTTTTCAGTTATAACCCATGAAAATCATATTCATAATCAATGTCACTAATTTAAATGGAAAATTCTAGAAATTGTATTCATAATCAATGTCACTAATTTAAATGGAAAATTCTAGAAAGTATCAGCGTTACTAAAAATAAAACCTATTCCTACTTTAAAGAATTACTTAGCCGTAAATTTTCAGATAAATTATTAAATTTGACCATCGAGAATTTGCACCGATTATTCTTGAAATGTAAAAGCGTCAGTTGAGGTCACAGATGAATAAGGAGTTTGTTAAATGTACAATATAGTCGGGAAATCCGATCTTTCGAAATCAGGGGTCTATGAGATCATCCACTAGAAGCTGTAAAATCATCTCGTAGGGTTCCGATGCAATTTACTGAAGTACAATTGACTTGATGCCATATCCTACGAGGAAAGTATTCATGTATTTGTGTATCTTGTAAATCTCTCTCAATAGCAACGCCATTGAAAAGTTGTATATTAGTTCTGGTTGGTTGGATTTTACGGCATCCCAACCCATTGGGGTATTTTATGCCGAAAACGTTTTTATTTATTAAAATGTAAAATCATCTCGTAGGGTTCCGATGCAATTTACTGAAGTACAATTGACTTGATGCCATATCCTACGAGGAAAGTATTCATGTATTTGTGTATCTTGTAAATCTCTCTCAATAGCAACGCCATTGAAAAGTTGTATATTAGTTCTGGTTGGTTGGATTTTACGGCATCCCAACCCATTGGGGTATTTTATGCCGAAAACGTTTTTATTTATTAAAATGTAAAATCATCTCGTAGGGTTCCGATGCAATTTACTGAAGTACAATTGACTTGATGCCATATCCTACGAGGAAAGTATTCATGTATTTGTGTATCTTGTAAATCTCTCTCAATAGCAACGCCATTGAAAAGTTGTATATTAGTTCTGGTTGGTTGGATTTTACGGCATCCCAACCCATTGGGGTATTTTATGCCGAAAACGTTTTTATTTATTATTTTTATTAGGTATAATCTTTATGAGTATAGTTATTTGCATATCGTTTTATTTTGATGTCGTTGGGAATTTGTTTATAGCGTTCAGTCTTGAATTGTCTGCTGAAGTCAGCATTTGATTTTTTATATAATTATTTTGTGGGTCCATGAGCCTACAGCCTTGATAGAAGGCCAATTCTTTTCAGGAATTCTATTATTAGTTCTGGTAACATATGTGCATGAATAAATTCAAACTATAGACAAATTATCTTAGATAATGCTTAAATTAAAAAAAACAACAACATAGGATTGAATTGAGATTTAAGATGAAATGAATAAAATAAAATAAAATAAAAAGATGAGAAGAAACCATGTGATGTGTACGTACTCTTCAATGGAAGGGTAACTGAATTAATTGGCACGAAAAAAAAAAAAAAAAAAAAAAAAAAAAAAAAAAAAAAAAAAAGAAGAAATTTGAAATTAAAAAATTTTAATTTTAAATTTTGAATTTAATTTGATATAAGTATTACTGTATCCTTCCGTAAGGATATTAAGGAAGGTTGTTCTTCCTTTAATTAGTATTAAATCTGGAGTTTTAAGTTGAAATGTATTTAGAAATAAAAAATAAAAATAATTAATTTACTATAATTCCAACCGGTAATAAAAACAAAAAACCGGAAGTGGGCTAAATGAGGGGAAAAACTCTTCACCCCTCTTCTACTCCCGCCCATCCTTCTTTCCTGTATCTATTCTGAATTATTTTATCCATTTGATCTGAAGAAGTCCTGTTATTTTTGGTGTTTTTGATTTATATTAAAACCCATAACAGGATGGAAATAAATTTATAATCCTAATGTGACCTATTTTTGTTTTTACTTAATGATATATATATATACATATATACCAACCCCGTTGCTTGGGCAGGATATGACTCAACGTCAGTTTTTAAGCGAAGTTTAATATATTTTAAATTTAGAGTTTTCTTTCTCCTAGACTAGTTGTCTCACCAAGGCTGAAGAACCTAGTCTGTCCTTCTATTCACCCATAGCTGGAGGGAGAATAATTGGATTCATACCTTTCACAAGGGTATTAGTGCTATGTGAAATGCAATCAGTCTCGTCCAGGATTTGAACTCGTGTCGCCATGTCCATTTTCAACGGCGATAAACATTACACCACGGTTACCTCCAATATATATATATATATATATATATATATATATATATATATATATATATATATATATATATATATATATATATATATATAGGCATGGTTTGCCCAGTCGGCTGGGGCTGTTGAATACATAGACTGCACCTCAGCAGAGGGGTATGACCCCGCCCCACAACGAGTATCCTGAATATGACACTAAACAATCTAATGGTAATGTTTCAGTGATGCTGGGGCTTTGGGAAATGCGGAGCATCACTTCATTGCCATTGCTCCCAGGTCCACTTTGGCCCAGAGAGTTAGCACCTGATAGGGCCCTAGCTATGGGTTAAATAGAACTAGACTTCACACTTATGCTAAAATGAATTATTTGAATTAAAATTGTTTGACTAAACTGAATAGCTTGAAATAGTAATGTTTTTGACAATTAAACTGTACTTACATTTAAACTGCGTGCTTATCCTAAACTGAATTGTTAGAAATGGAACTGTTTTTGACATTGAAACTGTACTTACACTAAACTAAATTGTTATATTTAGAACTGTTTTGATATTTAACTGTGTGTAAACAAAATATGAACTTATATTAAACTGAATAAGATAAATTAGAACTGTTTGAATAAAAGGAATTGCTTGAAATAGAAAAGATTTTGACAATTAAACAGAGTACTCATGCTAAACTGACTTGTTTGAAATAGAACTTGTTATTTGCATAAAAACAGATTTAGCGTTAAATAACCTACAAAGTTTGATATGCCATAAACCCAACCAACTAACCAACATTGGCCTAGTGGATAGAGTATTCGCCAAGGGCCTGGGAGACCGGGGTTCAATCCCAGGTCGAGTCATATCAAAGACTCAAAAAATGGTACTTGATACCTCCTTGCTTAACACTTGACATTATAAATTTTAGATCAAGAGTAAAGAAGAGCAATCCCAGGAAAGAAGTAGTGCCCTCTCCTACACCTCGGTGTAGAAGCTATTGAAAAGGGAGCCTTTAGGTAGTTATCGACTACACTCGCCAACCTTACTTTGTGCGTATTTGTGTGTAACAATAGAAATCCTTTAAACTAACAAGAAATAAACTAGGGCATTATTATTTTTAGTCAGGACGGAAAAACTTTTTCTTAAAATCGACTGTCCTTCTCTCCCTCTCTTTCTGGGTGGGTGTATTCACCAGCGTTCTAGCCCAGGCCTTTAGAATCCTATATTTCTGGTTTAAAAACAAAGAACTCCACTACATAAGAACATTATTGGCTATGGAATTAAACACAATAAAAATGTGTTTTAGTAAAAAGAAAAAAAGCTTTGCTTAATAGATAAGACTTAATTCGATCATTCTCTCAATTCCGCTTCAAGCCTCTCAATTTTCTTATTTTCAGATTCATAGCTTTCAAGATTATTTCTTTATATAACTGGTAATAAAAATCTTTAATAAAATAATCAAACTATTCTTGAGTAGAGCTTACTTTTGATGCAACATTCTTAACGAGAATTAATCTAAAAAGCAGACGACCAATTGCCAACAGATAAATAAACATAAAAAAAATGAAGATACAGTTTATCTAATTCAGTTATTAATTAATAAGAAAATATATTATTTTTTTAATTTTATTTTATCATCTGAAATCTTTTTTGCTGATACAATGATTGATGCATTAACTTCAGTTTTAACTAAATCCTACTTCAATTAATTCAAACAAAACAAATACTAATTGGTCTCATTTACTTACCCGTTCTCCCTTCATATAGGCCACACACTGGTGACCTGTTGCGGCTGCAAAAGTGCGCATGCCCAAACGTCTCCAAAACATATCACATTCGCGATGTCTGTAAAGTTCGGTTGTACTTATATTATGTAATTTTGACCGGGCCGCTCGTGAGTTCTTAATATCACCAACTTTTTCTAATTTGTAAACCTCCATTCGAATAGAATTCCGAGCTGGGTCCAACACAAAACTGTAAATTTTTTGCTGTGATGGGCGGCCCGAATTATCCAGAAAGTGTTCCACAAAAAAGTTGACTGTGTCAGAATCTAACGCTGGAAGTTGGATCGGCATATAACGAGACCGGATGTAAATATGCCTTTCTTCCGTTGGCACGGCGTTTGAATTTATTGCATCGTTGTGATATTGCTTCAGGTTGCTGTATTCGCCTGGAAGCATGCGTGATAAAATGCGAAGATCGCGTCTCATCGACGCCAAAACATGACTGATTAATAAAATAAAAACAAAGCATGTTACTTGCCGGAAATTAGCCATAGAGCTGCTTATTTATAAAAGCTGCCGTCCCACAAAACGGAGGAGACGATTCAAGAAAAGAAAATAATCCCGAACGAGATTTCCATATATAAGAATTTATTAATTTGGTATTATTGATATTAACACCAAATCAATATTGATCATATTTATTTATACATATAAATGGAGTATTGGGTATAGATTTAATTCAGTAAATCCTTGACCTTTTTGAGCAAGTAAGCTCATATATACAACTTATTAAATAGCCGCAGACTTTACGGCTGGTTTTCATTTTTGATGAGAATCATCTTTAGTGAAAATATGATATATCACTTAGCATTTTAGAATATGTGCATCATCTTTACGGTTCCATATTTTGTGGTCGGTCGTTGTTGTCTTGCTTATATCATCCACTGAGAGGTTTTAAAGTCACCATGTTGACGCGTTGTAATTGACTGAAAAGAGAAAGAAAACATCCATTTATTCTATCGAATATAAAAACAGGATTCGCTGACTCACCATTTTTACATTCACTTTTCAGTACTTAGTATACTTAAAAATTGCATGGAGTGTATTACAATTATTGTATGCTGACCTACTTGGATTAGTGTTACCAACTAAGAATACGAGAATACCTGAAGAAGGCCAGAATATATAAAAGCCAAAATATTGATGGTTGGTTGGTTGGTTGGGTTTTATTGCATTTGTAGGTTATTTAATGTCAATCAATTTTCATGCAAATAGTCATTTCTATTTCAAACAATTCAGTTTAGAATGAGTACTCAGTTTAATTGTCAACAACATTTCTATTTCAAGCTATTCAGTTTATTCAAATAATTCTAATTCAACCAATTCAGTTTAGTATAAGTACAGATTTTGTTTACACATAGTTAAATGTCAAAACAGTTCTATATTAAACAATTCAGTTAAGTGTAAGTACAGTTTCAATGTCAAAAACAGTTCCATTTCAAACAATTCAGTTTAGGATAAGCACGCAGTTTAAATGTAAATACAGTTTGTCAAGAAATTTCTATTTCAAAACATTTTTATTTCAGATGATTCAGTTTAACATAAGTATGCAGTTTAAATGCCAAAACAGTTCTATTCCAAACAATTCAGTTCAGCATAAATACGCAGTTTAAATGCAAAAAAAAGTAAACTCAAACCACGGTTTAATTCTATTTAACCTACTGATAGGACCCTTATCAGATCCTACCACTCCTGGCCAAAGTGGACCTGGGAGCGATGACAATGAAAGGGTACTCCGCATTCCCCAAAGATCCAGCATTACTGGAACCTCACCATCTGATTGTTTAGGAGGAGAGTTTTACACTTCTGCAGAGGTGCAGTCAGTGTATTCTACAGCTCCAGCCGACTGAGCAACAAAATATTGTGATTATTATAACCATATTTACCCAACCTTTCCGCTCGGGTAGGATATGACATAAGTTCAATTTTTAAGCGGAGTTTAACGGGTTTGAATTCAGAGTTTTCCTTCTCCTAGACTAGTTGCCTAACCAAGGCTGAAGAACCTAGTCTGTCCTAAGGAGAATTATTTGATTCATACCTTTCCCAAGGGTATTAGTGCTATGTGAAATGCCATCAGTCTCGTTCCGGATTTGAACAAGTGTCGCCGTGTCTATTTCCTGCGACGATAACCATTACACCACGGGCACCTCCGATTATTATAACAATCAAGATTAAGACATCAGACCGAATAAACCAGTGTAAATAATTATAATTTCTAATCTCCGAAATTCATTTAAAATGTATATTTGCAGCGAATCTGTCTGAGACAACACTTGGTTAAATAAATAGTATTAACGTACATACAAAGAGTTTTATCAGTATAACTCTAATTTTTAAATTTTCTCAACTATTGTTTTAAATTATTGACATTTAACTTAAAAGATACATCTTTTTTTACAATAATCTTAAAACAAACTGTTTCTCATAAAATATGAAAAGCCAACGGCATCTTCGTAATTCAAAAATTCAACAGTAAGAAATACACAAAAAAAATCAGAGATACAGTTTTAAAACATGGCTTATCAATTTACAAATTTAATGAAAAGCAACAACATAATAGAAAAAAATGTTCGTTTTATTTTAAATGCATTGATATTATAATAATCTCGGTATGATGGGCGTTTTTTTTTTTTTTTTTTGTTGCTTGGTTACAGTTATATTCATATATACAAACAAAATCAGAATTTTAGCCTTATATATTGATTGTACACTTTTTTTACAAAGTTAAATTATCAAATATCTAAAATTTTAAACAAATTCTAAAGCTAACTTAGTAGCTGCTATTTTAAAACATGTTCACTATTGTAATGATAAAGGTTTAGAGCAAAAAAATAATTTCTATCTAATATAAATACTTCGATACATTTGCAAACGTCAAGAATCCCTTATATTTGCAATGCATGTATTGATACGTCCCTTTTCCACTTGTGTCATATAAACATGTATATTATTTCATAGCTATGGTTAAGATACCCCACAAAAATAATTACCGACGCCGACTACGCCGATGACATAGCGTTAATGGCGAATACACCCAACCAAGTCGAAACACTACTGCATAGTTTGGAACGAGCCGCCGCAGGCATTGGCCTCCATGTCAATGCACACAAAACTGAATATATGTGCTATAATCAAATAGGCGACATTTCCACACTAGACAGAACCTCTCTGAAACTGGTAGACAAATTCACCTACCTAGGAAGCAGCGTCTCATCAACCGAAAAAGACATCGACACGCGGCTAACGAAGGCATGGACGGCTATCGATAGGCTTTCGATCATATGGAAATCAAACCTGACCGATAAAATGAAACGCAGTTTCATCCAGGTAACGGTCGTATCGATATTGAATAATTTCTGGTGGCAACACCCCACAAGGCACCAACTATACGGCCACCTGCCTCCCATCACGAAAACTATCCAAGTTAGACGAACCAGAAATGCAGGACACTGCTGGAGAAGCAAGGACGAGCTCATAAGTGGACCCCGCAAGTGAGGATACGGAATGTAGCTCTGAAGACCTGCCGGAGGCGATGAATGATAGGGAGAAGTGGCGAGAGAGGGTCAGGGATATCCGTGCGAGCGGCACGACATGATGATGATGATAATGATGACGGTTAAGATATAATGCTAAAGATTGCCATGCAAATATCATATTCATTTAATTGTCACATTAACTATGTTAAATTTATATGAAAACATAATTATTATTGAACTTAGATAATATTACAGCTTATAAATTTAATGCTAATGATTACACATGTAACATATTGACCTTAGACCTAGCCGTCAATTAAGAATCAGGTGCATCCGATCGAAGATATCAAGATATAACCTTGACCTTGGAGGGATTGAATTCGGTGCAAATGCGATGCTCGCAGGATGCAGGTGGATGTCAAACAATTCAGACAGTTCGAGTTAGTTGGAGTCAGTTGGTTGGGGTTCGAGTTGCAGTTTGAGGCAGAGAGAACCAGCTCCCAGTAGAGAGCTTGGGCCCTCAGGACCCCAGGTTAAGCAGCCCAGCAGAATGAGAAAGAAGTACTGCTATAGTCAGAGGAACTTGGGGTCAATATGTTGCAGTCTGTTCAGTCTCCAACTCTCCTCTCACACGCAACTCTTTCGCGTAAAGTGTGAGAGGTATATTTTTCGAAAGAAGTGTGTTCGTTCGTCATTATTGTTGATTATGTTTCCGCATATATATGTACGCGTATAGTTGTACCACGGCTATACAACACACATAGCAAATTTTTATTTTTGAATATGTAAAATGCAAAATCTTTTGTAGGTTCGGTACGGCAACCTTTCTGCCTTAAATTGTAAGATATATAGCAAAAAAAAAAAAAAAAAAAAAAAAAAAAAAAAAAAACTCAAACAGCAACAAACAAACAAACAAACAAACAACAACAAACAAACAAACAAACAAACAAACAAACGAAAACGGTTTTTAATATTGCATAGAAAATGATGGCTGTCGACAGATGGCAACCAACTCTTTTCCTTTTTTCATTTCCTTTTCTACTTGGTCGTCCTTTTTTCTTTTTTTTTTTTCTTGCCACTCTTTAGGGTAATGAATCAGTCACACATATGATTCACAAAATATTATTTCTATTAGATTGGATCAGTTGAAGATGGGGAAACAAACAGGAAAACCACAAGTGATTCTAACGATTCCAGATTTTTTTTTCTAGAGACCACAGACAAACGCTTTCTGAACTATGATATTTAATTCAAGATAACACTTACACTTAAAATTTAGAATTTAACAAATCCAACAAATTTAATAAATAATTAAAATCTATTACAAATTTATTGAATTATAAATTTCATTAATCTTTTATAAATGTCAGAAAATAACTTGTTCAAATTCGAGGACATCAATACACCTTAAAACAATTTTTTCTATATTTTCAGTTTTGAAGAGTAAGAAGGGGAAAGTCTTGATATGACAGTGGATCACATACCTTCAAATATGGTAGTTTCTTATTGACAATACGTATAAAATTCACTTATAGTTTTTCCTCCAGAGGAAGGGGTCATTTAACAATGATATAAGAAAATACATCATTACAATTTTCTTGTAGAGGGATTAATTTTATTTATATTTCGACCAGTTACTAACATCCCAGAAGTCCATTACGACATTTGTTTATTGATTAAATTTGCTTTACTTGCAATCATGTTTATCGAGGTTTCCCTTCATTCTTTATGTTTTAAAATTACCTAAAAATGTTGATATATATATATATATATATATATATATATATATATATATATATCGGTAAGCCAAAAATGTAAACAAACGAAAGCTACTACATTATGCCTTATAATTTCCGAGCTGACGTGGTTCGCTTGTTGGCTGAGCGGTATGATTCTGAGTCTAACGTAAAGTTGGTCGGGTTTCAATATTATCTTCAAGCGTCCTACGTGTTTACCCACACTGAAGAGTTTGCACACACCCGGGAGTGGTAGCACCTGATAGGGTCTTATCTATGGGTCAAATAGAAAAAAACTATTCACATTCCAGCTAAGGGGGAATTGTAGCGCAAACTGATATCTTTAGCCTTGGTATGGCAACCAGTCTAAGAGAAGGAAAGGTCTGAATTCAAACCTGTCAAACTTCACTTAAAAGTTGATCATGTGTCGCATCCTACTCGTGCGGAGGGATTGGGTATATATATATATATATATAAGTTGGCCGATGGTAGTCGAAGGTGATCCAAAGGCTTCCCTTTCAACAGCTACTACACCGAGATGTAGGAGAAGGCTTCACTCTTTTCCATGGATTCCTATGCTTACCCTTGATCTGTACGTTACAATGTTGAATGTTAAGCAAAGAGGCATCAAGTACCATTTTTACTCTTTGGTATGACTCAATCGGGAATTAAACCAGGTTCTCCTGGATCATTCACAAACAATCTAATTACTATGCTAATGAGCCGGCATAAATATAAATATATATATGCGCGCGCGCGTGCGTGTGTGTGTGTGGTGCGCGTCGAGTGAAAAGTGTGTAGATGATTAAATAAAATTCAATAAATTTTATTTCCTAAATTTGAGGTAAAGGTTTGCTGATAAACAATAAAAGTTATTGTTCTATATTCTTGTAAAAAATATCACATTAGAATATTAATAAGCCCAGGTATGATATCAACAAGAAGAAAGCTAATAGCAGTTTGCTTTGTTTAAAATGAGATAATATATTTAGTGAAAATAAAGATCTTTGTGTGTGTATGTCACAATGTAAAAGCAAAAGTAAACTTATACGCTAATATGTAAGTATAATGTAGCTGAATAATCAGCAGTAGGTAATATAATATTAGTTGAGGCATCCCTATATAAAAAGGGTAAAGAAAAAGAAACAAATTCGCAAGCAGAAAATGATTAAGCACTACTGAAATTAAGTGCATTCTTAAAGGAATAGAATTTCGAATTTTCTCTAAAAGAAAACCAAAGATGAAATTGAGTAGAAATAGAAACGAATCTGTACATACAGAATTTTTTTTAATTTTTATTTTATAGCTTTGTTTATAAGACTTAGATAGGCTCCAAAGTTGATAAAAACGTGGATGATAGGTTAAAATGTGTTTTTAATAATCGAGGAGGGAAAAGATTTCTTCAATTATGTTGAGTTTTGCTCCTTCAAAATTTGTGAAGCAATTCAACTATCTCAAAAAAAAAAAAATAAATAATTGAAATAAAATAAAAATAAATAAATTAATTAATTAATTAAAAAGGCAGTATTTCAAGCAAAATTGCTGATTGGTCAATAAATGTTATAATACACGTGCAAAAATTAAAGCTTCTCGGGCCGATTCTTGTATAAATTAACATTTTTTCACTTTTTTTTTTAGTAGAGAAGTCAATTAAGTTTCCATATAGATAGATAGATAGATACTGAGTGAGCGAGAGAAATCCTTAATGACAAATAGATAGACGTACAGACAGACAGAAAAAAGAAAGAGGGAGAGAAAGAAGGAAGAAGAAAGATGGTTCTCGTAAAGATACTGAACTTTATACAGTGTTCTTTCAAACAGTTCTCGATAGCTTACGTTTAGTAGTGCGTAATGAATTTTGTTAAAACCCGCATCAAAAATTTGGTTCTGAATAATAATATGAGAGTTTCATACGTTACACGAGATAAAAAGTGAATGAATAATGAATTAACATAATTGATTAAATTAGAAATAAAATAATTAGATTTATATGTTAAGTAATATTCATTATTATTAACAGCAATAAATAAGGGACGAGTGAAATAATACTAAAAATCTTACACATTGTGAGATATATAGATGGAAAGGACCATTAGTAGATCCGTGGTTTAATCAAACAGGCGACATTTCCACACTAAACAGTAGCTCTCTGAAACTTGTTGACAAGTTCACCTACTTAGAAAGCAGTATATCATCAACCAAGACAGACATCGACATGCGACTAGCAAAGGCATGGACAGCTATCGGTCATATGGATGTCAGACCTGACCGATAAAATGAAGGGCAGTTTCTTCCAAGAAGCGGTCGTGTCGATACTGCTATATGGATGTACTACATGGACGCTAACTAAACGTATGGAGAAAAAGCTTGACGGCAACTACAGAAGAATGCTGTGAGCAATATTGAACAAGTCCTGGAGGCAGCACCCAACAAAGCAGCAGCTGTACGGCCATCAACCACCCATCACGAAAACTATCAAAGTTAGACGAACCAGACATGCGGGACACTGCTGGAGAAGTAGGGACGAGCTCAATAGTGATGTACTCCTGTGGACCACTTCACATGGACGAGCAAAGGCAGGACGACCAGCTCGAACTTACATACAGCAGCTCTGTGCCGGTTCGGGATGTAACCCTGAATGTTGCATACATATATATACTGGATAAATACTGACACAATGATAAACGACGCATCAAGGACGCAGGAAGGAAGACGCAAGAAGACTTCTTTAGAAAAATATTCACCTCTCATTTTATTGCAAGGTTTGAAAAGGGTTACTCAAGGTTGCATGTGAGAGGATGCTGGAGACCGAACATAAACTTCATATTTTGACCCCACTGTTATGACCGTCACGTTGTGTCTTTTTTGTTTTCTTAGATGCTCAACCAGAGGTCTTGGGGTCCACTCCATCGGGGCTTTTCCGAGGGCCCCCTCGGTCGGGTGTGGCCTTCCCTACCACATCTGGTCTCTACTGTCTGGAACTCTCCTGGCAACTGCTCTGGGACCCAAACTCAACTGAGTTAAATAATAACTCAACGCCTTCACGATCGCCTACTGGATCTTTGAAATCGAATGTTTAATCGTCATCAAGCGGAAATAACTGTCATGCAGTTCAGAGGTTACTCTCTTCCGGTGCATGACTGTAATGGCACAATGGGACCTTCACCTTGTCCCATATCATAAGCCTTAATCCGCCCACGCGATCTCTTTCGGTTACTGGCCGTTGGAATGTGTCACTTCCTTCCGGTGTATTACCTTGGAATAGTATTTTTGGGCCGGGTCGAAGGTCAAAATATAACATGAAGACCTACCGGAAGAAATGGACGATAGGGAGGGGTGGTGAGAGAGGGTCAGGGATATCCGTGCTGATGGCGCAACATGATGATGATGATGTCATAGGGTTATTAGAAACAGAGAAGCTGATTTATTTTTGATGAAAAGAAATCTTTCTCACATGTGGGTTGACTTTTTTCATGGTTCTATTTTCGTCTGACACAAGATTAGCAACAGATGAGCTCTTAACAATAAGATGGCTAATTATTTCCTTCGAAAACAAAGAATCATGGCCGACAGATATGCACAAATATATGTATCAACTGACTGAGTATAACTTGGGCTAGGTTTAGTTGCCTTGATTTAAAATTCCCTGAAAGAATGTCATAATATTAATATAATGTATGTATGTATGGCAGACATCACAAACGCATTACAATATAATACACACACACACACACATATATATATATATATATATATATATATATATATATAATACACACACACACACACACACACACACACACACATATATATATATGTATATATAATACACACACAGACATATATATATGTATATATAATACACAAACACACATATATGTATATATAATACACACACGCAAAAGCTGCTCGGTAGCGCCAGGAGTGGCAGCACCGCCTTGAGCAACCGAAACTGTGTTATCACCCTGGTTGGCGGCTGATGAGGGCAGGGTATCGCACGTGCTTCCACACGTTGTATGATGAAAAAAAAAATGCATGACAGACATCACAAACGCATTACAATACAATTTACAGGGCACCTCCGGTAGTATAATGGTTTGACTGCTTGACTAGCAAACCCGCAAGAGTGAGTTCGAATCTCACTGGGTGCCCCATTCATTCAGCTTTGTGCCACATCTATGCAAAACGCTTAGTAAATTACTACAGACTATGATACATATATGTGTGTGTGTGTCATAGTCTGATGATTGTGGTGACGCATAAACCACGAACAACGCAGGATCATAATTAAATATCTATCTATGTATCACATACCATGAACCAAAACTAAATCGATAATGAAAAGGATACCATCATAAAAAGTAAAGACCAGAGACGCTAATGAAACCTGATGTCCTCATATGCTAAAACCTAACATAATCAGAAAATGATTTCAAAATCTCTGATTGGTAGAAACAAACCAACTCCCCTATAAAATCCCACTCATGTAAGCATTATACAGAATTCTTGTATTTATGCTATGAATAACCCAGAATTCTCTCTGGGATTATTCCGGAGGAAGTATTCTGGGACCTTTTTTACTGTGTATTGCTCAAACAACACACACACACACACATATACCTTCTATCCATATATCAGTCTCATTACATTTTACATGTCTCATCTAATGATTGTATTTCTATTTTTAAATACATGAAACTGACAGTAGTGAGACTTCCATTTGGAGATAAGTGGATATCTATTCATTTTATGCCTTATCCTGCTCTACAAGCTAGTATTCGAGCACTTTTCTTATTCATTAAAAAGATTTTAGATCACAAATGGCCCGGGATATCGGGGTTTAATCTCAGGTCAAGTCATACCAAAGACTCAAAAAATTGTACTTGATGTTTTCTTGCTTAACACTCAGCATTATAAGGTAAGGATCAAGGGTAAAGTGGGTCAATCCCTACATCTTGGTGTTGTAGCTATGGAAAAGGGAGCCTTTCGGGTCACCCTCGACTACGGTCAGCCAACTTTTTTTAACCGGCCCATTGGCATAATGGTTTGTCAATGGTCTAGGAGATGGGGGTTCAATCTCTGGTCGACTCACACCAAAGACTAAAAAAAAAAAAATGCTGCTTGATGCTTCCTTGCTTAATTATAAGGTACGTATCAAGGGTAAGTGGAGCAATCCAAGGAAAGGAGTAGAGCCCTCCCTAACAAATCGGTGTTGTTGGTATTGAAAAGGGAGCCTCTCAATTATGGTCCACCAGCTTACTATATATATATATAGGTAATATTCGGTCAGGTTAAAAAGTTTGGAGTAATTCCCTCAGGGTCTGAATAAGTCCTGTATTAATTTTTTTCTTCATGTTTTTGGTTCACATCAGAAACTGAAAATACGGGATCGAAATAAATTTATAATCATGAATTAACCGGTCTTTGTTTTTTTTTCTTAAAGATATATATATATATATATATATATATATATATATATATACACACCGGACATTGGTCTAGCGGTTAGAGTGTTTGCCAATGGCCCGGGAGACCTGGGTTCAATCCCAGGTCGAGTCATACCAAAGACTCAAAAAATGGTACTTGATGCCTCCTTGCTTAACACTCAGCATTATAAGGTACTGATCAAGGGTAAAGCAGAGCAATCCAGGGAAGGAGTAGCGCCCTCCCCTACACCTTGGTGTAGTAGCTATCGAAAAGGGAGCCTTCGTGTTACCCTCGACTATGGTCGCCAACTTTACTTTTACTATATATATATATATTAATGCGTAATAATCCTACACTTTTGAAAGTTTATCAGTCTAATATCCTGACCTAATGCAAGTGAGTTCCATTCCCATTGGTTGATCAATCAATTTGACCTTGTGCCAAATAATTCTGCAGATAAGCCTTACTACTACTCTCATCACATGCACAACTACTGAGCCTTCCTTAATAGGGCAGGTCTCGTTAAGAAAAGAAAAAAAAGCTTTGAATTGAAAAAAAGAAAAAAAAAACATTGAATAATTGTGGCTAAGGAGCTGAGTGCTTAAGTTGAGATAAAAAATCTTGACTTGTTAGTGTCACTTGTTCTTCACTTAGCAGTTAGTCCTGTGGACATGTGGTTACAATGTGGGTGTTTTGGTTGAGAAAGTGAATGAAAATATGAATGCGTCAAATGTCTTTCAATTGCATTTCAAGGAGGAATATTTGTGTGTGTGTATGACTGATTAGAATTGAAAGAATTCTCTGATGTTTAAATTTCTATAATATGGTTTTTAGAAAAACAAAACAACTCTTAATGATGGATACTTTTAAATTGTTCTGATAACACAACAATTACTCCATTCGAGGGGAACCGATAAGTCTTCGTGTTACCATAGCAATGAATTATCTTATCACTCAATTCAACCATCTCTTGTTAATGGTTGGTTTGGTTTCTTTGTTTAATGGCATATCAACTCTTTTTAGGTTATTTAATGCCAAAGCCATTCTCCTAGAAGAACAGTAGTGGTACTATTTAACCCATGGGAGGATAAGGGGGTTCATACCTTTCCCAATGGTATTTGCCCGAAAGTGAATGTAATAGCGCGACTGGAGTACGAACTCGCATACTACGATTCTGCAGTCCGTCGCTTTAACCATTACACCACGAGGACACCCCCTCTTGTTTGTTATATATATATATATATATATTATATATATATATATATATATAAGTTGGCGACCGTAGTCGAGGGTTACCCAAAGGCTTCCTTTTCAGTAGCTACTACACAGAAGTGAAGAGGAGGACGCTACTCCATTCGATGCATTGCTCCACTTTACCCTTGATAGGTACCTTATAGTGCTGAGTGCTAGGGAAGGCGGTATCAAGTACCATTTTTTGAGTTTTTGGTATGACTCGATCTGGGATGTTCGGAGACAATGAATTTGGAATTATTCAGGTTGAGAATATATGAGAGGTTTCATATAATTCTCTAGGAGTGCTCGATGTATGACAATTAATATATTAATATCTATAATATATAAAAATCTCATCTAGAACAAATACATCTGTAATATAATTGGAAAGAAAACTAAACGGACTCTCATTATAATAGATTTATTTCGAATGGCCGTCGACGCAACCTGCCTCATCAGATGGCTTGAGAGTTTTTCACATCAGTTTTAGCTGGAGGTTTCTCACTGGAGCTAGAGAGAGAGCAAGTCTCTAGAGAGAGAGCAAGTCTCTATTATTATTATTATTATTATTATTATTATTATTATTATTATTATTATTATTATTATTATTATATCGTTTCGTATGCATGAGATTACGTTTTATACATATATGTTTGCACATGTGCGTGTGTTTATATTATAATACAATTATTGGTAGGTATTATACAATTATTATTGGTAGGTATTATAATTATTATTGGTAGGTATTATACAATTATTTTTAGTAGGTATTATAATACAATTATATTATAATACAATTATTAGTAACTGGTAATTAGTAATTACATTCTTAAATAAAAGACTTAATGAGTACATTGTTATCTGTTTTTCTTATACTTGCTAAGTGAGAAAGAAAAAATAGCCGTGATTCGAATGATTTTCAGTAAAGCTCTTAAAAATGTGAATGATCTAAAACTTTACGACTCGTACAAGGAGAAACCCACCGACCAACAAATCCATCCATGGGAGATACAAAACAAAAGTCTGAGAAAAAAAAAAAGTGAAATATATCACCATTTATAAGAGAATAAAGAACCTAGAATTGATTTGCCCAGCCGGCTGGTACCGTTGAATATACCGACTGCTTCTCTGCAGAGGGGTGAACCATCCGACGGTGAGGTTCCAGTTATGCTGGAGCTTTGGGGAATGCTGAGTACCCCTTCATTGCCATTGCTCTCAGGTCCACTCTGACATGAGTGGTAGCACCTGATAAAGGTCCTATCTATCGGTTAAATAGAACTAAGCTGCATACTTATGCTCGACGAAACTGAATAGCTTGAAATTCAAATGTTTTTGACAATTAAACTGTGTATTTACATTTAAACTGCGTACTTATGCAAAACTGAATTGTTAGAAATGGAACTGTTTTTGACATTGAAACTGTACTTACCCGAAACTGTATTGTTTAATATGGAACTATTTTGACATTTAACTGTGTGTAAACAAAATCTATAGTTATACTAAACTGAATTGGTTGAATAGAACTGTTTGAATAAGCTGAATAGCTTGAAATAGAAATGTTTTTGACAATTAAACTGTGTTCTCATGCTAAACTGAATTATTTGAAATAGAACTGATTATTTGTATTAAAATGGATTTGGCGTTAAATAACCTACAAAAGTTGATGTCCCAACTAGGACTGATTTATCACATCAATGATGTTCAGCATTCTTTCTGGATTAATATCCAAGTCACTGTGAAGTATCTGACGTTTGATGATCAGTCGAATTTCTAAAATCACCAATAATCTCTCAGTCTGTTTGTCTATGCCTTTATTTATTTATTTTTCTTATCTATTTCTCTTGATAATATTCTATTTCCGTTGATAGCGTTCTGTTTTAAATTCGTTAGATGTCATCATCATCTCAGTTTAATCCAACTATAGGTTTACGTAATTTTTGCTACGTTATAAAAAACCTAAAACTTAAAAAACAAACTATCTTCCCACTTGTAAACAACCCCTGATGTTGGCCGAAAGGACTCGGGACAATTTCGGTAAATTCATCTACCAGTTCCATCCTAAAACCAAAACATTTGTCAGGAAATTTAAAAGGATCCTAATAGAATTATATAGACAAAATGAATCTTTATTATTTAATCAAACATGCTGAAATGAAGGACTGCTGCTCACACACACACACACACATATATATATATATATATATATATATATATATATATATATATATATATATATATGCATATTTGATTAAATAATAAAGACACATTTTGTTTATATAATATCATTAGGATCCTTTTAATTTTCCTGACAAGTGTTTTGGTTTTAGGTTGAAGTTGGTAGATGAATTTACCAAAATTGTCTCGAGCGCTTTCGGACCTTTCATAGGCCATCATTAGGGGTTGTTTGCAAGAGTAAAGATATTTCTTTTTAAGTTTTTAATTTTTTTATAACATTGCAAAAACACACATTTGGATTAAACTGAGATGCCGATGACATCGAACGAATTTAAACCAGAACGCTATAAACAGAAATAGAATATTATCAATAGAAATAGCCAATGAAAAGTCCGGGATAATTTCGGTAAATTCATCTACTAACTCCAACTTAAAACCAAGACACTTATCAGGAAACTTAAAAGGATCTTAATAAAATTATATAGACAAAATGAGTCTTTATTATTTAATCAAACGTGCTAAAATGAAGGACTGCTGCTCAACCACACACACACACACATATATGTGCCTAGATTAAGTACTACGAACGTCAATTTATTTAATGAAAGAAAATTCTTACCCCCCCCAAAAAAAAAGAAACGTCAAGAAGCAGATGTTATCCCGCAAAAACTATCACGAATGAAAATTACACAGATGATCTAGTACTTCTTTGGAAGACAACTGTGCTGGCCAAATGTCTGCTGCATAGCCGTGAACTGAATTTAACGGCACAATCTTCTATAAAACACATTAACTTTGTTTTATCCGAAATCAAGGCTCTGAAATTAGTAGACCAGTTGCGGTAGCAATATCTCATCTACTGAAAGCGATTTCAGCATACACGTAGAAAATTTATGGACTACTATCGATAGGTTATCAACCATATAGAAATTTAATCTCTCTGATAAGATAAAACGAATTATTCCAAGCAGTGTCCGTGTCAGTACTACTTTATGGTTGCATGAACTCGATTTTAAAAAGCATTTGGAGAAAAAGCCAAATGGGAACTACACAAGGATTCTGTATGCTGTTTTGAACAAACACTGGAAGCATCATCATCATCATGTCGTGCCGCTAGCACGGATATCCCTGCCCCTCCCTCGCCACTTCTCCCTATCGTTCATCGTCTCTGGTAGGTTTTCAGGACTACATCCCGTATCTTCACATAGCTTCTGTATGTATGTTCGAGCTAGTCGTCCTGCTTTTGCTCGGCCATATGCGGGGGTCCATAGGAGTACATCACTTATGAGCTCGTCCTTGCTTCTCCAGCAGTGTCCTGAATGTCTGGTTCGTCTAACTTGGATAGTTTTCGTGATGGGAGGCTGGTGGCCGTATAGTTGATGCCTTGTGGGGTGTTGCCACCAGGACTTGTTCAATATTGCTCGCAACATTTTTGTGTAATTGCCGTCTAGTTTCTTCTCCAACCGTCTAGTTAGCGTCCAAGTAGTGCATCCATATAGCAGTATCGATACGACCGATGCCTGGAAGAAACTGCGTTTAGCAGCACTCTAGAAAACAGCTGTTGTATGGCCACTTGCCTTCAATCTTACAAACAAACCATCCAAGACAAACAAGACATGCTAGGCTCTGCAAAAAAAGTGGGGGCCAACTCATGAGCGAAGCTCTCCTGTAAGATCCATGGACACACCTGTTTGTGGTGATTAGCAAAGATACATCAGCTTTGTACAGACACTGGATGCCGTCTTGAGGATCAGGAAAGTCAGGTAAGCCTAAAACAATTGACTCCGAGGCTGTGCTCCAAGCTATAGAAACACATCCATCGAGTAGCGCTCGGAGAGTATTAGGCGATATCAGCATCTCATAATCCAGTGTGGTTCGCCTCCTTCAAGCATCAAGATCTAACGAATTGTGCCTCACGTTACCAAAATATTTTAAAACTTTTGACTCACTCATATATGACTTGGGGTAGAGATAGTCAAAAAAGCATGGCGGGGGAGAGAAAACAGATCGAAAAAATATATAAAAAAACTTCAAATAAATATAAATAAAACTCAGCAACAAACAACCTAACGCAACCCCTGAAGATGAATAGTGAAATGGTCGAAAACTCTTGGACAATATGGGGTACTTTCTTCATCATCTTGAAA
>OY757939.1:41874659-42207159 GCA_963585895.1 Sepioteuthis lessoniana
GTAACACTTTGATCAGGAATAGAATGCATAGATATTTTAACTTTTGGTGGAAGTTTCGAACGCAAAAGAGGAAATATTCGGAAACTTTTGATCATATTTCTATGCGTTGTACTTACATTCGTACATATGTACCTTGGTAGACAGGTTGATGGGTTGGTTGTCAGGCAAATGTCACTTTGCTCCCTTCACTTCTCTTTGCAGTGGCTGACTTTACTCGGAGACAAGTGCGCTACATAAAAGGACAAATAACTGAAAAGGCTAAACCTGATGCAGCATAAACTATAGGGGTTGATATATAATAAGTTAGGATTTTCTTTAAACTCACTTTGTCTTTATAAATATAGCTTATCAGACAGTCACAAATGTATGAAGTGCCCATTTGGAATGGAAAAGTTGACGTGAACTGCTATCAGTATTAATTAAGTTTTGTTGTTTATATATCTTGCCAAATGCATTTATTTGCTCAGTCTGCTGGGAGTGTAGAATACTTCGACTGGATATCTGCAAAAGGGTAAGACCTCCTCCCATCAAGTATCCTGGATTTGACACTAGACAATTACTGGAGCTTTTGTGAATGCGAAATACCCCTTCATTACCATCACTCCCAGGTCCACTCTGGCCCGGAGTAGTAGCACCTAATTGGGTCCTATCTGTAATATAATGGGATTTCGTTTTTATACCTTTGGGTTTAGTTAGGCTGAGAACCTTTCGGCTCAGTGCATGGGTTACTTAGGTACAACATTAATGCAGGTATTCACGCGCACGCGCGGAGCGGACGTGTCACTCAGAGATGTCACAATAGCCCAGATGGGAATCGGGGCTACAGACTGCGGGTACGTCACGCACCTGAAGCGCGTGGAGGATTTTGGAGATTTTGAAAAAGTCAGAGAGTTGAGTTGAGACCTGCCTCGGGAGAAGGCGGTTGACTTTCGCTTGCTCGCGGAGGCCTTGGGCAGGTGTCGCACGAGATGGGGGGGGGGCAGATGAAAAAGCCAGAATAGAAAGAATGTGCCTCTCTCTCCTTATGTCGAAGAACATTTAAACTCAAAGGTAATAAAAAGTTTCGTACCTGAACTAAGAAGTCGTAAGTGTTTTCGTGTTTCGAGATTCCTATGTTCTATGTATATATATATATGAACTGTCTATGTATGTTTCACACGTAGCCATATCATGGCTATGTAACACTATTTATGGGTGAAATAAAACTGTTTGACATTTAAAATAAGATTAAACAAATCGCTCATGCACTCTTGTTAGGGTTGTTTGAAACAGAAATTTTTGATCATTTAACTGTGTGTAAACAAGTGTTTGATATTTGTCGCTGCCTTCCACCAGACAGGACTTGACACAAGGTCAAAAGCCCGAGGGTCGATTAAAGTGGGGATAAAGGTGAGGGAAATCTCGGGAACGAGCCGAGATTCGAACCCTGCTGGTTTGTGCTGCTCATCGACCCACAATGTGGCTCTAATGAGGTAAGCAGTATCACGAATCCAAATTTGGATCCGGCCACGTATGCCGGGTTATAGCTTAAACTAGACAACAAGGTCTAGTGCTATACATAGGGGACAAAGGTTGCTGCTCGCCCACCCGAAGGTGGTCCAACCGAAGTTGGGGGTCTTTCGGTCTCGAATCTGCCATTGTTCGATACCCCATCCGACACAAATGCCAGACGGCCCAGCTGATGTTTAATTGAATTGTTAGCAATGAATAACAGTATTAGAAGCCATTTAACTTTGTTGATTTATACTGACTTAACTTTGTTGACTTATGCATTGTTAGAAATCGAACTGTTTGATCACTTAACTGTGTGTATCTACAAAATGTATAAACAAATCATAAATTAAAGTTGGCGACCGTAGTCGAGGGCAACCATAAGTCTCCCTTTTCAATAGCTACTACACCGAGGTGTAGGGGAGGGCACTACTCCTTTCCCTGGATTGCTCCACTTTACCCTCGATACATTCCTTATATTGCTCAGTGTTAAGCTAGGAGGTATCAGTTACCATTTTAAAAGTCTTTGGTATGACTGTCTCGAAAGTGATGCAACTCATTAATTTGTGAATTATTTATTAATGAGACACGAAACTAAAAAAAAAAAAAAAAGATTGCATGTCCTGGAAGCTGATATAATTATAATTAAAGACAAAACAAAACATTGATTTGATGTCTCTAGCTCAAAGGATGCATTTTTTACTAGACTTGTGCCAAATAACCTCTATTGCGCTTGTCTCAGCAATAAATCATTATCATATTAATGAGTTACCTCTCTTTTGAGACACCCTGTATTTGGAAGAGCGTCTTTACAGACAGCCAAACCATTTGATATAGAGTTACTAAAATAAGTGCGCATATTTACTGAACATAAAGAAAGTTTTTAACGCAAAAATTCTTCTTCATAAGGGTAGATGTAATATCATCGATAGGTAATCATTATTATAAAAAACAAGAATTATATTATAATTATATATCATTATAGTATTAAAAAACTCTAAACGCTAAGTTACTTCCATAAGTAACAAATCGATTTATATTTCCACACTTCAAAAGAAAAATAACGGATTATTTGTCTTATTAAAATAATTGGTCATATTTAATTAAACATTACTAGCTAACTTTATTAGTTGTTTTTCAAGGTTAACCAAATCGGCTGGGGTCGTAGAATACGTCGGCTATATTTCTACAAATGGTTTAGATCCCCACCAACAAAAAGTGTCCTGAATATGACACTAAGCCATCTGATGGTGAGGCTCTAGTAATTTTCGAGCTTTGGAGAATATAGTGTACCCCTTCATTGCCATTACTACCAAGTCCACTCTGATTTAGAATTTTGAATACCTGTTAGGGTCTCATCAATGGCTCAAATAGAAATATGTTATCATTATCTAAACTTGAAACTATTTAACTGTGTGCAGATAATAAATAGCAATAATTTAAACCATTTAACTGTGTGCAAAGAAATGAGCTCCAGCTCGTTTGAAAATAGTCTTACTAATAAACAATTCGTCTATTTATTTAACATATATGAATAAACAAGATTTGGCATTAAATAATCGACAAGGGTTGATATGCCGTAAAACACAACCAACTAAGATAGAGCTATAATATTTTTGCGAAATATCATTACTTAGGGATAAGAATCTGAAATTAAAATGATGAATTTCTCAAGTCTAACTCACTTAAATTACAAAATCTATCTCAATAAAGCTCCATGAATTTTTTCATAGAACAATCGCTTTTCAGTTATTTTGATTTTTATGGCGACAAATCTTGCTTATAACCGTTTAGTGTAAAATTTTTTATTGACGATAACGATTGTTAAATATATTGTTTAAAATATAATGTTAAAAAAAGATTAAAAATGTACAGGGAATTTGGGCATTAACCTATACGTTTTGGTGTATCTGCAATTTGCTTTTAAAATCTGGAATAAATGGGTACTTTTGCTGGAACTAAATAAATATTAATGACTATATATTTACATCATAGTTTAAACGGATAAGACATTGTGATTGTAACAGAAAGAAAATATTATTAGAGTTTAAAGGTTGTGAAAGCTAGATAATATTCAATTCTAAAAATCAACTTAAAGAAAGTAAAATCCTATCAACAGGCTGGGGTGTCTTCGTGGTGTAATGGGTAAAGCATGGGACTGGGGAATCGTAGAAAGCGAGTTCAAACTCTAGTCGTGCTATTACATTCACTTTCGGACAAATACCCAAGGGAAAGTTATGAACCTCCCTATGAGTTACCATAGTTCTTCTGGAAAGGATTAATTTGGCATTAAATAACCTAAGAAAGTTGAAATTCCATTTGACAAAAAAACTCATTTAAACTAATATCGACAGGTATTATTTATCCGTATTATTTATCTCTCACCAGGCAATATTTAACACTTGGTCTTTTTTGGAGTGCCCTTCAGAACTATGTATACGCTAGGTTTCACTAAGTTTTCCCGCATGAAGCTCGGTGACCTTGCTGGACATAGATTTACCAGAGGTGCAGTGCAATGTGAGTCTATTCCACCCGGCACGTATGCCAGGCGGCGCAGCCGAGGCTGGGTACCCTCGAAAGGAAGACTCTTTGTAGCTGAATCTATGCATTTAACGACTAAGAGAGAAAAAGAGAAGTTATATGAATAAGACAGCATGCAATTGATATCCAGTGCGCCTTATCAAAAACTTCGAAGAGAATAAATGTAGGGCATAGCATGAAAATAGGTTCGTGTCAGATCAAAGGGCAGGTAGAATGTTACTTTTACAGTGAATTGAAACTTCAAATTCAAGTCAGGTTTCTGTCTTCCTTGTTATTAAGATGCAGTAACGGTTTTTGTCCAAATAATTGCTGCAACGGAAGAGTCATATAATGAGTTAAACTATATTATCTCTGGCTCATCCTGAAGTCAGTATGTATAATCCATGCTGGATTATAAAATAAAGGCTTAATTTTAAGTTACACTTAAAGCATTGGTTCCTAATTGATTACCAATATCAAGTAGCGATGAGCCTTTTTAGTACTTAGATGTGTCACTAATAAGGACATAATGTTCTGGTGGATCCCAGGAATTTTCGGTATTTATGGGAACGACAGAGCCGACAAAGCAGCAAAGGAATCGTTAATACTAAAACTTTCCACCGGAAAATTCCTTACACGGACCTAAAACCAAAAGTAAATACATATATCCTCAAAAAATGGCAGGTGTTATGGAGCTCCTGTACGGAAAACAAATTAAACCAGGTGATAAACCATCGGAGTAAAAAGTCCCAATTGATAAATGTCAAAAAGGGAAGAAGTGGTTATGATTAGACTCCTTATCGGACACCCTCGCCACTAATTCTGAAAGGTGAAGAAGCACCAATCTGTATACCATGTCAAGAGCCTTACTTGGTGAATCCTATATTTATAAGATGTATAGGGCCCCTCGGGTAGTGTAACGGTTAGTAATCTCGACTAGCAAACTTGTAAGAGTGAGTTCGAGTCTCATTGGGTGCTCCGTTGATTCAGCCTTGTACCACATCTAAACAAAAAAACACTTATTTAATTACAACTGATAAGCTGTATAGACCTTAAACAAACTCGCCTGAGACACTACCAGGAGAGTAATTTAAAGAAGATCTTTCACAAAGTTAACCCAAATAACCTCTTTGGGTTCTTAAAGGCGACAAATTCATACAATTAGATATAATTGAAAAAAATTCCTCTGAAACTGTTGTATCGTGGTAAGGAAACGATACACAAGGAAACAGAGTTCATTATTTATTAACTCAAGCGGTACACAGTCCGACTAATATTATAAGTCTCTCGCTGTAGGTGTTACGTCCGAAGTTGGTCTTACTACTGACCGACGTCCTTCAGGGCTATCTCTCTGCTTCTGGTTTCGTCTGCCGTGCTTGAGAAACATGGCGTCTTTTTTACTTCCGCTATACCGGAAGTCCGTGGTACGAGCCCCTATGCAACAGAAACTTTTGTAGCATAAAAATACGTATAAATTCTTAATTGGAGATATAATACTCCCAGATATTTTAACTTCTTAAAAACAATTAATAATTATATAAAATCGTCTTCTATATTTTATATATATATAGAGAGAGTGAGAGAGAGAGAGACTATACCTTTTTTTTCCAACAACTTTCACCCACTATAACACATCAACTGTGCTTACGTTTCGGCATTAAATAACCCACAAGGGGTTGATATGCCATAGAGCCAGTCAATCAATCAATCACTAATTAGGAACATCATGTGCCTTAAGCAAACCGTGGCCTGATTTTTGAGCAGGCAAAGTAAGGTAGGTAAGTTCGATTATTATAACCTCACTATTAAAATGGCCGAGTCGGCTGGGGCTGTAGAATACTCTGACTGCATCCCTGCAGAGGGGTAAGACTCCTCCCACTCCGAGTTTCCAAGATATGACACTAAACAATCAGATGGTGAGGCTCCAGTAACGCGGGAGCTTTTGGGAATGCAGAGTAACACTTCATTGCCATCGCTCCCAGGTCCACTCTGACCCGGGAATGGTATCCCCTTATAAGAGTCCTATTTATAGGTCAAATAGAACTGTTTGTCATTCAAACAGTGTACTTTGACTTTTAAACAAACGACTCATGCTAAACTGAATTGCTTTGAATAAAATTGTTTTAACACTTAACTATGTGTAAACAAAAGACTGATATTTAATTGAATTGTCAGTGATACATGGCAATACTTGAAACGACTTCACTGCGCAAAAAATGGCCTCACGCTCTTTTTAGAAGGTTATCAACAAATCGGGTTTAGAAATCATATATTTAATAAATACATATAAAAAGGATTTGGCATTAAATAATCTACAATGGTAGATATGCCATAAAAACCAAACAAACCAAACCCTGTATATTTAATATATATGTATAAAATATTCGGCATTAAATAACCTACAATGATTGATATGCCATAAAACTATACCAAACCAAATCATATATATTTAATATACATTCATAAAGAGGATTTGGCATTAAATAACCAACAATGTTTGATATGGCATAAAACCAAACTAAACCAAAACAAACACTATTAAAACATTTAGATTTCATTGCAGCGAAGAATCCTCTATTTACAAAGGAATCATTGAAACAATTCATCACTGTATGAAAGAAAATTAATCGATTTTCAATGATTAAATTCGTATCGATAAATTTATTTTCTGAAATAACTACCAGAAGTTTTGGTCATAATCATGGAATTATTACATATGGAGTGGTACTTCTTCCAAGAATCCGTATGCTCTAGCTAGAATCAAAGTGTCGCAGGATAATAGTATACTACTAATTCTTATTCTTTCATATATATATATATATATATATATATATATATATATATATATATATATATATATGCTTTTGCATTTTTGGTATATGTACGACTAGTTCTTTCCCTTTGATATATATATATATATATATATATATATATAACGAAGAAGACTTGGTAGTATACTATTATCCTTGACAGAAGCACTTGCCTGAGACACTTTGATTCAAACTAGAGCATATATATATATGTATATATGTGTGTGTGTGTGTGTGTGTGTAGTTGGGCAGCAGTCATTCAGTTAAGCATGTTTGATGAAATAATAAAGACACATTTGGTCTATATAATTGTATTAAGATCCTTTCACGTTTCCTGATAAGTGTTTTGATTTCAAGTTGAAATTGGTGGATGAATTTACCAAAATTGTCCCGAGCGCTTTAGGACCTTTCATAGGCCATCATCAGGGGTTGCTTGCATGTTTAAAGAGTGTTTTCATAGAGATTTTAGTGTGTAAATCTATTCTTTATTTTAGTAAATTTGTCTTTTTAGAAGACTACAGCTATTCATTTGAGTGTCAGTATCGTGCTGAGCTGCAGGATCATATATTTTAAAATATGTGTTGTTGGGCAGCAGTCTTTCATTTAAGCGTACATACATAAATGAAAGACTGCTGCCCAAATGTTTGATTAAATAATTAACATGCTTAAAGTTAGTCATTTTGGTGTTTTGCTACTAAATGAGTTAGCCATTTTGGTGTTTTGCTACTAAATAAATTAGTCATTTGGGTGTTTTGCGACATAACTTCTGGCATTCGTTACTTAAACGTTATAAAATTGTTCCGTTTTCAAACAAATTATGACAACTGATGAAAAGTGGATAGTTGATAAGAAAATGGAATGCAAGGTATTGTTTTGTAAACAAAATGAACTATTAATAACAAACGCCAGTTTCCATCAAAGGCGCCTACACTGTTGATATACAATATATTATGAAAATTCATGGAAACTATATTTCTTAACATAAAAAAACTGGCCCATTGGCCAAGTGGATAAAGAGATCTCCACAGCCCGGGGAGACTGGGGTTCAATCCCAGGTCGAGTCGTACCATACTCGAAAAAATGTTACTTGATTCCTTCTAGTATTATAAGGTACGGATCAAAGATAAAGTGGAGGAAAGCAGTAGTGCCCTCTCATACACCTCGGTGTAGTAGCTTATAAAAAGGGAGCCTTCGGATCGCCTTCGACTATGTTCACCAGCTTTACATCTTCCAGGCAGCGGTCGTGTCGATACTGCTGTATGGATGCACTACTTGGACGCTAACAAAACGGCTGGAGAAGAAACTAGACGGCAATTACACAAGAATGTTGAGAGCAATATTGAATAAGTCCTGGCGGTAACACCCCACAAGGCACCAACTATACGGCCACCTACCTCCCATCACGAAAACTATCTAAGTTAGACGAACCAGACATGCAGGACACTGTTGGAGAAGCAGAGACGAGGTCATAAGTGATGTACTCCAATGGACCCCCACATATGGGCGAGCAAAAGCAGGACGACCAGCAAGAACATACATACAGCAGTTAAGTGAGGATACGGGATGCAGCCCTGGAGACCTGCCTGAGGCGATGAACGATAGGGAAAAGTGCCGAGAGAGGGTCAGGGATATCTGTGCTAGCGGCACGACATGATGATATTTCTTAAAATATCCACTGATTGACTGCATGAAGATTTATCAACTTTATGTAAAAAGTTGGTAACACTGGAATATCGAATACTATATAATAGCATCAGTTCTTTGTTGATACCACTTTTTTTCCACCGTTCCACAATTTATGCAAGCATTTTCGATTTATGATAAAATGGTAAAAATTATTTTTATTGATAACAAAAATCACACTGAGAATTACCAGAGACCATGATAGATAGACTCAAAAAATCTGGAACCTGAAATAAGTTGGCTCATAGATTATGGGTGTAGGTTTGTCTTTAACTAGAGGAATTCAAAACTGTAAATAAATAGAAATAAATGAACATTGAAACGTAGAGAATATTTGTTTGTTGCCAACGAGGCTTAATGTTGTTTGGTTCAGTTTAGATTTTTAATGGCATATCAACCTTCTTGTGTTATTTAATACCAAATTAAACATTTATAAGAATAGTAGTGGTAACCATGTAACCCATAGCTTTCCCACTGGGTCAAATGTTTTCAAGCATGGTTAAGTATCACCAACAATTCAATTAAACTTCTAGTTTAGCATGTCAACAAAATTAAATAGTTCCAAGTATTGGCACGTATCACTAACAATTCAATTAAACATCCAGTTTAGCATGTCAGCAAAATTAAATAGTTCCAAGTATTGGCACGTATCACTAACAATTCAATTAAACATCCAGTTTAGCATGTCAACAAAATTAAATAGTTCAAAGTATTGGCACGTATCACTAACAATTCAATTAAACATCCAGTTTAGCATGTCAGCAAAATTAAATAGTTCCAAGTATTGGCACGTATCACTAACAATTCAATTAAACATCCAGTTTAGCATGTCAACAAAATTAAATAGTTCAAAGTATTGGCACGTATCACTAACAATTCAATTAAACATCCAGTTTAGCATGTCAGCAAAATTAAATAGTTCCAAGTATTGGCACGTATCACTAACAATTCAATTAAACATCCAGTTTAGCATGTCAACAAAATTAAATAGTTCAAAGTATTGGCACGTATCACTAACAATTCAATTAAACATCCAGTTTAGCATATCAGCAAAATTAAATAGTTCTAAGTATTGGCACGTATCACTAACAATTCAATTAAACATCCAGTTTAGCATGTCAACAAAATTAAATAGTTCAAAGTATTGGCACGTATCATTAACAATTCAATTAAACATCCAGTTTAGCATGTCAACAAAATTAAATAGTTCAAAGTATTGGCACGTATCACTAACAATTCAATTAAACATCCAGTTTAGCATGACAACAAAATTAAATAGTTCAAAGTATTGGCACGTATCACTAACAATTCAATTAAACATGCAGTTTAGCATGTCAACAAAATTAAATAGTTCAAAGTATTGGCACGTATCACTAACAATTCAATTAAACATCCAGTTTAGCATGTCAACAAAATTAAATAGTTCAAAGTATTGGCACGTATCACTAACAATTCAATTAAACATCCAGTTTAGCATGTCAACAAAATTAAATAGTTCAAAGTATTGGCACGTATCACTAACAATTCAATTAAACATCCAGTTTAGCATGTCAACAAAATTAAATAGTTCAAAGTATTGGCACGTATCACTAACAATTCAATTAAACATCCAGTTTAGCATGTCAACAAAATTAAAGAGTTCAAAGTATTGGCACGTATCACTAACAATTCAATTAAACATCCAGTTTAGCATGTCAACAAAATTAAATAGTTCCAAGTATTGGCACGTATCACTAACAATTCAATTAAACATCCAGTTTAGCATGTCAGCAAAATTAAATAGTTCCAAGTATTGGCACGTATCACTAACAATTCAATTAAACATCCAGTTTAGCATGTCAACAAAATTAAATAGTTCAAAGTATTGGCACGTATCACTAACAATTCAATTAAACATCCAGTTTAGCATGTCAACAAAATTAAAGAGTTCAAAGTATTGGCACGTATCACTAACAATTCAATTAAACATCCAGTTTAGCATGTCAGCAAAATTAAATAGTTCAAAGTATTGGCACGTATCATTAACAATTCAATTAAACATGCAGTTTAGCATGTCAGCAAAATTAAATAGTTCAAAGTATTGGCACGTATCACTAACAATTCAATTAAACATGCAGTTTAGCATGTCAACAAAATTAAATAGTTCAAAGTATTGGCACGTATCACTAACAATTCAATTAAATATCAGTAATTTGTTTATACGCAGTTAAATGAATAAACAGTTCTATTTCAAGCAATTCAGTTTAGCATATGTCATTTGTTTGTACTCGTTTTAAGTATCAACGTATACAGTTTAAATTCCAAACAGTTCTATTTAATATGTAGATAGGTCTCTATCAGGGGCTACTTCACCGGGCCAGAGTGGACCTGGGAGTGATGGCAATGAAGGGGTACTCAGCATTCTCCAAAGCTCAAGCATCACAGGACCCTTACCATCAGAGTGTTTAGTGTCATATCCAAGACATTCTTTTTAGTGGGAGTCTTACCCCTCTGCAGGGATGCAGTCAATGTATTCTGCAGCCCCCTCGTAGCCGACTGACCCACACATCAAATGTGATTTACCGTTATACATAGCATTCAAATAGAGCAAGGGTAATTTGATAAAAAAAAGTGTAAATTAAATTAAATTAAATACTTTGTCAATTTAGGAGTTTTAGAATATTGATCGACTTTTGGAGGGTTTAGTGTGTCCATCAAAAAATCTGAATTTAACTACTGTCGACAATAACCTGTTTAAAAATAACACCTGCTGATAATTTTTTTTCTTTTTTATTACGTTAATCGACCAAACTCCCTATACTTTGTTTTGCATTGTTTAATTTCTATCTTCGAATCGCTTCAAATTTGTTTAGATGGTTGCTTATGAATTAGAACATTCTAAAAATCCTTTTTTTGAATATTCCTGCATAAGTGATATTCTATATTACAAGATGATCTTTGTAATATTACACAGTAATGTGTGACTTGCCACATCGGCTGGGGCTGTAGAATACGCTTACTGCACCTCTGCAGAGGAGTAAGACCTCCCAATGAGTGTCTTGGATATGACACTAAACAATCTGATGGTAAGTTTCCATTAATGCTAGAGGATTGGGGAATGCGGAGAACCTCTTCATTGCTATCGCTCCCAGGTCCACTCTGGCCCGGAATGATAACACCTGATAGGGCCCTATCTATTGGTTAAATAGAACTAAACTGCATACTTATGCTAAACAGAATCGTTTGAATAAGAACTGTTTGACTAAACTAAATAACTTGAAATAGAATTTTTTTGACAATTAAACTGTGTACTTACATTTAAACTGCGTACTTATGCTAAACTGAATCGTTTGAAATGGAACTGTTTTTGACATTGAAACTGTACTTACGCTAAACTGAATTGTTTAATATAGAACTGTTTTGACATTTAACTGTATGTTAACAAAATCTATACTTATACTAGACTGAATTGGCTGAATTAGAACTGTTTGAATAAACTGAATAGCGTGAAATAGAAATGTTGTTGACAATTAAATTGTACTAATGGTAAACTGAATTGTTTGAAATAGAACTGACTATTTGCATAAAATGGATTTAGCATTAAATAACTTACAAAGGTTGATATGCCCTAAAAACCCAACCAACCAACCAACCTAATCTGTGACATGTTGGACGAAAATTTGCTCAAAGATCATTAGTTTTATGACCATTATCTTGTTATTGATCACATATGATATTGGAACACACAGTAGTATATGGTTAAAATTTGTTACCTGTTATGATTTCTTATGAAAATCCAACGATTGATTCAAATAATAACTGCTTCGACTTTAGTCGATTTCAGGTATCAGTCGACGGAAAAACATCTATATTGAATTAGTGAAGAAAAAGGCATAGTATTCTATTTAGATAAGGCAAGACATCATGTTTCCTTAGAGACCCCCTGAAAAAAATATGTGTTACTTCTTGGATTGGAGCTTTTATTTATACGTCACATTTTCCATATTTACGATATTTAGATGAATTTTCTGGAAAAATTTTGACAGCCTCTAATAAAAACCAAGATTAGAAAAATAGTTTGAATTGTGTGAACACAAAAAGTTGCTCGTCTCAGAAGTTAGACTGACAGACATTGATCCTTTTAAATCGAAAACTTGACATTGCATCAAGTTTTCAAATGGATTTAAGAGAAAAACTTTTTCATTTGAATGAATAAAACTGTTTTAGTTTAGTTTTATCCTTACAATGAAGACTTGGAATGAAAAGATGACTTTCGCCAAAGGCTGCCGATATGAACACGGACTTTTGACATTTCTATTCAAACTTGTATGAATCTTAATTTTATCGACGAATTCTTTTGGGTCATTACAAAAAAGAAAAGTTGGTTGGTTGGGTTTTATGGCATATCAACCTTTGTAGGTTATTTAACGCCAAATCCATTTTATGTAAATAATTAGTTCTATTTCAAACAATTCAGTTTAGCAAGAATACACAGTTTAATTGTCAAAAACATTTCTATTTCAAACTATTCAAACAGTTATATATAACAATTCAGTTTAGTGTAAGTACAGTTTCAATGTCAAAAACAGTTCCATTTCAAAGAATTCAGTTTAGCATAAGCACGCAGTTTAAATGTAAGTGAAATTAATTCTATTAATTGTCGGTTGCATGTTTCTAATATGTAGTGCTTCGAGAATCTGTAGTTTTTGTTTATTATTTTGATGTTCTGATATAGTTGTATTGTCGGTAAGAATTACGGAAAATTCTCACCGACAACATAACAATAATAGAATTAATTTTCAAACCAGTGCTAATGTACTTAAATGTCTTTAGCTACTGACACTATTTATAGAAACTCATTTAAAAGCAAACGCTATACTCTTCAACGGTAAAAATGCTCTTACATAGTAGTAATATGCGAAAACAAAAGTTACATCACTTTTGTAATAGATCCTCCCCTGATGATGGCCCAAAGTCGGGCAGAAAGTACTAGGGATACATACAACTATGGACAATACATGAATGAATTCCCGCCGAATACGATAAAAGCATTACGGCAATACGAACGGATCCAGAAGAAAATATGTAGACAGAAAATGTCTATTATGTTTAATGAAATTTATATATAGAGTTATATACAATCAATCGTGCTCAGGATTTGAACTCATGTCGCTGTGTCAATTTCCGTGTCAACACGATAACCATTACACCACGGGAACCTCCATTTTTTCAGTATTTCTAGTAGCTAATTAATATGTTAAAAATATCAAGATTGAGGTTGCATGTATGAAGGCAGATATGAACAATAAATTAAACTATCTTAGAGGAAAAGCAAGATAGGGACTACACAAGAATGCGTGCGCGCAGTTTTGAACAGATCCTGGAAGCAGCACCCACAGAACATCAGTTCAACGGTCACTTGTCTCTCGTCTTACAAGACAACGAAGTAAGATGATCAAGACATTCTGGAAAGCAGGGAGGAATTTATAATCGTATGAATGTTGGCCGAACAGTAAAGACTTTTATCAGCTCTGTACGGAGACTGGATACAGTCAAGAGGAATTACAAAGAAAGATGATCAATCGGGACAGACAACGAGAAAGGGTCAAGAAAATCCGTGCTATCAACATTAGATGATGATGATGATGATGATGATGATGATGATATTTGTCTCTGCCTCCCACCAGATAGGACTTGACACAAAGTCAATGACCCGAAGGTCGGCTTAGAATGGGGATTAGGGGAGGGAAATGTCGGGCACAAGCCGAAGCTCGAGACCTGCTAGACTTTGCTGGTAACGGCCCACTTAGTGCAATAGGGGCCTGGTGAGCCTAGCTGGACTTGGACACAAATCTGGGTCCAGGCATGTATGCCTGATTATAGCTTAAACTGGACCACGGGGTCCAGTGCTATACGATGATGATGATGACGAATTATCTATTATATATAAATTTTGCTAGCCATTTCATCGAGATGAATATCTATGTACATGTCGTAGAGTCGGTCTCCATATTTTGATGCCAAAGCCAGAGCAACTGTGAGTAACCGAATTTATTTTCATCCGTAACAATCTCAGCCAACTTTAACAGGGAGTATATTCTATGACATTTTGGCAATTCGTTCTTCTAGTGAACTGGATCAACTTTCACATTAATCTAAGAGTAAGTTCACAAACATATGATCTATATCCTTTCCCCAACACACCTCCGCCTTGATATCATGGGAATAAGGATGACTGCTGATTTTTAATTATAGATCCTTGATGCATCTCGTTAAGCCACAGAGGATACTCGATCTCCCGCCTCATGGATGAAAATTACAAAGATAACGTTTGTCTTCGGTTAGAGTAAATTCTTGTTCTCGATGGATCGTTTATTTTGAGGCTGTGGGTTTTCCAACCTTATTAAAGGCATATATATATATATATATATATATATATAATATATATATATATATATATATATATATATATATAATATCAAAGAAAACTCAGCAGATACAATGCCCTTATAAATTTATTTCGACAGTTTTCTCATAACGAACTGCCTCATCAGATAGCTGTATAATTCAAAAGGAGGAATTACCAAGAGAGATGAATCCTACAATTATACCAAGAGAGAGAGAGAGAGAGAGAGAGAGAGAGAGAGAGAGAGAGAGATACATACATTTGAATTATACAGTCATCTGAAGAGGCAATTCATTATGAGAGAATTGACGAAATAGATTCATAATGACCTAGTGACTATGTAGTTTTCTTTGATATTGAAGATATATATATAATATATATATATATAATATACATATATGTATGTGAGTTTTTCAATATATTCTTATATATTAATAGCCTTACGTCGAGCACTCTGTTAGAATTATTCGAAAGTTCTCCTGTATTCTATCTATGAATTATTCTGTTTAAGTCAATTTGGACCTAATTTATATGAATCATATATATATATGTGAGAGAGAGAGAGAGAGAGAGAGAGAGAGAATACACGTACATACAAATAAAACTTATTTATTATGCATTATGGATAATATTGCCGGGACCATTGACCTAATGAGTAGAGTGTTCGCCAAAGGCCCGGGACACTGGGGTTCAATCCCAGGTCGAGTCATACCAAAGACTCAAAAAATGGTACTTGATGCCGCCTTGCTTAATACCCAGCATTATAAGGTAAGGATTAAGAGTAAAGTTGAGCAATCCGGGAAAGGTAGTAGCACTCTCCCCGGCACCTTAATGTAGTAGCTATTGAAAAGGGAGCCTTCAGGTCACCCTCGACTAAGATCGACAACTTTACTTTACTTATGGACAATATTACTCATATACGCACATTATCAAACAAGCATTTACCAAGTTTTCAAAAGAAAAAAAAATCAGTTAGAGAACCTCAAAGTGTATTCAATCGTAGCAATAGCACAATATTTTTAGAAAGAATATTTTTCAAAACACACACATGCGCGCGCACACACACACACACACACACACACACACACACAAATATATACATATATATGTGTGTGTGTATGTGTGAGTTTGTGTTAAAATTAATCGGTCCTCAAAAAGATGAAAACTCTTTTAAAAATGATATATTTAGTTCTTACACGTGTTTCCAGGTTCTTGCTTTCTTCAGATAACTTTTAATGATTTTTTTTTCGGTGTAGAGTTTGGTTTATATAGTGGTCACTGTTTTGATGGGGTGGTTGTTTCTTTTAATTCCGTGATAGACTCCTTGGTTCTCTCTTTATCTTCTTTTCCCTTTCATCCTCTCCATCTCGTAGAGCCAAAGAGTCTTTCACAGAATTAAAAGAAACAACCTATCCATCAAAATAGTGAGCACCATATAAAACAAACACCACACCGGAAAACCATTATAAGCTCTCTGAAGAAAGCAAGAATATGGAAACACGTCTAAGAACTAAATAAATAATTTAAAAAAAAATATATAAATCTCTTTGTGGACGTATACATTTTAAGATATTTGCGTTTTTTCCCTCATTGGACGAACAAAAAAATAAAAAATAAAAAATCATTCACCGTATGAGTAGAGTATTTGTCAATGGTTCGGGAGACCAGGGTTCAATCCCAGGTCGAGTCATACCAAAGACATAAAAAATGGTACTTGATGCCGCCTTGTTTAACAGTCAGCATTATAAGGTCAGGATCAAGGGTAAAAAGGAGCAGTCCAGGGAACAGAGTAGCGCCCTCCCCTACACCTCGGTGTAGTAGCTATTGAAAAGGGAGCCTTTGTGTCACCCTCGACTAAGGTCGCCAACTTTACTACTTAAAATATATGTATATACACATATACACACTTTAATGAACAAAAGTGCAATCATTGTCCCACACATGTGAGTACCATAGGTAAATAAGTTGATAAGCTGGCCTTGAATGTTTGATTTTAATTGGTTGAATTGTATAAATATCATATTTACCAACCCCTCCGCTCGGGCAGGATGTGACACAAGGTCAATTTTTTCGGGCAGGATGTGACACAAGGTCAATTTTTAAGCGAAGTTTAACAGGTTTGAATTCAGAGTTTTCCTTCTCCAAGACTAGTTGCCTCACCAAGGCTGAAAAACCTAGTCTGCCCTACTATTTACTCATAGTTGGAATGAGAATAATTTGATTCATACCTTTCCCAAGGGTATTAGTGCTATGTGAAATGCAATCAGTCTCGTCCAGGATTTGAACTCGTGTCGCCGTGTCTATTTCCTACGACGGTAACCATTACACCACGGGCACCTCCTAAATTAAAGTGAATTAGGTTGAATTGTATGATAATAGGCGAGAGCCATCCGTCAAGGTTTTGGGCAGCCAAGACTTATCGATTCGAAAAATGAGCGGAACTTTACCTGCCAAGATCGAGGTAACTGAAAAACGAATGGAGCAGAAATTGTTGATCACTTTAATTAAAGTGAGCGAATACGTCATTTTTCACACATCGTCTCTTGTATTTGGTTGCGTAGCCAAAGGCCAGTCAGAGCAAACCTACTAAAAAAAAATCTATTGCCGAAAGCGTTTTCTTTCAGCACGTAAGTGTTGGAACTGAATCTTATATAAAGTTGCCTTGTCCAATGAGTTGTTATAAAGAAATTTGAAGAATGAATAAAATTGCGATATAAAGTAATAAAGAATTAAGATTATGAAACATTAAGATTAGGATTAATTAAGACTAATATTAATTAATTTTTCTAAGAATTTCTTGGCGATCATTTTTATTTATTCCAACCACACGTATAAGTAAGTTGGTAAAGATGGCGACCGTAGTCGGGGGGGGGACTCGAAGGGTCCCTTTTCAATAGCTACGACACCGAGGTGTTAGGAAGGGAGCGACTCCTTTCCCTGGATTGCTTCACTTTACCCTTAATCAATGCCTAATAATGCTAAGCAAGGAGGCATCAAGTACCATTTTTTGAGTCTTTGGTATGACTCGGTCTGGGATTGAACACCGATCTCCTGGGCCTTTGGCTAACACTCTAACCGCTAGGAATTATTTGCACGAGTAAAAATGTAAACACTCACTTATATGCGCGGGTGTGCGCGCACATCAAATGTGGTTTTGTCGATTCGTATATAAACTTTTTGTGCATCTTTTTTCTCTAGAACAATTACCACACCCACATATATATATTTGAAATGAATATATGAAGTGTTGAAAAAACTATATGGAGGTGTTTGTGTGACGATGAAAGCAAGGATCGTTTATTATAAGATATGTTGGGCTCTGTTTTTAGACCCTACAGTAATGAAGCTAACATCCTAACAACCTTTTCATATTAACCCAAACAGACAAATATATATATATATATATATATATATATATATATATATATATATATATATTTGAAATGAATGTATGAAGTGTTGAAAAAACTATATGGAGGTGTTTGTGTGACGATGAAAGCAAGGATCGTTTATTATAAGATATGTTGGGCTCTGTTTTTAGACCCTACAGTAATGAAGCTAACATCCTAACAACCTTTTCATATTAACCCAAACAGACAAATATATATATATATATATATATATATATATATATATATATATATATATATATATATATTGAAATGAATGTATGAAGTGTTGAAAAAACTATATGGAGGTGTTTGTGTGACGATGAAAGCAAGGATCGTTTATTATAAGATATGTTGGGCTCTTTTTTTAGACCCTACAGAAATGAAGCTAACATCCTAAGAACCTTTTCATATTAACCTGAACAGACAAAGAGACAAAGTGAGCGTAAAATATGATTTATTTTGTTTTCTTATTTGCTTTTGCTTGACAGTTAAATCCAGGTTATCACTGGAGATGAAAACTCCCTAAACTCCAGCATTTTCTATATTATTCTCTCCAAATGTTACAATACTATAAACTTAGAGCAATTATTACTATTATTTACTCATTAGAATTTTTCACATCAGTTTTAGCTAATGGTCTTTCCCCGGAGTTTGAGTGACGGCAAGTCTCCAGGACTCTTCCCAGTATTCTGGCCGATCTCAATAATGCAGTAGGTTGGATGGTCTCCACTCGTCCTCCTACTTCCAAGTCCTCCAGTCCCTTTAATAATCCTCTATTATTATTATTATTATTATTATTATTATCATTATTTCAGTAGTAGTAATAGTAGTTGTAGTTGTAGTAGTAATTTTTGTCATAATTGAATTATCTCTAGGTTTGAGATGGTAGCATCAGTCGAGTTTGAAAGTTGAGGAAACAGGAGAATTGATCGACTGAAATCCTTTCAAATCCCTCGAATAAACAGAAAGAAAGAAAGAAAGAAAGAAAGAACGTATACGGAGATGAAAGCAAAAAGAAGATAAGTTAACGAGAAAGAGAAATTAAAAAAGAGGGACAGAATACAAAGCAACGCAGCAAAGGTATAAAATATCAAAATAAGACCGGAAGAAAAAAATAAAAACAAATAAACCAAGAGAGAGAGAGACAGACAGACAGACTGACAGAGAGAGACAGACAGAGAGAGAGGGTTTAATAGTATTGTTTAACAAGTTATTACCCGTGAAAAAAAAAAATCACTGATGAATTTGAATTTCTATAAAATCACTTTTTGAAAAGTAACTCAGAATCTTCGTGTTACCATAACAACGGAATTTCAGATTATTCAACAGTAGAGCAAAACGCGGGACTGATATATATAATCACATTGTTTTTTTATACATTCGTAAGTATTTATTTATTCGTACGGCCACTGCCTAAATCATTACTTGAATTCAAACCTCCCGTATTTTACGTAGAAACTTTTATCGATTTTATTATTCCAATGATTTGTATCATTTCAATTCTTTCTTGGTATGTAATCTATCATAATCATTATATCTACCTATCTATATATAACAAATATTTGGTGATGTTAAAATTTGCCGTAAGCAGCTCTCTCTTTTTTACCGCATCTAATTTCACTGAGTCCTCTCGACATACAAAGAAAGAAAACAATTATCTTTAACTTTGATACAATTAAATCCAACCACCAACCATAATAATAACAAGTTAGATATCTCGGCCAATGAATTTTTGAATGAAAATCTTCATTATATTATACTGTTTAAATACCTCGTGTTTTTTTTTTTTTTGTTTTTCTTTTCAATGAAAAACTCATTCGCTTATTTTCTTATCCTCTTTTAAAATGCAGTTTCTCCCGAGAGGTAAAAATTTCAATCTCAAAGCTAATGGTTTGAAGTTATCACAAAGACATTTTTTTTTAACTTCAAATTTACTTTACACAAAAAGCTTGTAGACGATTACAAAAAAAAAAAAAAAAAAAAAAAAAAGCAGTTAGATTGTTATTATCATACATATATTAACAAACATTTCATTTCCAACGGCACAGACTAGTAAGTATTTTTTCCTATCTTTCTTCGTTTACTTTGTTCGTACAATTCCCCCCCAAAAAGTCATTTATGTACAAACTATATGAAATTTCACGTTTAAAATATTCATGACAGTCATATTATCATTCTTATTTACATACTAAACGACCAGTCAGCCCTTAGGACTCCAACTGTACGAATGATACACGAATATATTGAAGTTTTCATTTAGGAAGAGGTGAAATGATTATAATTAGCAATTTCTCGCTCATCTCATGTGTATCAAGAATTCAGGTTATTAAAAATGACATTCAATCCTTTCGTTTTAATAACAAATTCTTTGAACTAAATTTATCTTCTATGATCGTTTTCTGTAATCAGGTGAACTTAAACCAAAGTATGAAGATCTGGATAACCCGAGAAACAATGTTGTTTCTAATCCGTAAAAAAGTAACCGTAAAATAAAAATAAAAAAAAATAAATAAAAAAAATTAATCTTTCTACTTACTATTCAGTTGATGAAAAAAACTTCAGGCAGACAAGTCGTAAAATCCTTCACGTGGAGATGTGACAGTTAAGATAAATTCATTGCTATAACAATGTATTTGTAACTACACTTTTTTTTTTCAGCGCACCTTCTTTTGTTGGCTGTATAAAAAGCAATAAGTTGCGTAGCAGTGTTAAATGTTTCTAAATCTTGATATATACGCATTCATATTACTTGTAGATAATTATTGGTGATATACAGTTGAATGTAAGCTATTTATCAGTGATAATGTATATAAAAAAATATTTGCTATAACAATATGAGTTATAAAACTTATTGTGGAAATAAAAATCCAGGTGGTGCTCGTTTAAACCCAAATATGCACGGGTATGAAGTTTAGCTAGTTGGTATGGCAGCATCAGCTCGCTTTCTTTTATTCTTTATCCCAGTAAAAAAAAAAAATGACGGAGTTAATATTGTTTGTATAACACTTATAAAGATACAAATATAAGTAAATCCTCCTTTCTTTCTTCCTCTCTAACTCTTCGACTGCTGTTTACAAGCCGGTAACAATGAATAACAATTATTGGCGATGTGTATGAACGTGGGTATGAAATATTATAGCGGTACTTTCGTTGGTAGTAGGAGTTGTAAAGTCTGAATTTGTGGTTGTAATTAGTGAAGTTTTCTTGTTTTGCTGAGTTGCTATTGCTACAAGCAACTACCACAAACTGGAGCGTTGGTGGCGGCGGCGGTGGTAGTGGCGGCGGCGACCGGCTACTAATCTCGCCACTAAGCACTTATTTCAATAATAGTCGAAGATTTTTCTTGCAGGTCGACTGCAGCCTGCCGACTGGCTTGCCCTACTAGCAGGAGGAAGACGAGCCCAACTACCCCTTCCTATTTTCAGCTTGCTTCTCCTGTTCTCTCTTTCTCGTGTTTATCAAAATAGGCATACGCCTGCGTGTGTAAAGCTAGGTATTGTGGTGATGAAAAAAGAAATGTTGATTCCCTACTTAGAAGTGGCTAACTTTGGTTGGTTGCTTCGTTGAACGAGCCCTTGAGTAAAAAAATTAGTTACCAACTGAGAAAATAATGATCGTTATTCAGCGATTAAGATGTTCTCGATAAATGTACCACCGAATGTTCGAAAAGTATACTAGCGTATAATTCCTAGTAATATTTTGTATGTTACTGAGTTGCCTGAACTCAGGTATGTTCTTACAAAGTTAAAAAAAAAAAAAAAAAAAAAAAAAGAACAAACTTTAAAATCATCTCGCTGAGAGAAACACGCGCCAAAACACATGTGCAAAAAGACATAAATACATTTAAGAAAGTAATTGTTACCGATTATGAGTTTAAATTCATATAAATAGATGTGAAGAGTTGGTTTTATCTTCTGTAGACAACCAAACGGCTTGATATAGAGCTATTAAATTCAGTATGAATGCTTACTGAACCATGGGAAAGCTTATAACGTAAAAAAGAAAAAAAAACTCTTGAAAGAGAAAGGAACAGCTCTCATTGAAAAAGGGTTTTTAACAATTGACAATAATCAACAAGATGCCATGTTGCTGCAAGACGTATCTTATTAAAGAATTTAAATTTCAAAATGCCAAAAGAAAAGAACGAATTATCCTACTATAATAGTTATTGGCATATAATTCAACATTATTAATTAAGATCATAAGTCGTTCCATATAACTATGTAATATTATTGCCTCTTTATTTGTCTAAATTTCTGAGATGAAGATTAATAATTTCTATAACTAAGAGTATTCGGACTATTGTCTTCACCTCTATTGCTATATTCTAAATGTATTGGCTGATACGTTCTTTGGCATTCTTCAGGTGTTTCATGTCGAAGTCGGGAAAGCCACAAAGAACTTCGAACAGAACACTTTATTCAATCCACAGGGGTAGACTGTTCTAATTCCGTTAACCATGATCGGGTACAGGTGTTAAGCGAGAGTAATTATTCCTTATTGTTTATCATTAGTTGGGATTGAACCTGTGCCACAATGTAATGAATATATCATAATTCTATCGGCAGACAATGGTAACTGATTTGATTGGCAATATTGGTTATTGTAAAGTAAAAAAAGCCCCGACCCTAAAGACAGAAAGGAAGCTATCACAGATCCTTTGTAAGAACAAAGATTTCATCCCACAAATGAAATTTAGATAGCTAATGCAAGCTACCACACATATATGGCCTTCCTAAAATCCATTAGGATGGTATTCCATTAAGACAAATTGTCAGCAGCAGAGGTTCATCATGTCACCCATTGAGCTATTTCCTTGTGGAGATACCCTCCCCACTAACGGGTAAGTTCTCATCATGTCAGAACTCTGCCCATTTCGTGTAAAAAAACCCTGTAATTCTCCCATTCATTCCAACCAGATGGTGAGCCTTGATATAGTAAGTCTGTTCATAAGGGCACCCACAAATGAGACACTAACAGTGGTACGGGATAAAGTGGTAGCAAATCTTTCCCTGGAAGAACGCACCTGTAATACTAATAGATAAATTAATGGAGGTGTTAACCTTCTGTGTGGAAACGACCTACTTCGGGATGGGGTCTGACATATAACAACAAAAAGGAGGACTGGCTATGGGATCATCTTTGTCGCCAGTATTAGATAACTTATACATGGAATACTTCGAAGAAAACGCGTTAGGATCTACATCACTAAAACTATCATTGTAGCTTAGATACGTAGATGATATATTCATTCTCTGGCCTCATCAACACAGTTCATTATGGAGAAAGAACAAGACATCAAATTATCATTCCTTATAATTAATATGTATTAATAACACATACAGAGAAAGGATTCAGGTCATTTGTGAATCGAAAGCCAACCTTCACTGAACATTAGCTCAATTTCAACTTCCACCGTCCATATAACGTAAATAAAGGAAACGTTCGTTGCTTTCAAGATCTAAAAAATGTCATTAGTAGTGACAGCAACACATACCAAGAAGAAATGAATTGATTAAGAGACAACTTCTATCGCTACGACTACCCAAAGAGCATAACATTGGCTTCAGGAATTCTTCTTCGAACGACGTAGAACAATACCCGAAAACTCATTACAGTCTATCTATTCTATGTCAAAGATCTTGATTCAAAATATATTCAGGCATAGCTCACCTCTACGAAAATATCTCTTCCGAGTCAAGCTCCTAATAGAATAAAACATGACCAAGAATTGCAGAGTGGGGATGTCCTCGTGGTAGAATAGTTAAAGTGCTGGACTGCGGAATCCTAGTACTCGAGTTCGACCTCCAGTCGTGCTATTACGTTCACTTTCGGACAAATTTGGAAAAATGTGGATCCCCTTATCCTCTTAGCTATGGGTTAAATAGTACCACAACTGTCCTAAAAAAGGATTGATTTGGCGTGAAATAACACAAGAAGGTTGATATGCCATTAAACAAACAAACAAACAAGAATGCGCTCCATCTCATGCAGCTGGAGTAAAGTATAACCGGCTCATTGGTCTCGAGTGTAGAGTGTTCACCAATGGCCCAGGAGACCGGGGTTCAATCCCAGGTCGAGTCATACTAAAGACTTAAAAATGGTACTTGATACCTGCTTGCTTAACACTCATTATTACGAGGTACGTATCAAGGGTAAAGTGGAGCAATCCAGGAGAAGGAGTAGCTATTGAAAAGGGAGCCTTCGGGTCGCCCTCGACTACAGTCACCAACCTATACAAAGACGAGACATGCCGTTCACTAAAAATAAGGCTAGAGTTATATCGAAAAGCAGTATGTCGAAGTGAAATCGAAAAGTCGAGTATAGATTACCATATATGGAAAGAAAAGAGAAGCCATCTGATCATATTGGATGAAGTTAAAATAAAAGATATAATGAAACATGGGAGAATAGGGCGTCTTAAAGAAGCAGTGTATTTGTTGGGCTAAAGTGACTTGTTTTGTAGACCAACTATAGAGGTAAATACAATGTGGGAACTTTTAATCAAAAAAGCTCGATGAAATAAATATTGCAATATGAGCAAAGGTAAAAAAATCGTATATGATAGTAGTGATTAGTACCTCATAGGTTGATGCAGACATTAAGTCCCAAAAATTCACGCTGAATTGTCCAGCAGGACACATGACACAACGGATATAGGCGTTTAGATAAAAAGTGCTTCTAAGAGAAATCGTCTAGAGGTTGCTGGTTCAATCTTCATCATCAACATCATGTCGTGCCGCTAGCACGGATATCGCTGACCCTTTCTCGCCACTTATCCCTATCGTTCATCGCCTCCGGCAGGTCTTCAGAGCTACATCCCGTAACCTCACATTGCTGCTGTATGTATGTTCGAGCTGGTCATCCTGCTTTTGCTCGGCCATATGTGGGGGTCCATAGGAGTACATCACTTATGAGCTCGTCCCTGCTTCTTCAGCAGTGTCCTGCATGTCTGGTTCGTCTAACTTGGATAGTTTTTGTGATGAGAGCCAGGTGGCCGTATAGTTGGTGCTTTGTGGGGTGTTGCCGCCAGGACTTGTTCAATATTGCTCGCAACATTCTTGTGTGATTGGCGTCTAGCTTCTTCTCCAGTCGTTTTATTAGCGTCGAAATAGTGCATCCATTCAGCAGTATCGATACGACCGCTGCCTGGAAGAAACTGCGTTTCATTTTATCGGTCAGGTCTGATTTCCATACGATCGATAGTCTATCAATAGCTGTCCATGCCTTCGTTAACCGCGTGTCGATGTCCTTTTTGGTTGATGAGACACTGCTTCCTAGGTAGGTGAATTTGTCTACCAGTTTCAGAGAGGTTCCGTCTAGTGTGGAAATGTCGCCTGTCTGATTATAGCACATAGCTTTTACCAGGTCATGATTAACGGATTATATAGCACCGTTCAAATTTCTTTATGACATGAAACATCTGAATTGGGATTCATCGGTCGAAACGTTGTGAATACAGCAATAAAGATGAAGAAAATAGTCCGAATACTCTTGGTGATAAAAATTACTGCTTCGTTAAGTCTAAAGTTCCCGACAAAAAACATTAATCAATGACACGCTCGATTAAATTCAGGTAAATATTTACCTATCAAACTCCGTGTGTTGTATAGTAATTGAACATTATGAATGAGTTTCAATGAACGAACGAAGCTCTTCTTTATAAAAATATATATCTCATTTTATTCTCAAAAGAGGCCCACTATTTGAAGTTAGTTTGAAAGACAGATGGAGAGACATATACTCATCAGAGAGGGGATTTCTTATTGTCCCATACCTTCTTCCGGGAGCCAGGGGGTGCTAATGTTTGCACCCCCTTGCAAGCCGTATCGTCAGAGAGGCCTCTGATCGGCTGCGTGTCCCTTGCTCGACTCCCGATTCTCTGCACTCTGTCTAAAACTGACCGCGTGATTATCACGTGGTCTACTTCCGGTTACATACCTGTTGGACCTGGCTGCCATGATTCTGTAGAATTGTATTAACTTCATTAGATAATAAATAAATATAATTGCTTAGATGTTTGTTAAAAAGTTTTATTTTTATTTGTAACTGATCACGAAAGAATCGTGTGATTGTCATTCAAATTTGTTGTGATTGAAGTCTTGGTGTCTTTTCTTAAAATATTCTCTTATTCATATTTCATTCTCTAAAATTTTATTTTATATCTTTCTCTCGGTTGAAATGAAAGAATCACTCGAGCTAAATTCTTTTGAAAATATGACAAGAGATCGAAATTACTGAAATAAACCCCGTGGTGTAATGGTTAAAACGCTAGACTGCGGAATCGTAGTACACGAGTTCAAACAGCAGTCGCCTTATTACGTTCACTTTCGGACAAATCCGCTTGGGAAACGTGTGAACCTACTTATTCTCCAAGCTATGGGTTAAACAGTACCTCTGCTGTCCTTCTGAAGAAAGCTCGGATTTGGCATTTAAATAACCCGATGAAGTTGACACGCCATTAAATCACAAAGAATCAACCGCAGAGATATGCGGACAAATCAACAATTTAATTTTTAGTCAACACAAAGTCTTCGCCCATCCATTGTATTGCATTCCGCATGTGTACTGACTTGTATTGACAAAATCTACACACAGTTATATGGATTTAAAGTATTTTAAGCAATTATATGTCTTCAAGTAACTAATAAGAGTCATACCAAGTCTCAAGAAACAAATCTGTGCAACTATTTACTCATAGCTTAGACTACTAAGTCTGTTACATATCTAAGGAAAAGCACAAGGTACAACAACTGAAACCTCATCATAAAGACAACAAAGATGGATACCAGTTTGTATGACTCAATATATGATAGAAATATATCTATATTTCTTTTATTGTTCCCCGTGTTTTCAGCCTATCCAGTTTACAGTTGTGTTCCTGTAAATTTTTTTTTGGTTGACAAAAGGATACTCTTTTTTTCTGACAATATAAAACAAACCAAAAAAAAAAATGGTAGTAAACAAAATGTTTTTCCAAAGATTCCATCTAAGCTGCATCACTTGTGATCTCAATCATTTTCAATTACACGGACAGCTTATTCCAATCTTATAAGTAAACATTTACAGGAATTTTTTTTCTAATACCTTTGTTGTACGGGGGTGTCCTCGTAGCGAAATGGTTAAATCGCTGGACTTTGAAATCGTAGTTAGCAAGTTCGAACATCAGTCGGACAAATACCCTTGGGAAAATTATAAACCCACTTATCCACACAGCTAAAGGTTAAATAGTACCACAACAGTTTTTCAAGAAGGACGGATTTGGCATTAAATGACCGAAGAAAACTGATATGCTATTAATAAACAAATAAACTTCGTTGAGCAAAGCAAAAAAACATGACGTTGAAATCTGGCAACTAGCGTTTAGGAAGTATACTGTCTTCTTTAACTTTCTAATTTTCCGATGTTGATGTCAGTTAACTGGACTCAGAAAAGACAATCTCTATTTATTAGGACAATAAGACAAAAAAATAAGGCTGTAAAATGAAACTTTTTAAAAACATTGACAAGTCGCTAACAGAAAGAGTTTACTATCGAATAAAAACGACATTAAGTTGTTAATTCAAAACAGAAATTTCCCCGTCGCCTGGGGCTTGAAAATACACTGACTGCATTTCTGCAGGGGGATATGACCCCCTCCCCACCAATTAGTGTCCTCGATATGACACTAAAAAATCTGATGGTGAGGTTCCAGTGATGCAGGGGCTTTTGGGAATGCGGAGCACCCCTTCATTGCCATTGCTCCCAGGTCCACTCTAGCCCGGCGAGATAACACCTGATAGGGCCCCATCTATGGATTGAATAGAACTAACGGTATACTTATGCTAAACTGAATTGTTTGACTAGCTTGAAATTCAAATGTTTTTGACAATTGAACCGTACTGACATTTAAACTGCGTGACAGCGTCTTTATATTAAACTGAATTATTTGACATAGAACTGTTTTTTGTCATTGAAACTGTTCTTATACAAAACTGATTTGTTTAATATAGAACTGTTTTGACATTTAACTGTGTGTAAATAAAATCTTTACTTATACTAAACTGAATTAGCTGAATTAGAATTGCTTGACTAAACTGAATAGCTAGAAATAGAAATGCTTTTCATAATTAGACTGTACTTACATTTAAACTGCGTGCTTATGCTAAACTGAATTGTTTGAAATAGAACTGATTATTTATATAAAAATGGATTTGGCGTTAAATAACCTACAAAGGTAGGTATGCCATAAATCCCAACCAACCAACTAACCAACCAACCAACCAACAAATCAGAAAACAATAAGCAGTTTAAAAGTGTATTTCTCAAAAACATCGAAAATTTGTCTCTTTTAGCAAATGTTTGAATATATAATTTTCTAAATATTTTTTCTATTAAAGTGATAAAGAACTTTGGGTGTAGACTATATTCTTCAAGAATATTCTTTACTCTACTTCTCTTCCGTATAAAATCTATTTTCAGTCCTCGTCTGATTCCTACTTTGCTTTTTTAGCTATCAGTGGTCAACCCTCTTATTCCCAGCGATTCTTTCATCAACTTTTTATAGAATATACCCTTCTCCTTACCAACATAATAATCAAAATATGTTTTCTGTTAATTTCTCATTGTTGGATTTCTGATGACAGAAGGTTTCGAAAGCTTCAGCGTTTTGACTGGACATCTCAAATTTTAGGAGCTTAAAATAAATGACATTTTCCGATTTTTAAACAAATCTTAAAGTTTGTACCAGCTTTTATTTTAAAGCCATATCATCGAAACTTAATTTTGAGGTAAGAGTGTTACCAAAACTTCTAACCGCTCTATATTTCTATCAACTTACCTTTCAAATTGATTTATTATGTATAATGTAGGTATTGCTGAAACAAACTTGTGCCTTTCACTTCCTTTATTTGGTTTGGTTTGGTTGGTTTTATGGCATATCAACCTTTGTTGGTTATTTAACGCCAAATCCATTTTTATGTAAATAATCTGTTCTATTGAAAATAGTTCAGTTTAGCATAAGTACACAATTTAATTGTCAAAAACATTTCCATTTCAAACTATTTAAGCAGTTATATGTAATAATTCAGTTAAGTGTAAATACAGTTTCAATGTCGAAAAACAGTTCTATTTCAAATAATTCAGTTAAGCATAAGCACGCAGTTTAAGTGTAAGTACGGTTTAATTGTCAAAAACGTTTCTATTTCAAGCTATTCAGTTTACTCAATTCCTTTTAGCATAAGTATGCTGTTATTTCTATTTAACCCATAGATAGGGCCCTATCAGGTGCTACCACTCCGGGCCAGAGTGGACCTGGGAGCGATGGCAATGAAGGGGTACTCCGCATTCCCAAAAGCTCCAGCATTGCTGGAACCTCACCATCAGATTGTTTAGTGTCATATACAGGACACTCGTTAGGGGGGGTCTTACCCCTCTGCAGAGGTGCAGTCAGTGTATTCTACAGCCCCAGCTGACTGGGCAATTCCTTTATTTGTATCGCCCAGTCGGCTTGGGCTATCGAATACACCGACTGCATTTCTGCTGAGGGGTAAGACCCCCCCCCCACAAAGAGTGTCTTTGATATGACACTAAACAATCTGATGGTGAGGCTCCAGTAATGCTGAAGCTTTGGGGGAATGCAGAGTACCTCTTCAATGCCATCGCTCATTGGTCCACTCTGGCCCGGAGTGGTTGCACCTGACAGGGTCCTATCTATGGGTCAAATAGAACTGTTTGGCATTTAAACGGGGCAAACAAATGACTTATGCTAAATTGAATTGTTTTAAAAAGTTTGATCATTTAACTGTGTGTAAATAGATGACGGATGTTTAATGGAATTGGTAGTGATACATAGCAATACTTAGAACTATTTAATTTTGATTTACGCCAGAATGAATAGTTTGAAATAGAACTGTTTGATCATTGAACTCTGTGTAAGCAAATGGCCGATATTTGTGATCAATAGCAATACTTGGAACCATTCATTTTGACCAATGCTAAAATGAATTATTTAAAATAAAACTGCTTGATCATTGAACTGTGTATAAACAAATGTTTGATGTTTAATTGAATTGTTAGTGAACTTTTACTAATAAATTTTTTTATTTAAGTTTACAAATCATATATATCCATATTTACCAACCCATCCGCTCGAGTAGGATATGACACAAGGTCAATTTTTAAGCGAAGTTTAACTGGTTCGAATTCAGAGTTTTCCTTTTAGACTAGTTGCTTCACCAAGGCTAAAAAACCAGTCGGCCCTACTATTTACCCATAGCTGGAGGGAGAATAATGGGATTCATACCTTTTCCCAGGGTATTAGTGCTATGTGAAATGCAATCAGTCTCGTCCAGGATTTGAACTCGTGTCGCCGTGTCCATTTCCTACGACCATAACCATTACACCATGGGCACCTTCCAAACACCACGGGCCCCTCCCTAACATCATGGGCACCTACCGTGATGTTTTTTGTTCATAATTTCTTTTTATATTGGGTAAGTTATAATGTAGGAATATATTCTAATGCAGGTATTTCCCTACACTGTCATGCTTATTTTCAAATTCATTTTTTAAAATCAGTACTTTTGGAAGTAATCTTTGTAGTTCACACTAGTCATAGTAAAGTTGGTGACCGTAGTAGAGGCTGACCCGAAGGCTCCTTTTTCAATAGCTACTACACCGAGGTGTAGGGGAGGGCACTACTCCATTCCCTGAACTGCTACACGTTACCCTTGATCCTCACCTTATAGAACTGAGTGTTAAGCAAGGCGGCATCAAGTACCATTTTTTGAGTCTTTGGTATGACTCGACCTGGGATTGAACCCCGGTCTCTCGGACCATTGACGAACACTATACTCATGAGACCTATGGCCGGATGATATTATTATTATTATTATTATTTACTCCTTGAGAGTTTTTCACATCAGCGTTTGGTGATGGTCTTTCACTGGTGTTTGAGAGACAGCAAGTCTCCTTAAGTCTCCCGGACTCTTGTCAGTATTGCGGCTAATCTCGACAATGCTGTAGTTTGGATGGTCACGGCTCGTCATCCGTTTTCTAATTCCCCCAGCACCCTTATTAAACATTTAGTGATTGGAGGTGCCCGTGGTGTTATGGAGGGTCCCGTGGTGTAATGGTTATCCTCACAGGAAATGGACACGGCGACTAAAGTTCAAATCCTGGACGAGAATGATTGCATTTCACATAGCACTAATACCCTTGGGAAAGGTATGAATCCAATTATTCTCCCTCCAGCTATGGGTAAATAGTAGGACAGACTGGGTTCTTCAACCTTGGTGAGGCAGCTAGTCTAAGAGGGGAAAACTCTGAATTCAAACCTGCTAAACTCCGCTTAAAAATTGACCTTGTGTCATATCCTGCCCAAGCGGAGGGGATGGTAAATAGTATTAAACATTTAGAGATCATTCCAAGCGCACCAGTTATAATTGGCATCAATGTCAGTTCCATGTTCCATAGTTTTTTTAAGTTCTCTGGTAAGGTCTGAGTACTTGTCTATTTTTACGTTTTCTTTTACTTTCCCTTTGAGGCCCGCCAGAACGGCAAAATCTTTTTTTTTTTTTTTTTTTTTGCTAACTTTCACTAGCTCTGGTCGTCTGGTCGAGATTAGGTGATCAGTTTGTATCTCAAATCTCAGAGACGTTTGTGCACCTCATTCTCCAGGATGAACTCTGGTTAAATTTTAATTTCTTGCACAATTCCCAGTGGATCGCTTTCCTCACCCAGTCGGGTCTAGTCATGTACTCTTACACGCTAGTTTGCTGCATTCACTTATTATGTGATTAATCATTTCGTCTCAATCAATACATAATCAAAATTTACTATTCTGTTGCGTCTTATCTATTTTTGCTTTAAAATTGTTGGTCCTTATGGCGTTGTTTTGTGCTGCTGTTTGAGGAGATTCAGTTTCTCTGAAGAATACATGTATTTGTAATTCTTTTTTTTTTAAATGTTTTCGGGTGTTTTTTTTTTCTATTTTAATTAGTCTCTCTTTTCTCTTTCTTGTGCAAGTCCCTGATTAAGCGCATCTACACAAATCTCAACGTTGGCGGGTCCTCTTCTTTTTTCATTACTTTTACCGCCAATGTAAAGGTGAAAGAATGAGAAGTAAAGAAACATTTCCAACAAGTCCGCTTTTCCAACTCTATACGCCGCTATCCGTTAGTATTTATTCTCTAACCATGTTCTGATAGTTTTCGTAGTTTTGAAACAAAAAGTACAAATGCATTTCTCTTTCAAGAATTTGATTCGAAATCACCTGATTTTCTCCTAATAATAAAGGCAGTAACTTAAATAAAACAGAATATATATATATATATATTTTTTTTTTTTAAATTTTATACGTGTAAAGATATCAAAACATTGTCACTGAAGAAATAATAAGAAATTAAACTTTAATAGAATAGGGGTATAAGGTAAGAGTTAAAGACTGACTGAATAGTTTTGAGCGGGGGCTTAATTCATGTTAGTTTAGAAGTATTAGTATAGGACAGATTTGGCGGGAGATTCGTGTAAGTCTTGTGAAGTGTAAATCATGGACACGGACGAGTATTAAAATAACATCTTACCTCGGTACCGATTCCAGAAGTAGCCAGCCGATGGTGTTATATACCAGAGGAGTGTGGAATGCCCTGTTTTCATTGGCTGTTTACTAAAAGACAGATGTCTATAAGAACGGCCGAAGTCCGACCTTTTTATTTTTTCTTTGCTTTGGTAGAGGCACGAGCGTAGCATGTCGCGATCACGGAGGCGGCTTGGCTCTTTCAGAGTCAAGCCGGGGTTACTGTCGGAGCTGATATGATGCAGAAATAACCCGAAATTGGCAATGAAGACAGCGCATCACTGAAGGCCTCCCTGGTGCATCTAAGATGTATGATTGAAATACGACAGATAGCTGAAAAGTTCAAAGGCTTACTATGATATGTGACTAAATGATGTTTACTCTTCAACATAATCCTCCTTGGGGTCCACACACTTCTTTCATCGGTGTTTCTGTACTTGGGACAATTCAATAAAAATTCCTCAACGGAAGCTCTGACGTCATTTTTCTAAAAGAAAAATTGCTACCAATATATATATATATATATATATATATATATATATATATATGTATAGATCATCTTCATGGCGAGTACACATTTCCCTGACTCTCTCCCGCCACTCGTCCCTATCGTCCATAGCTCTGGGTAGGTCTTCCATGACACATCCTGTATCAATACAGAGCTATTGTAGATTAGCTCGGACTGGTCGCCCTATCCTTGCTCGTCCATTTGAGGGGTTCCACAGGAGTACATCACTTATGAGCACGTCCTTATTTCTCCGGCAGTGTTCCACATTGTCTTGTTCGTCTAATTTGGATGGTTTTCGAGATGGGTGGTAGGTATCCGTACAACCGCTGCTTTGTTGGAGCGAACTTTTACTTTCATATTTATATATATATTGGCCTTTGACCGGTTCTTTTGACCAATTGGGTAGAATGTTCGCCAGTGGCTCGGGAGACCAGGGTTCAATATATATATATATATATATATATATATATATATATATATATAAAAGACAGAAAGAGAGAAATGCTGAAAAACAATGTAATCCAAGGTGAAGAATTTGATTTGAACGAAAGTCGACGTTATAACGTTTCGGTTCAGAAAAACCATCATCTGGACCAAGAAAAGATGTTATGAAATGTCGTGATATCATCGATGGAGGCTTAACGAAAAAATCAACAACGTTAAATTGCGCAGATAAACAGTATACTGTTTTGTTTTGTTTTCTTTTTACTTGGATAACTATGTTTTTCAATATTTCTCTCCACATTATCGGATTATTTTCCATTGTTTACATATATATATATATATATATATATATATATATATATATATATAAATATCTTTAAGAAAAAAACAAAACCGGTCACATTAGGATTATTTTTCCATAAGATCTGAATAAGTCCTGTTAGATTTTTTTCGTGTTTTTGATTTATATCAAAAACGCGTAACAGGATGGAAATAGATTTATAATCCTAATGTGACCGGTTTTGTTTTTTTCTTAAAGAAATTGTTGCTCTGTAATGTCAGTTACATTGAGCTCTTTACCAGGAGAATTTAAATGTTCACATTTGAATGTTTTTTTGTCCTGACGGAATTGCTCTCAACTCCGGTTTAACTTGGCCGAATAATATTAATAATAATAATAATAATAACAATAATAATATATATATATATATATATATATATATATATTCAAAAGAATTTTGCTTTTAATCACACTTAGTTTTAAGAAATAAAAACAAGAATACACGAGAGGAACTGCATTTTATCACAATCAACAAAATGAAACACCCATGTATACATATTTTATTGTTCTAAATGAGAAATAGTTTTGTAGATTTTTAAATAAAAAAAAAACAACAACAACTACTATTCTTTAAAAATCTTGCTAAATCAATATTGAAAAAGATAACTCATATTGATAGGTGAAAGAGTTTTCAAGCGTGTAAGTAAACTGAACAAAACCATAGAGAACGTATATGTTTATGTATGTATGTATATTAAAAAGGTAACTTTTCCTAGAGTTTTTATTTACTTAGCTTTGTTTAATCTGGTAAAATATCTCTGTAAGTGTGTATATACAAATTTGAATACACACACGTGCGCATACTCACACACACACACATATATATATATGTATGTATGTGTGCGTATGCGCGTTCAATCTTTAGAGTGCTGGTTAACATGTGTGTGTGTTTTTTTTTTTGTTTGTTTGTTTGGGTTTTATGGCATAGCAACCTTTGTCGGTTATTTAATGCCAAATCCATTTTTATACAAATAAACAGTTCTATTTCAAACAATTCAGTTTAGCATTAGTACAGTTTAATGGCCAAAAATATTTCTATTTCAAGCTACTCAATTCCTATTCAAACAGTTCTTATTCAAACGATTCAGTTTAGCGTAAATACAGATTCAATGTCAAAAATAGTTCTTTTTCAAACAATTCAGTTTAGCATAAGTTCGCAGTTAAAATGTCAAAATAGATCTATTTCAAGCAATTCAGCTTAGAATGAGTACACAGTTTAGTTCTATCTGACTCATAGACAGGACCCTATCTGGTGCTACCACTTCAGACCAGAGTGGGCCTGAGTGCGATGGCAATGAAGGAGTACTCCTCATTCCCCAAATCTCCTGTATTACTGGAGCCTCACTATGAGATTGTTTAGTGTCATATCCAGGACACCCGTTGGGGGAGTCTTCCCCCTCTGTAAAGAAGAAGTCGGTGTATTGTACAGCTCCAGCCGACTGGGCTAGTGTATTTTTTGGTATTCCACGTATTTTACGGCATACCGAAGCTCGTTCAGTTTAGCAGTGTCTGCCATGATTTGCAAATTCGTAACTTTTCGTTGACTATACTACCTTATGCCATAATTAGCTTTATAAAATAATTTTCCCGCACACACACATGCAAATAACTATGTGGATTACCAGAAATCCGTTTCCCAGAAATTCGTTTACATAGATGCACATTGAGCAAAGACAAACTTTTAAACATTAGTTAATCAACGCATCTATTAAAAATGGAGAATTATTTCAAAACTTGTAGGCAGACGATTACATCAGACCAGAAACGTTGTGCTTTTAGACCCGGAGTGAAATAGGTCAATCTATTTGTCTTTGAATTTGTTCAAGCTTGCTTCAACGTTTATGTATATTTGTATATGGAACTTCATTTTTTTTTTCTTCTAATTATTTGACATGTTCTCCTCACTAACCAACTTTTGCCTTTGGTGTAATTGTTTTAAGTGAAGGGCGTGTAGAGAAAAGTGCCCTAGTCTTGAGTGCATCCGGAAAAGGAAGAAGTCGAGAGGCAACACTGAACCCCATGGACGCACATATACACTTAGAGATCGCCTGCCATAGAGCAATTACTTGGTAAGCTCTCTTCGCAAGTTCTTTGCTTTTGAGATCCTTTCTCTGGGGCATTCTTATGTCTACACTACACAAATGCATCCACGTTCTTAAGTGGACAGAAAGCATGCACATATACATAAGCTTGCACGCACACTCACACACACACCCAAATATATATATATATATATATATATATATATACTTTAAGAAAAACAACAAACCGGTCACATTAGGATTATAAATTTATTTCCATCCTGTTACGCGTTTTTGAAAATTCCAAAAACACGAAAAAATTTAACAGGACTTCTTTAGATCCTATGGATAAAAAAACTAGAATAGACACAGAAATAGTCGGGAGGGGATAGAAGAGGGGTGAAGAGTTATCTCCTCATTTAGCCCACTTCCGTTTTTATTTTAATTTCGGTTAGAAATGTAGTAAATTTATTTTAAAAAATTTTTTCATTTTTTATTTTAATTTTTAAATTCTAATTACATTTTGTCTTAAACTACAGATCTAATATTAAAGTAGATTTTTAACTTTATTCAATAACTTTACGTAATGATACAGTAATAATTATATTAAATTAAACTCAAGATTTTATTAATTTTAAATTATTTCAAAATTTCAAAACTATTTAGAACCTATTAATCAGTTACACTTTTTATGAGTAGTACGTATATACGATATATTTTTTCACAATTTTCTATCTAACATTTTATTTTATTTATTCATTTTCATTAATTCTCAGTTTAACTGTATGCTTTTTTAAAAATTTTTAAGTTAATTATCTATAGTTTAAATTTAGCCCTATGTCTACACCTAGCTATTAATTCACTTCTCTTATTTAATAATTTTTTCGGCTCTGGAAAAATCAAAATGTGCATTTTTTCTTTTAAACCCAGATTGCATCTACTGTCGAAAGACTTTGGAGTGTTTGATCTTTTTAATATGGACCATTGAATGTCAGGGGTTAAACCTTTATTTTTCAAACCCCAAAAATGCTTAGATAGAGCAGTTTGATTTTTTAGATGCTCATGGGAGAAAGAGAATATATATATATATATATATATATATATATATATATATATATGAATTTATATATATATATATATATATATACTAACGTACTATCTACCAGCATTCACGGTTACCAGGAAAAAAGAAAAAAACCCGCCAGGAACAAGAGATAAAAATATCTCGAATCACCGCCCGGGGGAAAAAAGAAAAAAATATGATAGGATAAAAAAAAAAAGAAAAGAAAAGACCAACTCCGTCACACCAGTTGAAAAAAATCAAGAGATTTAAAAAAATATATAAATAAAACCCACCGTAAAATGCCGCAATTCTACAATTACAAGAGTGCTCAACACGAGTGGAGCCAATAACAAAATTAACTTAAATCGTGAGTCGGAATTCTCCTACTAAAGTTTCACCTCAACGGATCATCAGGGAGTCTAGCACCGACGGTCGGTGCTAGACTCCCTGATGATCAATTGAGGTGAAACTTTAGTAGGAGAATTCCGACTCGCGATTTAAATTAATTTTATATGTATATATATATATATATATATATTGTCATCCACAGACAGATCTGTTTCATTCTATCAGAACTCATCAGTGTGGCTAGACATACTAGATTCTTGTTGCTGGGATCGAAACCCGGTTGACTCAAACGCCAATCTAAGACTCTACCCGTCAGCCACGAGGAAACCAGCCGCAGCAGCAAAGTAGATTTTAAACGGTTATGAATCACAATTACTATTGTTTACATACATGCGCTTAACGGCTACCGAGAGCTCAATTCATATATGAAGAGCCTTGCATATACGCTAATGGCAACGCAATTACTTCATTCGCTAGAGAGCTCAACCCTACGGGGGTAGGGGAACATATACATATTATATAGATATAAATATATCTTTGACCGTGGCATACAAGTCGATCTAGCACGTAAGTTGACCTCAAGATTTTTGCTCAGAATTCTGAGTTCGATCTATACCTGCTGTATAGGTCGACCCCGAAATATACTGGTTGACCAAATTTTACTTTAAGGAAACCTTAATTTAAAATATTGTGTCATATAAGTAAAGTGATAATGATAGAGTGTTCATATTCAATAAACAACCATTTTATCTCATAAAACAGTCATCATTCCAGAAAATATTTAATGGGTGAAGCCAATTAAAGATCAAGTTCAGATTGGCAGAACCCTTAGGAAGAATCGAACTTACAGATGATATTCTGCAGACTACGCAAGCGCTTCTTGCAAATACAGCTGCCCAAGCTGAATCTCTACTTCATAGCCAAGAGCAAGCAGTTGCGGGGTTTGGCCTACACGAGAAAGGAAATAAAACAGGGTACATGTGTTTAAAACGAGAAGGAGCCATCTCCACTCTAAGTGACAGACCTCTAAAATTATTTGACAAGTTCCCATATCTCAGCTGCAATATCTCATCTACTGAAAGTGATGTCAACATACACCTGACTTAGAAAAGTTTTATAAATGACTTTATAATCAAACTCTCTCCTTTTTCTCTCTCAATTCACAAACAGTGAAATAAACAGAATTTATCATATAATAATATTAGGGAAAATAAATATTGTGAATAATAAATTTTTGTTCGGTTTGTGCTAATGTAAATCACGTGTGTCTCAGTCGTTTTGGGTTCACACAGGTATCAACTGAATCTATGGCTAGGTCACTAGTCAAGATAAGTTCGATATCGTTCTACAGCAGGTACATTTTATATCAAATTTGACCTGAAAATGACGCGTAAAGTTGGGTCCATTGAGTTTTGCATTGTGCAAATTTTTCGGATAAGAGAGACATGCTTACGTTGAAATTCATCCTGGCCCCTACCTGGTCTTGAACACCAACCAATTCAGGGAAACAGTTCAACCACAATGAGTAGAAAGCATCTCCGATATATTACATTTATTGAGTAGAAGTTAAATATACAAAGGAGAGAGAGAGTGAGAGAGAGAGAGTGAGAGAGAGAGAGAGAGAGACCACACACACACACACACATGCACACACACACACACACACACACACACACACACATATATATATATATATATATATATATATAAATTTACTGATATCTACCGTTTTACTTTTTCTCTTTCTTAATATACATAAATATGTATGCAGATTAATAGTTGGAAACACGCACGTGCGTACACACACACACACACACACACACAATTTTTCTCTGAAATCCGAATTACATCAACCGTACAAGAAACAAAAAGATCCTTCCGCAATTATATAACAGTATGTGTGTGTACATACGTGTACGTAGAATGATACAGACACATTCAGACAAACATTGCCTTTTGTATATGACAATTTTGCTTATCTATAAATATAATGCAATAAATGACGCTATCATAAATCTAAAAGTACTTTTGCATAGAATAATGTAGTTCATTTTCAGGTGGAATGATATCGAGTGACTGGAAATTGGTTAATTTGACGTTGATTAACAGATCCAAATTACCAATACTTTTCTAGTCACACTTCATATTATATCTTTGTAAGTAGAGCTGGAGTCACCTACACAAGCCATTACCGAGTGCGCCATTATTCTATGAACAGCCATGTACAGAAAAACCACACAACAGATAATAGATTGTATGCAAAATTTGCCTTATCTCATACGACAAATTTAAATTTTAAACATTTTTCTCTGAAATCCGAATTACATCAAACGTACAAGAAACATGTAAATCTTACACATTAGAGCTTATATATTCTTATAAATTCCCAATCTATTGCACTGTCATGAAATTGCGCAGATAAGCAGTATACTGTAGTTGTCTGACCGTCCAACAGGGTGCTGTGACGTTCCAGTAAGTGCTTACAGTCAGTTAATCAACTTTTGATATAAACTTAATTTGTATAACAGTTTTGTAATTTCATATAAATTTCTATGTTAACTTGTTAAATATATTCACGAAAAACGAGTTTAACCTGTAAATATTTGTGTCAGTCTGCAGTTCCATATGATGACCAATCTGTGGTAACGGTTTTGATTTTAGCCCTGCCGTAGAAGCCGACACCAAGTTTTGTCAAGATTTTCTTTAATATTGAAAAGTTGTTTTGTGTGCCGCATTTTGCAATATATATATATATATATATATATATGGGATCAAGTCTTGGTCCCACACTGGCAAATATTTTTGTTGGGTTTTGTGAGGCCAATTTATTTGATAAAATAAACTGCCCACCTTTATATTATCGTTATGTTGACGACACTTTCTGTTTATTTAAAACTGAGAAAGATACCGATTTATTTCTCACACAATTAAATTCTATGTATTCCTCTTTTAAGTTCACCGTGGAAAAGGAGTCTAATCATCGACTTCCTTTTTTAGATGTATTTGTACATAAAACTTTTACAGATTTGTCAAGATTTTCTTTAATATTGAAAAGTTGTTTTGTGTGCCGCATTTTGCAATATATATATATATATATAGGATCGGCTCATTGGTCTAGTGGGTAGAGTGTTCGCCAATGGTCCGGGAGACCGGGGTTTAATCCCAGGTCGAGTCATACCAAAGACTTTAAAAAAAATGGTACTTGATGTCTCATATTATATCTTTGTAAGTAGAGCTGGAGTCACCTACACAAGCCATTACCGAGTTCGCCATTATTCTATGAACAGCCATGAACAGAAAAACCACATAACAGATTATAGATTGTATGCAAAATTTGCTTTATCTCATATAAGTCTAAATTTTAAAAAACGAATAAGCCAAGTAAATTAAATAAGAAATTAGGTAAATTTCCATTGTTTTCATTTGAAAATCATCTCGAATTTGAATGTTTGGCAGTAAGCTTACATTTTAATAAGTCTGAAGTCAAAAAACTTTTTTTCAGTATATATATATTCATATATATATACTCCTCCATCCCGTGGGTTGAGCACTCGAGTTGTGAATAGCTGACTGCCTCTGTCACATAAGCGTAAATGCAAATCTCTTCTCATGAACTGAGCGCTCCGGTAGGCGTCAGTGTATATGTTAAAAAGTAAATACGTAAGAAATACCTTCGCTTATGCTGAAAATGACGAAAGCTCTGGAATTAAATATGCGACCGACGTAAAGTCAGCTGGGTTTCGATCCCAGTTGGAAGCATCTCGCGTGTCTAACTATACTGAAGAGAAATAATCTATCTTTGAATGACAATATATATGTGTGTGTATATATATATATATGATGAAGACTAAAGCAAAATAGAAATGAACAGTGAATTAATATTTTCTTTAAAATGGTGACCTTGGTATTCCACAAAGTTATTCCAATGAGTTTTCATTGTTTGAAGCATTACATATTTTATTGATATGAAGCTGAGCTGTAGTATCATAATGTCCTCCACGTCCTCAAATCTTACTGTTGAGATTAATCTTAATTTAGTAAACAAGAAAACGTCGCAGGGTACTATTTGAGAGGAGTTTGGAATGTATTGCACTCGGAAAATCCTGTGTTTCGGAAAACATTTTGTTAAAAAAAGTATCGAGTTTGGCTTTAGAATTTATTTCAAATTGAAACTAAGTTTAAACCTCTCCGACTGTACACACGTATTTGTTTAAATGTTTCAAGATTCAGTTTCTTTACTTTTTTATTACACCTCCAGTACTGATAAGCCAAAGCATTATAACTGGCGTCATTTAATATAATGACTGGTACTCTCATAATAGCAGTGTTCACCAATCGTCCGGGAGACCGGTGTTCAATCCCAGGTCGATTCATACCAAAAACTCAAAAATGGCACTTGATGCCGCCTTGCTTAGCACTCAACATTATTAGGTAAGGATCAAGGGTAAAGTAGAGCAATCCAGGAAAAGGAGTAGCGCCCTCCCCTACACCTCGGTGTAGTAGCTATTGAAAGGGGAGCCTTCGAGTCACCCTCGACTAAGGTCACCAACTTTACTACTTACATAAGAAGCTTGGCTGGCTTCGAGTACTTCACTTTAATATACTGAAAGCCACAGTTTTAAGCAAAAACAAGCAATTGACTTAATTTTATAAAAGCCAAGTTGTTATGTCCAGAAAACTGGGTCAGAATTTTTTCAAAATATCACGATAAGCTTCATGAAACCACTTATTAATTAGTAGTTAACTAAGTTAATTAAGTAATAAATAAGTTAGTAGTTAACTAAGACATCGATACAGCAAGTAAACCGGTGCTTTCTTACCAAGTACACGTTAGCAAAATCGGCTACAGGGAAAAAATTGGACAGTTTTAATCAAGGTGAAGTAAGGAATGCATCTCAACACACAGTACAGTAAAGTTTGTGGTTTCGTAACAGCTGACTTGTCATATATTAGCTAATGTCCGTTGCTAAAAGTACTAATAATCATCATTATGTCGTGCCGCTAGCACGGATATCCCTAACCCTCTCTCTCCACTTCTCCCAATCGTTCATCGCCTCTGGCAGGTTTTCAGGGCTACATCCCGTATCCTCACATAGCTGCTGTAAGTATGTTCAAGCTGGTCGTCCTGCTTTTGCAAGGCCATATGTGGGGGTCCATTGGAGTACATCACTTATGAGCTCGTCCCTGCTTCTCCAACAGTGTCCTGCATGTCTGGTTCGTCTAACTTGGATAGTTTTCGTGATGGGAGGTAGGTGGCCGTATAGTTGTTTCATTTTATCGGTCAGGTTTGATTCCCATTTGATCGATAGTTTACCGATAGCTGTCCCTGCCTTCGTTAGCCTCGTGTCGATGTCTTTTTCGGTTGATGAGACACTGCTTCCTAAGTAGGTAAAATTTGTCTACCAGTTTCAAGGAGGTTCCGTCAAGCGTGGAAATGTCGCCTGTTTGTTTAAAGCACATATATTCAGTTTTCTGTGCATTGACATGGATGTCAATGCCTGCAGCGGCTCGTTCCAAACTACGCGGTAGTGTTTCGGCTTGGTTAGGTGTATTTGCCAGAATCGCTGTGTCATCGGCGTAATCGGCGTCGGTAATTATTTTTGCGGGGTACCGTCTGCTTCTTTTCTTTGTCTGCTCGAATCCGTTTTCTTTGATTTATAATGGGCAACTGAATTATCTTTGTATCAATAGATTTTGCCAAGTTCTTTGTTTTCTTGAAAATAAGGTAGACAGTAAAACACGTGTGCGTCGTTATCTTGGTTGGTTGGTTGGTTGGTTGGTTGGTTGTGATTTTTACGACCAATCAACCCTTTTCGCCGAGTTAAGTTTTAAGCAATTCAGTTTTTGTTTACAATAAGTCAAATATCAAAACAGTTCAGTTAAATGTCAAGTTTAGTGTAAGTACAAAATTTATTTCTATTTAAAAACAGTTCTATTTCAAACAGTTCAGTTCATCATAAGTATGCAGTTTAAATGTCAAAACAGTCCTATTTCGGGCAATTCAGTTTAGCAAAAGTTCACAGTTTAATTCTGTTTGACCCATTGATAGGTGCTACCACTCTGGACTTAAGTGAAACTTGGAGCGATGACAATGAACGGGTACTCCGCATTCCCCAAAGCTCGAGTATTACTGGAGCCTCACTATCAGATTGTTAGTGTCATATACAGGACATTCACTTGTGGAATCTTACCCTTCTGCAGAGAGGCAGTCGGTGTATTCTACAGACCCCGCCCCAGGCGACTGGACAACGTTATCTTGGAGAAGCAACGGCATCAGTACGTACTGTTATAAAATAGCCGAGGCATTTCAGTTCATGCCTTTGAGTTTAGTTAGGCTGAGAACCTTTCGGCTCAGCACATGGGTTAGTTAGGTGCAACATTGAAGCAGGTGTTAACGCGGGTGCGCGCGGGCGGATGGAGGTGTCACTCAGATGTCATAATAGTCTGAAACGAACCGAGGTGACAGGGTGCGGGTGACGTCACGCACCGGAAGCGTGCGGAGGTTTGTGTGAGAACTTGAAGAGAGAGAGAGAGTCGGGTACTAGACGCCAAACGAGAAGGATCGACTTTTGGAGCTCGCAGGCGCGAGGTGAACGTGCGCCCTAATGGGGCCGCTCGAGTTGGGGGCCAAATAAATAAGACGGCATAGAAGATTGTGTCTCTCCTCCTTATGTCGAAACCTTTAACACAAAGTTAATAAAAAGGTTTCGTACCTGAACAAGAAGTCGTTACGTGTTTTCGAATTCCGAGATTCCTATGTTCTTTCTAAATCTATCGTTATGAACATTACATGTCTATTTCGCACATGGCCATATTCGTGTATCTGACTATGCAACATTTGGTTGTTGTATCATCTTTATTCCATGTTTTCATATTTATATTTTCTTCATAATAATTTGGCCCAATTCTGCTGCGTGGTGGGGCTGCAGTAGAATATACTGATTGCTTCTTTGCTGAGGGATAAGACTCCCCACAATGAGTGTCCTTGATATGATACTATACAATCTGATGGTGAGGCTTCTGTAATGCTGGAGCTTTTGCAAATGCGGAGCACCCCTTTCATTGCCATCGTTCCCAGCTCCACTCTTGCTCGGGGTCGTCGCACGTGATAGGGCCCTATCTATGGCTCAAATAGAACTAAACTGCGTACTTATGCTAAACTGAATGACTTGAAATAGAACTGAATTAATTGATATTGAAACTGTGTACTCATACTAAACTGAATTGTTTGAAATAGAACTGTTTGATTAAACTGAATAGTTTGAAATAGAAATATTTTTGACAATTAAACTGTGTATATGGCTATGTAACAGTACGGTGGGAAAACAAAGAGGCAATATGATTGGGAAACTTTCTCCTAGGAAATACTGGGTCCTATCATTCATTGGAATATCACAAAAATCTGAACGCCATGGTAAAAAGGGTTATACAATGGCAATGATATGTTTAGCAGGGTAATGTATCTTTTCCCTCTGCACAATTTGTGAGAGAAGGGTTTCATGGACATAACTCAGCTGAATATGCTGAATGTTAGGGAAGTACCACTGCCCCGAGATATAATATAAAGGGGCAGACTTCAAGGTCTCCGATGACCTGATAGGTCAGGAGACACATCCATCTCTAGATACATGCTCTTGTGTGAGTGTCGCTTGCTGGATAATGGCATTAAAAATGAATATTTCAAATGTGTCTAAAATGCTGAATTCGGTGGAAATATATGATTAAACTTAGCCCCTGAAATGATTGTTTCGTTTTATGGATAACTAGGCAACGTTCGAACCGGTTGGATTCTCGTTGTAACGGCAGTCTATAATTATAATGATGATTCTTTTGAGGAAAGGATAAAAGATTTTAATTAGTCTTTCTCTGTTATATCGAGTATTTGGATGCTGAAAAGTAACATTCAGCGACCCCATAAAATCATCGTTCTTTGCAAATTGGATTGGAAATTATTTTACCTCAAAGTTAGGGAATTTTATGATTAGCCTAGTGGGTAGAGTGTTAGTTAATGGTCTAGCAGACTGGGGTTCAATCCTAGGTCGAGTCATACCAAAAAATGCTGCTTGATACCTCCTTGCTTAACACTCAGCATTATAAGGTATGGATCGAGGGTAAAGTGGAGCAATCAATTGAAAAGAGTAGTACCCCCCACACACACACTTCTGTGTAGTAGCTATTGAAAAGGGAGCCTTCGGGTCGCTCTTGCCAACTTTATTTTTTCTCTTACAAAAGATCTTGTTATAGTATCATTTTTGGTGGATTGCAATTGCCATTGCACACACACACCCACCCACACACACACGCACACAAAGACACACTCACTCACGCATATATATATATATATATATATATATATATATATATAGTATTTTTTTGTAAAATACAAATAGTTAATTTCAAAATAAAAAATATCTTTTTCGTAAATGAACAAAATCGAAAGTAATTATAAATTCATGTCACATTTATTAGAGTGAAAATATATCTTTTTTTTTTTTACTGTAGGTATGTTTTGCCCCGTTAGAGTTATAAAATACACCGACTGCTTCTGCTATATATTGACCCTCGACCGAGCCGTCAATCAAGAGATAGACCTGTGTAAATAAACAGAAGAACAGCGCAAGCAGGTGGACGTTAAACAATAATATAACCATGGAACAGACGGTTCGAGTCAGTTGGAGAGAGGATGCCAGCGTGAGAACCAGCTTGCAGACTGAAGGCCTTGCGGTCCTCAGTGACCCACGGTTGAGCAACCCAGCCAAGATGAGAAAGAATTGCTGCTATGGCCGAAGAAGAACTTAGGGGGTCAATATAACAGTCTGTCCCCGTCTCCAGCTTATCTCTCACACAACAACCATCACCCTTTCGAAAATAAAGTGTGAGATATATATATTTTTTTATAAAGAAGTGTATTCGTTCGTTCATTGAAGTTCGTATATTTTGTTTGATTATGTTTCCGCAAATATTTGTATATGTATAAGTGCAGTTATGGTATACAACCCTTCTCTGCAGAGAGGTAGACCCACCTCCCCAACGAATATCTTAGATATGACGCTAAACAATCTGATGGTGAGGTTCCAGTAATGCTGGAGATTTGGAGAATGAGGAGTACCCCTTCATTGCCATTACTCCTAAGCCCACTCTGGACTGCAGTGGTAGCACCAGATAGGGCCCTATGGGTCAAATAGAACTAAACTCATGCTAAACTGAATTGCTTAAAATAGAACAATTTTGACATTTTAACTGTGTACTTATGCTAAACTGAATTGTTTGGAATGGAACTGTTTTTGTATACTAAACTCAGTTGTTTGAAAAAGAACTGATTTTGACATTGAAACTGTATTTACGCCAAACTGAATCGTTTGAATATGATCCATTTGAGTAAACTGATTAGCATGAAATAGAAATGTTTTTCACAATTAAACTGTGTATTTATGCAAAACTGAATTGTTTGAAATAGAACTGCTTTTGACACTGAAACTGTACTTACGCTAAACTGAATTGTTTAATATAAAAATGTTCTGACATTTAACTATGTGTAAACAAAATCTATAATTATACTAAACTGAATTAGCTAAATTAAAAGTAGACAAACTGAATAGCTTGAAATAGAAATGTTTTAGACAATTAAACTGTGTACTCATGCTAAACTGAATAGTTTGAAATAGAACTGATTATTTGTATTAAAATGGATTATTTGGCATTAAATAACCTACAAAGGTTGATATACCATAAAACCCAAACAACCAACAAAACCTTGAAACAAACTTTCATCCAAATGACTTGATTCGGCGTTAAATGACCCGAAAAGGGTTGATGCGCCGTAAAATAACCAATCAATCAACCAACGTAGGTATGTTTTAAATTTATTCTTATACATTAGATTTTTAAACTGTATATTGGAAACGATTTCCTTTACAGAAGGCATGGACAGCTATCGATAGGCTATCGATCATATGGAAATCGGACCTGACCGATAAAATGAAACGCAGTTTCTTCCCGGCAGCGGTCGTATCGATACTGCTGTATGGATGCACTACTTGGACACTTACTAAACGGCTGGAGAAGAAGCTAGATGGCGGCAATTACACAAGAATGCTGCGAGCAATATTGAACAAGTCCTGGCGGCAACACGTCACAAAGCACCAACTATACGGCCATCTGCCTCCCAGCACAAAAACTATCCAAGCTAGACGAACCAGACATGCAGGACACTACTGGAGAAGCAGGGACGAGCTCATAAGTGATGTACTCCTATGGACCCCCACATATGGCCGAGCAAAAGCAGGACGACCAGCACGAACATACATTCAGCAGCTAGGTGAGGATACGGGATGTAGCCCTGAAAACCTGCCAGGGGTGATGAACGATAGGGAGAAGTGGCGAGAGAGGGTCAGGGATATCCGTGCTAGCGGCACGACATGATGATGATGATGATAAATCACAATTTGACATAGCTCGTAATTAGCTACATGTCGATTGTCGTAGGGCCCATTTTCTGAGAACGTAGCCATATGTGAATGCATGAGCTAAGGTAAAAAAATTAACCAGTAAATACCAATGAGTCATTATGAACGTATTCATATTTCGATGACCAAAAGAAAATATCTTCACCTATGGGTTCAATGGCGTCAGTGTTGTTTTATGAGAATTGTTTAAGCTGTGAATAACCCACGAAGATTTATATGCCACTAAATAAAGGAACCGAACTAAAGAAAACATTTTTTCAGATGTTACCAATCTTATGTCGAAGTATTAATTTTGTCAGAATTGTCAAACGAATTTCTTGATCACTTAACACAAAATAAACCGGTAATGAAATGGAGTGGGGTTTTATATTTCACCAATCAGGGATACCCATTGGTACAGACAAGTGAATTTTTTATCTGCCTAGGTCAACCAAAAAGATGTGATATATTGCAATAAAGCTGACGTTAGCTTCTTCTTCTTCTTCTTCTTCTTCTTCTTCTTCTTCTTCTTCTTCTTCTTCTTCTTCCCTTGGATGATGAAAGATTATAAAATGTCGGATCTTAAGCCTAATTTCCTTTCGTTATGACAATGACCAAAATATTATAACAACTAAAATGAGGTCACGAGTCCAAGAACATCTGTGTATAAGACACTTTGAGATTTTGATATAAAAAGTCTGCGACAGAAAACGATCAGCACGTAAAATATCATTATCAAATGAGGAATTCACTGTAAGTATTAGATCCCGCTGATTGCAATCCAACTACCTTGTTCAGGAGCCAGTAAGTTAATCGTAATCAAAGAAATTAATTGAATGTAAGTTGGTATGTTATAGTAATTTTGCTGCTCAAGATATACGCATTTCCAGCCTTGCTAACTTTAGATAAAAGCTTCTAAAGTTTCCTTTCTACTCTTTTTTTTTCTTTTTGCATTACATTTTGCTCATCTCCTGTCTTTTTATTTTGGTTAATTCTTTTTATTATTTATGTTGCATCAGCTGTATTTACATTCTCAGGTTGTCTCAACTTCGCAGCTGTTAACGGTTTTAATTATCTGCTTCCAGCCGAAAAAGAAGAAACTTCAGTGTTTAATGACATTAACACGTGACTATTTAAAAAAAAAAAATCTACGAGAAGTTACTGAAAATGTTCCATTTAACTCTGCAGAAATCATCATTAAAATTCTTTATGCTAGAATTTCAATAATTTATGAAGACAGAAAACATTTGGTGGTGATATTGAGGTTAATGTGCAGACCTTGCAAGTTCTTGAAGAATACTACCATAATTGCAAGGAATTGCTTTTTAGCTAAAATTGTCATCGTCTGATATATTCCTATTGAAAGGAATAGTATTGATTGAAGAATGATTTTTCTTACCTGGAAATTTTATAAATGCGATTTCGATCCTTGTCAATTACTTTATGCCAATGTCCTCTTAATTCAAAAAACAATCGTGGGATAACCTCCTGGCTAGATTAGGTGTAGATTTCGACTTTCATCGGTAAATAACTTATGCCAAAGACTGGCTCCAGTAATGTTGGAGCATCGGGGAATGCGAAGTACATCTTTATTGCCATCGTTCTCAGGTCCACTCCATAGCACCTCATTGGGTTCTATCTATGAGTCAGATGGAACTGTTTGACATTTAAGCTGAGTCCAAACAAATGACATATGCTAAATTGAATTGTTTGAAATAGGACTATTTGACTGTGTGAAAACAAATGACTGGTATTTAATTGAATTGTTTAATTGGAATCTTTTAACTTTGTTGACTTAGCGAAATTGAATTGGTAGAAATAGAACCTATGTTTAATTAAATTGTAGGTAATACGTAATAATAATTGGAATCTTTTAACTTTGTGGACTTAAGCTAAATTAAATTGTTTGAAATAGAACTGTTGAATCATTTAATCATGTGTATCAACAAAATGTGTTTACGAAACATATATTTCATAGATATGTAAAACAGGATCTGGCATTAAATAAGTAACAATGGTTGATATGCCGTAAAGCCAAAGTAAACCAAAACAAACCGATTGTCCCTTATCTTCTATCAGTTTTTTTTTTATCAATGACAATTGTGAAGTATTTTGTTATGCATGATGTAATGCTCTGTTAAATCTTTATAGAAAACTATGTCGATATACGTTTTATAGCGGGCCATTGACCAAATGGGTAGAGTGTTCGCCAATAGTCCGGGAGACCGGGGTTCAATCGAACGTCGAGTTATACCAAACACTCAAAAATGGTACTTGATGTCTCCTTGCTGAACACTCAGTATTATAAGGTGAGGATCAAGGATAAAGTGGAGCAATCCAGGGAATGGAGTTGCGCCCTCCTCTTCACCGAGTTTGTTTGTTTGTTTGTTGTTTGGGTTTTATGGCATATCAATCTTTGTGGGTTATTTAACGCCAAATCCATTTTTATGTAAATACTCACCTCAATTTCAAACAATTCAGTTTAGGATGAGTACGCAGTTTAGATTTAAAAAACATTTCTATTTCAAGCTATTCAGTTTAGTGAAACAGTTCTCATTCAGCTAATTCTGTTTCGTATAAGTACAGATTTTGTTTACACACATTTAAAAACCCAAACAGTTAATTATTAAACAAATCAGTTTAGAGTAAGTACAGTTTCAATGTCAAAACAGTACCATTTCAAATAATTCAGTTTAGCATAAGCACGCAGTTTAAATGTAAGTACGGTTTAATTGTCAAAACATTTCTATTTCAAGCTATTCAGTTTAGTCAAACAATTCAGTTTAGCATAAGTATGCCGTTAGTTCTATTTAACCCATAGATAGGGCCCTATCAGGTGCCACCACTCCGGGTCAGAGTGGACCTGAGAGCAATGGCAATGAAGGGGTGCTCTGCATTCCCCAAAGCCCCAGCATCACTGGAACCTCCCCATCAGATTGTTTAGTGTCATATCCAGGACTCTCTAGTGGGGGGGCTCTTACCCCTCAGTAGATGTGCAGTCGGTGTATTTTACAGCCCCAGCCACTTGGGCAACCTACACCTGAGTGTAGTAGCAAAGGAAAAGGGAGCCTTCGGGTCACCCTCGACTAAGGTCGCCAACAGTACTTTTACTTTCTGTCTGTTTACAGTTGCCAACGGGCATAAAAGTTATTTTACTCTCTTGGGTTTATAAACAAAAATCTCTCAGCGGAAATACTACTTCGACTTAAATAGGCAGAAATTGTAAACCCTGTTGAAAAAAAAAAAAATACAGAGAGTAGATAAGGAAAAGCCAAGTGTGAAACGTGGAGAAAAGGGATGTAGATTTACACGTTAGAAATTATCTAAAGTAATGATAAGTTGCATGATGGGAAAAAGGAAAAATGTTTCAGAATTTGTTTGTGAAGAATTGGAAAAAAAACAGGTTTTGCTAGAAAGAAATGACAGTAATAATGACTGGGGAAAATATTTACCAAAAATAGAATCCAAAGATTGTTTATTTTCCAATGGCATACCAACCTTCTCGGGTTATTTAATGCCAAATCCATCCTTCTAGAAGAACAGTAGTGGTACTAGTTAACCCATAATTAGGAGGATAATGGGGTTCATGCCTTTCTCAAGCGTATTTGTCTCAAAAGTGAACGCAATAGCGCCACTGGAGTTCGAATTTACGTACTACGATCCCACAGTCTAACGCTTTAACAACTACAACAGAATGCAAAGGAGTTTGAGAACAAGAAAATAAATTCAAGAAAAAATAAAAATAAATGACTTTATATAGGCATCGATTTCTATTATAAATCCACGTTTACAAAATCGGCTGATGACACCATTCTATAACATTTTCTCTAATGATCATTATAAGACTGCATTTTCTTCTGTTGGTGCTATAACCCAAAATATCAGGAACAACATAATATAAGAGAAAACAGTTAATATACTTTTAACACTACAATATTGGTTTTTTTTTCTCACTGACCAGGGTACAGAAGATTTTAGTTGGATAAGTAATTTACTGTCTACACATGTCCTGTTGACCAGCGGCCATCTTGTTGTCTGATACTACACTTTTTCCCGTGAAGAGTTCATCATTCATTAGAGGAGATAACTTTCCCCTAACGGTTGGTAAAACTGCTCCAGAAAGAGTCAGTAAATTAAACATTTCTGTGTCTTGCATTTATTTACTATATTTTGTTTTTATTTTCTTTTATTTCTTTACAGTCTGTCTCATTATATCATATCGTTTCTACATCTGGTAAAGAGATGTGTATATATATATATATATATATGTGTGTGTGTGTGTGTGTGTGCGTGTGTGTGTGCGTGCGTGTGTGTATGTGTGTGTGTGCATGTTTGTGTGTGTGTGGAGTTAGATAAGGATAAATATATAATTATATAGAGATGTTGATTTAAAACTTCTGTTGTTTTTATATGCAATGGTGCGAGGTGAAGCATCGAATACTGGAACTAATGTGTAAATATGGACTTGATGAACTCTGACACAAGGAAATAGTAATGAATCACCGCGTAAGAAATTAACTCCCTGTCAACGTTTGACGTAATCAACGAGATGACCACTCCTGTGCGTATTCTTCTGTTTCTTGTTTGGAGACGAGGCTGACACGATTAGTTGATTGCAACGCCAAAAATAAAAACGCTGAACGTAATTCACGGATCAGTCGGGACTAATCGTATCATTTTAAGCTGGTCATATCACTAGATATTTCCACAATAACCACAGACTGAAGATAAAAGATATAGATATAAAAAAAAAACATGGTGAGAGTGTGATGAAAGGTTAATAACTCAAATGAAATAAAAGAAGAAAAGAAAATTTGTATTGTCGATATTATAATGCTTATTTTCATCTTCAGAAAAGAGATATAAAATCAATCAATAAATAAATAAATCACAAGTTCTTCTTTGCAAAATAAATAAGTAGAATAACATTTTCGAGAACATTTTCGAGATTAATATATTTCTTCATAATATACTGGGTTTAGTTGTTGTTGGTAGCGAGGGGGAAGTTTGTTTGTTAGTGAGGATAGGTTGTAACGTATGTGTGTTTACGTTGTGTTGTTTCCTCGCTTAATGTTGTTATTCCCCTCGCTAAGTTTTAAGGGTAAATAAAGATAGAATGATGAAGAAGTAAGATGGCGATAGTCGAAAGGTGTTTTTTGAATAAGGTTTTATTTGCAGCATGGAATATTGGGTTTGCTTTTGGTGCAGCAAGACTCGTGAAAGGTTGTGAGTATTGAGACGAAATAGAGTTATGAGATGTTGAGAAGGTTGAGATGGCAGCGTGTGTCGTCGGACGTGTGAGGGATTGTTTTTTTAGAGTCACCATAGTTTTCGTCCGTCTGGTGAAGAGGCGTGTGTTGTCTCCATTAAAGTGGCCCAGAGGTGAATTGAGAGCTAGCGTGTCGAGAGCGGGGTTACGCGTCAGATCGACATAGCCAATTTTGGGGTGACATAAAGTTGTGCCTGTGCGAGGCATGTTGAATGCATCTAATTTATATTCAACTGGGATTCCTTGTAAGGAATCCATGAATTAGATGGGTTCCCTCGTGTATACATCTTGTGGCTGCTGCTGCTATTCTAGAGCCGCAGTGAGGCGTCCGCACTGAGCGGCATTGTCCAGCTGAAAAGCATCGCTATTGAGGAACGGCCAGTGTGACGTCTGCACTGGTCGGCGTCTCCAGCCAAAGACAGTGTGTTTGGCAGCTCACCCAATTTGCTATCCGGAAAAGAAGGTCCGGGGTGAATAGGATAAGTCATCCTGACTGGGTGAAATTAAGTGTCGAATTAAATTGCGCGCCAAACTAAAATACGAATTTTTCTTTTCCCTACAATAAGTATTGAAGTACCTGTTGCTAAGATTCCAGTGATGCCCTGGGAAAAATGTTACAATAATAAAAAGATTCCAAAAGGTTATTCGAGTATTTGAAATCTTTACAATACTTGTAGTTTAAATAGGGGTTTCATGGCTCTTATATTTATTTAGTAAGTTTTTCTTAGTCTGACACATGGTTTGCTGACAGTATGTTCCGTTATTTATAATCACCAATCATCACTGTTTGATTGAGGTGAGTCAGTAGCAAAGAATTCATTGTATTAAAACATAAAATCAGAGGAAATTAGCTGTGTTCATAAGTTTCAATATCATCATCATCATCATGTCGCGCTGGTAGCACGGATGTCCCTGATCCTCTCTCGCCACCCTATCGTTCATCGCCCTAGGCAGGTCTTCAGGACAACATCCCCTATCCTCACATAGCTGCTGAATGTATGTTCGTGCTGGTCGTCCTGCTTTTGCACGGCCATGTGTGGGGGTCCATAAGAGTACATCTTCTCCAGTAGTGTCCTGCATGTCTGGTTCGTCTAGCTTGAATAGTTTTCGTGATAGGAGGCAGGTGGCCGTACAGTTGGTGTCTTGTGGGGTGTTGCCGCCAGGACTTGTTCAAGATTGCTCGCAGCATTCTTGTGTAATTGCCGTCTAGTTCTTCTCCAGCCGTTTTGTTAGCGTCCATGTAGTGCACCCGTATAGCAGTATCGATGTGACCACTGCCTGGAAGAAACTGCGTTTCATTTTATCGGTTAGGTCTGACTTCCATATAATCGATAGCCTATTGATAGCTGTCCATGCTTTCGTTAACCTCGTTTCGATGTCCTTTTCGGTTGATGCGACGCGGCTTCCTAGGTAAGTGAATTTGTCTACTAGTTTAAGAGGGGTTCCTTCTAGAGTGGAGATGTCCCCCGAAATCAGTTGAAATAATCTCATGAGAATTAATTAGTCATACCAAATAGATTATCGTAAAGAATAAATTGTCAGGAGGAATAACTTATAAAAAAATAAGATGTAATCAAAAATATTTCATATGAAATAAGAAATAATCTGGAAAATAATTCATGGTGAATAAGAAATAATCGTAAGGAATAAGTAATGAGAAATAATTAGTCATAATGAATTATCGTAAAATGAGATTATATGTAACAACTTATAAAATCAATTTCTGATACAAGTCAATTTTATAAATTGGGTTTCATACGTTATGTTATTATATGTTGCTTCTTATATATATATAATCCTTTCAAATAGCAACATCACCAAGGTGTCGGTAAAGGCGCTACCTTTCTCTCTGAATTGTTCCTCTTACCCTTGATCCGTATCATATAATGTTGAGTGTTAAGCAAGGAGGCATCAAGTACCATTTTTTGAGTCTTTGGTATGACTTGATCTGGGATTGAAACCCAGTCTTCAAGGCCTTTGGCGAACACTTTAACCATTATGAATATGAACTATATATATATATATTGGAGGTGCCCGTGGTGTAATGGTTGTAATGTGGACTCGACGATACGAGTTCAAATCCTGGACGAGCCTGATTACATTTCACATAGCACTAATACCCTTGGGAAAGGTATGAATCCAATTATTCTCCCTCCAGCTATGGATAAATAGTAGGACAGACTATATTCTTCAGCCTTGGTGAGGCGACTAGTCTAGGAGAAGGAAAACTCTGAATTCAAACCTGTTAAACTCCGCTTAAAAATTGACCTTGTGTCATATCCTACCCGAGCGGAGGGGTTGGTAAATAGGATATATATATATATTTCTGGGCCAGAGCGATGGCAATGAAAGGGTATTACGTATTCCCCAAACTTCCAGCATTACTGAGGCTAACCATCAAATTGTTTAATGACATATCCTAGACACTCGTTGTAGAAGTCTTATCCCTCTGCAGAGATGCAGTCGGCGTATTCTATTGGCAAGGAGGTGTCCTCGTGGTGTAATGGTTAAAGCGATGGACTGCGGAATCGTTCCCACTCCAGTTGCGCTATTATGTTCACTTTCGGGCAAATACCCTTGGGAAAGGTATGAACCCCCTTATCCTCCCAGCTATGGGTTAAATAGTATCACTACTGTTCTTTGAAGAGAATAGTTTTGGCATTAAATAACCTACAAAGGTTGATATGCCATTAAGCAAAGAAACCAAACCAAACCAACCGACTGTGCAAGATGATAATTGTAGACGTACAGTTTTACATATATTTATTTCATTTATTTTTTTAACAATAGTTTTTATTGCCAATAATTTAGACAAAATTCTTTTACTGAAAACATGCATTTATTTTCGTTTCTTCTCACACGTTTCATTATAATTTGACAAATTCTCTTTACATTTCAAAATGTTTTTCTTATCTTTTTCAAGAATTGTTCATATCAAAAAATTTTTTACTTACAGGGTGCAAGGATGGAATTTTATAAAACAACTCAAAAAAGAACATTATTTATATTTTTTGGACTATTGCCCTCATCTTTGCCGCCATATTTATCACAACGTTTTGGCCGCTGTACGCTCCGGCCTTCTTCAGGTGGTTGGAATGTCGAACTTAACCTTTTATTTCGCATACCGGGGTAGACTGTTCTAGTTCCACGAGCTATATTTAATGGATAACAGTTATCTCCTGTTAATCCCCCCACCAAGAAAGTTCTCCACTGCCTTCACTGAGTATTGAACTCACACTCTTTTGGTATGTCACTGGATCTAACCAATGCCAAAAATGTAAATAATGTACATAACACCTCATGTCAGAAACAAAGGGAGATATCAATAGAAGAAGTTAATATGCTAAATAAATCAAATATTTTACGCTGCTTTTTGATCAGACTGTGTTTCAGCAGCCATGTTTGTTAGATAACAAGATCAACAGAAATAGGTCCAGTGAATTTGATGAATGTACTACCAAACTATAGAAGTAGGAGTGGTTTTAATGAGTGATGAGTTTTATGCAAGCCTTTCTTGTCACAAGTATCAAAAATGATTTATTCTTCAATAAACAGTGGTGCATAGAGTTTTAATGGTCCATATAAACTCAACAAGCTTCAAGATGTCATATTGTAATTAACTCCTCTACTCAATAACAACAAAGAGGTGAAGTTTAAGAATTAAAGATTGGATGTCAAACTCATAGGAATAGTGCTGTTTTTCCCAAGGTATACTTCTTTATTAGAAGACAGAACTTTCCTTTACTGTCTTCGAGAGGTTTGTAGTGCGTAATACACTGTTCTCAAAGACATCTGAAAGAGACTTTATGTAACATACCCATGATACGGATATGTGAAATAGACATAATGTTCATAAAATGTTCATAATGTTCATAATCATAGGAATCCGAAAAAACACTCGAAATTGGTTCTGGTACGAAACTTTTTATTACCTTTTCGAGTTTAAGGTTTTTCGACATGAGGAGAGAGAGAGACACACACACAATTCCTTTAACAAACGCACGGCGCCCGTAGCGCACAAAGTCATCTGGCCTCGTCCAGGTCTGAATCAAAACTAACTGCTTTTTTTTCAAATCCCCAAATCCTCAGCGCTTCCGGGCATGACGTCATTCACGTCCCCGGTCACATTTCCTATCTGGGTTTTTTTATTGAGATATCTCTGATTGTCACATCCGCCCCCCGCACGCACGTGAAGACCTGCGCTCAATGTGTGCACCTAACTAACCCATGCCCCAAGCGAAAGGTTCTCAGCCTAACTAAACAGAAAGATAAGATATACAAAACGAAAAATGATAATTTAAAAAAAGATCCCTCCGCAATTATATTACATTTAGTCTGTAAACAGTATACAGAGATATAAATGCGCACAATTGGGCCATTGGCCAAATGAGTAGAGTGTTCGCCAGTGGTCTGAGAGACCGAGGTTCAATCGCAGATCGAGTCATACCAAAGACTCAAAAATGGTACTTGATGCCACCTTGCTTAGCACTCAGCTGATGATCAAGAGTAAAGTGGAGCAATTCTGGGAATGGAGTAGCGCCCTCCCCTAGTGATTGAAAAGGAAGCCTTCGAGTCACCCTCGACTAACGTCGTCAACTTTACTACTTACATATAAAGCTTAGCTGGCTTCGAGTACTTCACTTTAATATACTGAATGCCTGAGTTTTAAGCAAAAACAAGCAATTGATTTTCTTATATAAAAGCCAAGTTGTTATGTCCTGAAAATCGGGTCAGAATTTTTTCAAAATATCACGATAAGCTTCACGAAAACACTAATAAGTTAGTGGTTAACTAAGACATCGATACGACAAGTAGACCGGTGCTTTCCTACCAACTACGAGTCAACAAAACCGGCTATGGGGGACAAATTGGACTTAGTTTTAATCAAGGTAAAGTAGGTGCTTAACACTCAGCACTATAAGGTGAGGATCAAGGGTAAAATGGAGCAATCCAAGGAATGGAGTAGCGCCCTCCCCTACACCTTGGTGTAGTAGCTATTGAAAAGGGAACCTTCGGGTCACTCTTGACTAAGGTCGCCAACTTTACTTTTTTGAAAAATACATACATTAATGTATATGTGACTTGGAAATTACATCATTCTCTCTATAGAAGCCCATTTTCTATATAGACAGATCATAATCCACTAGTCTGTTTGTTAGTAGACTCAAAACCAATGCCAGCTATGATTATCTACAGACATTTAACTGAAGACATTACTTTTGTCAGCATTTTGAAAAGGGAGCCTTCAGGTCACCCTTGACTAAGGTCGACAGCTTTACTTACTAATCATTTTATTAACTTTCGCGGAGTGGTAAAAAGCAAGATAATTGTCAGATCTCCTAGAGATGAGGATAATAACACGGAAAATAAGATTGACGATGTAAATGTGAGATTGATATAAACAGAGGCGATTACAGCAAAAATTCTCTTTGCTGATTCTATTCTTTTACTACAATGATTTACAGTTTAGAAAAAAAAAATCGAGTAAATTTCAAACGTTTTGTTAATCTATGATGATAAAAACAATAACAAAAGTTTTATCATAAAATAATTTAATGTCATAATTCAAAATGATTTAAGACTTGTTAGATAGTAAAAAAAAACGAAAAAAAATAAATCTTGAATATTTGGAATAAAAAGGTAGGTGCCCGTGGTGTAATGGTTATCCTCACAGGAAATGGACACGGCGACACGAGTTCAAAACCTGGACGAGACTGATTGCATTTCACATAGCACTAATACCCTTGGGAAAGGTATGAATCCAATTATTCTCCCTTCAGCTATAAGTAAATAGTAGGACAGACTAGGTTCTTCAGTCTTGGTGAAGCAACTAGTCTAGGAGAAGGAAAACTCTGAATTCAAACCTGTTAAACTCCGCTTAAAAAATTGATCTTGTGTCATATCCTGCCCGAGCGGAGGGGTTGGTAAATATGAGAAAGGTAGTAATAAATTTGAGCTTTGTCGGCTTCAGTAGTCGAGTTGGTGAAGTCATTGTCCTTGAAAGTCGAGATCCTGGAATTGGAAGGTCCCATCATTTAACTCGAGCCAAAATTAATTTGAAGTGGAAAGTTGTGTTGGAAAGCAACAAAGACAGAAAGAAAAGACAAACCAACAATTCTAAAGAAAATTTTTTATATCAATAAATTCATTGTATCATTTATTGGAAAAGAAAAATCAGTTATATTCTATAAGATTTTGCATAATGTTTTGAAATTGTTTGTGTGTATATTTAAAATGAATCAAAAATGTTGCCAAATTTTTGGTTTTTAAAACTGCTTAATACATTTTATCTAATTCACCTTTTGCATTTCCGGAGGCATTTATAAGTCTTCGTTCATCAAATGTAAACGATATTATTCATTTCTAATGTCAACGATTTATTTCATTCTACTTTAATTCTAAGAAGAAAAATTCTTCATCGAGAGCTATATATATATATATATATATATAATTATATATATATATATATATATATAAGCTGATTATATATATATATATATATAATCATACAAATTTTTTAGGGTGGCTAAATACTTTTGAGTGGTAGTGCATATATATATATCCATCAAATATATATACATTCATTATATATATATATAATATTCTTTTTTGTTTTCATATCTATTACTATAATTCTGGCGGCGTGAAAAAACAACAGATGATACAATTTGTAAATAAGAAAATATCCTATAAACTGCTATCTGGGGAAAAATTCAATATCAAAAAAGAAAAGAGAAACAATATCCGTACTGCTTTAAAATTATCAATCAGGACTGCAACGTCTCGTCAAAAAACCCAAATCAAATACAAAAAACAAAAAACGAAAACACTGACAGGTACGTTAACCTAAACCTATAGTAAGTATAGCAAAACTAGAGCCAGAAACTTCCTAGATAGGTTTCACCTACCAGATCATCAGATTAATTCTGAGTAAAAAAGATTGGCTCAAACACCATTTTATTAATAAAGAAATAAAAAATAGCATAAAAAACAGACCAATAATTTATTTGCAAAGTAGCCGGGCCTTTTTTGCCAGCATGCATAAAGTATTTAAGATATCTGGTTGAGTAATTCATTGAGGTTATTAAAATAAACTACAGCTAAATTTGTCTATACATATAAAACATTACCTATCACCAGATTTATATTTACGGTATTTATATAATTATTTCCCATTTTAATATAAGGTCTATACCTTGATTTTTTTAAATTACCCATACTAAGTTTGATAAACTAGTCCTGTGCCTGTATATTTCGTGTGCGAAACTACTTCTTTGATTGTAATATCGTTTTTGAAAGCTTGTGTAAAGCCCATATACACTTTATTATTATCATTATTATTTACTCCTTTAGAGTTTTTCACATCAGTGTGAGCTGATGGCTTTTCACTGGAGTTTGAGTGACAGCAAGTCTCCTCAAGTCTCCAGGACTCGTCTCAGGATTCTGGCCGTTCTTAGCAATGCTGTCGTTTGGATAGTCTCTACCCGTCCGCCAACTTCCAGGTCCTCCAGGCCTTTTTGTAATCCTTATTGTGCCTAACGCACCAATCACAATTGGCACAATCGTTACTTTCATGTTCCACAGCTTTTTCAATTCTCTAGCAAGGTCGAGGTACTTATCCTTCTTTTCACTTTCCTTCAGATTTATTCTGTGGTTCGCCGGGACAGCAAAGTCTACAATTTTGCAGATTCTCTTTTCTTTTTTTTTTTTTTTTTTTGTTGATTATTATGAGGTCTGGTATTCTGGCCGGGATTAGGTGATCCGTTTGTATGTTAAAGTCCCATAGGATTTTATGCGAGTCATTATTATTATTATTATTATTGGGTCTGCTGCTATTCACCTAAACTTTATATACTAGGTATTTGTATTGGCATTTCCCCTTAAGAGGACAAGCGGCTTTATTAATACAGTTATATCTAGGAAACTCAATATGTTGTTTATTATTGAGCGTTTAAGTGTTGCTCTTATTAATTAAGTTGGTAACGTTGGGCATGTAACAATAGTTTAATTTAACGGTATTTTTGTTAAATATTTCATATAGTTTGTTCGTCGGGTTAAATTTCTTCTTTAATAATCTAAAGAATTCCTTCCCGAATATATAAACTACGGCTATATCATGACGGCGTAAACCATATAATTTTCTTTAATCTATTCTTCTTATAACATACATTCGACGTTTCATCTGTGGTCTTATAAACAAGTTAGGTTTTGTAACCATTATCTTTTAGCGCCAGCTCATGATCGTGGTTGCTCTGAGTAAAGTCAGAATTAGTTGATAATCTAAACGTAATATCATTTGGGATATGTTTGAAGATTTGTCTTGGGGGGTTACAACCTACATTGATATAACATGGGTACTGGTTATTTTTCCTAAGTTGGGACACTGTGCATTTGAACAATTTGCGTTTAACATCCAAATAATTTGTAATTTTTAAATTAGTTTGAATATATAATATGCATCCAAACTTGTGGAATGACCAATGCAAATTTTCTTAATTATATTGTCTTTTCTATGGGTGCAATCGTCTAAAATAATCAACCCGTCGTCTCGATAAACAATGGTTTCAGGGGTCAATAACATTGTTGAGGTTGTATAACAACAAGCAACCTAGTAACCCACAGATCTTCATCTCATCATAATCTCCCATAGGGGTATCGAAATAACAACTAACTCCTTTTTTATATCCACGAAACCTTATAATGTCACAGCAATGATTTTCGGCAATATTTAATGATTTTGATTTTAAGGAACTTTAGTTCTCTTTCCTCATCATCATGTAGTACCGCTAGCACGGATATCCCTGACCCTCTCTCGCCACTTATCCCTATCATTCATTGCTTCTGGCAGGTCTTCAGGGCTACATCCAGTATCCTCACATAGCTGCTGAATGTATGTTCGAGCTGGTCGTCCTTCTTTTTCCCTGCCATATGTGGGGGTCCATAGGAGTACATCACTTATGAGCTCGTCTATGCTTCTCCAGCAGTGTCCTGCATGTCTGGTTCGTCTAACTTGAATAGTTTTCTTGATGGAAGGCAGGTGGCCGTATAGTTGGTGCCTTGTGGGGTGTTGCCGCCAGAACTTGTTCAGTATTGCTCGCAGCATTCTTGTGTAATTGCCGTCTAGCTTCTTCTCCAGCCGTTTAGTTAGCGTCCAAGTAGTGCATCCATACAGCAGTATCGATACGACCGCCGCCTGGAAGAAACTGCGTTTCATTTTATCGGTCAGGTCTGATTTTCATATGATCGATAGTCTCTCGATAGCTGTCCATGTCTTCTTTAGCCGCGTGTCGATGTCCTTTTCGGTTGATGAGACGCTGCTTCCTAGGTAGGTGAATTTGTGAAATAAACGCAGAACTATTGCATTTACATATAGTGACAGAAAAAAAAATAACGAAAGTTGAACGAATGTGTGCATGTTCATCAGAAAAAAAGAATTTTTCTTTTACGAAGATATCAGAAACGAACCGTACGGACTTCAAGGTTATAACACGATTGTTTTATTTTGTTGTTGCTTCTTTTGCTTTCTTCATTGTGCTTTGGGCCTCAAGTTATAAAGAGTTATAGAGAGGGTCAAAAGGGTTGAGAAAAGGGTTTTCAAAACATTTTGAAAAATAAGATAGTGAGGAATGTTGGATATTGACTTGAAGATCTCTTTGACATCTGTCGATGCAGCGGCAGAAGTTGGACCCTGGTTGAACGAAAATAACCAGAAATGCACCCAATACGTAGAGTAAATAGGTGTTCTCGGCCACATAAATTGTGTATGTGGCATGCTAGAAGGAGACGTATCCGCGTGCATTGTGTATACGGCAGGCTGGAGGATGTGTAAACGCAGATTTACATCCCTGTTATAAAGCAGATTGTATGGAGAAAAAATGAAGGTTTAGCAATTCTCTCTCTTTCTCTTTCTATCTCCCGCCCTCTCTTTATATATCTCTCTCACACCATTGTTATCCTCCAAATTTTCCTGTTTTCTGTCTCCATATAGACTCTCCCTTGAGTAGCCTGGGGTCTACTTCCATAATTAGAAATGTGACCTAAGGCTCCCCACCGCCACTAGTGAAGTAAGATTCCTCTAATATTGCCAACTTCCCTTTATTGCTAGCAGTAGGCCAGCAGACACTGACCATTCGACCACTGACCCCTCAAGCTAAGCTATTGATGGCTACAGCTTTAGGGACAAGAACCAGTTGATTGATATTACACCCTTCCCTAGCAATTCTGATTTGGTGGGAAGTTGAAAAAATCCCTTACACCTTTCCCTAGGCTCTTATATAAATGTCCTATGACCGCTCGTAATTCCCAATTTTCTTCGCTAAAACATCATGCCTCGTTTTGTGAAACCACTCAACCTTACTGTTACTCTGGGGATGATAAAATGATGTCGTCACGTGATGCACATTTAGATCATCTATATGTCTTCTTCATGATTTGCTAATATTCTCTGGAACATTGTCGGTTAAAAACTAAAGTGGTGCTCAAAACCTTGGGAAAATTTCCTTGATCAAAAGATATACCGCTGAATCAGCCTTCCTGTTAAGGACAGCAAAAGCTTCTGACCAACCATTGTACATATCTATGAATGTAACTAAATATTGGTTACCCGAATGACTCTTCGGGTAGGGTCCGGAGATTTCTCAATCAAGCTTAGCAAAAGGAAAAAGAGGAAAACCGCATTCCTGCGTATGGGTTGCTGTTTTCTTAAATTTCTAGTCTGGCACAGTATACATTTACGTTTGAACTCATATATCTCTTTTAACAAACCAAGCCAGAAATACTTTTTGTCTTTTCCACGCCTATATGGCCATTGTTATCATAGTATAGCATAAGTTAACTCTTTCCTTGGGTGGGGTGTCCTCGTGGTGTAATGGTTAAAGCGATGGACTGCAGAATCGTAGTACGCCAGTTCGTACTCTAGTCGCGCTATTACATTCACTTTCGGGCAAATACCCTTGGGAAAGGTATGAACTCCCTTATCTTCCCAGCTATGGGTTAAATAGTACCTCAACTGTTCTATGAGAATCGCTTTTAAATAACCTACAAAGATCTTTCTTTGGTGTGACGGCAAACATAACCGAATCAGAGGTTTGTCGTTAGGCTGACAAGTAATATACTATTTTGTCCATCACTATGTACATTTTCTGTTCTAATTTATTAACCCTACCATTCTTAATTCTACTCCTTAAGCCTAAGATGTCTTTATCAGATTCCTGATTTCTGATTATATCTATCCCCTGCAATGAAGGTCGTTTGTACGTCATCACTGGGCAAACTCTTTCGGCTCGAAGAGATTCGAATTTATTGCGCTAATTACGTAATTCCAACCGTCTATATCTACGGGAGAGTCATCATTGTTCTTACTATAATCTTCAACGCATGACAAGAGATTTGCACAAACATTATCTTTACCTTTGAGGTCTTGTATTTAGCCAGCCATGTTTTAAGTCCATGTCTGTATTTTCTTATTTTGTATGGGTGAATTGAACAGATCCTCAAGATGTTTATGATCTGTATATATAGTAAAAGTTGCGCTAGGGAGATAGTGGGTTAGTTTTTGAAGAGCATAATATATTGCATTTGCCTCTTTCTCGATGGTTGACCGCTTTCACTGCCTATTATTTAACTTATGGGATAAGAAATAAACTGGCTTTTTAACTTCTTTCCTTTCCTTTTGATCATGGACTAGTCGGCAGGGGCTGCAGAATACACCGACTGCATCTCTGCAGGGGAGTAAGACTCCCCCAACCAGTGTCCTGGATATGACACTAAGCAACCTGATGGTGAGGTTCCAGTAATCCTCGAGCTTGGGAGAATGCGGAGTACCCCTTTATTGCCTTTCCCCCCTAATCCACTCTGGCCCGGAGTGGTAGCACTTGAGAGGGTCCTATCTATAGGTCAAATAAAAGTAAACTGTATACTTATGCTAAACTGAATTGTTTGAAATAGAACTGTATAAAAATGGATTTGGCATTAAATAAACTACAATGGTTGATATACCATAAAGCAAAGCAAGGCAAACCAAACGTTTTGATCATAAAACAGCTGGGACAACAATGCACCAATAGATTGATCAGAGGCATCGCTATACAGACTATAGTCTTTAATTTGGATCGGGATAAGCAAGCATTACCATCTCTGCAAGCTTCATCTTTAGGCATTAGAAACGTATATTCTTCCGCGATGGTTTAAAGAGTGATTCAGATATGTCAAAAAAATCTCAAATAAAGCGTCGATAATACGAGGTCATTACAATGAAAACTTCACCTGCCTGACGGTTGAGGAGTTGAAACTGCTTTTATTATCATATTTACCCAACCCCTCCGCTCGGGCAGGAGATGACACAAGGTCAATTTTTTAAGCGGAGTTTAACAGGTTTGAATTCAGAGTTTTCCTTCTCCTAGACTAGTTGCCTCACCAAGGCTAAAGAACCTAGTCTGCCCTACTATTTACCCATAGCTGGAGGGAGAATAATTGGATTCATACCTTTCCCAAGGGTATTAGTGCTATGTGAAATGCAATCAGTCAGATCCAGGGTTTGAACTGCGACGATAACCATTACACCACGGCCACCTCCTGCTTTTATTATAGCAGTCACTTTATCAAAATGCGGCTGTATCGACAGATATTAAAAGCGATCTTCAAGTCAATATCTAAAACACACACACACACACACACACACACACACACACACACACACACATATATATATATATATATATATATATCAGCCCGGGAGTTAGGATCTGATAATTTTATACATACGTGGTGCATTCAATAAGTTTCCAGGCTTTTTTGTACAGGCATTTAAGATTGTCGTAGACTCTTGAAAATTCACTATGTTATTGCTATACATCTTATGAGATGACTGACCAATTTTTATGTTTTCAGGTTCAAATGAACAGCTATAGCAGCTATTGGAATAAACCCTACTAAAGCCTGATTGTCACAGCTGGTTATTTTCAAAAATGCAATCTGTTTTAAAATTGGTAAAAATGCCACAGAAACGTATGGAATGCTTCACACTGCATTTGGAGAATCTTGCATGAATCGAGCGTCAGTTTTTGAGTGGCATAAGAGATTCAAGGAAGGCAGGGAGTCTGTGAGGAACGGTGAGAGGTGTGGTAGGAGTAAGGAAGTCAATACACCAGAGTTGATTGTCTAAAGGGTTAGGGTTAGGGTTACTATGTTGAGGTTTTAAGGGAGTTCAGCAAGAGAATTCCGTCAGAAGAGCCCAACACTCTTCGAATCGGGTCAGTGGCATTTCCACCAGCACAATACACCAGTCCACAACTCCATCCTTGTCACAGACTATTTAGTCAAGATGGGCATCAAGACAGTTCCTCACCCTCCCTATAGTCTAGACCTTGCTCCCTGTGACTTTTGGTTATTCCCTTAGCTCAGAGGCTGTCATCGTTATGAGACAATAGAGGAGATGAAAGAGGCTGTGACGAAGGTCATTGACGCGCTCACACAAGAGGACTTCCATGTGGCCTTCCAGAAGTTGTTGGAACGGTACAACAAGTGCATTGCAGTCGGAGTAGATTACTTCGAAGAGGAGTAGAGTTTCATGTGTGCACTATCAATAAAAGTGCCATACGAAAAAAATCTGGAAACTTATTTAATGATCCTCGTATATACATTTACCGGCTCATTGGTCAAGTCGGTAGATTGTTCACCAGGGGTCCGGGAGACCTAGTTTCAGTCCCCGGTCGCATCATACCAAAGACTTTAAAAATGGTACTTGATACCTTCTTGCTTAACATTCAATAATATAAGGTGAGGATCAAGGGTAAAGTGGAGCAATCCAGGGAAAGGAGTAACGCCCTCCCCTACACCTCGGTGTAGTAACTATTGAAAAGGAAGCCTTCTGGTCGATGTCAACTCAGGTTGTCACTTTTACTTACTTATATACATATATATGTATGTATAAAATATGCTCTCTCTCTCTCTCTCTCTCTCTCTCTCTCTCTTTCTGTATCCGCGCAATTGCCTGTGTATGTGTGAGTAAATCTCATGGCGTATTAACTCCCTTAACTTCTAATTTTGACCTGAACGCTATCTTCTTTTGCACCCTAATCAGGATACTTGAATATTACTAATGAAATTCTAAAAATAACGACTATTCACAAGGTTTCTTTTAAGGAAATGATTGGATAGCCTTAAACAAATGAGCTCTGAAGTAATGTTTTGTCTTCGATTCATCTATAATTTTGTGAGGTCTTGTTATTTGAGAGTCAAAGAGTCAAGGGATTAAAAAGTTTAATCACGATTGAGGTATTTGTTTAACAAGAGACAATAACCCTCAATCAAAAAGAATTAATCTTGGTATCATCAACCTGATAGAATAAACAGATGATAGGTTTTAAGTTCAAATCATCTGCTTAACAACTCTTTTTGTTCTTAACACTCCCCACGAGACACCAACTATACGGCCACCTGCCTCCCATCACGAAAACTATCCAAGTTTGACGAACCAGACATGCAGGACACTGCTGGAGAAGCAGGGACGAGCTCATCAGTGATGTACTCATTGGGACCCCCCGCATATGGCCAAGCAAAAGCAGGACTACCAGCTCGAACATACATACAGCAGCTATGTGAGGATACGGGATGGTAGCCCTGAAGACCTGCTAGAAGCGATGAATGATAAGGAGAAGTGGCGAGAGAGGGTCAGGGATATCCGTGCTAGCGGCACGACATGATGATGATGATGTGTCGAAAACAATTCCAAAGACTGATTCGAATTTATATTCTCGAGAGTTTTCCAATTCTTTCTGGTGTCCGGTTTTATCGCCTGGATGACCAGTTCTGCACGGTATGAGTCATAGGGATGATCGTCCTCAGTTCGACCTTTCTTTGAGAAAAGAAAGAAATTCTCTCTCTCTCTCTCTCTCTCTCTCTCTCTCTCTCTCTCTCTCTCCCGACCAGTCTTCATAACTACGACATTCGATTTTGCTGCTTTTTCAGTTCAAGTGAAATAAACAACAGCGTCTGGTGAAGGAATAGTGAGCTGGATTAGATGTTATTGTTGTAATTGTTGTTGAAAGAATCGCGAAAAGTATTCCAGGCTAAATCGAAACGAATATGTATTTGATATGACTCAAATCAATAACAGCATTCAGACGAAGAAGAAGTATTGGTTGCTGATGATAATGAATTGAAGAACAAGTAATAGGAAAAAAAAAAAAAAAAGGAGCCAGACGAGAAAATAATAATAACCAAAAAGGATAAAATGCGGAAACTGACAAACAGAAAAAGAAAAAGAAAATATTGATAGGGCCTTGATGATGGATGTGATGAAGGTAATGTTAATAATAATACTAGGCATAAGAACAAAAAAAAAATGGTCGAATAAAATGTAAGGAAAAGGAGGAAGAGAAAGGAAGAAAGGTATGAACAAAATAACAAACCTGCAGGTAGAATAAATTATTAATAATTTTATTCCTATTATTTTACTCTTTTGAGAGTTTTTTCACACCAGTGTTGGCTGATGTTTTTTGTTTTGTTTTTTACTGAAGTTTAAGTGACAGCAAGTCTCCTCAAGTCTCCAGGACTCTTCTCAGTATTCTGGCTGATCTTAACAATGCTGTGTTCTAGATAGTCTTCTCTTATCCTCTTATTTCCAAGTATTCCAGGCCCTTTACGAATCCTTTGGGGATTGTTTCAAGTGCACCAATTATTACTGGTATTACTGTCACGTTCATGTTTCATATCTTTTTTTTTTTGTTGTTGTCTAGAATGGTCTACATATTTATCTCTCTTTTCGCTTTCTTTTAATTTTATATTCTGTGGTCTGCCGGGACAGTAAAACTGACTATTCTGTGGGTTCATTTTTTTTCTTTTTGTTGTTGTTGTTGTTGTTGACAATCACTAGGTCTGATCGTCCGGCCGAGATTTCGTGATCTGTTTGTGACTCAAAATCTCAGAGAACTTTGAGTGTCTCATTCTCTAGGACAGATTCTCGTTAGTGCATATACCACTTTTCCATATGGTCAAATTTAAATTTCTTGCACAATTCCCTGAGGATCACCTTCGCTACCCTGTCGAGTTTCGTCTTATACTGATTTTGCGCTAATTTGTACATTCCCCCATTATATAATCAACTGCTTCATTTCTATCATCATTTAGCCTAAACCTGCTATTTTGTTACGTCTTATCTATTTTTGTTTTAACATAGTTGGTCCTTATGGCGTTGTTTTCTGCGGCTATTGGGATAGATTCAGTATGTCTCTTAAAGTTTTTATTTTCTTAGCCATGTTCAGGTCTTCTCGTGTGAGATGTTTGTCACTTGAAATATCCGTACAGTTGTTCTTCTTCCCATTTTTGTTTTCTGGCAATTGGTGTTCTGTTGATCCTAGGGTTTATGTTGTTTCTGGTCACTGTAAATAGCCATTCTTGGCTCTTTCATTTTATCGATGTATCGGCGCTATTTTTCAATGATGGCGAGTCCTCTTTCTCTATCTTTTCTTGACACATATAATCTGTATGCGTCTTCTTTAGGATGTAAGGACTAATGCAACATCATTTGTTTTCTTTTTCACTGGTCTATTTATTAAAGTTCTTCCCTTATCCTCCTCAAGAATGGTCCCGAGTATCTTACAAAGGAGACAGCCAAGGTGTTTATCCCTTTCATGAGATTTCAGGATTATAGTTTGGTTTCCAGTAGTTTTCTCGTTCTCCTGAGATATTTTTTGATTTTTTCTTTCATCGTCGCATGTTTAATGGTGTCCACTTCCAATATTCCCGGGTATTTGCAAGTTTCCTTTTCTCTAAATGTTCTGTTCTTTCCTTTGATTTGGTAGTTATATTCTTTCCGTCATCCGTCGTTTTTAGCTTTTCATTATTAGCATGGCATGTTTTTCTATACCAAATTCCATTCCTATGTCCTGACTGTATATTCTCACTGCCTGTGTTAGGGTTTCCAATTCTTTTTCCTTTCTGGCAAACAGTTCGATGTCGTTCATGTACATTGGGTGATTGATCTTTTCTTGCTATTTACTAAGTTTGTATTCGCCGGTACATTTGCTGAATTTGTGATTGAGTGGCATCATCGCTATAACAAAAATTAATGGTGATAGCACATCTCCCTCGAATATACCTCTCTGGATTTTCACTTCAGCTAAACTTTTTCCTCAAGTTGTTAATTCTAAACTCCAGTTTTTCATGGTTTCCTCGATAAATTTTATGACTTAGTCAGAGACAGTCTATTATCCAGCTTTGCAAGACCATATCCTATGACTTTTTGTTCTCAATCCCCGCCACTGCTACACTTTTTCATCTCATTTTGCTCTCCTTGGGGATGATTAATTATTATCATTTCTTTCTCCCTTCTCAACTGGCTCATTGGCCTAGTGAGTAGAATGTTTGCCAATGGCCCGAGAGACCAAGGTTCAGTCCCAGGTCACGTCATACCAAAGACTTAAAAATGTTACTTGATACCTCCTTGCTTAACACTCAACATTATAAGGTACGTATCAAGGGTGAAGTGGAGCAATCGGAGGAAGGAGCAGCGCCCTCTACTACACCTCGTAGTAGTGTAGTAGCTATTGAAAAGAGAGCCTTCGAGTCGCCCTCGACTACAGTCGCCAACTTTACTTTTTCTCCCTGAGAGTTTTTCACATTAGCGTTAGTTGATGATTTTTCACTGGAGTTTGGGTGACTGCAAGTCTCTTCAAGTCTCCAGGATTCTTCTCAGTATTCTAGCCAATCTCAACAATGTAGTAGTTTTGACAATCTCCACCCGTCCCGTTATTTCCAAGTCTTCCAGTCTTTGTACAAATCCTTTGGTGACTGTACCAAGAGCACCAATTACATTTATTATAACCGTTACTTTAATGTTTCACTTTTTTTTTTCAATTCCAGAACGAGGTCCAGGTACTTATCCTTAGCCACATCCACGTTTTCTCGTGTGAGATGTCGCTTTTTAGTCGCTTAAAACGTCCATCGAGTTGTTTTTTCTTCCCACTTTTGTTTTCTGGTTATTGTCATTCTGTTAGTCCTCGTGTCGTTAGTATTGTTTCTGGTGACTGTAATCAGTCTTCCTTTGAGCTTTTTTATGTAGTCTTCGAGCTATTGTGTCGATGCATCAACGCTGTCTTCAATGATGGCAAGACCTATTCCTCCCTCTCTTCTTGAAACATATAGTCTGTTAACGTCATCTCCGGGATGCAATGCCTTATGCATGGTCATTAGTTTTCCTGTTCTCAGGTCCATTTGTTTCTGTTCTTCTCTGGTTCACTTCAAGAATGGTCCCGAGCATCTTACGAGAGCGACAGCCCAAGTATTTATCCCTTTGACAAGTTTGACAATAGCGTTTTGTCTCGAGTAATTTTCTGGTACTTCTGAGATACTCTTTTAAAATATTTTTCTTTCATTTCCACTTATTATTATTACGCTTTAGAGTTTTTCACATCAGCGTTAGCTAATGGTTTTAAACTGGACTTTGAGTGACAGCAAATCTCCTCAAGTTTCCAGGACTCTTCTCAGTATTCTAGCCGTTCTCAATAATGCTGTCGTTTGGATGGTCTCCACTCGTCCGCCAATTTCCAAGTCATCCAGACCCTTTAATAATCCTTTAGTTACTGTGCCAAAAGCACCAATTACAATTGGTATAATCGTCACCCCCAAGTTCCATAGTTTTTTTCTATTCTCTAGCAAGGTCGAGGTACTTATTCTTCTTTTCAGATTCTCTGAATTTTATTCTGTGATCAGCCGGGATAGCAAAGTCGACAATTTTGCAAATTCTCGTTTTTTTTGTTGTTGATTTTTATAAGGTCTGGTCTTCTGGCCGAGATTAGGTGATCTGTGTGTATGTCAAAGTACCATATGAGTTTATTTGTGTTATTTTCTAGGACAGGTTGTGCATATACCATTTGTTAGTATGGTCAAATTTAAATTTCTTGCACAATTTTGAGTGGATCAGCTTGCCTACACAGTCGTGTCTAGTGTTATACTTCTTCTGTGCTGTTATTATTATCATTATTATTATTATTATTTTACGCCTTCAGAGTTTTTTACATTAACGTTAGATGATGGTATTTTACTAGAATCTGAGTGACAAGTTTACTCAAGTCTCCAGGACTCTCCTCAAAATTTTGGCCGATCTCAACAATGCTATAGTTCGGATGGTCTCCATCCGTCCTGTAATTTCCAAGTCCTCTTGTCATTTTACTATTTCTTTGGTGACTGCACCAAGAGCATCAATCACCATTGGTATAACCGTTATTTTCATGTTCCATAGTTTTTTCGATTCCCTAGCAAGGTCCAGGTACTTGTCCTTCTGTTCGATTTCTTTCAATTTTACTCCGTGGTCCGCCTGGACAGCAAAGTCCACAATTCTGCAGGTTCTCTTTTTTCTTTTATTTGCTGATTATTATAAGGCCTGGTCGTCTGGCCGAGATTAGGTGATCCGTTTGTATCTCAAAATCCCAGAAGAGTTTGTGTGTCTCATTTTCCAGGACAGATTCTGGGTTGTGCATATACCATTTGTTCGTATGGTCAAATTTAAATTTCTTCCACAATTTGCAGTGAATCACCTTGCCAACTCAGTCGTGTCTAGTCTTACACTCTTTCTGAGCTAATTTGCTTTCCTTGCTTCTTATGTGATTGATCGTTTCGTCTCAATCGCCACATAACCTACATCTGCTGTTTTGTTTCGTCTTATCCATGCTTTGATATGATTCGTCCTTATGGCGTTGTTTTTTGCTGCTTTTAGAAGAGATTTAGTTTCTCTCTTAAGGTTTCCCTTTCTTAGCCATGTCCACGTTTTCTCGTGTGCGATATCGCTTTATTATTATTATTATTTGCGAGTTTTTCAAACCAGCATTCGCTGGTGGTCTTTCACAGGAGTCTCAATGACAGCACGTCGTTATAGGTATCCAACAATACTACAACTACTACTACTAAATTTACAAACCGTAGCACTTCATTTCTATCTCACTTTCGATTGTTTTAGCCGAATTCTTCATTTTTATTCGTCTTTTCTTGGAAACGATAATGGCGTTATTATCAAGAAAATTGTTACTTTAATAAATGTCATCTATTATTGTATATATATATATATAATGAATATAATAGAGTTTAATTAGATAAATAAAGTTCTTTATACTTATTAGTATTAATTTGTTTGCGATATTTATGTTATATTGACAATTAAAAATTTCAGAATCGGTTCCAAAATCAGCCTTCACAGTTGATGAGTACAGCTAGACACGAAGCAAAACAGAAAAAAAGAAAAGTGCTATTTTGGAGATTAAGAAGTAATTTTCAAGCAATCACAGTTAAGATGGGATGGACATGTCATCTGCAGACGACAGAATTCCAAAGATCCTTTTTAATTGTCAGCTTCAGGAAGGAAACAGAATTGTTGGAAAATCATATCTCGGGGGTATCCTCGTGGTGTAATGGTTAAAGCGATGGATTGCGAAACAGTAATAAGTAAGTTCGAACTCCAGTCGCGCTATACCCATAGGAGTTTATGTGTGTTATTTTCTCGGACAGGTGCTGGGTTGTGCATATACCATTTGTTCGTATGGTCAAATTGAAATTTCCTGTACAATTTTCAGTGGATCACCTTGCCTACCCAGTCGTGTCTAGTCTTATACTCCTTCTGTGCTATTATTATTCAGAGCATTTTTTTTTTTACATTAGCGTGTCTAGTTCACTTTCGGAAAAATACTCTTGGGAAAGGTATGAACCTCTTTATCCTTCAAGCAATAGGTTAAATAATACCACTACTGTTCTTCTAGAAGGATGACTTTGGCATAAAATAACCTACAAAGGTTGATATGCCATTAAACAAAGAGACCAAACTAAACCAAAACCATATCTCAAGTACAGGGATAAGCTGAAAAAACAACAACTTATAGCTCTCGGCATATCTGTTGTCAGATTTGAGTAAGATGTTTCAGTTCACGATGTGTTGAGAGACAAAATGCCACAAAACCACCCAGACATTTAACAAAATTCATATCCAAGATATCAGAGTTTTGATGAAGACAAAAGCCGGATCAAACATGCCAGCGTCTTCATCTACTAATTCTCTTGTATATACCAGCTGCAGACCTGGATGCTTGTACATACAATATGGTTGGTTTGAAATCTCATACGAGACAAGCATAAGATCTAACGAAAGCTGTTAGGTCTTCTTACGTCAAAATTGGTGGGAGAATGCACTATCATAAATATTTACATTTAATATGTATAATATATAAAATATAATACAACTATCTCTCTCTCTCTCTCTCTCTCTCTCTCTCTCTCTCTCTCTCTTTCTCTCTCCCGCTATATATATATATATATATATATATTTGTGCACGTGTGTAGGTGGGTGTTTGTGTGTGCGCGTATGCGTGCGTGCGTGTAAATCACTATGTTGTATATATTACTATTAGCATATGCAGAAGCCTCATTTACCATTTTTACCAGGCCATAATGCCATAAGAAACGATTTAAACAAACATAGAATGCTCACAATCCCAATAAGAAAATACTTGTCGAAAATAAGCAAATAATATTTTCGTTAAAAAAAAATGACTAAAAAAATGTTCGAGGCACTAAACTATAAAAACAAAAATAGCCACATATATATATATATATATATATATATATATATATATAAAGATTCTCCATAACATCTTTTTAGAATATAGACATTAATTCACCAAACAACATGTTCGTATAAGAATTTCCTAAAACACTCTTTGAAAATGGCTAATGAAAGGAGCAATATTTCGGACAATTCTTCCATGCAATGAAAATATTTCGTTTGTAGATGCACACAAAAAGCTTAATAGAAAACTTAAGACGTTATCCTTGTCGGTATTCTTCAACGAAACCTACTTCACAAAAGGGTTTCTGCCCAAATACACAATCATATATGTACATGTGCATGTGATTACGCGCGTGCACACACATACACATGTATGCATGTATGTATACTAGAGAGCGATACGAAATTTAGTCGACATCACTCCCAGCAAAAAAGCAATATATATATATATATATATATATATATATATATATATATATAGAGAGAGAGAGAGAGAGAGAGAGTAAATAAACTATACAGTTTAATCACTACCTTTCACTCTCTTTTGCGATTTCACTTTCTTTCTCACCATCTCTCACTTTCTATTTTTCTTCAGTGTACTCTTTTATATAAGCCACTTGCATTTTTTGTTTTAAAGTTCTCTTTCCTTCAAACTTATTTTCTCTATTTTTCTTCAGTGTACTCTTTTATATAAGCCACTTGCATTTTTTGTTTTAAAGTTCTCTTTCCTTCAAACTTATTTTCTCTATTTTTCTTCAGTGTACTCTTTTATATAAGCCACTTGCATTTTTTGTTTTAAAGTTCTCTTTCCTTCAAACTTATTTTCTCTATTTTTCTTCAGTGTACTCTTTTATATAAGCCACTTGCATTTTTTGTTTTAAAGTTCTCTTTCCTTCAAACTTATTTTCTCTATTTTTCTTCAGTGTACTCTTTTATATAAGCCACTTGCATTTTTTGTTTTAAAGTTCTCTTTCCTTCAAACTTATTTTCTCTATTTTTCTTCAGTGTACTCTTTTATATAAGCCACTTGCATTTTTTGTTTTAAAGTTCTCTTTCCTTCAAACTTATTTTCTCTATTTTTCTTCAGTGTACTCTTTTATATAAGCCACTTGCATTTTTTGTTTTAAAGTTCTCTTTCCTTCAAACTTATTTTCTCTATTTTTCTTCAGTGTACTCTTTTATATAAGCCACTTGCATTTTTTGTTTTAAAGTTCTCTTTCCTTCAAACTTATTTTCTCTATTTTTCTTCAGTGTACTCTTTTATATAAGCCACTTGCATTTTTTGTTTTAAAGTTCTCTTTCCTTCAAACTTATTTTCTCTATTTTTCTTCAGTGTACTCTTTTATATAAGTCACTTCCATTTTTTGTTTTAAAGTTCTCTTTCCTTCAAACTTATTTTCTTTATTTTTCTTCAGTGTACTCTTTTATATAAGTCACTTCCGTTTTTTGTTTTAAAGTTCTCTTTCCTTCAAACTTATTTTCTCTATTTTTCTTCTTCCCATGTCTTCCTTCTCTTTTTTTTAAATTTTTATTTTTCTTTTTATTCGTGTGATCTGACATTCTTGCATTTTCAACTCAACACATTGACGCCTCCTTCGTAATAAGAAAATACCTTAATAGTTCTTGAAGAAGCGAAAGGGGGTCAAAAAAGACAATAAATCATTGCTATTTAAATTAAAATTATTAGTACAGATTACATTAATGATGAAAAAAATAAGCCTGACTATAAAAATAAAGGAAAGGAAAATTATAAAATGTTAAGCAGAACGGCAAGAGAAATTTTTGGTTGAACAATTTTTGCCCGAAGACTGTCTTGTACTGGAAGACTTGGTATCTGTGGCTACTGATAGCAGCTCAGTAGCTATCGTTCGGCATTTGGAGTACTTTCCTTAGAATAAGGAAAAGAAAGAAGGAAAAAGCGAAGAAAGTTACTTGAATGTATTTATACATTTATTTTAGAGAGACAGACAAACAGACAGACACATAGACAGACTGACAGAGATTTTCCTTAAATTAGAAGACATAAAAAGTCCATAGAAAAAGAGCTACGAAAAGCAATAACTTTTTTCAATTTACCGCTCTTATAAGCAAGGAAATTAAAAATGTTCTTGTTGGAAACTTTCGGATCAATGTCGTTACATTGCATTTTGATTTGATTTTATTTTTTGTATTTTTTATCATCATCTGGAGAGTTAATCAGGAAAGATAGTAGATATGATCTTCGCAAAGGAAGTATGAATACAGGAAATAGTTCAACACAAATCTAAGAGATAAACCAATATTCTGGCTTATATTTACATAATTCATTGCTAAATGATGAATTCGGATATCATCAAAACTTTGTGATTATTTAAGGTGGAAGATAAAAGTAATCAAACGAAATCCTAGATAAATCAATTAAATAAAAGTGTTCTTTTAAGCACCTTTTGGAATAGCTACATAAATTTCTGTCTTTCTATGAGTGTTAAGATGCACAGGTATAGTAAATATTGCAATTACGTGAATACATGTTTGGTTTAGTTTGGTTATTTAATCTAAAATTCTGTTTTTACATATCTAATATATGATTTGTAAACACATTTTGTTGATACACACAGTTAAATAATCAGTTCTGTTTCAAGAATTTAATTTAGCCTAGGCCAACAAAGTTAAATGATTCCAAGTATTGCTATGTATCACTAATAATTCAATTAAACATCAGTCATTTGTTTACCCACAGTTAAATAATCAAACGGTTCTATTTCTAACAATTCAAATTAGCCTAGGTCAACAAAGTTAAATGGCTCCAAGTATTGCTATGTATCACTAATAATTCAATTAAACATCAGTCATCTGTTTACACACAGTTAAATATCAAACAGTTCTATTTCTAACAATTCAATTTAGCCTAGGTCAACAAAGTTAAATGGTTCCAAGTATTGCTATGTATAACTAATAATTAAATTAAACATCAGTCATTTGTTTACCCACAGTTAAATAATCAAACAGTTCTATTTCTAACAATTCAATTTAGCCTAGGTCAACAAAGTTAAATGGCTCCAAGTATTGCTATGTATCACTAATAATTCAATTAAACATCAGTCATCTGTTTACACACAGTTAAATATCAAACAGTTCTATTTCTAACAATTCAATTTAGCCTAGGTCAACAAAGTTAAATGGTTCCAAGTATTGCTATGTATAACTAATAATTAAATTAAACATCAGTCATTTGTTTACCCACAGTTAAATAATCAAACAGTTCTATTTCTAACAATTCAATTTAGCCTAGGTCAACAAAGTTAAATGGCTCCAAGTATTGCTATGTAGCACTAATAATTCAATTAAACATCAGTCATCTGTTTACACACAGTTAACTATCAAACAGTTCTATTTCTAACAATTCAAATAAGCATAGGTCAACAAAGTTAAATGGCTCCAAGTATTGCTATGTATCACTAATAATTCAATTAAACATCAGTTATCTGTTTACCCATAGCTGGAGGGAGAATAATTGGATTCCTACCTTTCCCAAGGGTATTAGTGCTATGTGAAATGCAATCAGAATAAGAATCTCATTATACTCTGTCATTTTTATAGTATTTCAGTAACATACATAATACTGACTAATCTTTTTTTATTTACTTTTGTATAATTGAGATTAACTCTGATGTTCTTGTACTACATAGATCAACATAAAAAAAACGGGGTGGATTCATATTAAATCCCTTATTATAAGCCTGAATTGAAGTCATAGTGTTTTCGGGGTCTCCTGTAACCCTTACTCACAGGAAATAAATTATGTGAATTTCAGTCCATTTACAAAACCCCAACCAATAATATTGCATCTATTATCTTCATCTTGAAGCTGAAGTCATAGTGTTTTCGGGGTCTCCTGTAACCCTTACTTTCTGCTACGACTTGAAAGTTTCAGATTGTCACAGGGAATAAATAATGTAAATTTAAGTTCATTTACAAATGCTAACCAAATAATAACCGAAGACAACGAATATAAAATCACAACCCCGTGAACGCAAGTTCCACTCCCTTTTTGTGGCCCAATTTATTCTAGATAGACAACCATCGATTTGAAATGACTCAGCCCGACTAATGAGCTACTTGTCCTGCTGCAATGATCAGACGGAATTTCTCAATATTACCCCACATATACGTTTACAGCCGAGTGTTTAATAAACAAATACTTCTACTAGGGAGTCAGAACTACAAAAAAAAAAAAAAAAAAAAAAAAAGAAAGAAAAGTTGCACGCGCACACATGTACAGACAAACACATAAAATTTAGCCATCATAATTATCAATGATTTTGAATCCTAATATTCCTTATTTTCAGGTCTGATTTCCATATGATCGAAAGCCTCTCGATGACTGTCCCTGCCTTCATTAGCCGTGTGTCGATGTCTTTTTCGGTTGATGAGACGCTGCTTCCTAGGTAGATGAATTTGTCTACCAGTTTCAGAGATGTTCCGTCTGGTGTGGAAATGTCACCTGTTTAATTGACCGATAAAATGAAACGCAGTTTCTTCCAGGCAGCGGTCATATCGATACTGTTATATGGATGCACTACTTGGACACTAACTAAACGGCTTGAGAAGAAGCTAGACGGCCATTACACAAGAATGTTGCGAGCAATATTGAACAAGTCCTGGCAGCAACACTCCACAAGGCACCAACTATACGGCCACCTGCCTCCCATCGCGAAAACTATCCAAGCTAGACGAACCAGACTTGCAGGACACTGCTGGAAAAGCAAGGACGAACTCATCAGTGATGTACTCCTATGGACTTCCGCATTTGACCAAGCAAAAGCAGGAAGACCAGCTCAAACATACATACAGCAGCTATGAGAGGATGTAGCCCTGAAGACCTTTTGCAGAGGGAAAGTCTGCTCCTGCATACCGTCTGCAACGGCATAGATTGTATGACAGAAGACGAAATAACACCAAATACCTTCGTCTCCTCTTTGGTCGGTGCCATTTTATTCTTTATTCACGCGCACTGCATTTAATTATCATAAAAGTGATGATCCGAGTAAATTACTACAAAAAGAAGATTATGCTAATACCAGTCGAAATTGTTATTGACAGTGATCCACGGAATTTCATCTTGGCCTAATGAGTAGAGCATTCAACAATGGTCCAAGAGACCGGGGTTTAGTCCCAGGTCGAGTCATGCCAAAGACTCAAAAAATGGTAACTGATGCCGCCTTGCTTAAGACTCAGCATTATAAAGTAAGTATCTAGGGTAAAGTGCATCAATCCAGGGAATAGAGTAACGCCCTTCCCTACACCTCAGTGTGGTAGCTATTGAAAAGGGAGCCTTCGTGTCACCCTCGACTAAGGTCGCCAACTTTAATTTACTTATATATATTCCTATATTTCTCTCTCTCTCTCTCTCTCTCTCTCTCTCTCTCTCTTTATATATATAAGAGACCGAGGTTTAGTCCCTGGGCGAATCATACCAAAGACTAAAAAAATTGTACTTGATACTTCCAGGATTTACAATCAGCATTATAAGTCAAGGATCAAGGGTAAAGTGCAGCAATCCAAGGAATAGAGTAATGACCTCCCTTACATCTCGGTGTAGTAGCTATTGAAAAGGGAGCCTTTGGGCCACCCTCGACTAAGGTCACCAACTTTACTTATATATTTCTTTATATTTCGCTCTCTTCTATATATGTATATATATGTGTGTATGTATATATTAGAGTTTTCGCCAATGGCTCGGGAGACCGCGTTTCAATCCCTGGGCGAATCATACCAAAGCCTCAAAAACTGTACTTGATGCCTCCTTGATTAACACTCATCATTATAAGGTAAGGATCAAGGGTAAAGTTGAACAATCCAGGGAATGGAGTAACGCCCTCCCCTACACCTCGGTATAGTAGCTATTGAAAAGGGAGCCTTCGTGTCACCCTTGACTTAGGTCGCCAACTTTGCTTACTTTATGCCTATAAAAAGATGGAAGCATATTGGTTATGGGAAAATAACTGCAAAAGTCTCAAATACCAACTTTAGCCAATAAAATAATTAGTATTCTACCATCTGACAATGTTGTCGAGGTGGCTTGGAATAGTTGACTCATGGCATTAACTGCTCTGGTATAACCTTCCTCGCGTTTTATTACCGCTATGATTTGCTTTCTTACTATACATTCGTCCTTCATTTGCCATTCCTAAGACTTATTTGATCGTTGCACTGATAATCTCAGCTAACAGGAGACTATTCTTTGCTTTTTCAGCACTTCTAAGTGCTCTCATGTCTGATTGTAGCTCCCAAAATACTGGATGTTTTTAGTCTCGCAACATTAAAAATCATCTCCTTTTTATAGCCTTGAACTCCTCGATCAAAGAAAATGACTAGCAGTCGTAGTATCAATCAATTCTGAGGAACTTATTTTCCCTTCAATTGTAACCATCTGTCCAGATTCTTCACCGGCTCTTTCCAAACGAGCTGAATAGCTTCACCCACCAACCGACATTCATTAGTCACGAAACCCTTCCACTATAAATGAGCCAAGCTTTTTTATTCTTAGAATAAACTGGGAAGATTTGAATAGCGGAAACTGAGTACAATATTAGCAATCCAAAAATTTTTTTAAACTTACAACAAATACTTTGATCTATTTTAGGTAATTATTGCGATTATGTTTGCATCTGAATTTCATTAACACGAAATTTCTGAATTATAGGCGAAATTTAATTAATTTATTTACCGGTATCCTAGATACTATTTTTCACGAAAACAATTCTTGTAAGCTGACTAAGGCCGGAAGGGAATGTTACTCATACATCTATTTCTAGTTTGATTTTATTTGATATTATTGCAATAAAAGAGAAATAATCTCCATGAAGGTGAAATTCGAAATGAGGCTTGCATAAGTCACTCGCCAAATATTTGGTTGATACGAAAGTTCCCAGCGTTTTTTGCCAAAATCTTTTATATGAAATTATAGCATTATTTGCCAGTTAGCAAAAAAACTTTCCTTAACTTTATATGATTTACGCCATCTTCCGGGTAAATGTTGTTCGGTTTGGTTTGGTTTAACGCCAAATCCATTTTTATGTAAATAATCTGTTCTATTTCAAAGAATTCAGTTTGGTTGGTTGGGTTTTATGGCATATCAACCTTTGTAGGTTATTTAACGCCAAATCCATTTTTATGTAAATACTCAGCTCTATTTCAAACAATTCGGTTTAGCATAAGTACACAGTTTAATTGTCAAAAACATTTCTATTTCAAACTATTCAGTTATATATAACAATTCAGTTTAGTGTAAGTACAGTTTCGGTGTCAAAAATAGTTCAATTTAGAACAATTCAGTTTAGCAAAGGACGCAGTTTAAATGTAAGTACAGTTTAATTGTAAAAAAACATTTTTATTTTGAGCTATTCAGTTTACTCAAGCAATTCTACTTCAGCTAATTCAGTTTTGTAAAAGTACAGATTTTGTTTTCACACAGTTATATGTCAGAACAGTTCTATGTTAAACAATTTAGTTTAGTGTAAATACAGTTTCAATGTCAAAAAACAGTTGCAGTTATATGTAACAATTCAGTTAAGGGTAAATACAGTTTTAATGTCGAAAAAACAGTTCTATTTCAAACAATTCAGTTAGGCACAAGCACGCTGTTCAAATGTAAGTATGGTTCAATCGTCAAAAACTTTTCTATTTCAAGCTATTCGGTTTACTCAAACAATTCAGTTTAGCATAAGTATGCTGTTAGTTCTATTTAACCCATAGATAGGACCCTTATCAGGTGCTACCACTCCGGGCCAGAGTGGACCTGGGTGCGATGGCAATAAAGGCGTACTCCACATTTCCCAAAGCTCCAGCATTGCTGGAACCTCACCATCAGATTGTTTAGTGTCATATCCAGGACACTCGTTTGGGGGGGGGGTTCTTACCCCTCTGCAAAGAAGCAGTCGGTGTATTCTACAGCCCCAGCCGACTGGGCAAGGTAAATGTTGTATGTCATATAAAATGATTCCGGATTTGCTGTAATTAATTCTCTCTTCTTTTTTTATTCGAACAGTTGACAAAACAACGACTGTTATATATGCGATAAAACAATTGATAGCTTGAAGATGACAGTTGGGAATAACCACTCGTTGAATATCGAACTTTCTACCATTGTGATTGTTTGAAGCAAGATTGATTTGATTTGGGTATGGTTTGGTTTGGTTTTTATGGCATACCAACCATTGAAGGCTATTTAATGCCAAATCCATTTTATTCATATAAACTGATCTATTTCAAACAATTCAGCCTTATATAAGTACACAATTTAAATGTAAAAAACAGTTCTATTTCAAACAATTCAGTTTGACATAAGTATGCAGTTTAAACGTCAAAACAGTTCTATTTCAAGTAAATCAGTTTAGCATAAGTAAACAGTTTAGTTCTATTTGACCCATAGATAGGACCCTATCAGGTGCTACCACTCTGGGCAAGAGTGAGAGCCTGGGAACTATGGCAATAAAGGGGTACAACGAATTCCCCAAAGCTTCAGCATTACTGGAGCCTCAGGATCAGATTGTTTAGTGTCATATCAGGACAGTCATTGAGGGAATCTTACCCCTCTGCAGAGATGCAGTCAGTGTATTCTGCAGCCTCAACCGACTGGGTCATTGAATATCTCCGATCGACACCCTGAACAAGACAAAGATCTTTTCTCTTTCAGTGAGACATTTAAACAAGCCAGTTACTCCATATATACTATTGTGCATTAACGGTTTTCATAATAATGAAAATCCTCTTTGAATTAAATACAAAACATCCAGAAGTTTCTGCTTGTGGTGAGATTTGAAAACCCAATCTCCATCTTGTTATGATTTTTCTCATTTTAGATAATCTTTTTAAATCCCCTTTCTGTCACCAGATTACTTAGTTCAATGATAATTGTATTCTAATTCGAGCAAGAAGATCTTCATGTGGAAACCAAATTTTGCCGAAGATTTTTCTTACGAGAGCAGTTAGCTGAAATCATTTAAAATAAAGAGCCTTTTTTAAAACTCATTTCCCTTTGGCATAGGGAAAACCTGCTTCTACATACCATCTGCAACGGCATAGATTGTATGACAGAAGACGAAATAACACCTATAAAGCTACTAATACCATCGTCTTCTCTTTGGTCGGTGCTATATCATTCTTAATTTTGGCACACTGCACTTTGCTTTCATAAAAGTAATGACCCAAGTAAATTAACACAAAAACCAACAAGAATTAAGATGATGATAATCATTAATTCGTTCCTCTTTTAGTTCGTCAGCAATTATATTAAGTTAATCTTTGTTATGTCTCTTTTTTTCCTTACTGCAATGAAAAATGGTTGTGCACATCAGTCACTCAAGTGTCTTTCAAATTATGAAGTCTGAAGTATACAAAACGAGAATGGTTTGGTTTGGTTTGTTGGGTTTTATGGCATATCAACTTTTGTAGGTTATTTAACGCCAAATCCATTGTTATGTAAATAATCTGTTCTATTGAAAACAGTTCAGTTTAGCATAAGTACACAGTTTAATTGTAAAAAAAAGATTTCCATTTCAAACTATTCAAGCAGTTATATGTAACAATTCAGTTAAGTGTAAATACAGTTTCAATGTCGAAAAACAGTTTTATTTCAAATAATTCAGTTAAGCATAAGCACGCATTTTAAATGTAAGTACGGTTTAATTGTCAAAAACATTTCTATTTCAAGCTATTCAGTTTACTCGAACAATTCAGTTTAGCATTAGTATGCTGCTAGTTCTTTTTAACCCATAGATAGGGCCCTATCAGGTGCTACTACTCCGGGCCAGAGTGGACCTGGGAGCGATGGCAATGAAGGGGTACTCTGCATTCCCCAAAGCTCCAACACTGCTGGAACCTCACCATCAGATTGTTTAGTGTCATATCCAGGACACTCGTTAGGGGAGAGTTTTACCCCTCTGCAGAGGTGCAGTCAGTGTATTCTACAGCCCCAGCTTACTGGGCAAACAAAACGAGAAGAAAATACTTTGCGAATTGTATGGACAGTAATTAAATTTTAAAGTTGTTCTTCAACTATTTCAGTATTATTCATTCTCGACACTACACCAACCTTGCCCAGTCGGCTGGGGCTGTAGAATACACTGAGAGCAACTATACAGAGGGGTAAGACATCCACAATGAGTGTCCTGGATATGACACTAAACAATCTGATGGTGAGGTTCCAGTAATGCTGGAGCTTTGGGGAATGCAGAGCACCCCTTCATTGCCTTTGCGGCCAAGTTCACTCTGGCCCTGATAGGGCTCTATCTATGGGTTAAATAGAACAAATGACATATGCTAAACTGAATTGTGTGACTAAACGGAATAGCTTGAAATAGAAATGTTTTTGACAATTAAACCGTACTTACATTTAAACTGCGTGCTTATGCTAAACTGAATTATTTGAAATAAAACTGTTTTTTGACATCGAAACTGTACTTACACTAAACTGAATTGTTTAATATAGAACTGTTTTGAGATTTAACTGTAGAAATGCTTGACTAAACTGAATAACTTGAAATAGAAATGTTTTTCATATCTACACTGCGTACTTATGCTAAACTGAATTGTTTTAAATAGAACTATTTTCATAAAAATGGTTTTGGCATAAAATAACCTACGAAGGTTGATATGCAATGAAACCGAAACAACAAACCAACCATCTATAACAACCATTTACATTCACTATAATCATAGACCTTTTATAATCATAGACTTTTTATAATGATAATAATAATAATGATGATAATAATAATAATTATTATTATTATCATTGGTTTGTATGATAGTTGTTGGAAGATGTTTAATATTTTAGTGTCAGTATTGAATGCTATAATATTCATATTTGACTGTATATTTTTGTACTGATGGCTTCGAGGATTTGTCGGTGTTTTTGTGGTTATTTTCATATATGATTTTAGTGACGTGATATCGTCATCGATATGATTGTAAGCACTTGGGAACAGAACTTCTGTATCAATTAGACCGTGATAAAAAAAAGAAGCGAGAAAGAAAACTGTAGAAAAAACAAAAACATACTGAGATGCTTAAAAAAAAAATCTGCGGTTTTTAACCAAACCTGTATAAACAGTATCTATCTATCTATCTATCTATCTATCTAAGCAGTTAAGCAATTGGAAGTACTGTTTACAGTTGCTCTTTTTCAAGGAAATCAATAGTGATGAGCTCCATCATGTCTGAATAACTTTACTAACCACTGCGCCGGGAACTTTTTTTTACCGTACAGTCAGTGGGTTTGTACTTCATGGACTATCTTTTTGATTCAGTAGCAATTTTTTTTTTTTTTTATTAAATCATGCTTCTCTGTACACATCACAAATTCTTCTGTAAATTACACATGGTTTACACTTCTTAGCCACCAAAAATTTGATGACAGACCTCTGTTTAAACCTGAAGCATATATATATATATATATATATATATATATATATATTTTTTTTCTCCTACCGGTTTCAACATATAAGGGATAAACAGCTCTTGTGAGATGTTATCTGTGTGTTTCATATTGCATTTCAAACCAGCATAGGCTTGCATTTAAATCTGTAGTTACTTCAGGAGAGTTAACAAAAGAAGTAGCTAGCATGAACGAGCTATCTTTCGCCTTCATGTATATATATATATATATATATATATATATAGGAAGAAGGTATATATGAAAACTTACCAATCTTTGCGTATTTCTTTTAGAGACGGGTGGATTTTCTCGTTTCTTGAAAAAATCTAGCATTTTCAAATATCTTTCCTCGTGCCAGACACGTACTTTTAAATTAAGAACGCGATGTGCACGTTTGTATCTTTTCGTTGTATGCATTTTATTTGCTCCTATCATCTCGACAAGCATCCATTTTTGTGTGAATAATTCTCCTGATATCAAAGTCCTGATGAAGGTTTTTGAAACCGAAACGGTTAACGTTGGCTTTACATCACAATAAATTCACCTATTTGGATTATTCTGTTTTTCTGCTTTCTTCGTACTGTCGGATTTAGATCCATATTTACTTTCATATATATATATATATATATATATATATATTCTATTACTCAATGCGAGCTTTTCTCACAAGCCAATGCTAGTGGTCTTTCACTGAAATTTGTGTGACAGCAAGTCTCCTTAGATCTTCAGGACCCTCCTCAGTATCTTAATCGATCTTATTAATGCTGTAATTTCGATTCTTTTATAATTTCTAATTACTCATCTCTATTTTACAAGACTTTGAATACCGTTACAAGCGCACCAATTACAATTGATCGCATCGTCACCTTCATGTTACACCCAATTTTTTTTTGTTCTCTGGCGAAGTCCAAGTATTTTCGCTTTCTTTTATTTTCACGCTGAGATCCACTGGAATGGCTCCATTCACTAGGTGACAAGTTATTCATTCTTATCAATTAACACAAGGTCTGTTCGTCAGGCCTGGATTAAGTGATCCGTTCATATTTCAAAATTCCAAAGAAATTTTATGTCTCTTTCTCAAGGATGGATTCTGGTTTGTGCATATAACATTTGATAGAGTGGGCAAATTCGAATCTCTTGCACAATTCTCAATGGATCATCTTTTGCGCCCAGTCATGCCCACCTTTGTACTCCTTTTGCGCTTGTTTGCTACCTTCGCTTATGATTAACTGTTTCATCTTTTCCCCACCAATAATCTACACTTTGTTATTTTGTTGCTTCTTATCGATTTTCATTATTGGTCCTTACAACATATTTATTATTATTATTATTATTATTATATAGCTTTTGAAAGAGGAAAGAGAAAAAATACACACACACACACAAATATATATATATATATGTGTGTGTGTGTGTGTATGTGTGTGTGTGTGTGTGTGTGTGTGTTCGTTCGTAATATATATATATATATATATATTGGTTTGGTTTCTTTGTTTTTAATGGCATATCAACCTTTGTAGGTCATTAAATGCCAAAACCATTCTCCTAGAATATATATATATATGTATATATATATATATATATACATACATATATATATATATATATATATACATACATATATATATATATATATATATATATATATATCTTACGAACAAACAAGAGTCAATAGTATGAAAATGAATAGATAACTGGTTTATTGATAGATTGGAAACGACTTTTGTTTTTTAGTGGTTTTGTTAATATGCTTTCTCTGGTAAAAATCAAATTAACAGGAAAACTTTAACAAATAAATGAAGAAAACGAAGAAATAGAATTTTTTCCTCACATAAAACGACCGCCGATTTCTCTTCGCTCTTCACTTTGCTTATTCGTTTTAATCCATTTGCCTGAAGTGGATGTTAGCTTTATTGCTCCGCACACACACACACAGACACACACATATATATATATATATATATATATATATATATATATATATATATATATATGTGTGTGTGTGTGTGTGTGTGTGTGTGTGTGTGTGTGTGTGTACTTTTTCTCTTGTGTGTGTGTGTTTATACTTATTTTGTGTGTGTGTTTATACTTATGTCAGCACATTGCATTGATTTATTTCACACTGTGTCAGCAGAGATTTTTCTTTTTACTACGAATGTTATTTTTTCCTTAATTAAAGGTATTTTTGGTTTTATTTTTTTGCAAAGACGGTGCACGGTCAGCATATTTCTTCATGTGCCTAATTAAGGAATAGAAGTTAGGTAAGGAGTCCCCCTTTAACCTTTCTTGTATTTTTTTCTTCTTATATCTTTTTATTGGAAGTATTTGGCAGGTATCAGTGGGGAACCAGTGGCAGCAAATCTGTAGTAATTTCAATAATTTTGGTAGCGTCAACTCAATAATATCTTGGTTTTTCCTCTAGATTCCGAATGGATTATGGTAAGGATTGGCATTTTGATTTTTCAACATTTTAAACATCATTATCACATTTTTAATATTTACTACATTTTAAATATCGTTATTTAAATATCATATATATATATATATATATATATTATATATATATATATATATAATATATATATATTGTGTGTGTGTGTGTGTGTCAATTCAAATATCATTATTTTCAACATTTTAAATATCATTATCACATTTTTAATATTTACAACATTTTAAATATCATTATTTAAATATCATAAGTACGATCACCCGATGGAGACACAGAATACTTTGACATTGTAGCAGGAGTACTACAAGGGGACACGCTGGCCCCGTACATCTTTATCATTTGTCTAGACTACGTACTTAGAACATCGATTGACAAAATCAAAGAGAATGGTTTCGAACTGACGAAGAAAAGAAGCAGAAGATACCCCGCAACAACAATTACCGACGCCGACTACGCCGATGACATAGCGATACTGGCAAATACACCTGACCAAGCCGGAAACACTTCTGCATAGTTTGGAACGAGCAGCAGCAAGCATAGGCCTCCATGTTAATGCACACAAAACGGAATATATGTGCTATAACCAAACGGGGGACATCTCCACTCTAGAAGGAACCCCACTTAAACTAGTAGACAAATTCACGTACCTAGGAAGCAGCGTCGAATCAACCGAAAAGGACATCGAAACGAGGTTAACGAAAGCATGGACAGCTATCAATAGGCTATCGATTATATGGAAATCAGACCTAACCGATAAAATGAAACGCAGTTTCTTCCAGGCAGCGGTCACATCAATACTGCTATATGGATGCACTACATGGACGCTAACAAAACGGCTGGAGAAGAAACTAGATGGCAATTACACAAGAATGCTGCGTGCAATCCTGAACAAGTCCTGGCAACACCCCACAAGACACCAACTGTACGGCCACCTGCCCCCTATCACGAAAACTATTCAAGTTAGACGAACCAGACATGCAGGACACTGCTGGAGAAGCAGAGATGAACTCATAAGAGATGTACTCTTATGGATCCCCACACATGGCCGCGCAAAAGCAGGACGACCAGCTCGAACGTACATTCAGCAGCTATGTGAGGATACAAGTTGTTGTCCTGAAGACCTACCTAGGGCGATGAACGATAGGGAGGAGTGGCGAGAGAGGGTCAGGGATATCCGTGCTGCCAGCACGATATGATGATGATGATGATATATATATATATATATATGTCTATTCAAATATCATTATTTTCAACATTTTAAATATCATTATCATATTTAGATATCATTATATTTCCTATATTTTTATTCGTATATATATATTTTTTATCGGACGTATCTGGCAAGCATTAATGGGAGTCAAGTGGCAGCAAGTCCGTAGTAGTTTCAACAATTTTGGTGGTATTAATACAATAATATCTTGGTTTTTCCACTAGATTCCCATTAGTTTAAAGATTATGGTTAGGATTGGCATTTTGATTCTTCAACATTCTTAAAGCCTTCGGATTAAGTTTGACATTAACATATTTTTCAGATTGTTCTTCGGCTAATCCTATTTTTTACTTTCTTTTCAACCAAGTCTTGGATAGTGATCCATCGGTAATCTAAAGTCGTAATGTACAAGCTTTTTGCTTAGATTTAACGCAAGGCTGCATGAATTGGGCCGCCAATGAGACTCGAACTCTCTCGTGAAGGTTTGTTAGTCTTGCTTGCGAACCATTATACCACAGAAAGCGCCCAATCGGTATTCTTAGGAGGTTTACTTTGGTTTTTATTTTTTAGATTTTTATTTTAAAAATTCGTCTTTGTATCTCCAAAATTAAGTTGTTTGTAAAAAAACCTTCTCTATGCAGTCATGATCTTGTATTTTTGTTCGCAAAATTGATGAATATTCATTTGTCCGAACTGCATTTTTTTTTTTTTCAAAAATTAATAATTATTTATTTTTCCGAACAGTAATCAATTGTAATATTTTTTTGTTTGAGTCAGAAATTACTAATGGCTGTTACCAAAATCAATTTGTATCGAAAAAAGATAAAAAGAACCCCAAAAGACTCTGATAAGGTGAGGGAGGGAAGTATAGAAAGTAACAGTGGGAGAGGAAACAAGAAGATACATAAAGAGCGAGCGAGCGAGAGAGAGAGCGAGAGAGAGAGAGTGATATAGTTGAATTTCTAAAATACTGCATCTAGTCTTAAAACATGTTTTCTTATGACTCAGAAGTGAGAACAAATTGCATGAAAGGAAAAAAAAAAAAAAAAACGATGTATAATCATTGTTTTTTTTTCTTTTTTTTTTTCTCTTAATATTTTTTAAAAATCCCGATCGATTTCGGCCTTCGACTATCAACAGAAACGATTTATTTTATGATTGCTTACATTTCAAGACAGCAAAGTTTCTGATTAGCAAATGTTTGGTTTTACATACGAAAGTAGTTTATACTTCAGCTCAACGACAATATCGTTCGGTTCTACGTGTATTTTTATTGCTTTTTTTTTTTTTTTTTTTTTTTGCTTTCGAAAATGTCAAGTAGGAAGATCTATCTGTAAAACGTAATGCATTTTTTTAAATAATGAATTTAAAAAATTCTAACAAGTATTTAAGGGTTAAAATCTAATATCTTTGGATGGTTTAATTTGTTAAGTATATTTTGAGTAAAAGTTTCAAGATGCAATATCCATTTATATTCATCGCATTCTAGAGTTATTGTAGCGATTGATAGTTTTTCTCAATTAAAGTGGATTGATAATATTTTTCTTGGTTTATAGTGTTTGATATTTTTTTCTGTTTTAGTGGGTTTAGTGTCTCTGTTAAAGTTATGGTCGGTAAAGGGGAAATGTAGTTCTATTGTGAAAAGTTTATGATTTAGAGATTTTATTCTGTACCTCTAGGTGTTTATTTGAAAACTGAAAGGTTATTCTGTTTTCCCTCTATATTGTTAGGATCAATATGTGCATTTTAAAAGGTAAATAATGTTTTTACGGTTAGACTTTGATTCTTGGTACATTTTATTGGTCAATATTTGAAGAATTCAGGAATGAATCAGTGTGGTTGATATTCACACACACACACACACACACACACACACACACACACACACACACACACACACACACACACACATCTATATATAATGTAACTGGAAGAAAACTCAACCACGTTTAAATTGTCATTATAAATTTATTTCGGTGAAGAAAATAATCTTCGTCTCTTCAGATGACACTCACGGTTAATTAGAGGATGAAAACAGTACAAATATATGTTTAAAAATGTCTAGGAGAAAAGGATATATATATATATATATATATATATATATATATATATAGAGAGAGAGAGAGAGAGAGAGAGAGAGAGAGAGAGAGAAAGAGAGAGAGAGAATACCTAAAGAGTCAGAAGTAATCTACCTACTTGGATTCCGGTGCAGTTTGATTATTTTCAAGCAGTGCGAATATTTTTAGTTTTTTTCTTCTTTTGAATTTCTTTCTTCCCTTCGGCCCCACCCCCGATCTCAGTTTGTGTAATATTTCCTATTTACAAATTGCCTCATCTGTTTTTTTCATGCTGCTAGAATTAGAGAATAGTTAACACACACACACACACACACACACACACACACACACACACACACACACACACACACACAGACTATATATATATATATATATATATATATATACAGCCATGGCCAAAATTATGGAGCACCTACAAAAAAATTGAGATAATAGTTTAAACCTACCTATTTAAAGGTTAAGAATCGTACAGTGAACAATTGAGAGCAAATGTAAAATATTTAACAGTAGATTGTAGTATTTTTTTGCTTTAAAGCCTCTCTCAAGAGCTTTAGCTGAGTTTCGTACTAAATTCATTCCAATATTCAAAATGATTTATTGTCATACTAAAGGTTGTTTCGTAATTTTCGGGTAATATTTGATTCCTACCAGTGCTATAATAGTATATTTAATTGAAAATGCCTCCAAAGAAGCAGCTTTCCGAGATTAAAAGGGCACAAATTGTTGCTTTATCTGGTGAAGGATATTCTCAGGTAGAAATTGTCAGGAAGATGGAATTTTCAAGGAAGGGGGTTCAAACAACGATTAAAAGGTACAAGGAAACAAAGTCTTTCAAAAACAGAAAAGGACAAGGCCGTAAAAAGTCTACAACCGCCAGGGAAGACAGATCTTTGAAAAGAGCATCCCTTGCAGATCGGAGGAATAGTTCTTCAGAGCTTGTTGCTGAACTTAGGGAGGGTGCAAACAAACACATATCAGCTCGAACAGTGAGAAGAAGGTTATTAGAAGTGGGATTAAAAGGATGCAAAGCCAGGAAAAAGCCGTATTCGTCTCATGCCAACAAGAAAAAACGACTGGAATTTGCAAAAAACCATGAAAATTGGACACCTGATGATTGGGGCAAAATTGTTTGGTCTGACGAAAGTAACTTTGAGGTAAGTTAACTGCTTCTATTTCCTAAACTTTGGATGTAATAACTGAATTTTTTATGTGAATACACATCCATAACATTTATTCAAAAACTGTGACAAATTCTTTTTTTTTTCATCAGATTTTTGGCAACCCTGGAGCAGTTTATGTTCGCCGTAGGGAAGGAGAGGCATTTCATCCTGATTGTGTGGTTCCAACTGTAAAATTTGGAGGAGGAAGCGTAATGGTTTGGGGCTGCATGGCTTCTTCAGGCACTGGAATGTTGTACACATATGAGGGCAGAATGAACTCCACAATTTATACTAACATATTGGACCTGGTTTACCGATCCTCTTTGACTAAAATATTTTATAATAACATTCTAAGTGATGTATTCTTCCAACAAGACAATGCTCCATCCCCTACGTCAAAAGTTTCAATAGTTTGGTTTGAGAAAAGGGATTACAGTGATGACGTGGCCCCCTCAATCCCAGACCTAAATCCCATTGAAACTCTGTGGTCCCATTTAGGGAAAAGAGTGAGAATGCACAAATGTTCATCAAAAAAAGAATTAGAGACCAAACATCATGAAGAATGGCAGAAAATAGATCCTACCACCTGCAACAACTTAGTCAATAATATGCAAAAATGAATAAAAGCTGTTATTAAGGCAAAATGAGGACATACCAAATATTGATTGTTGTTATTAATGTTTACTCCACTATTCTTAATCTTTAAATATATAAGTTTGAATCATAATTTCGATTTTTCATTGGTGCTCCATAATTTTGGCCAAGGCTATATATATATATATATATATATATATGAATAGATTTTTCATAGATCTTACGTATCTCATATTTGTATAGATTTATGGGATAATAACGAGAAAAAGTCCATGAACTATTTTCTGCGAGTCAAATAAAATCCCACACGTTAATCTTGATCCCAATAAAAATTGAGATTCCTTTTTGAAAAAACGAAGAAGAAATAGATAGAAATAAAAATTGAATGCGAAATACTTGGTTGGTTGGTTGGATTTTATGGAATATCAACCTTTGTAGGTTATTTAATGCCAAATCCAGTTCTTTTTCAAACAATTTAAATAGCATGAGTACACAGTTTAATTGTCAAAAACATTTCTATTTCAAGCTATTCAGTTTAGTCAAACAGCTCTAATTCAAACAATTCAGTTTAGTATAAGTATAGATTTTGTTTACACACAGTTAAATATCAAAACAGTTCTATATTAAACAATTCAATTTAGCATAAGTAAAGTTTCAATGCCAAAAACAGTACCATTTCAAACAATTCAGTTTAGCATAAGTACGCAGTTTAAATGTAAATACACAGTTTAATTTTCAAAAACATCTCTATTTCAAGCTATTCAGTTTAATCAAACTGTTATATTTTAGGTAATTTAATTTAGCATAAGTTCGTTGTCTAGTTCTATTTAACCCATAGATGGGGCCCTAACAGGTACTAACACACCGGGCCAGAGTGGACCTGGAAGCGATAGCAATTAAGAGGTGCCCTGAATTCTGTAAAGCTTCAGCATTACTTGAGCCTCACCATCAGATTGTTTAGTATCATATCCAAGACATTCTTTGTGGGAGGAGTTTTACCCCCAGCAGAGGTGCAGTCGGTGTATTCTACAGCCCCAGCTGACTGGGCCCATTGATGTAAGTAATCCTTATGGCATTATTTCATGATGCTAAAAATATATTCATTTTCTTTCTTGAGACTTTTCTTTCTTTACTATATGCAATCTCCCTAATTTGTCTGGGAGCGAGGCCAATAAAGAGGTGCCCCGCATTCACCAAAGCTCCAACATTACTGGAACCTCACCATTAGATTGTTTAGGGTCATATCCTGGACACTAGTTGAGGGATCTTACCCTTCTGCAGAGGTGTAATCGGTGTATTCTACTGCGCCAGCAGACTGGGCAAGCGAAATATCAAATGTCTAACGCCTTTTTTTTTTTCCATGTAATTGTTCCACTGCTTTGAATTCAACCATTGGTGCAGATATGGAAGAGTTGAATAAGTTTTTTTTCGCTTTATATTCTCTTTTGGTAGCACCATAAATAACGAAAGTGGGTGTCTTCGCGGTGTAATGGTTAAAGCGAGGGACTGCAGAATCGTCGTAAGCGAGTTCATATTTCAGTCGCGTTATTATGTTCACTTTCGGGCAAATACCCTTGGGAAAGGTATGAACCCCCTTATCCTCCCAGCTATGGGTTGAATAGCACCACTACTGTTCTTCTGGGAGAATGGCTTTGGCATTAAATAACATACAAAGGTTGATATGCCATTAAACAAAGAAACGAAACGAAACGATAAATAACAAAAGACAAAGAAATAAACACAATACTAACAAAGTATTAGCAATATTAGTAGTAATAATGGCTAGAAAGAAAGAGATTATCGTTAAGATTATCATGAAGTGAGTTGAAGGATTATAAGGACAATGATCAATCTAATACCGTTAAAGAATCATGAAGATAGTTTTAATTTTGGCCAGAGTAGAAATAAGAAACGAAAGATATTGATTAGTATCGTTATTATATATTAATAATAATGAGTTGAAATTATAACAAAGAATATAAAAAAAGATAAAAATCAATTAACGATAAAGATGATGAAAGCAACGATACTTATGATGAAGAAATACGACAAAGATGCTTCATAATTATTAATCATAAATCATAAATCTCTTTTCTGTTGTATTCTTGCTTAAATCTATCGTTATTGCTTTGTTTAATACGATACTGAGCAGTCCGCCCATGAAAGCAAGGATATTGCCTCAAGCGTAGAACAGAGAAAGAGAAAAAAAGACGGAAAACAATTATTTTGACTGACTCATAAGAAAGTATAGAACATAAATGCACCTTTTTCCTTGTTTCAAATAATCCTTTTTAATATACTTTTCGTGTGTGTATGTGTGTGTGTATGTGTGTGTGTGTGTATGTGAGTGTGTATGTGTGTGTATATGTGTATATGTATATGCATGTGTGTATATATGTGTGTGTGCATCTGTACGTGTATGTATGTGTGTATGTGTGTGTGTATGTGTATAAGCGTGTATATGTGTGTGTATGTGTATGTGAGTGTGTATGTGTGTGTATATGTGTATATGTATGTGTATGTGTATATGTATATGCATGTGTGTTTATATGTGTGTGTGCATGTGTACGTGTATGTATGTGTGTGTATGTGTATAAGTGTGTATGTGTGTATATGTGTGTGTATGTATGTGTGTGTGTATATGTGTATGTATATGTGTATGTATGTATGTGTATACGTGTGTGTGTGGGGTGTTACAAGTTACTTTAAGTACGTTGGGAAGTGATTTTTAATGTACCAAATAGCCTTTATTTTCATTTAAAGAAATTAAGTGATTATACATGAAAAACAAAAATATACGAATAACCCCCCGCAAAAAAAAAAAACAATGGAATATAATAATAAAATTACTTTCATTATCTGAGACGACCGTGGTGTAATGCGTATCGTCGTAGGAAATGGACACGGCGACACGGGTTCAAATCCTGGACGATACTGATTGCATTTCACATAGCACTAATACCCTTGGGAAAGGTATGAATCCAATTATTCTCCCTCCAGCTATGGGTAAATAGTAGGACAGACTGAGTTCTTCAAGCTTGTTGTGGCAACTAGTCTAAGAGAAGGAAAACTCTGAATTCAAACCTGTTAAACTCCGCTTAAAAATTGACCTTGTGTCATATACTGCCCGAGCGGAGGGGTTGGGTAAATAGGATTATCTGAGACGACAAAGTGGCAGCTAAAAATATAGCCTGTAATTGAAATACATATGATAAAGAGCTGGGAAAGAGGAAAAAACTTAACAGCTGATTTTTAAGGAAAGAAGACCTTATTTAATTGAAATATTTATGCAAAATCTTTGCGCTGAATTTAAAGAATACAGACAGATGGCATCTTGGTCTGGCTCAAAATCAGTGAATTAATTAATATCTATACGACTACTTCTGCCTCGGGTGGTGTAAATAGTTAGCAAGCTAGGCTAGTAAACCTACACGAGTGAGTTCGAGTCTCATTGTGTGCCCCATTCATACGACCTTGGGCCACATCTAAGCAAAAAACTTCGTAAATTACTACTACTTGAGTGTTCGCCAATGCTCAGGGAGATTGGGGTTCAATCCCAGGTCGAGTCACACAAAAGACTTAAAAAATTGAACTTGATGCCGCCTTGCTTAACACTCAGCATAACAAGGTACGTATCAAGGGTAAAGAGGGAGAATCCAAGGAACTGCGCAGCGTCCTCCCCGACATCTCGGTGTAGTAGCTATTGAAAAGGAAGCCTTCGGGTCACCCTCGACTATAGTCGCTAACTTTACTTTACTTACTTATACCGGGACATTGGCCCAGCGGTTAGGGTGTTCGCCAATGGCCCGGGAGACCTGGGTTCAATCCCAGGTCGAGTCATACCAAAGACTTTAAAAATGGAACTTGATACCACCTTGCTTAACACTCAGCATTATAAGGTACGGTTCAAGGGTAAAGTTGAGCAATCCTGGGAATGGAGTAGCGCCCTCCCCTACACCTTGGTGTAGTAGCTATCGAAAAGGGAGCCTTCGGGTCACCCTCGACTATGGTCGCTAACTTTACTTACTACTGCCTCGGGTGGTGTAATGGTTAGCAAGTTAGACAAGCAAACTTTCACGAATGAATTCGAGTCTCACTGGGTTCTCCATTCATTCGGGTTTTGTGCCACATCAAAGCAAAAAAAAAATGCTGTTAAGGAAGATATGTGGAAAAACTGAAACTTTACCATAATGATAAATGGTATATGCACTAAGCAGGATCTGTTCGCATAAAATTCTCTGGGGTTTAGAAATACAAACGGATCCCACGATCTCGGCCAGAAGACAAGATCTTGTCTTAATTAACAAAAAGAACAAAAAATACAATCTATTGGGTTTTGCCATTCCATCGGAGCGCTGAAGGAAGCCCAAAAGCTGGATAAATACTTACACTTTGCCAAATAACTGAGAAAGTTGTGAAGTATGAATGTGACAATCAAGCTAATCATGGGTGGGGTCTTTGAATCAGTCTACAAGAACCTAGAAACGTGACAGAATAAACTAGATATTAGCGGAAGAATTGAAACCCTGAAGATTATTAACCATTATTAAAATCGGCTAGGATACTTCGAAGAGTCTTGGAGATCCAAGGAGACTTGATGTCACTCAGGGACCCGTAAAAAAAAAAAATCAGTAAGATCTAGTGTAAAAACTCGCAAAAAGTAAAATTACTGGGTGGGCAAGGTGATCCACTGAGAATTGTGCAAGAAGTTTAAATTTGACCATACGAACAAATGGTATATGCACAACCCTGAATCAATCCTAGAAAATGAGACGTACAAAATTTTTTTGGATTTTGAGATACAAACGAATCATCTAATCTCGGCCAGACCACCAGACTAAGTGATCATCTACAAAAAAAAAAAAAAAAAAAAATGAAAAGAAAAATAGAACCTGCTGAATTGTGGACTTTGCCGTTTCAGCTGACCACTGGGTAAAACTGAAAGAAAACTAAAGGAGAGAAAAGTACCAAGACCTTTCATGAGGACTGACAATTCTATGGAACATGGAAGTGACGGTGATACAAATTGTAATTGGTGCATATAGTACAGTCGCCAAAGGATTGCTACAAGGACTGGAGAAATTGGAATATAAGAGGATGAGAGGAGGCCATCCAAACTACAGCATTGTTGAGATCAGCAAGAATACTAAGATGAGTTCAGGAGACTTGAAGAGACTTGCTTTCACTTAGACTCCAATGGAAAACCATCAGCTAACACTGGAATTAAAAAACCCTCAAATGAGTTAAATGATAATGATATAACTGCATTCATACTGTGTGCTCAACGATTCCATTTCACAAAATAAACGGGTTTTAGTTTTACAAGTTGCCACACAATCAACCCATGAAATAATCTTACTTGAAGTTTTTGTGTTCCAATGAAAGTAGAAAAGTATTCCGATGTCACTAATTCCGATTCCAGTGACAGGAAAGACGTCAATGTACTCCATAGTAATAAATAAGATTAGAGTTTTGGCAAGGGTAAAACATGTCGTATCCTCAAGTGAAGAAGTGAAAAAGATAAAACAAGAAAGAAAGCCCAGGCAAGTGAATTGTATATTAAAAATCTTGGGATTTTCCTGGCACATTTCTCTTAAATGGCTTGGCAAATCAGACGCTAATTAAAAGTAATATAAATATGACTCTGTCTTATGGAATGGTTTTGTTTTGTTTGGTTTCTTTGTTTAATAGCATATCAACCTTTGTTAGGTTATTTAATGCTGAAGATATTCTCCTGGAAGAACAGTAGTGGTGTTATTTAACCCATAGCTAGGAGGATAAGAGGGTTGATACCTTTCCCAAGGGTATTTTGCCCGAAAGTGAACGTAATAACGCGACTGGAGTACGAACTCGCTCACTACGATTCCGCTGGTCATCGCTTTAACCATTCCACCACCAGGACTCCCCCTGTATTATGGAATAGGTTTTTAGATAGCAAAAGTCAACTGTGAAACACTAAGCGAATGCAACAAATTAGCACAGAAGGAGTATAAGGCGAGACATGACTGGGTCGGCAAGGTGATCCACTGGGAAATGTGCTGGAAATTTCAATTCGACCATACAAACAAATAGTATTTGCACAACCCGGCACCTGTCCAAGAAAATGACTCGCATAAACTCCTATGGGACTTTAACGTACAAACGGATCACCTAATCCCGGCCAGAATACCAGACCTCATAATAATCAACAACAAAAAAAGAGAATCTGCAAGATTTTGATGTCCCGGCGGACCACAGAATAAATCTGAAGGAAAGTGAAAAGAAGGATAAGTACCTCGACCTTGCTAGAGAATTGAAAAGGCTGTGGAACATGAAAGTAACGATTGTGCCAATTGCGATTGGTGCGTTAGGCACAATAACTAAAGGATTATTAAAAGGCCTGGAGGACTTGGAAGTTGGCGGATGGGTAGAGACTATCTAAACGACAGCATTGCTAAGAACGGCCAGAATCCTGAGACGAGTCCTGGAGACTTGAGGAGACTTGCTGTCACTCAAACTCCAGAGAAAAACCATCAGCTAACACTGATATGAAAAACTCTAAAGGAGTAAATAATAATAATCGACCAGAATACTAAGAAGAGCCCTGAAGACACCAGTGGAAAATCATCAGCTCACGCTAGTGTGAAAAACTCTCAAATGAATAAAACATTTATATGAATTTTTAAAAATTAGTCATTTTGTAACAATTAGACGTCGAATAGATTAATCGTTACTTGAAGTGACAAGTTACTTTCTCAACATAATTAAGATACATACGTTTTAAATATCAAGTTTGATATTAAGTCAAATCATTACTTTAAGCCGGGGCCAATCATTAGTTTGTCTGGAGGGAATTATAGTTTAATACCTTATATGAGTGAACATCTTAGTGCCTACACTACGCCCAAGACGTGATTTAAACGAGACTATTTGTGTTCGACAGAGAATATACCTTTTCGAATAATGATTAATCCTTCGCTCAATCCATAAACGTTGCCTTTATTCCTGAAGATTTTTCTAACTGGAATATGAATGCTTGCCAAATTATATTTGTCACGCCAACAGTTAAAAGGGATTTCATTTCTGTATATATATGTATTTTATGAATATCACTTTGGTATTTTCCAATGAATATTTCATAAACAGGGGCATTTTGTTGCATAGATAAATACACCTATTAAATTATATCAGTAAGATCATTTAGTATCTCAAAATCGTTTGTTTTTTTTAAATGTCTTCAGAAATATGATTCTTTTTAACTAAATTGTTATAAGGCCCTGAAGATTTTTCTAACTGGAATATGAATGCTTGCCAAATTATATTTGTCACGCCAACAGTTAAAAGGGATTTCATTTCTGTATATATATGTATTTTATGAATATCACTTTGGTATTTTCCAATGAATATTTCATAAACAGGGGCATTTTGTTGCATAGATAAATACACCTATTAAATTATATCAGTAAGATCATTTAGTATCTCAGAATCGTTTGTTTTTTTAAATGTCTTCAGAAATATGATTCTTTTTAACTAAATTGTTATAAGGCCCTGAAGATTTTTCTAACTGGAATATGAATGCTTGCCAAATTATATTTGTCACGCCAACAGTTAAAAGGGATTTCATTTCTGTATATATATGTATTTTATGAATATCACTTTGGTATTTTCCAATGAATATTTCATAAATAGGGGCATTTTGTTGCATAGATAAATACACCTATTAAATTATATCAGTAAGATCATTTAGTATCTCAGAATCGTTTGTTTTTTTAAATGTCTTCAGAAATATGATTCTTTTTAACTAAATTGTTATAAGGCCCTGAAGATTTTTCTAACTGGAATATGAATGCTTGCCAAATTATATTTGTCACGCCAACAGTTAAAAGGGATTTCATTTCTGTATATATATGTATTTTATGAATATCACTTTGGTATTTTCCAATGAATATTTCATAAACAGGGGCATTTTGTTGCATAGATAAATACACCTATTAAATTATATCAGTAAGATCATTTAGTATCTCAGAATCGTTTGTTTTTTTAAATGTCTTCAGAAATATGATTCTTTTTAACTAAATTGTTATAAGGCCCTGAAGATTTTTCTAACTGGAATATGAATGCTTGCCAAATTATATTTGTCACGCCAACATTTAAAAAGGATTTCATTTCTGTATATATATATGTATTTTATGAATATCACTTTGGTATTTTCCAATGAATATTTCATAATTGTTAAATTGTTATTAGGCGTATTGAATGAGTCAAAATGTGAGAAATAACGAAACAAGAAACGGAAAATGCCGGAAAAATTCAAAATGAGGAAGTTAAAAAAATCTGTACAAAAACTCAAAAATCTTCCAAATTTTCTTGCTATATTTTATTAACCACAACATTTTTTAATAAAAAAGTTTTCTTCTAAACAAAAAATGCCTGAATTTAATTATTCTTAGTGAAACATTCTACAATAAAAAATGATATTATTAGGTTTTATTTTTTACCAAACTCTATGATATTGAAAGTCTTCAAACAGAAATATGAATATGTAAGTAAGTTGGCTGACAAGGACGACCCGAAGGCTCCCTTTTCAATAGTTACTACATCGAGGTGTAAAGAAGATGCTACTTTTTTCTCTGGATTGCTTCACTTACATTTCATCGGTAACCTTATAATACTGAATGTTCAGCAAGAAGATATCAAGTACCATCTTTTAAATGGCTTTTGTATGACTCGACCTGGGATTGAACTCCAGTCTACCGGACAATTAGCGAACACTCAAACCATTAAGTATATATATATATTAATGCAATTTTAGTTTTAGTTTTAGAGTTTAATGCTTCAGAATTTAGTCATGAATAATAAATAATAATATCCGCTTCGATTGTTGTATAATATTTCACAAGAAATGATAAAATCTTGATATATTTAGTTTCGAAGAAAATCAACATTTTTCCAAAAGAATTATTTGATACTTATTTACAGGTGACACTGTATAACCTAATTCATCTTTAACTCAGTCGGCTGGGGCTCTAGAATACGTCGGCTGCATCTGTGCAGAGGAGTAAAATCCCCCACTGTGTGTCCTGGATATGACATTAAACAATCTGATGGTGAGGCTCCAATAATACTGGAGCCTTGAGAATGCAGATTACTCCTTCATTGCCATCGTTCCCTAGTCCACTTTGACCCGGAGTGGAAGCCCCTGAAAAGGACTGTTTGACATTCAAACCATGTACAAACAAATGACGTATGCTAAATTGAATTGTTATAAATAGAACTCTTTAATAATTTAAGACAAATGACTGATATTTGATTGAATTGTTTGGAATACTTTTAACTATTTAACTTTCTTGATTTATACTAAATTGAGTTGATTGAAATAGAACTTTTTGATCATTTAACTGTGCGTATCTACAAAATGTGTTTACAGATAATATATCAATATGTATGTAAAACAGTATTTAGCATTAAATAAGCAACAATGGTTGATATGCCATAAAACCAAACCAAACCAAACCAAATAAAACCAAATCATATATATCTAATATATATGTATAAAGAGGATTTGACACTAAATAACCTATAATGGCTGATATGCTATAAAACCCAACCCAACCAAACCAAATCATATATATTTTATATATATGTATAAAGAGGGTTTAGCATCAAATAACCAACAATGGTTGATACGCCCTAAAACCGAACCAAAGCAAACCATATATATTTAATATATATGCATAAAGAGTATTTGGCATTAAATAACCTATAATGGTTGATATGGCATAAACCCAACCAAACCAAATCCTATATATTTAATATATATGTATAAAGAGGATTTAGCATTAAATAACCAACAATAGTTGATATGCCATAAAACCCAACCAAACCAAATTATATATATTTAATATATATGTATAAAGAGGAATTGGCATTAAACAACCTACAATGGTTGATATGCCATAAAACCCAACCAAATCATATATATTTAATATATATGTATAAAGAGGAATTGGCATTAAATAACCAACAATGGTTGATATGCCATAAAACCCAACCAAACCAAATTATATATATTCAATATATTTTGAGTATGAAATATATATTCAAATGTAATAGTTATTTTCGACAAGTTTCAATTAACAGGATTACTTTATGCCCCCAAGTAAACAATACATACATATTTGTTGTCACTGAGTGAAATGAAAAAGATCTATCCTTATAGGATGTATAAATAAAGACCAGAAAGGTGAATAATTGTATATGTCTTACCACTCACAACTGTCAATATCTGAGCACGATCGTTTCAAATGTTAATTTTCAAGAGAAGTAGGCTGACTCGATTAACAGTTGGAGCATCATAGTCTTCCCATGAACATTTTTTTCCATAATTGAAATTAAGCTAAGCTTATTAAACATTAGTGTTAGATGAAATTTCAAAGAGTGTGTACAGTGAAAATCATATATATATATATATATATATATATATATATATATGTGTGTGTGTGTGTGTGTGTGTGTGTGTGTGTGTGTGTGTGTGTGTGTGTGTGTGTGTTGGGTGTTTATGTGCGTTTGTGTGGGTCATTGCACAGAACGCACAGGTACTATACTCTAATCCTAGGCAGTAGTATCAATCTATGCATAAATAAGCTGAGCAATTTTGCAAGTGTCCGGTTTGTAGAATCAACCATATATATATATATATATATATATATATATATATATATATATATATATATATATATATATATATATATATATAAGATAAATAACAGTGGCCTTTGAAAGTACAAGTTGATTAATAATCAATTAATCAGAAGGAAAAGGAAAAGGTAGAAAGACGAAGTAAAATAAGTATGGGATTGATGCAAACTATATAAAAATGTCTTCTTACCTGGAAATAGGAATTGTTGTTGAAGGTAGTCGAGAAGCCGGCTTTTCCAGGTGAGTTATCATCAACTATTTAAGGTACATTAAATCAGCCACAATTACACAGTGCAGTGCTTTTCGTCCCCTTCGGATCCCTAGGCAAACTGGTCTGTTTGTGAATTTATTGATCTTTCAGAATGAAGTGGCAGCATCAGATCTTGCATGTGAAAGCGTAAACATGCTTTCGTTTACACTATTTTATTGTGTTTAGTTATCCTTCTCTTTCTCCACTCCCCCCTCTCTCTCTTTAAGGCACTTCATTGACTACCGCTGCGGTTGCTGGTGGAAAGTTCTTGGTTAAGCGAGTGTGTGTGTGTGAGTGTGTGTGTGTATATGAGAGAGAGAGAGAGAGAGAGAGAGAGAGAGAGAGAGAGAGAGAGAGAGAGAGAGAGAGAGAAACCCACTGAGATTAATAAAAAATATAAAAAATAGATAATTGCTCTAACGATCGCAGTAACAGATACTTTTATCAAATATAAATCATTTACATTATGTTTGTAAAATGTATCCCTTTGTTTATGTTACACATATGAACTAGAATCTAACATTTTTTTTAATATATTTTACACAAAATAAAAAAAAAATTAATGTCATCCTTAAACAGTTCATAGAAAAAAAAGTTACTTAAAAAACCTATTAGATTAAACCATAGATTTTCATGATTAAATTTAACGCAGCTGAATCAGTAATTATCAGTGATAAGGAAAGATTTGCTAATCTGTCCTATGTAGACGGTCAAACGGTTTCTTGTAGAGTCACTAAATTTGATTACAGCTCTGTTGGCTGGAGGTGTAGAATACACCAACTGCATCTCTGCAGAAGGGTAAGATCCCACCCCTATGAATGTCCTGTATATGATATTGAACAATTTCATGGCGAAGGTCCAGGATTAGAGATTTGGGGGATGGGGATTGCCTCTTCATTGCCATTACTCCTAGTTCCACTCTGGCCGGAGTGGTAACACCAATAGGGTCTTATGTATGGGTCAAATAGAACAAACTATGTGCAAACAAATGACTGATGCTAAATTGTGACTGCTATATACCAATGCCATTTAACTGTGTGCAAAAAAAAATTGTGACTGCTATATACCAATACCATTTAACTGTGTGCAAAAAAAATTGTGACGCTATATACCAATACCATTTAACTGTGTGCAAAAAATTGTGACTGCTATATACCAATACCATTTAACTGTGTGCAAAAAAAAATTGTGACTGCTATATACCAATACCATTTAACTGTGTGCAAAAAAAATTGTGACTGCTATATACCAATACCATTTAACTGTGTGCAAAAAAAAAAGCTGAGACTAGTTTAAGAATGCTATCATCAAATGTATTTACAAATCATAAACGTGTTCAATAAATATTTATAAAGAGGATTTGGCATACAATAATCTACGATAGTTGATATGCCATAAAACCCAACCAAACCTCATCATATATATTTGATATATATGCATATAAATAACTTGGCATTAAATTACCTACAATGGTCGTTATGCCATAAAACTCAACCGAACTGAATCATATATATTTAGTATATATGTATAAAGAGGACTTAGCATTAAATAACCTATAAGGGTTGATATGCATTGGTTTGCGAGATTTCAGTATAACAAAATTTGTTCTTCATGAAGAAAGAAGGAAACTATGTTGTCATGAGATGTAACTAATAAAATATAATTTTATTTTCTCAAATTCAAAAACAAACAAACAAACAAACAAAATCAAAACAAACAAAAACAAAAAAAAAACGAAAAAAAACAAAACAAAAAAAACGAATATACTTACGAAAATAAAGATTTAATGACTTTTTCTTTTTAAAATGATTCACCACATTTAAAAAAATATCATTAAATAAACATTATTAATCAAACATTATTAATCAAGCATTATTAATCAAACATTATTAATCAAACATTATGAATTATTTTTAAATGTAGTTGTACAAGCTGGAGATGATTATTTTGTTATAACTAATAAACCACACGAAAAGCAATATTTTTTCATTCAGGAATGTCATTTGCTCAGTCAGCTGGGGCAGTGGAATACACCGGCTGCTTCTCTGCAAAGATGTAAGTCTCCCCCAACGAGTGTCCTGGATATATGACATAAAACAATCTAATTCCCTTCGCTCCCCAGTCTTTTCTGGTCCGGTGCGGTATCTCCTGATAGGATCCTATCAAAAGGTAAGACAGAACTAAACTTTGTACTTATGCTAAACTTAATTGGTTGAAATGGAACTGTTTTCATATCCTAAACTGAATAGTTATAAATAGAACTGTTTTGACATTTAATTGAGTGTAACCAAAAACTATTCTTATACTAAACTGAATTGTTTGAAATATAACTGTTTATATGTACAAAAATGGATTTGACATTAAATAACCTGCAATGGTTGATGTGCCATAAAACCGAACTAAACTAAACTAAACTAAAGTTGAATTACCCCACTGTTCTGCATACCTTGATTCTTACGAAAGCAACACTTACGGTGTGGACAAATACTTCAGCTCATATACATACACACATGTGTGAGTATGTGTATTTCTTGTATATATATAAGTGTATGTGTGTCACTCTTTATATATATATATATATATATATATATATATATATATATATATATATATGAAATCTCACGTGTCTTGCCACACTGAAAAGACAGACTGTTTCCTTGTATCCCTACTCTTCAGTGTGGCTAGACAGGCGAGATGCTTCAAACTTGGATCGAAACCTGCCTGACTTTATGTCAGTCGGATATTTCACCCCAGACCTTCGTCATCCTCTGCATAATATATATATATATATATATATATATATATATATATATATATATGTATGTATGTGTGTGTGTGTGTGTGTGTATGTGTGTGTGTGTATTAAATAAAGTTGGTGTCAGACACGCGAGACGCTTCAAACTTGGATCGAAACCTGCCTGACTTTATGTCAGTCGGATATTTCACCCCAGACCTTCACCATCCTCTGCATAATATATATATATATATATATATATATATATATATATATATATGTATGTATGTATGTATGTGTGTGTGTGTGTGTGTATGTGTGTGTGTGTATTAAATAAAGTTGGTGTCAGACACGCGAGACGCTTCAAACTTGGATCGAAACCTGCCTGACTTTATGTCAGTCGGATATTTCACCCCAGACCTTCGCCATCCTCTGCATATATATATATATATATATATATATATATATATATATATATATATATATATATATATATATATATATATATTAAATAAAGTTGGTATCAGATAATTTAAAGATATTTTCAAGATTTAATGAACTGATGAGGAGTACCCGAAAACTAAATGATAAGGCTATTAAAATCCTAATACAAAAGACGAAAAATAGTGTCTACTTTAGGATTCTAGAAAACTTGTTAATAAATCCGTTGCCAAATGAGGAAAAAGTAATTATTCTACTCAGTATTTATGTTTTTTAAATTTAATCTCTTATATTAATGGACTTAACTCATCGCATTTCATTCTCATAGGTTGAATATTTTACGATGAAAACTTTCGTTCAAAACAAATATAATAGCTGCTACGCTTATTGATAGGTTATTACATATATGTATGTATGTATGTATGTATGTAAAAAGCAATTAATATATTCTCTATTTATATCCCCAATGTCAGTTTGTTTATATCTGTCATACACAGATCGTTCCTACCCCCGAGCACTCAGTACATTCAACATGAATTAGGGACCGATGCCTCTAAGTGCAGAATACTAACAGAAATGTTTACATCGCTAGTTTTTTTGACAACAGTCTCAATTTTCATAAGGCAGTCAGAACCAACACTTAATCTCTCTAATAAAATGTATTTTCTATTAACACATTGACAACATTTTCTCGACAGAACCCGACCAATAGTAATTACCTTTTACAATTTCTTGTTTGAAACGATCATTAAAAGACTGATCGTCGAAAACAAAATATGAAAACCAGAGTTTGTATCCAAATGGTCAAAGTGAAATCTTCTACTGTATTTGAATTATCGAATAAAAAGAATTCCATAAGTGTAATTGGAATAAACGATTTTCTATCAAGGCCATAACATAAAATAAAGTACACTCAATGTGCATAGCTATTGAACAAATGTATTATTTTTAACTACCCCCTCTTTCTGTTTTAATTCTTTATCTCTAATTACCTTGGCTACTTTTCTCCATTTCCCCTCTTTTCTTTCCCTTATTTTATATCAATTCCTTTATAATTCTTTATAGGGCAAAATGGAGTCTCTCTCTTTTTCTCCCATATTCTACAATCGAAACGTCTACGAGTTTTCTATTGCCCAGTCGGCTGGGGCTGTTGAATACACTGACTTCACCACTGCAGAGGGGTAAGACTCTCCCCTATGAGTGTCCTGGATAGGACACTAAACAATCTGATGGTACTATTTACCAACCCCTCCGCTCGGGCAGGATATGACACAAGGTCAATTTTTAAGCGGAGTTTAACAGGTTTGAATTCAGAGTTTTCCTTCTCCTAGACTAGTTGCCTCACCAAGGCTGAAGAACCTAGTCTGTCCTACTATTTACCCATAGCTGGAGGGAGAATAATTGGATTCATACCTTTCCCAAGGGTATTAGTGCAATGTGAAATGCAATCAGTCTCGTCCAGGATTTGAACTCGTATCGCCGTGTTCATTTCCTACGGCGATAACGACTACACCACGGGCACCTCCAATCTGATGGTGAAGTTCCAGTAATGCTGGGGCCTTGGGGAATACGGAGCACCCCTTCATTGCCATTCCTCCGTGGTTCACTCTGGCCCGGCGTGGTAGAACCTGATAGGGCCCTATCTATGGGTTAAATAGAACTTATGCTAAACTGAATTGTTTGATTAAACTGAATTGCTTGAAATAGAAACATTTTGACAATTAAACTGTACTTATATTTAAACTGCGTGCTTATGATAAACTGAATTATTTCGAATAGAACTGTTTTTGACATTGAAACTGTACTTACACTAAACTGATTTATTATATATAAGAGCTTGAATAGTTTGAAATAGAAATATTTTTGACAATTAAACTGTATACTCATGCTAAACTGAATTGTTTTAAATAGAACTGATTATTTACATAAAAATGGATTTGGCGTTAATAACCTACAAAGGTTGATATGCCATTAAACCCAACAAACCAAACCAAACCAAACTAAAGTTAGAATTTTCTAAGTTTTTTGTTTTGTCCAACTATTGACCGGGCCTCGGGTGGCGTAATAGTTAGCAAGCCAGTGTAGCAAACCTATACGAGTGAGTTCAAATTTCATTGCGTGTGCATTTCCTAATGCCTTATGCCACATCTTAGCAAAAAGCTCAGTAAATTACAACTATTGACCAGGTTTATCGCTGCTTAACTTATCTAATCTAACAAGTGCTTAACTTGACTATAAATCCGAATTAGCTGACTTGTTGACCATAGCTTATTTAAACACACCATTTTCTTCAGTCTTTTCTTTTCGTTCCGTTTTTATAACCCCACTCTGTAAAAAAAGGGAAATGAACTTTTTCTGGCACTTTAAAAAAATTGTCGGAAAGAATTTAATTTCACTTTTCAGAAAAAGCAACTCTAAATTGATTCCTTCAACCTGGAATAATCATCATCTTTCTAAATTCTTAGCAACATAACCGAAACCTTCAAAACAGAAACCACTGTCGCTGATTCCACCCTAATACACATTTTACACCCAAACGCTGTATATATTAACTCTTTTAATACTATTTTTCATTATTCTTAGATGGCTTACATAAGTTTTTGCCAGAAGAAACTTGCTTCTCCTCATCACACACACACACGTATATATATATATATATATATATATATATATATATATATATATATATATATATATATATATATATATATATATATATACAGACTTAAATTGGGAAATATAAACGTTACTTACTCTTGGTGGGCAGTCTTCTTCGATATCCCAGCTAGATCTATTTGTATATTAAAACGAAACATATCAAAATTAAAAGATTAATTCTAGCAGTCAATTTCATGTTTTTACAATCATCAGGCGCCAATGAAGGCTCTTCTGTCTTGAACACACTGTACCTCTTACCTCCTCTTCTCCCCCAATAGCATTTACCTCAAGTCCATTAGATCATAAAGAAATAAAGTCTCTAATATCATTCTAAAAATATAAGCAATAATAAGGTCTCTTACATTGCTATCTATATTAACAAATTCATCCTTTATATTCGAAAGATAAACACATCATTAAATAGATAAATAAATAGTATCCCGTACGTCCAATAAATAAATTTAAAAATAAATCCCTTAATCTAAAAATAAATTTTCATATAATAATCCAAAAATGTATAACTTCTATTCCTACTCTGATCTATCAATTTTTTAACGCCTGGTCAGCATTTAATCTTTGAATACATTTGGAAACAAATTAGGTTTTTTTTCTTTCTTTTAACAAAAGGGTTTGGATAGGTTTGGTTTGGTTTGTTTGGTTTTATGGCATATCAACCTTTGTAGGTTATTTAACGCCAAACCCATTGTTATGAAAATAATCTGTTCTATTGAAAACAGTTCAGTTTAGCATAAGTACACATTTTAATTGTCAAAAACATTTCCATTTCAAACTATTCAAGCAGTTATATGTAATAATTCAGTTAAGTGTAGATACAGTTCTATTTGAAATAATTCAGTTAAGCATAAGTACGCATTTTAAGTGTAAGTACAGTTCAATTGTCAGTTTAATTGTCAAAATGTTTTTATTTCAAGCTATTCAGTTTACTCAATTCATTTTAGCATAAGTATGCTGTTAGTTCTATTTAACCCATAGATTGGGCCCTATCAGATGCTACCACTTCGGGCCAGAGTGGACCTGGGAGCGATGGCAATGAAGGGGTACTCCGCATTCCCCAAAGCTCCAGCACTGCTGGAACCTTACCATCAGATTGTTTAGTGTCATATCCAGGACACTCGTTAGGGGGGGGGTCTTACCCCTCTGCAGAGGTGCAGTCAGTGTATTCTACAGCCCCAGCTGACTGGGCAAGGTTTTGGACAGGAAAAAAATGTGTGTGACTTCTCCTCCAAGAGCAATTTACGACTTGTTTAGCCCGTTCCACAATCGCAAGCTTTCCTAATTTTCCACTTTACTATTGGTAATTGGATCTTTTTATCTCTTTGTTCCGATTTTCATATGACAGTGTTGTGCTAATTCCATGACACAAACTCTTGAAACAGATTTTATGATTGTAAAAACGTTGTTTTCAAGTTTCTTCTACGACACTAATAAACATCATATTGGGATCAATTCCAATGACATTTTATCGCCTATTAAAAAGAAAAGAGGAAAAAAAACTGATTTCTGCAGGGACGAACTCATAAGAGATGTACTCTTATGGACCCCCACACATGGCCGTGCAGAAGCAGGACGACCAGCACGAACATACATTCAGCAGCTAAGTGAGGATACGGGATGTTGTCCTGAAGACCTACCTAGAGCGATGAACGATAGGGAGGAGTGGCGAGAGAGGGTCAGGGATATCCGTGCTACCAGCGCGATATGATGATGATGAGGATACCTCCGATCACCTGACTAAAAATAGGAATAAATCGTAAAGAAGAATTAAAAAGAATATTTTATCTTATAAAATGTCTCAAATGACCAATGAGAGTTTCTTTTTTGATGGATGTGAATTTATTTATTTATTTATATTCTATTACATTTATTTCGGTACGATAACAAGTAATATCCCCAACATTTACAAATTTTAATAGAAAATTTGATTATAATTAATTGCAAGCGAACTCATAAGCGATGTCCTCCTGTAGACCCGTTCACATGGACGAACCAGACATGCAGGACACTGCTGGAGAAGTAAGGACGAACTCTTAAGCGATGTCCTCCTGTAGACACGTTCACATGGACGAACCAGACATGCGGGACACTGCTGGAGAAGTAAGGACGAACACTTAAGCGATGTCCTCCTGTAGACACGTTCACATGGACGAGCCAGACATGCAGGACACTGCTGGAGAAGTAAGGACGAACTCTTAAGCGATGTCCTCCTGTAGACACGTTCACATGGACGAACCAGACATGCGGGACACTGCTGGAGAAGTAAGGACGAACTCTTAAGCGATGTCCTCCTGTAGACACGTTCACATGGACGAACCAGACATGCGGGACACTGCTGGAGAAGTAAGGACGAACTCTTAAGCGAATTCCTCCTGTAGACACGTTCACATGGACGAAACAGACATGCGGGACACTGCTGGAGAAGTAAGGACGAACTCTTAAGCGATGTCCTCCTGTAGACACGTTCACATGGACGAAACAGACATGCGGGACACTGCTGGAGAAGTAAGGACGAACTCTTAAGCGATGTCCTCCTGTAGACAAGTTCACATGGACGAACCAGACATGCGGGACACTGCTGGAGAAGTAAGGACGAACTCTTAAGCGATGTCCTCCTGTAGACACGTTCATATGGACGAAACAGACATGCGGGACACTGCTGGAGAAGTAAGGACGAACACTTAAGCGAGATACTCCTACAGACACGTTCACATGGACGAACCAGACAAGCAGGACACTGCTGGAGAAGTAAGGACGAACTCTTAAGCGAGATCCTCCTGTAGACACGTTCAGATGGACGAACCAGACATGCAGGACACTGCTGGTGAAGTAAGGACGAACTCTTAAGCGATGTCCTCCTGTAGACACGTTCACATGGACGAACCAGACATGCGGGACACTGCTGGAGAAGTAAGGACGAACTCATAAGCGATGTCCTCCTGTAGACACGTTCACATGGACGAACCAGACATGCGGGACACTGCTGGAGAAGTAAGGACGAACTCATAAGCGATGTCCTCCTGTAGACACGTTCACATGGACGAACCAGATATGCGGGACACTGCTGGAGAAGTAAGGACGAACTCTTAAGCGAGATCCTCCTGTAGACACGTTCAGATGGACGAACCAGACATGCGGGACACTGCTGGAGAAGTAAGGACGAACTCTTAAGCGATGTCCTCCTGTAGACTCGTTCACATTGACCAGCCAGATATGCAGGACACTGCTGGAAAAGTTCACATGGACGAACCAGACATGCGGGACACTGCTGGAGAAGTAAGGACGAACTCTTTAGCGATGTCCTCCTGTAGACACGTTCACATGGACGAAACAGACATGCGGGACACTGCTGGAGAAGTAAGGACGAACTCTTAAGCGATGTCCTCCTGTAGACAAGTTCACATGGACGAACCAGACATGCGGGACACTGCTGGAGAAGTAAGGACGAACTCTTAAGCGATGTACTCCTGTAGACACGTTCACATGGACGAACCAGACATGCGGGACACTGCTGGAGAAGTAAGGACGAACACTTAAGCGAGATACTCCTGCAGACACGTTCACATGGACGAACCAGACAAGCAGGACACTGCTGGAGAAGTAAGGACGAACTCTTAAGCGAGATCCTCCTGTAGACACGTTCAGATGGACGAACCAGACATGCAGGACACTGCTGGAGAAGTAAGGACGAACTCTTAAGCGATGTCCTCCTGTAGACAAGTTCACATTGACGAGCCAGACATGCGGGACACTGCTGGAGAAGTAAGGACGAACTCATAAGCGATGTCCTCCTGTAGACACGTTCACATGGACGAACCAGACATGCGGGACACTGCTGGAGAAGTAAGGACGAACTCATAAGCGATGTCCTCCTGTAGACACGTTCACATGGACGAACCAGATATGCGGGACACTGCTGGAGAAATAAGGACGAACTCTTAAGCGAGATCCTCCTGTAGACACGTTCAGATGGACGAACCAGACATGCAGGACACTGCTGGAGAAGTAAGGACGAACTCTTAAGCGATGTCCTCCTGTAGACACGTTCACATGGACGAGCCAGACATGCAGGACACTGGTGGAGAAGTAAGGACGAACTCTTAAGCGATGTCCTCCTGTAGACACGTTCACATGGACGAACCAGACATGCGGGACATTGCTGGGGAAGGAAGGACGAACACTTAAGCGAGATCCTCCTGTAGACACGTTCACATTGACCAGCCAGATATGCAGGACACTGCTGGAAAAGTTCACATGGACGAACCAGACATGCGGGACACTGCTGGAGAAGTAAGGACGAACTCTTTAGCAATGTCCTACCGTGGACCTGTTCACATGGACGGACCAGACATGAGGGACATTGCTGGTGAAGTAAGGACGAACTCTTAAGCGAGATCCTCCTGTAGACACGTACACATGGACGAACCAGACATGCGGGACACTGCTGGAGAAGTAAGGACGAACTCTTAAGCGATGTCCTCCTGTAGACACGTTCACATGGACGAACCAGTCATGCGGGACACTGCTGGAAAAGTAAGGACGAATTCTTAAGCGATGTCCTCCTGTAGACACGTTCACATGGACGAACCGGACATGCAGGACACTGCTGGAGAAGTAAGGACGAACTCTTAAGCGATGTCCGCCTGTAGACACGTTCACATGGACGAACCAGATATGCAGGACACTGCTGGAGAAGTAAGGACGAACTCTTAAGCGATGTCCTCCTGTAGACCCGTTCACATGGACAAACCAGACATGCGGGACACTGCTGGAGAAGTAAGGACGAACTCTTAAGCGAGATCCTCCTGTAGACACGTTCACATGGACGAACCAGATATGCAGGACACTGCTGGAGAAGTAAGGACGAACTCATAAGCGATGTCCTCCTGTAGACACGTTCACATGGACGAACCAGATATGCAGGACACTGCTGGAGAAGAAAGGACGAACTCGTAAGCGATGTCCTCCTGTAGACACGTTCACATGGACGAACCAGACATGCGGGACACTGCTAGAGAAGTAAGGCCGAACTCTTTAGTGATGTCCTACCGTGGACCCTTTCACATGGACGAGCCTGACATGAGGGACATTGCTGAAGAAGTAAGGACGAAGTCTTAAGCGATGTCTTCCTGTAGACCCTTCATATGGACGAACCAGATATGCAGGACACTGTTGGAGAAGTAAGGCCGAACTCTTTAGCGATGTCCTACCGTGGCCCCGTTCACATGGACGAACCAGACATGATGGACATTGCTGGAGAAGTAAGGACGAACTCATAAGCGATGTCCTTCTGTGGACCCCTTTACGTGGACGAGCAAAGGTTGGACGACCAGCTAGAACCTATATACAACAGCTCTGTGCCGATATAGGATGATGACGAAGACTCCGGGATGCGATGGACGATAGATACGTTTGGGGAGATAGGGTCAGGGAAATCAGTGCTAGCAGCGTTACATGATGATGTTTTCACTTCACATAATATAATGATAAGTTTGAATCTTTAATTAATTTCTGACTTTAGTTACGGTTTGGTTTGGCTTGATGGCATATCAACTACTGCAAGTTATTTTATACCTAATCAATTTATATACTTATAAACAGTTCTATTTCAAACAATTCAGTTTAGAATAAGCACACAGTTTAGTTCTATTTGATCCATAGACAGGACCCTGTAAGATTTTACCACTTCATGCCGGAATGGACCAAGGAGTAATCGCAATGAAGGGGTGCTCCGTATTCCCTAAAGCTCCAGTATTACTGGAACCTCACCACCAGATTGTTTAGTGTCATATCCAGGACACTTGTTGGACGGGGTGGGTCTTACTCCGAGCAGAGAAGCAGTCGGTGTATTCTACAGCTCCAGTCGACTGGGCAACCTTCGTTACTGAATTGGCAGTTTTAATGTTGACCAATAGATTTTTTCAAAATCTTTTTTCTTCGTTATTATTTGATGACGTTTATTAGGAACAAAACTATTGTATAACTCGGTGCACAGGAAGTTCAATGAGTTAGATCAGACCAGTTGGAGAGAAGATGCTGGAATGAGGAACATGTCCCAGAGAGGCTGGACCCCCAGGACCCTGGTTGAGCAGCCCAGGAAAACGGGAAAGAAACGCTGTTATGGCCATAAGAGTGGGGGTCAATATGTAGCTGTTCTGTTCGGTCTCAAACTCCTTCTGACAGTAAAACCTTTAGTAACCCTTTCGAACCCTTTCAAATAAAGTGAGAGGGGTATTTTTCTTAAGAACTGTGTCGCTCGTCTTTATGGTGTCGTCGTTATGATTCTGCATGCATATGTATATGTGTATGTATAGTTGTTCATGGCTATACAACAATAGTACATGCATGAAACTCTAATACCCTTCGAAGTAATCTCCTCCGGTTGCAATGCACTTGTACCGTTCCAACAACTTCTGGAAGGCCCCATGGAAGTCCTCTTGTGTGGGCGTGTCACTGACATTCGTCACAGCCCCTTTCATCTCCTCAATTGTCTCATAACGACAGCCTCTGAGCTTAAGGAATAAGCAAAAGTTACAGGGAGCAAGGTCTATACTATAGAGAGGCTGAGGAACTGTCTTGATGCCCATCTTGGTCAAATAGTCTGTGACCAAGACAGAGTCGTGGACTGGTGCATTGTCCTGGTGGAAATGCCACTGACCCGATTTGAAGAATGCTGGCCTCTTCCCTAGGAATCCCTTCCTGAACTCCCTTAAAACCTCAACATAGTAACCCTAAGCCTAACCCTTTGGCCAATCAACTCTGGTCTATTGACTTCCTTACTCCTCCCACATCTCTCATCATCCCTCACAGACTCCCTGCCTTCCTTGAATCTCTTATGCCACTCAAAAACTGATGCTCGATTCATGCAAGATGGCCGAAAAGCAGTGTGAAGCATTCCATACGTTTCTGTGGCATTTTTTCCAAGTTTAAAACACGATTTTATTGCATATCGTTCTTGTAAAGTGTCCTCACGTCCAGATTGGATTTTTGAAATTCACCAGCTGTGACAATCAGGTTTTAGTAGGATGTATTCCAATTGCTGCTGTAGCTGTTCATTTGAACCTGAAATCATAAAAATTGGCAAGTCATCTCATAAGATGTATAGCAATAACATACTGAATTTTCAAGAGTCTACGTCAATTTTAAATGCCTGTACGAAAAAAGTCTGGAAACTTATTGAAGGCACCACGTAAGCTCATATATACATTGATGTAGGGTAAAGAACAAGTCTTGAAAATCTAAAGTTGATGTGACCCATATGATTCCTATTAACTCTGCTTACAGGGTGTCTCAATATACATTGGACTCATGTGATTGCTAATAATTGTAATATAGGGTGTCTCAATATACATTTGATCCATATAACTGCTAATAACTCTACTCATATAGGATGTCTCAATATACATGGGACACAAACGACTGCTAATAACTCCACTATTACATGATGTCAATATGCAATAACCAATGTGACTGCTAATAACTCTACTAATGTAGGGCGTCTCAATATACACGGGACTCATGTGACTGCTAGTAACTTTACAAATAATAATGTATTCTTTTTATTTCAGATTTGAAAAAGTATACTATAGCAACTAAGGAGGTGCCTGTGGTGTAATGGTTATCGTCGTAGGAAATGGATACGACGATACGAGTTCAAATCCTGGACGAGACTGATTGCATTTCACATAGCACTAATACCCTTGGGAAAGGTATGAATCCAATTATTCTCCCTCCAGCTATGGGTAAATAGTAGGACAGACTGAATTCTTCAGCCTTGGTGAGGCAACTAGTCTAGGAGAAGGAAAACTCTGAATTCAAACGTGTTAAACTTAAAAATTGACCTTGTGTCATATCCTGCCCGATCGGAGGGGTTGGTAAATATGATAAATATGATACTATAGCAAGTATTAATCCTTGATCACAATGCCTTGGACAAAAGAGGAAAAAACATTTTGTCACTACTTATTTGGAGACCCTTCAATCATTCCAAAACTACACAATTGGTCTCCGGCTTCTAATGTCTAAGGATTATATATCGAAATCTACTATTCTCTTTATGTTATCTTAAACAAATATCTAAAAAAAAAAAACTCCTAAAAACGAATTGTGTTTGTTATGATTTTTCCAACTTTTATTTTTAAGGTTCATTTATTATTTCCCACAATCCAATGGCAGCCCAGTCGGCTGGGGCTGTAGAATACACTGATTGAATCTCTGTAGAGGGGTTAGACTACCAACAACGAGTGTCCTGAATATGACACTAAACAATCTGATGGTGGGGATTCAGTTATGCTGGAGCTTTGAAAAATGTAGAGTACCCCTTCATTGCCATCGCTCCCAGGCCCACTCTGGCTCGGAGTGGTAGCACCCGATAGAGTCTAATTTATGAATCAAATAGAACTGTTTGACAAAATAGATGCAAACCATTAATATGATAATGATTTATTACTGAGACAAAAACTTTCAATAGTTGCGTGTCCTGGAAGCTGAAATAATATAAATTAAAAAAAGAAACCTTATTTGATGTCTCAAGCTCAAAGAATGTATTTTTTACTGGACGTGTTTCAAATGACCGCCATTGCACTTGTCTTAGTAATGAATCATTCTTATATAAATGAGTCGCATCTATTTTGAGACAGCCTGTATCTATATTTACACATGTACGTAATATATAATGGAAAAGGAGATACATTTACTCGTTCTATTTGTGAACATCATGTCTCAGCACATTTGAACCAACTATTCGTCAGTCTCAGGACAGTTCTTTTGCCTTTCGTCTTCATCGTCAGTCAAAACAGCCAATCCATTTGGAGCAGACGAGAAAGCATGAAGTAGAGGTTGGTTTTTTTTAGACAAAATTAGAACACATTTTCAATGTGTGACTTAATTATAGAATTCCATTGGACATATTTAACAGTTCAACATTTAAGTAACTCGTTATCCGAGTTCTCTCTCAACCACTCTTTCTCTTTTTCCAAATTTAAAAAAAAAATGAATTTAAATTTTTATACGGATTATTCATTCACCATTATTCTTTTCTGGATGTTCTTTTGAGATGAGAGCGTTGTATTAATAAATTAGAAATAAGTTAATTTGTTCAAAAGAATGACCCATCAGAAATCTAATTTTCTGTCTATTGCACACACACACACACACACACACAGACTCAAATACACACCCACACACACACACACACACACACACACACACAGACTCAAATACACATCCACCCACACACACACACACATTCAAACATACCCAGAGAGACTCAAACACACATACTCACAGACTCTCAGACTCCCTCTCTCTCTCTCACACACACACACACACACACACAGAGACTCAAATACACACCAACCCCCCCCACACACAGAGACTCAAATACACAACACACACACACACACACACACACACACACACACACACACACACACATTCAAACATACTCAGAGAGACTCAAACACACATAGTCACAGACTCTCGGACTCTCTCTCTCTCACACACACACACACACACACACAAACTCTCTCCCTCTCTCTCTCTCTCTCTCTCTCTCTCTCACACACACACACACAGATACATACACACACTGACTCAAACACACACACGCATACACACATACTCAAACACACACGCACACACACACACACAGAGACTCAAAGACACACATACATACAGACTCAAACACACAGAGATTAAAATACACACGCGCACAGAAACTAGAACACACACGCGCACCCACAGACTCAAATACACACACACACCTAGGTGTTCAAACACAAACATACACACACAGACCCAAGCACACACACAGAGGCTCAAACACATACACACACACACACTCAAACATACACGCACTCAAACTCACACACACACACACACACACACCTACTCACAGACTCACGCATACGGACATACGCAGAGACTCACACACACACACACACACACACACACACACACACACACACACACAAACAAACTTAAACACACACGCGCACACACACACACACACACACACACATACAAACAAACTTAAACACACACGCGCACACACACATAGACTCAAACACACACACACAGGCTCACAGACTCAAACACACACACACACACGTACAGACTAAAATACACACTCGCACACACAGAGAGACTCAAACAAACACACACAGACAGACTCAAACACACACGCACAGGCTCACAGACTCAAACACACACACACACACGTACAGACTAAAATACACACTCGCACACACAGAGAGACTCAAACACACACACACACACACACACACACACAGACTCCAACATACACACAGAGACTCAAACACACACATACATACAGACTCAAACACACAGAGATTAAAATACACACGCGCACAGAAACTAGAACACACACGCGCACCCACAGACTCAAATACACACACACACCTAGGTGTTCAAACACAAACATACACACACAGACCCAAGCACACACACAGAGGCTCAAACACATACACACACACACACTCAAACATACACGCACTCAAACTCACACACACACACACACACACACCTACTCACAGACTCACGCATACGGACATACGCAGAGACTCACACACACACACACACACACACACACACACACACACACACACACACACACACACACACACAACAAACTTAAACACACACGCGCACACACACACACACACACACACACATACAAACAAACTTAAACACACACGCGCACACACACATAGACTCAAACACACACACACAGGCTCACAGACTCAAACACACACACACACACGTACAGACTAAAATACACACTCGCACACACAGAGAGACTCAAACAAACACACACAGACAGACTCAAACACACACGCACAGGCTCACAGACTCAAACACACACACACACACGTACAGACTAAAATACACACTCGCACACACAGAGAGACTCAAACACACACACACACACACACACACACACAGACTCCAACATACACACAGTGACTCAAACGCACACACATATAGAGGCTTAAACACATACACACACACACTCAGACTCACACACACACACAGAAACAAGCATACACACACTCAAACACACACGCACACACTCACAGACTTAAAACACACACATACACACACGCACACACAGACATATACACAGACTCAAAAAAAACACACACTCAGACTCAAATACATACAGAGAGACTCAAAAACACACACACACACACACACACACACACACACCAACACCAACACCAACACACCCACACCACACACACACACACACACACAGAGCGTGCATACTTTTGTCAGTTAATTTCTTTCAGAAAGAGATTAAGAAAAAATTAACCAGAGATTTGATGGCATTTATAAATAGACATTTTGATTATTTGTTACTGATGTTTACAAGTAGAAAAGTATTTACGTGTATCTTGATACAACATATGACGGTTTCCTTCTTTGACTGACGGACTGACTCCCTTACATTCTCATCCTGGACATTTTATCATTTGTTTTAGGTGCCCGTGGTGTAATGGTCATCGTCGCAGGCTATGGACACGGCGACACGAGTTCAAATCCTGACTGATAGCATTCACATAGCACTAATACCCTTGGGAAAGGTATGAATCCAATTATTCTCCCTCCAGCTATGGGTAAATAGTAGGGCAGACTAGGTTCTTCAGCCTTGGTGAGGCAACTAGTCTAGGAGAAGGAAAACTCTGAATTCAAACCTGTTAAACTCCGCTTAAAAATTGACCTTGTGTCATATCCTGTTCGAGCGGAGGGGTTGGATAAATAGGATCATTTGTTTTCCACTTCGGTCATCTAGTGAGTGTGTGTGTGTGTTTACATGAACTAACATGCATTCATATTTAGATGTATGAAAATATTTATAATCAGCACGCTATTACAACTGGGTAGTTTAATTCACAAAGCTTTTTGCTTATTTGTGGCACAAGGCCGCATAAATGAGGCATCCAGTGAGACTCGAACTCAGCCGTGAAGGTTTTCTTGTCTAGATTGCTAACAATTAGATCACCCGAAGTGCCCATCTTGCAACGTGTAGAAATCTACTTAGCTTTTTGCTTAGATGTAGCCCCAGGCCGTACGAATGAGGCACCCGGGGAGACTCGAACTCACTGATGATTTGCCAGTGTAGCTTGGTAACTCTTACACCACCCGAAGCACCTTTTACAACTGGGGAGTTAGTTCAATCCTCGATGTGGTTTCCATATTTTACGTTGCACATGTGTGTGAACACTTCTTCCTCGATTTCTTTTTGTTCTATATTTTGATGTTGGTTTGTTGGTTTGTTGGTTTTATAGCGTATCAACCTTTGTAGGTTATTTAACGCCAAATCCATTTTTATGTAAATAATCTGTTCTATTGAAAACAATTCAGTTTAGCATAAGTACACAGTTTAATTGTCAAAAACATTTCCATTTCAAACTATTCAAGCAGTTATATGTAACAATCCAGTTAAGTGTAAATACAGTTTCAAGCTATTCAGTTTACTCAAACAATTCATTTTAGCATAAGTATGCTGTTAGTTCTATTTAACCCATAGATAGGGCCCTATCAAGTGCTACCAATCCGGGCCAGAGTGGACATGGGAACAATGGCAATGAAGGGGTACTCCGCATTCCCCCAAAACTCCAGCACTGCTGGAACCTCACCATCAGATTGTTTAGGACACTCGTTGTGGGGGAGTCTTACCCCTCTGCTGAGAACCAGTCGGTGTATTCTACAGCCCCGGCCGACTGGGCAACTATATTTTGATTATGTATTGTGTCAGTTTGTTCATAGACAACTAGTTCGTTATATGTCGATGTATCACCAATATTTTTTTCCTTTAGTTCTCAGATTCTTATGAAGAATAAATCTGAAGTTGTAATTGAGCTTTTATATCTTAAAAACACATTTGATTCACCAAAGATTCCCCCCACCCCCACCCCCCTCTCTCTCTATCCCGAAGCGACCAACTTCTGACATCTGGCTTCCATTCCAAGAAACAGTGCCATACTTAAGAACTATATTTTGGGTTCGTAGTTACACAGATTCAAATCTTACCCAGTCAGCTGGGGCTGTACAATACACCGACCACATCTCACAAGAAGGTTAAGACGAGTGTCCTGCATATGACGCTAAACAATCTGATGGTGAGGTTCCAGTAATGCTGGAGTTTTGGAGTATTCGGAGCACCGCTTCATTGCCATCGCTCCCAGTTTCACTCTGGCCCGGAGTGATAGCATCAGATAGGGCCCTAAGTATGGGTCCATCAGAACTAAATTGCGTATTTATACGAAACTGGATTGTTTGAATTAAAACTGTTTGAGTAAACTGAATAGCTTGAAATAGAAATGTTTTTCACAATTAAACTGTGTACTCATGCTAAACTGAATTGTGTGAAAGAGAACTGTTTATTTGTATAAAAAATTGAGTTGGTATTAAATAACCTGCAAAGATTGATATGCCATAAAAATCAACCAACCAACCAACCAACCAACCAACCAGATTCGAATCACAGAAAATTACTCAACATGTTCGTATGCCTCATTTTGTAATAGGCAGTAAATACTATAACAAAGAATACAAATCTATAGATTGAATAAAATCTAACTTAGTCAAAACCTAGTTTTGCTCAAATTCAATACCAATGTGAGTTAGGGAGTCTCCGTGGCATAATCGAAACTGAGCCAAACCGAACGAACCAAATTACGGCAGCATTACCATCTTAATCTGGATACTCATACTTTTCACTAGTTTTCTTGGTTTAGTTTCTTTGTTTTAATGGAACATCAACCTTCATGGGTTATTTAATACCAAAGCCATTCTTGTAGAAGAACAGCAGTGGTATTATTTAACCCATAGCTGGGAGATGACTGATGGATACTGACTTGAAGGTCCCTTTGTCATACCACGTAGATTGCGCGGGTGGCATAACAAGAAATGCAACTGTTGCCTAAAGTAAACAAGACGCAAATTCCCGGCGGAAATGCTAAATAGTAAGACAGGAAGTGCACATAAAATAAACAGGACGCAGGTTGATACTGCGGAAGTGTCACATAAGTTGCGTGGGTGGCATACTTAAAAGAGGCGTGTTCATGTGCAACGTGTAGCTGGCAGGTGTGACCACAAAGATTTGCGTGGGCGTCTGAAATATCATATAACCAGTGGAGAGCAGAGACTAGGGAGGACCTGCTAAAGGCAACTACTAGACGCCATGTCGCTTTGGACTGGCCTGGCGCCAGACTGCCTAGGGTTGAGAGAAAAGCCTGGGAGGTACGAGACTCACGAAAGTAGAGAAATGAGGAGAACTTAGGATGTTTCGGTGCCTTGAGATGGCCCTGTACGAGATTCGCGAAAATAGAAAAGCGAGAAGAAACTAAAATGATTCGATGCCTTGAGTTGGCCTGGTCGCCAAATTTTCTTACTTACTTTATATTCGTGTGATGAAGGACTTTTTATGACAAATGTTTCACTTCAAAAACAAGAGGTCGTTTATTACAACGAATATATTTTTAAAACATTTAATTTTACCTTGTTTCGAGGCATAACCTTGCCATAATTTCGACCTTAAGTGTCTCAGAGAACACGTATCACTGAAGTTTCGTAGAGGAGGTGCCCGTGGTGTAGTCTTTATCGTCGTAGGAAATGAACACGGCGACACGAGTTCAAATCCTGGACGAGACTGATTGCGTTTCACGTAGCACTAATACCCTTGGGAAAGGTATGAATCCAATTATTCTCCCTCCAGCTGTGGGTAAATAGTAGGACAGACTAGGTTCTTCAGCCTTGGTGAGGCAACTAGTCTAGGAGAAGGAAAACTCTGAATTTAAACCTGTTAAACTCCGGTTAAAAAATGACCTTGCGTCATATCCTGCCCGCGCGGAGGGGTTGGTAAATAGTATCACTGAAGTTTCGTATCTCGCCCCTCGGTATATGCAAGCTCAGCCGTCTTCGACCCTCTCTTATTCTACACATATTTAAATTTCCTGTAATAAAAAGAGAAGGAAAGAAGCAGCATATATTTTTGTACTTCAGTGTTTTGCACTTCTCTACAGTACAACAAACTATTGCTACTTATCTCTAAGAGTGGCTTCTATAGATGAGAATAAAAACAGCCATCGAAAGATAACCATGACCCACACTCAAACCATATACATAAACCGCATCGCTCTTTGTGCGGGTAAAATGTGGCGCGTCCTGCTGAAATTGGATAGCAGGGACGAGCTCATAAGTGATATACTCCTATGGACCCCCACATATGGCCGGACAAAAGCAGGACGACCAGCTCGAACATACATACAGCAGCTATGTGAGGATACGGGATGTAGCCCTGAAGACTTGCTAGAGCCGATGAATGATCGGGAGAAGTGGCGGGAGATGGTCAGGGATATCAGTTCCTGTGGCACGACATGATGATGATGACGATGATGACTGTACAACATGAGGAGGTCATACCTTTCCAAAGGGTATTACATTGAATACGAACGTACTAGCGTGCGATGTAGTTTGCTTATTCTAAGGCCCTTGACAACTGAGATTTTACCACAGAGACTCTCCCTACCGAGTCAGACTAGAAATATCTATGGATCAAAACTAGCTAAAACACAGGATCAGAAAGAAAAGTTTACAACAGAGTTGGATTAACCTGAAAACTACTACTCGTTCCTTATGACTGTCCGTGTACTGTTCGTATGAGTGCTGGCATTTCATACATATGTGTGTGTTGGCAAATGTGGTTTACTGTATATATGTACAAGGTTCATTCAATAGATAAGATGAAATATTGCCTAAGGAATAGGAATTGTTGTTTTCAACTGCACCTTTTTCAAGGAAACCAATTAGACCTTTTGTACCATAATGGTACCAAATAGACCTTGTAAAGTTACACTCCAAATGTACGATTGTACCACTACGTGTTCGAGCGTGTTAATGCGTGTATGGCTGCATCTTAAGTAGTAGCCGGACCCTGTTGTTACCTCACTGTGGGAAAAGTTGCTAAACACATGAAAATCTATCTTAATTCACCAACACAAAAATTTATTTGCAACTACACCTTTTAAGTAGCCGCCAGGAGAAAGAAAGAAAGTATAAAAGTTGAGTCGACCGCGTTAGCTGGACAAAAAAATAAAAAATAAAAAAAGCAAAACGTCATGAGAAGAAAGAGAGGACAGGGAAAGAGCTTGGATTTTCCTTCTGTTTTTTTTTTTCTTTTTCTTTTTTTTGTTGTTGTTCTAGCGTGTTTGTTCGCTGGTTTCGTTTTCACAGGTTCGCGTCTGATGTAAGACCCCTTTTCGAAGCTCACACCTCAAATAGGGGCCGTAATTTTCGTCTGTCTACATTTTCGTGGCTGATGTTCAACTCGCGTCTTTACCTCTTCGCGCCCAGCTACCAACTCTTTCAAACCGAAGTCGCCCGCTTACTTCCGCCTGGTGTCGGCTGGAGGAACATCTGTTTCTCCTTGTTCCTCACCTTTGCAGAAGATTTGGGACATCCGGGTTTTTTTTCTGGTCATTTTTGATTACTGCAGTCATTCACCCGTGACTGGCTGTTCTACGACCAGTGCTTAATCCTGAGTCCCTCAGAGGTTAGCCGGCCGCGTTCGTAAACTCTATGTCTGCCTTTTCTTCTTTTTTCTTCTCTCTCTCTCTCTCTCTCTCTCTCTCTCTCTCTCTCTCTCTCTTTTCCCAGAAATTAGTCCCTCTTTCTCTTCATAATTTGGACCTACCATATTGCATTACGCCTTTATGTCTTAATGAGTGTCAATATGATCTTTTTTACTAACAGCTGTGCCCGAAACTTCATCTTTTCCGGAGAGTCAGTGTGTTTACACTTCATAGACTGTCTTTTTTAAACTCAAGCTCTTAGTGGCAAACCAATTTTGACTAAATTTTGCTTCTCTCACTCATCACAAATTCTTCAATAAATGTCGCATGGTTTGCACTTCTCAGCCACCAAATATTTGACGGTAGACCTCTGTTCAAGCCAGAAAGACCCTGTTCAATTTGCAGCTATTATGAATAACCTGAAAATAAATATTAAGTTAAAGTTTGGAATAAACTATTTCTTAACAGTTCAATGTTTACATTTATGAAAATAAAAAATCTGAAAATCTTTTTAAAAAAATAAAAATAAATTCCCTTAATTATTGAAAAACTCTCGTAGATTTAGCTTCTTATTTCATTGTATTCTTTTATCTTCGTGTCTAAAACCAACAAAATAACAAAATAAATGATTTCGACAAATGTTCATCATGCCACGTTGGTTAGTAGTGGTACTATAAGTGCTAGAGAAAAAAAAACTATTATGCGCTTGTTTTACTTCAAATTAAACAATGAGGAATCTTTGTGTTAAACTGTGTTTTAAGTTAGGATAAGTTTATGAAGGTGTTACAACTGTGATATACGAAGGTTGCTAAATGTAATGTTTACAGTGGTTTTAGCGTATCAAATAATATGATCATTGTTATTGCTGTATGTAATGTTTCCAGTGGTATAAGCGAACCAAATAGGATCATTGTTATTGCTGTGTGTAACGTTTCCAGTGGTATTAGCGAATCAAATAATATGAACATTGTTATTGTGGTGTGTAATGTTTCGAATGATATCAAATTGAGACTATTCATCAAAGACAATGGCAAACCCAATCGACCTTTTAGGTCAACGATTATATTGAGAATTTTTGGCGAAGCACCAGACAACTCTTATGCCCGCAGCTGTCTAACTGTCAAGATTTTGTCTCAACCTATTTTTATACCATACCTTGAAAATTTAGAAAAATGCACTTGAAGGCCTGTACCGTATTCCTCAGAACGACTCCCATGACGCATTCCATAAGTGGAAAAACAAATCAGAACATTGAAAATGGTTTATCAACAGATGAATTTTGGTGAGAATAAAATCTCATTAAGTTGTAGTTAAAAGCGATAAAAATTCTTTGAAAAAATGCGATTTCTTTTAGAAATAGGCATAATGAATGGCTCTTGGTATGTATGTATATGAATGTTTTTACATTGATTTATGAAGCTTCGTCTATATTTCAAAGTATCAATGTATCTAAACCCGTGTAATATACATATTCTTATGTCTATACATGCACACATCTAGATGTGTTTGTATAATCTTATGTATAAATCATTATCTATGTGTCTACACTAAAGTGTACACAGTTTTATATTTGTGTGTGTGTGTGTAACATACCCATACATGAATACGTGAAATGTACATAGAATGTTCATAACATAGGAATCCCGAAGCACAAAAACACTTCCGACTTCTTAGTTCAGGTACGAAACTTTTTATTACCTTTGAGTTAAAAGGTTTTTCGACATAAGGAGAGTGATACACAATCTTTCTAGGCTGACTTTTCCATTCCCCCCCACCACCACCATTACCACCACCACCACCACCACCACCACCACCACCACCACCACCACGCGCGGTACCCGCCGCAAGGCCTAGGCGAGCTCCGAAAGTCAACCGTCTTCTTCGGACGCTAAAACTCAACTCACTGACTTTTCTCAAATCTTATCCCACGCTTCCGGTGTGTGATGTCACTCACATCTCCTGGTCCCATTTCCTACCTGGGGTTTTATTTTGACATCTGTGAATGACGCGTCCTCTCCGCCCGCGCGTGAACACCTGCGTTCATGTTGCACCTAACTAACCTATGCGCTAAGCGAAAGGTTCTCAGCCTAACTAAACCGAAAGGCAAGATATCTAAAACGAAATCTCTCGGCCATTATATTACATGTGTTTGCATTTTTCTCTGTTTGTCTTCGATTTGTGCATAGGAAAGTAAGCGCCAACAAGAAATTTAACAGCCCAGTTAGCTGGTGCTGTAGAACACAGCGACTGCATCTCAGCAGGGAGGTAAGACCCTCCTCCCAACTAGTATCTTGGGTATGACACCAAACAATCTGATGGTGAGACTCCAGTAATGCCGGAGCTTTGGGGAATGCGGAGTGCCCTTTCATTGCCATCGCTCCCAGCTCCACTCTGGCTCGGAGTTGTAGCACATGATAGGGTCCTATCTATGAGTCAAATAGAATTGTTAGACGTTTAAACTGAGTGAAAACAAATGATTATATAAAATTGAATTGCTTGAAATAGAACTCTTTCATCATTTAACTGTGTGTAAACAAATGAATGGTGTTTAACTGAATTGTTGGTGATATATAGCGATAATTGGAATCGTTTAACTTTGTTGACTTATGCTAAACTAAATTGTTTGAACTCGAACTGTTTGAGCTTTTAACTGAGTGAAAACAAATGACTTATGCTAGACTGAATTGTTTCAAATAGAACTGTTTGATCATTTAGCTGTATGTAAAGAAATGACTGATGTTTAAATGAATTGTTATTGAGATATAAAAATAAGTGGAACAATTTAACTCTGTGCTAAAAGAATGAGGTTAAGTTTATTTCAAAATGTTATCAACAAATGTGCTTACAAATCGTATATATTTAATAAGAGGATTTAGCATTAAATAACCTAAAATGGTTGATATGCCATAAAACCAAAATATAACCGAACCAAACCAAACCAAACCAAACGAGAAATTAATTTTTTTGTTGCGAAATGTCAAACGTATACGTAAAATAAATTAGTGCATAACTCCTTTAAGTTGTGTGTGTGTGTGTGTAGGCGTGAGTGTGTGCATGTTTGTGTGCACGTACGTGGGTGTGCGTGTGTGTATGTGTATGTGTGTGTGCCCGTATGAGTGTGAACGTGTGTGTGTGTGTGTGTGTGTGTACATGTGTGTGTGGGTGTATGTTCACGTGAATGCGCGCGCGTGTGTGTGTGTATGTGTGCACGAATGAGTTTGCACGTGCGTGTGTGTGTGTGTGTGTGTGTTTTAATGGTTGATTACGCGAAAAATTGAATCAGCGAGCCGAATTCAAATTTTTGAAAAGATAACTACGTATTTATGCTCTCGAGAAAGGCAGTTCATTCCTTCAGAAAATATTAGGGTTGACATGGTCCTCTGTTTGGTAACCAGTTTAGGATATAGTCAAGTCGGACCTTAAACCAGAAGTGTATCCTCTAAGGCAGACTCTTAGGCCCATGTCTTCCAAGAGATCAAATCATAGATTGCAACTTTCTGATAGTACACAATAACCCAGTACAACATGTCGCATTTTAGTTGGAAAGGAGGCCATCCAAAGTAATCCTCATGGCTCTGAGAAATTCCATGAACGGTAGTTACTCAGCAAGGAACTCCGACAATCTAATGAATCATAGTTTGAATGAGATCTGATACCTCCATAAAAATTGCAGCTTATTGCAACTAAAACTTCATGATAGTTTGACTCTATTTTCACAAGTGACCTTACTTCCAATGAATTTGTGAGTGTATTTGCAAAATGCATGATTTAAATGATACCAGGGAAAATGAAGAAGATTATTTTCGCATAAAATCTTATCTTTCATGAAGTTCTAGAAAATTAAAAGTAATCACCTTTTTACTTGTACCGTATTATAAAACCCTCTCCACTATTTACATTTGGTATTGCAGTATAACTGAGATGCCTATATATAATTAATTGTAGTCTGCAATAGATGAGTAAACATTATTACCGGATACCAACATTTTGTTTATTGGGCGTAGGAGATTATTTAGTGAATTTCTTTAGTGGATGGGTTTGGAAAAGCGGTCTTACATGCCACCAAATACGCTACTTGTAATCGGAATTGAAAAATGTAATTAATGACAATCAGTAACCTGGAAAATATTTCATGGCATATGAAAACACACACACACACACACACACACACACACCTCTCTTTACACACACACACACACACACACACACATATATATATATACATATTGTAAAATAATCCATAAATAAATAATAGAAGAAGCAGAAGGCAGACAGCGAGCGATCGAGTGAGAGAGAGAGAGAGAAAGAGAGAGAGAGATCTATAGATATCACATACACACACACACACATCTCTCTTTCTCTCTCACTCTATCTATCTATCTAGTTGTTTGGTGGTTGTGTTTTACGACATATCAACCCTTGTGGGTTATTTAACGCCAAATCCTTTTAGCACATACATATTAGATATATATGATTTGTAGGTGCCCGTGGTGTAATGGTTATCCTTGGTGTGTGTGTGTGCGCGTGTGTGTGTGTGAACTGCCTTTCTCGAGAGCATAAGTACGAAGTTATCTTTGCAAAAATTTGAATTCGGCTCGTTGATTCAATTTTTCGCGTAATCAACCATTAGAACACACACACACACACACACACACACACGGTGATTTATAGGTGCCCATGGTATAATGGTTATCGTCGCAGGAAATGGATTCGGCGACGTGAGTTCAAATCCTGGACGAGGCTGATTGCATTTCACATAGCACTAATACCCTTGGGGAAAGGTATTAATCCAATTATTCTCCCTCCAGCAATGGGTAAATAGTAAGGCAGACTGTGTTCTTCAGCCTTGGGGAGGCAAATAGTGTAGGAGAAGGAAAACTCTGAATTCAAACCTGTTCAACTCCGCTTAAAATTGACCTTGTGTCATATCCTGCCCGAGCGGAGGGGTTGGTAAATATGGATATATATGATTTGTAAACTGAATTATTTGAAATAGAATTATTTGAAATAGAACTGTTTTTCGACTGTAAGTAATGATTGAAGTAATGATTGAACACAATTGTTTGCTTATACTTAAATGGCTTCGAGTATTTCTATCTAACGCTAATAATTTAATTCAATATTAATCATTTGTTTGCACACAGTTAAATGGCTCCAAGTATAGTTAGTGATTAAACAGTTCTATTTGACTTTGACACGCTTATGGTATTAGTGTTGTATAACCACATATTACATATGCAACTATACATAAACATATACATGCAGAATCATATTCAACACAATAAAGATAAACGGACACAGTTCTTTAGAAAAATATACCTCTCACTTTATTGAAAGGGTTCGAAAGGGTTACGAAGGGTATTATTGTGTGAGAGGTGAGTTGGAGACTGAACAGAACTGCAACATATTGACGCCTACTCTTCTGGCTATCACAGCCTTTCTTTCCTATTCTCCTGGGCTGCTCAGCCGGGGACCTTGGGTCCAGCCTATGCTGGGACATGATTCTCATTCCAGCATCTTCTCTCCAACTAATCTTCTCTCCAACTGATTCGAACTTCCTGTGTACCGAGTTATATTATTGTTTTACGCCCCCTCAATTCAAACCGTCAAGGTTATCCCCTGACATCCTCGACCGGATGCACCTGTTATTTACACAAGTGCATTTCTTATTTTGACAGCTTGGCCGGGTCGGAGGTCAATATGCAGCATTAGATCTTCACGTATACTCACAATATATACTTGAACGTACTTTTATATGCACACACAGTATCTCACACTTAATACTTTCACGTAGGCACACAGACATGCATGAACTCACACACGTGATCTTACCCCACCACAAGAATGTCCGGTCGGCTGGGGCTGTTGAATACACTGACTGCACTCTGCAGGGGGGTAAGACCCCCCCAACGAGTGTCCTGTATATGACACTAAACAATCATATGGCGAGGCTCCAGCAGTACTGGAGCTTTGGGGAATGCAGAGTATCCCTTCATTACCATCGCTCCCATGTCCACTCTGTCCCGGAGTGGTAGCACCTGATAGGGCCCTATCTATGGGTTAAATAGAACTAACAGCATACTTATGCTAAACTGAATAGTTTCATTAAACTGAATAGCTTGAAATAGAAATGTTTTTGACGATTAAACCGTACTTACATTTAAACTGCGTGCTTATGCTTAACTGAATTATTTGAAATAGAACTGTTTTTCGACATTAAATCTGTATTTACACTTAACTGGTTTGTTACATATAACTGCTTGAATAGTTTGAAATAAACCTTTTTTTGAAAATTAAACTGTGTACTCATGCTAAACTGAATTGTTTTAAATACAACATATTATTTACATAAAAATCTATTTGGCGTTAAATAACCTACAAAGGTTGATATGCCATGAAACCCCACAAACCAACCCAAACCAAACCACCACAAGAATGATGATGGCTTGAACTAAGCTATTTTAGAAACATTTCTTTCTTGTGCAAATCAACAAGTAACCATTATTTTTGGTGTTTTGATAACTGATAATGATTTATAACGGCACCAGCGCACAAAAAATCTAAAATACTTTCTAGGATTTGAAAAATATAAAACTGTCCTGACGATTTACAATAGTCTTTCTTTTTTCTAGCGTTCTGTAATTGTATATATAAAATGACCAAGAATACCAGGAAAATAAAGAAAGATTCAACGTTTAAATTGAACTCTTAAATTTTTGAAAATTTTTTTACAAATCTTTCATTTCATCAAAACTTCCCTGCAAAACCCCCTCGACAACAAAAATCAGATTGTTTCGGACTAAAAGTGTCAAACACGTACCGAGTGAACAGGAAGAGCCTCTGTCTAGGACCATGAAGCGAGAATATCTAAACAAACAAAGCAGAAATTAAAACAAAATATAATTTGTATATTGCTCAACATTACTCACACTGTTTCAACATATAAATAAAGTAAAATAAAATTAAAAAAAAACAAACTCTAGACCAATTTGGGCCAAAAGTGGGCGTTAACCAGGGGTTGATGAATACTTTGGGGGTTCGGTAGTGACGGATTTTTGCAGTTAAATTGAGTACGGGAAGAAACAAGAGACTAGGATGAATTTGGTGTGAATATTTGAATGTAGAAAATCCCCTGGGAAAAAAAACAACTTAAAACTATAAGAATAAATAAATATAACACTAGACAAAAACTGAAAGTTTATATGTCTGTGCACACACACACACACACACGCGCGCGCACACACACACACACACACACACACACACATATATATATATATATATAAGTAAGTGGACTAAATGAGGAGAAAACTCTCCACCCCTTTTCTATCCCCTACCACCCTTCTTTCCTGTGTCTATTCTGAATTATTTTATCCATAAGATCTGAAGAAGTCCTGTTAATGTTTTTTTGGTGTTTTTGATTTATATAAAAAAACCCATAATAGGATGGAAATAAATTTATAATCCTAATGTGACCGGTTTTGTTTTTTCTTAAAGAAATTATTGCTCTGTAATGTCTTTTGCACGCAGGTTCTGCAAGATCTCGGTCAGTCGTAAGACCAACTTCGGACGTAACACCCACAGTGCGAGTCTTATAATATTTGTTGGACTGTACCACTTCAGTCAATAAATAGTTAACTATTTCACTGTGTATCTCTTCCTTACAACGATAAAACTGTTTGATTCGAGGGAAATTTTAAAGGCAATGTCTTGAGAACGAGTGAATGAATTAGTGTCGTTGCGACTGTTTCTACCCTTTCATCATCATCATCATCATCATGTCGCGCCATCAGCACGGATATCCCTGACCCTCTCTCGCCACCCCTCCCTATCGTCCATTGCTTCCGACAGGTCTTCAGGGCTACATCTCGTATCGACACAGAGCTACTGAATGTACATTCGGGCTGGTCGTCTTGCTTTTCCACGTCCATGTGAAGGGGTCCACAGGAGTACATCCCTTATGAGCTCGTCCCTACTTCTTCAGCAGTGTCCTGCATGTCTGGTTCGTCTAACTTTGATAGCTTTTCGTCATGGGTGGTAAGTGGCCGTACAGCGTCTGCTTTGTAGGGTGCTGCTAGTAAATCTATTTATTTCTTTTAAGATTTACTTTGCATAAAATAGTTGCCAAAGATTTCTTTATTTCCAGTCACATCTCGAATATCTACTCGCTTCTAGAAATATATCTCACATCTCGAATATCTACCCGCTTCTAGAAATATATCTCACAGCTCGGGTGTTTTTTTTAGGATCTCTCAACAGTTCTTAATAATTTGTGCTAATAGAGGAAGGGAAAAAGTTTGATTTTTTTGTTAATATATTTAAAACAAAAAAGAAATACGCCCACCTCCGAACTTTAAGTTTCCCTATCTCTTAACCATCAGTTTAAGTGGTGATGAATCGCCAATATCGACCCGATTATCAAAAGATTGTGAAACTTAAAGATGTGTAATTTTTTTTACTTCATAGTTCCATTTTACTTTTATTTTGGACGTCCCATTATTTCAGATTGATAAAAAATAAAGTATGAGATAGATCGAAAGATAAACAAATCACTCTGGCGAAGGAATTGTCGGCCGCCCCTAGCGTAATGCAAAGCTCTTCGTAAGAATTGAGCACTCTGGTAGCCGATAGGGTATTAAAAATGTAAACAAAGGCTGCTGCTGCTGTTGCTAAAAATAAAATACCTTAAAAAATTCCCTTAGCCAACGTAGTCCGCTTGTAGCTGTGTGGTCTGAAACCTTAATCTATCGTAAAGTTAGACGGGTTTCGATCCCGGCTTCGAGCGTCCTGCGGGTCTAGCCACACTGAAGAGTTCTGATAGAACGAAACAGTCTGTCTGTGGATGACAATATATACGCTCCCCCATGGGGGTTGAGCACTCTGGCGAAGGAATTGTCGGCCGCCCCTAGCGTAATGCAAAGCTCTTCGTAAGAATTGAGCACTCTGGTAGCCGATAGGGTATTAAAAATGTAAACAAAGGCTGCTGCTGCTGTTGCTAAAAATAAAATACCTTAAAAAATTCCCTTAGCCAACGTAGTCCGCTTGTAGCTGTGTGGTCTGAAACCTTAATCTATCGTAAAGTTAGACGGGTTTCGATCCCGGCTTCGAGCGTCCTGCGGGTCTAGCCACACTGAAGAGTTCTGATAGAACGAAACAGTCTGTCTGTGGATGACAATATATACGCTCCCCCATGGGGGTTGAGCACTCTGGCGAAGGAATTGTCGGCCGCCCCTAGCGTAATGCAAAGCTCTTCGTAAGAATTGAGCACTCTGGTAGCCGATAGGGTATTAAAAATGTAAACAAAGGCTGCTGCTGCTGTTGCTAAAAATAAAATACCTTAAAAAATTCCCTTAGCCAACGTAGTCCGCTTGTAGCTGTGTGGTCTGAAACCTTAATCTATCGTAAAGTTAGACGGGTTTCGATCCCGGCTTCGAGCGTCCTGCGGGTCTAGCCACACTGAAGAGTTCTGATAGAACGAAACAGTCTGTCTGTGGATGACAATATATACGCTCCCCCATGGGGGTTGAGCACTCTGGCGAAGGAATTGTCGGCCGCCCCTAGCGTAATGCAAAGCTCTTCGTAAGAATTGAGCACTCTGGTAGCCGATAGGGTATTAAAAATGTAAACAAAGGCTGCTGCTGCTGTTGCTAAAAATAAAATACCTTAAAAAATTCCCTTAGCCAACGTAGTCCGCTTGTAGCTGTGTGGTCTGAAACCTTAATCTATCGTAAAGTTAGACGGGTTTCGATCCCGGCTTCGAGCGTCCTGCGGGTCTAGCCACACTGAAGAGTTCTGATAGAACGAAACAGTCTGTCTGTGGATGACAATATATATATATATATATATATATATAGCAGGATTTCCCCCTGCATAAAGTATCTTTGGGAACTGATTGTTTTACCAGTATCTTGGGACATCGCTTTTTCTCGAGACAAAACTTATTCCATTCGTTGAAATGCATATTAAGAAAAATAGGACAGTTTCATAATCAAAACTGGATGACTCTATAACAGACAAAGAGAAACAAACAATTATTTCTCTAAGGAAGGCAATGTATATTTTACGGAAAGCACAGAAATAGAACAGAATAGACTCATGGTTAAAAATGCTTGGAAAAAAATTGTGTTTCACTTTATCGGTCTGGTCTGACTGCCATATGACCGATAGCCTATATGTATGTATGCATGTATGTATGCATATATATATATATATATATATATATATTTAAAGATGGTTGTTGTAGGTCCAAAGAAAGAATAAAGATATATCTTAAAATAGGAAGGTCCACGAAGAGATTTGTATTTTTGAATTTATTTATTTTGTTCTTACATACGTGTTATGTATATGTATGTTTCCAGCTTGTTGCTTTCGTCAGAGAACATGTGTGGCACAAGGTCTTTTAAATGGGGTACTCAGTGAGACTTGAACTCACTCTTGTTTTCAGTATAAATGACTCTTGTCTGGTCAGACTGGTTTATATAGGGGTCTTTGTTCCTCTTTCATGGAGTGTGTTTATTTTGGTCTGCTTTATCCTTCTTTGATATTTGATATGTTTATAGTTGTGTGTGTGTGTGTGTGTGTGTGTGTGTGTGTGTGTGTGGAGTGGTTTTGGGTTTCACTAACGGCTTTTTTTTGTGTGTGTATTTCATGGGGCTTTAGGTGGTTTTTAAATTTACTAGTAGTTCTTTACCGTCTCTCGTCACCCGTCTCTATCGTCCATCGCTCCCGGGAGTTCTTCAAGTCTATATCCCGTATCGGCACAGAGCTGTTGTATATAGGTTCTAGCTGATCCAAGGATATAACATTCTCTCAGAGAAAACTGAAAAATTTTACAAGCTGTAACAATCACGAAGATGATTTATCTCAGAATTCAAATCAAACTATTTTTGATGTCATGTGTCAATTTAGAAAGTTTTTAAGTAATTTCATGCAAGTATTTCGGAAAAAGGAACCTTCTGGTCGCCCTCGACTACGGTCGCCAACTTAACTTATTTCGGACTGTTAATATCATCCCTGATTTAAACAGCATTTGATGTACTTCATCTTATACTTAGGATAATATTAACATGTAAAAACTCTCTCTCTCACAGTCTGTCTCTCTCACTCACTCTCTCTCTCTCTCACTATCTCTCTTCCTCTCTCTAAGTCACTCTCTCTCTCTCACACACTCTCTCTCTCACTTACTCTCTCACACTCTCTCTCACTCACTCGCTCTCTCACTCTCTCTCACTCACTCGCTCTCTCTCTCTCTCTCTCACTCACTCGCTCTCTCTCTCTCTCACTTACATCTTATACTTAGGATAATGTTAACATGTAAAAACTCTCTCTCTTTCTTACTCACTCTCTCTCTCTCACTCTCTCTCTCTCTCACTCACTCTCTCTCAATCTCTCTCACTCCCTCTCTCTCTCTCACTTACTCTCACTCTCTCTCTCACTCTCACTCTCACTCACTCACTCACTCACTCTCTCTCTCTCTCTAGCACACAAGCTCAAACATACACAGAGACCACGGCAGCAAGCTGAATCAGTTCTCAAAAAATGTTTATATATTTTTCCCTAGTATAAAACCAAATAAACTTGTACATTCCAGTCATAGCTCATCTGAAAAGTACCAAAACATAACAAAAGGTCATCATCTGCATAGACATTATAAATTATGGTCAGTAAGGGATTATGTATCAAGTGATACATAACACTATATATTTGTGTGATGCGTATTTTATCAAATGTCATGATATTTTAAAATGATGCTGATAAATGATATAACGAAAAACATTTCTCTTTCTATCTTTATCTCTCTCTCTCTCTCTCTCTCTCTCTCACACACACACACACACACACACATACACACACACGCACTAACAAACACTGATTTAATAATCAAGTTGATCCAAAAATTTCTTTCCTTTTAGTCCCTTGTAAGCCCTGATAGTTCAATTCCAAGATGAACATTGGCTCTCTTTAAGGTATCATCATCATCTCGCGCTGCTAGCACGGATTTCCATGACCCTCTCACGTCACCCTTATGGGCTCGTCCTTACTTCTCCAGCAATGTTCTGCATGTCTGGTTCGTTTAATTTGAATAGTTTTCATGATGGGTGGTAGGCGGGTCATACAGCTACTGTTTTGTGGAGTGTTGTTTCTGGGACTTATTCAATACAGCTCGCAGCATTCTTGTGTAATTGCCGTCAAGCTTTTCTCCATACGTTTAGTTAGCGTCCATGTGGTGCATCCATATAGCAGTATTGATACGACTGCTGCTTCGAAAAAATTGCGTTTCACTTTATCGGTTAGGTCTTCCATATGACCGATAACATGTATGTATGTATGTATGTATGTATATGAATATATATGTATATATATATATATGTATGTTTATGTACATATATGTATGTATATATATGTATGTCATCATCATGTCGCGCCATCAGCACGGATCTCCCTGACTCTCTCTCGCGCCACTCGTCTCTGTCGTCCATTGCTCCCGGGTGATCTTCAAGGGTATATCCCATATCGGCACCGAGCTGTAGGTTCTAGCTGGTTGTCGCTTATGAGTTCGTCCTTACTTCTCCAGCTGTGTCCCGCATGTCTGTTTTGTCTAACTTGGATAGTTTTCGAGATAGGTGGTAGGTGGCCGTACAGCTACTGTTTTGTGGAGGGTTGCCTCCAGGACATGTTCCATATAGCTCTCAGGATTTTTGTGTAATTCCCATCAAGCTTTTTCTCTATATGTTTAGCTAGCGTCCATGAAGTGCAGCCGTATAGCAGTATTGACACGACCGCTACTTGGAAAAAACTGCGTTTTATTTTATTGGTCAGGTCTGGTTTCCTTATGACCGATAGTTTATAGATTACTATTCATGCCTTTGCTAGTCGTATTTTGAAGTCATTCTCGGTTTGGTCAGAGCTGTTTTCTATTATTTGATTATTGTATTAAACATTTTTATTCTTCTCCCCGTAGAACATGTATAAATTATAGTATACCTTCAAGTCTAAGGTCAATAAGATTAGAGACTTTATAGTATGCTATAATTTTGTTCATGTTTTACAGTGAATGGTTTGTTTGTTGGGTTTTATGGCATATCAACCTTTGTAGGTTATTTAACGCCAAATACATTTTTATGTAAATAATCAGTTCTATTTAAAACAATTCAGTTTAGCATAAGTACACAGTTTAATTGTCAAAAACATTTCTATTTCAAACTATTCAAGCAGTTATATGTAACAATTCAGTTAAGTGTAAATACAGTTTCAATGTCGAAAAACAGTTCAATTTCAAATAATTCAGTTAAGCATAAGCACGCAGTTTAAATCTCAGTACGGTTTAATTGTGAAAAACATTTCTATTTCAAGCTATTCAGTTTACTCAGGGGGTGTCCTCGTGGTGTAATGGTTAAAGCGATGGACTGCGGAATGGTAGTACGCGAGTTCGTACTCCAGTCGCGCTATTACGTTCACTTTCGGGCAAATACCCTTGGGAAAGGTATGAACCCCCTTATCCTCCCAGCTATGGGTTAAATACTACCACTACTGTTCTTCTAGGAGAATAGATTTGCATTAAAAAACCTACAAAGGTTGATATGCCATTAAACAAACAAACAAACAAACAAATCAGTTTACTCAAACAATTCAGTTTAGCATAAGAATGTTATTAGTTCTATTTAACCCATAGATAGGGCCCTATCAGGTGCTACAACTCCGGGCCAGAGTGGACCTGGGAGCGATGGCAATGAAGGGGTACTCCGCATTCCCCAAAGCTCCAACACTGCTGGAACCTCACCATCAGATTGTTTAGTGTCATATACAGGACACTCATTGAGGGGGGGGGGTCTTACCCCTCTGCAGAGAAGCAGTCGGTGTATTCTACAGCCCCGGCCGACTGGGAAAATTTTACAGTGAGAAAAATCATCATCATCATCATATCGCGCTGGTAGCACGGATATCCCTGACCCTCTCTCGCCACTCCTCCCTATCGTTCATCGCCCTAGGTAGGTCCTCAGGACAACATCCCGTATCCCCACATAGCTGCTGAATGTATGTTCGTGCTGGTCGTCCTGCTTTTGCACGGCCATGTGTGGGGGTCCATAAGAGTACATCTCTTATGAGTTCGTCCCTGCTTCTCCAATAATCAAGAAATAGAAAACAGTTCTGAGTGAACCGAATTCATTTACACTGCAGAGAGTTTGATGACGTATGAAAACCTGAAAGGTCTTGGTCGTAACAAATTCCATCTTAAAATGGAAGGTCAGCGTGTCCCAGAAAATTCGTTTATATCTAATTTTTATGAAAACATTTACATCTTTTAAAATTATTAAATTCAGCCATAGTTATCACCAAATAAAATATGTATACATTTCGCGATATTGGTACACAAAGTATGTATACATTTCTCGATATTGGTAGACAAAGACAGTATACATTTCATGATATTGGTAGACAAAGAGTGTATACATTTCTCGATATTGGTAGACAAAGACAGTATACATTTCATGATATTGGTAGACAAAGTGTGTATACATTTCTCGATATTGGTAGACAAAGACAGTATACATTTCATGATATTGGTAGACAAAGTGTGTATACATTTCTCGATATTGGTAGACAAAGACAGTATACATTTCATGATATTGGTAGACAAAGTGTGTATACATTTCTCGATATTGGTACACAAAGACTGTATACATTCACGTTATTGGTATTCGAAATATGTATACATTTCACGATATTGGTACAGAAAGCGTGTTTGTGTTTTTGATTGTGCGTGTTAGGGTTTAATTGTGTGTTTGTGTGTGTTTTTGTGTGTGTATGTTAGTATTTGTTTGCGTGTATGTTTGAGTGTAGGTTTTCTTTTGTTTGTGTGTGTGTGTGTGTGTGTGTGTGTGTATGCGTGCGCGCTCGTGCGTATTTGTGTGTGTTTTTGTGTGCCCGTTTGTGTGTTTGTGTGTGTGTTTAAGTGTGTATGTACTTGTATGTGTGTGTGTGTGTGTTTGTGTGTCCCTGCGTGCCTGTATGTGTTTGTGTTTGAGTTAGTGTGTGCTCGTGTGAGTGTGTTTATGTGTGTGTGTGTGTTTATTCCATCTTCAAATGGAAGGTCAGCGTGTTCGAGAAAATGCATTAACATCTCATTTTTATGATAATATTTACATCTGCATTTAAAATTATCAAATTCAGCCCTGGTTATCACGAAGTACACAAAGTGTGTATACATATCACGATATTGGTATACAAAGTGTATATATATTTCACGATATTGCTATACAAAAAGTGTATATATTTCACAATATTGGTACGCAAAGTGTGTATATATTTCACGATATAGGGATACTAAGTATGTACACATTTCACGACATTGGTATACAAAGAGTGTATACATTTCTCAATATTGGAATACAAAGAGTGCATACATTTCACGATATTGGTATACAAAGTATGTATATATTTCAGAATATTGGAATACAAAGAGTGCATACATTTCACGATATTGCTATATAAAGTGTGTATACATTTCACGATATTGGTGTACAAAGTATGTACACATTTCACCATATTGGTATACAAAGTGTGTACACATTTCACGATACTGGTATATAAAGTGTACACATTTCACGATACTGGTACAAAAAGTGTGTATACATTTCACGATATTAGTACAAAGATACGTAACAATGCAATGGATCTAAACTTAAAATTCACATTTTTTTACCTCTGACTTTCATTTATATTTACATTTTTCTGAAAGAAAATTTTGTTGTTTAAATACTTATATTTTATGATGTTTTTCTTTTGACTTCATCAGGATTATAAGATAATATATTGGGTATATGTCTCTTAGATAAATACACAGTCCTCTGTTTGTGTGTGTGTGTTTGTGCTTGTATGTGTTTGTGTGTGTGTTTCAATGTGTGTTGGTATTTGTTTGGGTGTGTGTTTATATTTGTGTGTTTATGTGTGTGTATTTGTGTTTGTGTGTTTATGTGTGTGTGTGTTTGTATTTGTGTTTGTTAGGGTGTGTGTTTGGGTTTGTTTAAGTGTTCGTGATTGTATTTATTTGTGTGTGTTTGTGCGTGTGTTTCAATGTGTATGTGCTAGTGTGTCTTTGTGGGCGTGTGCATTTGAGTGTGTGTGCGTTTCTGTATTTGTTTGTGTGCGCGAGTTTGTGTGTGCTCGTGTGTGTGTGTGTGAGTGTGTTCATATCTGTGTGTGTTCATGTGTATGTTTGTGTGTGTGTGTATGTGTGTGTGTGTGAAACGTGAGAGTAGCAGACAAAGATAGACGATACAAAAAATTAAAAAAAAGATGAATGAAAAACTGAAAGTTGGGATGAATCAAATAAATGAGAGTAAATGAAGGAGAAAGAAAGAAAGAGAAAGATAGAAAGAAAGCAAGAAGAAAGACAGAATAATAAAGGAACATACAAAATCAGAAAAAGAAGTAAAAAGAAGGAATAAATAAATGTGTTAAGAAAGAAAGAAAGAAAGAAAGAAAGAAAGAAAGAAAGAAAGAAAGACTATGTGCGTAGACAGATAGATAGATACGAAAAGAAAGAATGAAAGAAAGAAAGAAAGACCACGTGCGTAGATAGACAGATAGATAGACAGATACGAAAAGAAAGAAAGAAAGAAAGAAAGAAAGAAAGAAAGAAAGAATAATAAAGGAACATACAAAATCATTAAGTAAGAAAAAGAAGTACAAAAAAAGGAATAAATAAATGTATTAAGAAAGAAAGAAAGAAAGAAAGACCATGTGCGTAGACAGATAGATAGATAGATACGAAAAGAAAGAAAGAAAGAAAGAAAGAAAGACCACGTGCGTAGATAGATAGATAGATAGACAGATACGAAAAGAAAGAAAGAAAGAAAGAATAATAAAGGAACATACAAAATCATTAAGTAAGAAAAAGAAGTACAAAAAAGGAATGAAAAAATGTGTTAAGAAAGAAGGAAAGAAAGAAAGACCATGTGCGTAGATAGATAGATAGATAGACAGATACGAAAAGAAAGAAAGAAAGAAAGAAAGAAAGAAAGAAAGAAAGAATGATAAAGGAACATACAAAATCATTAAGTAAGAAAAAGAAGTACAAAAAAGGAATGAATAAATGTGTTAAGAAAGAAAGAAAGAAAGAAAGAAAGAAAGAAAGGAAGACCATGTGCGTAGATAGATAGATAGATAGACAGATACGAAAAGAAAGAAAGAAAGAAAGACCATGTGCGTAGATAGATAGATAGATAGATAGATAGATAGATACGAAAAGAAAGAAAGAAAGAAAGAAAGAATAATAAAGGAACATACAAAATCATTAAGTAAGAAAAAGAAGTAAAAAAAAAGGAATGAATAAATGTGTTAAGAAAGAAAGAAAGAAAGAAAGAAAGAAAGAAAGAAAGAAAGACCATGTGCGTAGATAGATAGATAGATAGATACGAAAAGAAAGAAAGAAAGACCATGTGCGTAGATAGACAGATACGAAAAGAAAGAAAGAAAGAAAGAAAGAAAGAATAATAAAGGAACATACAAAATCATTAAGAAAAAGAAGTAAAAAAAGGAATGAATAAATATGTTAAGAAAGAAAGAAAGAAAGAAAGAAAGAAAGAAAGAAAGACCATGTGCGTAGATAGATAGATAGATAGATACGAAAAGAAAGAAAGAAAGACCATGTGCGTAGATAGATAGATACGAAAAGAAAGAAAGAAAGAAAGAAAGAAAGAAAGAAAGACCATGTGCGTAGATAGACAGATACGAAAAGAAAGAAAGAAAGAAAGAAAGAAAGAATAATAAAGGAACATACAAAATCATTAAGTAAGAAAAAGAAGTAAAAAAAGGAATGAATAAATATGTTAAGAAAGAAAGAAAGAAAGAAAGAAAGAAAGTCCATGTGCGTAGATAGATAGATAGATAGATAGATAGATAGATAGATACGAAAAGAAAGAAAGAAAGAAAGACCATGTGCGTAGATAGATAGATAGATAGATAGATACGAAAAGAAAGAAAGAAAGAAAGAAAGAAAGAAAGAAAGAAAGAAAGAATAATAAAGGAACATACAAAATCATTAAGTAAGAAAAAGAAGTAAAAAGAAGGAATAAATAAATATGTTAAGAAAGACAGAAAGAAAGAAAGAGAAGAAATGAAAACACTGAAGGAATAAAGGAAGAAAAGAAAGAAAAAGAAAGAAATTTGAAAAAAAGAAGCAGTTGATATTTAAAAAAAAGCAAAAACAAAAATTGGAAAAAAAGACAAATAGATAAAACGTTGTTGTTTGTTGTTTTTTCCCCCTCTAAGATTCAGACAGGAAGCTATAAGTTGACAATCAACACTCTTGCCTTCCTACCGTAAAAGGTTACGCTGATCTACAAGTAATGACATTTTTCCTTGCCCTTAGTGTTATTCACATTAATTGAAATCAGATTATCTTGGTATGTAAAATGGTTGAAGAGGAAAATATGACAGGGAAAATTAGCAGCAATGAATTAGTTGCCACAAGTTGTCCAACCATTGTAGCTGCCATAATTTTGTTTGGCCATTTTAAGAGAAAAGATATTTTTCCATTTCTGGTTTTGGCACAACTGTTCCGTTAGTTATGGATTTGCTGATATTTTTTCAACCAGTATTTCAACTATTGAAAACTCAAATGTCTATGATTTTTTATTTACCTATGCATTCTAAATTGCTAAAGTTATCTAGTCTTATGGTTTGGTTTTGATGTTACATTTGGACAGTTATATGGAAGTCAGACCTGACCGATAAAATAAAACGCAGTTTCTTCCAAACAGCGGTCGTGTCAATACTGCTATATGGTTGTACTACATGGACGCTAACTAAACGAATGGAGAAAAAGCTTGACGGCAACTACACTAAATGCTGCGAGCAATATTGAACATATCTTACACGGGAAAAAAAGTGAATGAATAATGAATGAACATAATTGATTGAATTAGAAATAAAATAATTAGATTTATATGTTAAGTAATATTCATTATTATTAACAGCAATAAATTAGGGACGAGTGAAATAATACTAAAAATCTTACACATTGTGAGATATATAGATGGAAAGGATCATTAGTAGATCCGTGGTTTAATCAAACAGGCGACATCTCAACACTATACGGTAGCTCTCTGAAACTAGTTGACAAGTTCACCTACTTAGGAAGCAGTGTCTCATCAATCGAGACAGACATCGACACGTGACTAGCAAAGGCATGGACAGTTAAGGATAGAATATCGGTCATATGGAAGTCAAACCTGACCGATAAAATAAAACGCACTTTCTTCCAAAGCAGCGGTCGTGTCAATACTACTATGTGGTTGCACTACTTGGACGGTAACAAAACGAATGGAGAAAAAGCTTGACGGCAACTACACAAAAATGCTTCGGGAGGCAGCATCCCACAAAGCAGCAGCAGTACGGCCACCTACCACCCATCACGAAAACTATCAAAGTTAGACGAACCAGATATGCAGGATATTGCTGGAGAAGTAGAGACGAGCTCATAAGTGATGTACTCCTGTGGACCCCTTCACATGGATGAGCAAAGGTAGGATGACCAGCTCGAACCTACATACAGCAGCTCTGTGCCGATATGGGATGTAGCCCTGAAGACCTGCCGGAAGCAATGGACGATAGGGAGGGGTGGCGAAAGAGGGTCAGGGATATCCGTATTGATGGCGCGACGTGATGATGATGATTATATTCAACACAATCCATTCATTTGCACACAGTCAAATGGCAACGGTGGGGGGCTTGTGGTGTAATGGTTAAAGCGATGGACTGCGAAATCGTAGTAAGCGAGTTCATACTCTAGTTGCGCTATTACGTTCACTTTCGGGAAAATACCCCTGTTTAAGGTATGAAACCCCTTATCCTCCCAGCTATGGGTTAAATAGTGCCACTACTGTTCTTCTAGAAGGATGGCCTTGGCATTAAATAACCTACAAAGGTTGATATGCCATTAAACAAAGACCAATCAAATGGCAATAATTGCAGTAGTTGCTAAGTTAACTTGAAAGAATTTCCGGACACAAATAGGCTCATTTTAGCATGAGCGTGCATTGCAAATTGAAGTCTGTTCATGTAAAAGCTTAAAATATTTAAAAAAATCAGTAACATATTCTGAATATGACTGGTTCATTATTTAATAATCTGAAAAAGTTTTTTTTTGCAAAAAATCAACAAAGAAATTAGACTTGACAATACAGATTTCGAAAATCTACGGAAAATTTCAATGTTTTCTGGATTTGATCGTAAAGTGTATCTGAATTAGTAAGGGTTTTAAAACAATTTCTCATGACTTTAAACTTTGTATCCAATGTCAAAAATAAAGTCGAGATGCAACATATAATGTAACATATGATGTTACTTGTGTTCTAATTTCAATTTACTTAGATAATCAGATGCCTGTTCAAACAACAGAAGTTTTCTTTACTTTTGATATAATCTAAATTATACAAATTAGCAAAAGAAAAAAAAAAAAGAAAAAAAAGCGGATGGTGGGGTGAGAACCTGCCGAATAGTGGGCTTTGCCTTCAAGGCAGACCACAGAGTAAAACTGAAAGAACGCGGAAAGAGAGATAAATACCGGGAACTTCCCAGAGAAGTTAAAATAAAAAACAACTAAGAAACATGGAAGTGACAGTGATAGCCAATGTAAATGGTGCACTCGGAACAATTCCCCGAAGGATTCGTAAAGGGAACGGAAAACTTTGAAATAAGAGGACAAGTGGAGACCCTCGAGACTACAACATTATCAAAATCGGCCAGAATACTAAGAAGAATCCCGGAGACTGGTGGAGACGCTTGCTGTCACGCAAATTCCAGTGAGAAACCATCAGCAAACGCTGGTGTAAAAAAAAAAACTCAAAGGAGTAAGTGATAATACGAATAGATGGTAAATGCACAACCCATCTTTAGTCCTAGAGAATGACACACATAAACTCCTATAGGACTTTGACATACAAACGGATCTCTTAATCTCGGCCAGAAAACCAGACCTTACAATAATCAACAACAAAAAAGAAAGAACTAGCAAAATTGTGGACTTTGCTGTCCCGGAAGACCACAGAATAAAACTGAAGTAAAGTGAAACAAAGGATAAGTACCTAGACCTTGCTAGGAAATTGAAAAAACTATGGAACATGAAAGTGACACTGTTTTTTGACATTGAAACTGTACTTACACTAAACTGATCTGTTTGATATAGAACTGTTTTGAGATTTAACTGTGTGTAAACAAAATCTGTACTCATACTAAACTGAATTAGCCGAATTAGAACTGCTTTACTAAACTGAATAGCTTGAAATAGAAATGCTTTTCACGATTAAACTGTACTTACATTTAAATTGCGTACTTATCCTAAGCTGAATTGTTTGAAATAGAACTGACTATTTATATAAAAATGTATTTAGCGTTAAATAACCTACAAAGGTTGATATGCGATGAAAAAAACCAACCAACCAACCAACCATGTTTTATTTTCGTCATCCCCACGATATTTTTTGATAAATGTTTCCTTTTGTATTTGATTTTCTTTCCTTGCATATTTGCTGTTTGCAGTGTCATCATCCTGCTTTCTTTGAACAGTTTCTCTCTGATTTCAAAAAATGAAATCATGTTGGATTTCGAAATCAGAGATTTTATTATACTTTTTCAAAAATTGTTTTAAATATGAGTTCAATAAAAAAAAAAATGAAAGAATAAAGAGAGTGAAAAAAAACAAACTCTCGTACGACTATTCTTGTGTTATCTTTTATTCAGAAAGTCTGGGGCAGAAAATATGTTAAATACGAATAGAAATGGCTCAAAAAGGCTAAAACTTTCTTTGATATCAAACATTTGCTTATAAACTGGTAATCATCATAGATTTATTAGGCTTTATGCATTTATTATGTTTTAATGATTATTATACTTTATTTATTTATTATGCTTTCTGCATTTATGATGCTTTAAAGTGTCCAAAAACGTTTTAAAGTAAGAAAACATTATTTCTCATTGTCCATCTGATATAAAAATCACTGTTAAACCTGATTGTAAAAAGGAATATACTTTTGGATTTCGGGTAAATTCCAAACCAATCATATATATTCACTAATATGATTTGGAAAAGATTTGATACGTAGTAGAATGAATCATGAACAATTTTTCTAATTCAGTCTTCATTCTTTTTTAATTCCTTTAATACATTTCCGCCATTTTTCTTGTGGGAGTAAAAGCTGCTACGGTTTAAATTTTGGCCTAGAAAAAGACATCTTTGATACAAATGATTCAGCAACTCATTCTTCGATGGTGTAAAGTACAGTAAGTGGGACGAAATCTGTTGTCCAGTTCGAATTGCTTAACCACCGGTTTGAGGAAATTACAAATATTCTTGGGATGTCAAAAATGGAGGTATCAGGCGTTCTTCTCAGCTAAGATAGACTTAATAATAGCCTTTGATTTGCTATTTCAATAGTAGATTTCGTAAAAAGATATTAGCACATCTATCTATCTATCTATCTATCTATCTCAGTCTAATCATATCTATCTATCTATCTCAGTCTAATCATATCTATCTATCTATCTCAGTCTAATCATATCTATCTATCTATCTATCTATCTATGTGTATGTGTGTGTGTGTGTGTTTAAACATACAGGATTTTTTTTAATCCCTTTTGTTCGCATTGTACCTATAAGAGAGGAAGTTTCTTCGATTTTAGATTCCACTTATTATTTTAGTTCCTAAAGATTATTGTGCCTTGAGTATTAGTTTAAACTGAATCTGATTATGAGATGGCTTCAATCCTGAAGTCCAAGGAATATGGATTACCCATTCATTCTCAGGTCAACTCTATCCTGGATAGGTAGTACCTATTAGTGTCATATATTTATTAAGTGTCAACCATTTACAATTAGTATAAGTTATTTGAAACCATACAAATTGTTTGTATTAGATAAGAATACTCGATAAATAAAATTACTAATGCTAAATAGCAATTTTTGAAAACATTTAACATTGTGCAAACAAATGATTTATAGAATTATTAGAGCTTGCAAAACTTGAAACCATCTGTGTGCAAAACTTGAAACCATCTAACTGAGTTTAACAGGTTTGAATTCAGAGTTTTCCTTCTCCTTGACTAGTTGCCTCATCAAGGCTGAAGAACCTTCAAACTAATGATTTATATCCGCTAGAATTATTAGAGTTTGCAATACTTGAAACCATTTAACTGTGTGCAAACAAATGATCTCTTAGAACTTTTTTGAAAATAAAGTTACCTACAAACTCTTTGCTTACAAATATATATATATATATACATAGGTATCATACAATGACTGATGTTTATACAGCAGCATTCCTTCCAAGAAAGCCTGAATCAGATAATGAATCTGGGCTCAGGCATGGTTTTGGAGCCGAACCATATTTACCACACCCAGAACACCCCAGCAGTAACTCACGATAGCATAAGACAGTTGGATTCACGTCACTTTGTGGGACTGCCATGTCCATGCTGATGCAGTTAGAGCCTTATCTTGGATTTTTTTATGTATTTCGTCTTGTCTGATGAAGAAAGTCCAAGATCAGTCAAGAATACGGAGGTTGAGTTGGTATAGAAACCTTGGCATCCGACCTCCATAGGAAATACGTTGGTTATCCAGCTATTTCTGACACATTGTTCTCACAGATCCTCATATTTTTCCAACTTACGCTGAAGTGGCCAGCCGAAATTTTCTTCAAAAGGGACCGTTAACTAAATTATGAAACCTTTTTTTTTTAATTTAACGGACCAAATGACAATATCTGGACGATGGGTCGTTAACGCTATTTCTATTGGAAATATGAAATGATGTTTAAAATCAGTTGCGACGTGACATTCCGTGCAACCATCGAGCAATGATGATCGGTGTTTATTTTTACGCGTAAGTTTCGAAATATTTCCTTCTTTAACGAAATAAATCGCTCTATTGGTGATATTATTTAGAGTTTTATTGGCATTATCACAACATATCTTCACAGCCACGGCAAAAATCTCAAAGACTTCGTTATATCTCCACGTGTAGCTTCTTAGAGCATACTCACATCCAGTGAGAATGTGTTTGAGGCTGGCAGTTTTCCCACATGCTCTGCATCGGTCGGATGTAGTTAACCATCAAGCATGAAGGTTAACTGGTGTTGGTAAAACGTCGTAGAATTCTTTTATATATATAAGAAAGAGCATATTTTTCTTTATTTCTTCATATATATATATATATATATATATATATATATATATATATATATAAGTCAGTAATCAATCCAATTAATCCGGAGATGGGTTGCCCAGTTGGCTGGGGCTGTAGAATACACTGGCTGTACCTTTGAAGAGGGGTAGAACGTCCCCAATGAGTGTCCTGTATATGACACTAAACAATCTGATGGTGAGGTTCCAGTGATGCTGGGGCTTTGGGGAGTGCGGAGTACCCCTTCATTTCCATTGCTCCCAGGTCCACTCTGGCCCGGAATGGTGGCACCTTATAGGGCCCTATCTATGACTTAAATAGAACTAGCGGCATACTTATGCTATACTGAATTGTTTGACTAAACTGAATAGCTTGAAATAGAAATGTTTTTGACAATTAAACCGTACTTACATTTAAACTGTGTAGTTATGCTAAACTGAATTGTTTGAAATGGAACTGTTTTTGACATTGAAACTGTACTTACACTAAACTGATTTGTTTAACACAAAACTGTTTTGACATTTAACTGTGAGTAAATAAAATCTGTACTTATACTAAACGGAATTAGCTGAATTAGAAATGCTTGACTAAACTGAATCGCTTGAAGTAGAAATGTTTTCACAATTAAACTGTGTACTCACGCTGAACTGAATTGCTTGAAATAGAATTGATTATTTACATAAAAATGGACTTGGCATTAAATAACCTACAAAGGTTGATATGCCATAAAATCCAACCAACCAAGAACAAATAATTCTGTTTAGAATAAGTACGCAGTTTAAATGTAAGTATGGTTTAATTGTCAAAAACATTTCTTTCTCAAACTATTCAGTTTAATCAAACAATTCAAGGAAGCATAAGTATGCCGTTTGTTCTATTAAACCCATAGATAGGGCCTGAATAGCTTGAAATAGAAATGTTTTTCACAATTAAGCTGTACTAACATATAAACCACGTAATTACCCTAAACTGAATTGCTTTAAATAGAACTGACTATTTGCATAAAAATGGATTTGGCGTTAAATAACCTATAAAGTTTGATATGCCAAAAAAAATCCAACCAACCAACCAACAAACCAACCAACCGAAGACAAATACGGAATATTAAAACTTACATCATCCCGGTGAAAAATCTCAGAGCAAATAAAATCTACCCTGCAAATAATTTTTTTCAAAATAAAAAAAAACAACAATCGGTCACTTTAAGATAATAAATTTATTTCCATCCTGTTAAAAAGCATTGATATTAATTTAAAAAACTTAACAGGACTTCTGAAGAATTCCTGTTAAGTTTTAGAGCATTGATTAATATCTATGCTTTTTAACTGGATGGAAATAAATATATTATATGAATGTGACTGATTTTTTTTTCTTTCTTAAATACATAATTCTGCTAAAGAGATCAATGTAAATAAAATCTTCAGAGCAAATAATTTTCTCTTCAAAAAAACAACAATCGGTCATATTAAGATTATAAATTTATTTCAGTCCTACTAAAAAGGATTGATATTAGTCAATCCTCTAAGAATTAACTAGACTTCTTCAGATCAGCTAATATATATATATATATATATATATATATATATATATATATATATATATATATATTTAAAATATTCAGTCAGTGTCCAAGGACAGTAGGTGTGGATTATTCTTTCCATAGAATATATGAGGAAAATCATATAAATCTATGAGAGTGCTCAATGTATGGTTATTGTTTGTTCCCTATTTATTCGCTGGGGTAGAACAAAATTCACATGCATAAATAAATAAATAAATTTATTATGACGACTTGACCGAGTTTGGGTCTCCATCAAATTGTACTATATATATAACGTAAAGTTGGACGGGTTTCGATCCCGGCTTCGAGCGTCCTGCGTGTCTAGCTACACTGAAGAGTTCTGATAGAACGATACAGTCTGTCTGTGGATGACAATATATACGCTCCCCCAAGGGGGTTGAGCACTCTGGCGAAGGAGTTGTCGGGCCGCCGCTAGCGTAATGCAAAGCTCTTCGAAAGAATTGAGCACTCTGGTAGCCGATAGGGTATAAAAAATGTAAACAAACGGCTGCTGCTGCTGTTGCTAAATAAATACCTTAAAAATTCCCTTAGCCAACGTGGTCCGCTTGGTGGCCGAGAAGTCTGAAACTTAGTTTAACGTAAAGCTGGACGAGTTTCGATCCCGGCTTCGAGCGTCCTGCGTGTCTAGCCACACTGAAGAGTTCTGATAGAACGAAACAGTCTGTCTGTGGATGACAATATATACGCTCCCCCAAGGGGGTTGAGCACTCTGGTGAAGGAATTGTCGGCCGCCGCTAGCGTAATGCAAATAATAAAAATCACGCAGGACGCTCGAAGCCGGGATCGAAACCCGTCCAACTTTACGTTATATATATAGTACAATTTGATGGAGACCCAAACTCGGTTAAGTCGTCATAATAAATTTATTTATGCATGTGAATTTTGTTATACCCCAGCGAATAAATAGGGAACTAACAATAACCATACATTGAGCACTCTCATAGATTTATATGTTCTGATAGAACGAAATAGTCTGTCTGTGGATGACAATATATATATATATATATATGTGTGTGTGTGTGTGTGTGTGTGTGTGTAAACAGGATCTGGCATTAAATAACATAGTAGGGTTAATTTGCCATTAAACCAAATAACCTAACCTATAGATTTTTATGCATGAAAGAAGTGCATACGTAAAGAAAGAAAGAAAAAAAAATGCTCTTGTGGTATGCGTAACTTTTCCCTTTTTAATGTGTAATATTTAGGGCCTGTTTAGTGAAATGGGAGGGACATTAGATAATTGCCGATTTCTACTCGTGAGTGTCGGAAAAAAAGGAGACTGTTTTTATGCTATTAGATCGTATTTTATGTGACATTTTGGTTTTAAGAAAACAAATTTTAGGACTATCTGGCATTAACTGCCAAAAAAGCATTCATAATTTTATGAGTGTGACCAAATTGGCGTATAAATAGCTCGACATCTTTTCATTATCTCGTCATAATTGTGCCACAGAAAAACCTTGAAAGTGTCATTATAAAACGCTGTTTTTGGATTATTGTTGTTATTAGCCATACCATATTTTGGCTAATACATTCATCGAGCTTCCTCAATTATCGTTTGTTGTTTGTTTGTTTGTCTTGTTTTACGACGTGTCAACCCTTTTCTGGTTATTTAACGCCGAATTAAATTTCAAGCAATTCAGTTTTGTATAAGTATCGTTTTCGTTTACAAGCAGTTAAATGTCAAATCAGTTCAGTTAAATGTCAAAACAGTTTTATTTCAAACAGTTCAATTTAGCGTAAGTACATAGTTTAGTTCTATTTGATCTAAGATAGGCCTCTTTCAGATGTAACCATTCCGGTCGAGAGTGGACCTGGGAGCGATAGCAATGAAGGGGTACTCTACATTCCCCAAAGCTCCTGCATTACTGGAGCCTCACCATCGGATTGTTTAGTGTCATATCCAGGACACTCGTTGGGTGCGTCTTACTCCTCTGTAGAAATGCAGTCGGTGTATTCTACAACCCCAGCCGACTTGGCCATATATATTGTATCAGGTTGTTAGTATTCACAAATTACTATTTTTTCTCTCTCATTTCAACTGGATCATTGAAAAAACATAAAACAACATGTGTAATGATATGGAGTTGACCGTATGTAATCTGGAAAAGTAATTAATGAGAGATGTAAGTAGCATGACCAGTTGTAGTCAATTTTGAAGGAGAGACTGATGAAGAGATTGCGACCTTGACAGTAATGTAAGATGATAGTAAGCTCTTTCTTTGGCATTGGTCAAAACGGTGAGTTGAAAGATTTGTACATTAGTTGATTCCACGTGAGTCTGACATTGCCGTCAGAACTTAGATCATATTTACCAACCCCTCCGCTCGGGCAGGATATGACACAAGGTCAATTTTTAAGCAGAGTTTAACAGGTTTGAATTCGGAGTTTTCCTTCTCCTAGACTAGTTGCCTCACCAAGGCTGAAGAACCTAGTCTGCCCTACTATTTACCCATAGCTGGAGGGAGAATAATTGGATTCATACCTTTCCCAAGGGTATTAGTGCTATGTGAAATGCAATCAGTCAGGTCCAGGGTTTGAACTCGTGTCGCCGTGTCCATATCCTGCGACGATAACCATTACACCACGGGCCGTCAGAACTTAGATGAATAGGCCAAAGAATTATAACATTTAATTAGCAAAAAAATAAATTCAACGATTAGAATACGTTTCAAAAGTTCAAGTGTATATAACACATTAAAAAAAGAACATGCGTTAGCAAGATAAATAAAATGGGTACTTATATCTTATATAGTTTCACTCGGAGAAAACCGGAGTAAAAATAAAATTAGGAGCTTCACTAAGAGGCTACAAAAGATGGGGTTGGGGGATCAGCTTTGTTCAGTGGATAATAACTAAACAAGTAGCTTCATTCACTGTAATTCAAAAACGGCCCTATAGTTTGCGTACGTTGATCCATACATATCAAACGCTTGAGCCCCTGGGGTGGTGTAATGGTTAGCAAGCTAAACTAGCAAACCTTCGCGAGTGAGTTCAAGTCTCACTGGGAGCCCCATTCATCAGGCCTTGTGCCACATCGAAGCAAAATGCTTTGTAGATTAAAGGGCACCTCGGGTGGTGTAAAGGCGAGCAAGCTAAACTAGCAAACCTTTACGAGTGAGTTCGAGTCTCACTGGGAGCCCCATTCATTCGGCCTTGTGCCACATCTAAGTAAAATGCTTTCTAAAATAAAGGGAATCTCGGGCGATGTAAAGGCGTGCAAGCTAAACTAGCAAACCTTTACGAGTGAGTTCGAGTCTCACTGGGGACCCCATTCATTCGGCCTTGTGCCACATCGAAGCAAAATGCTTAGAAAAATAAGAGGGCATCTCGGGTGGTGTAATGGCTAGCAAGCTAAACTAGCAAACCTTCAGGAGTGAGTTCGAGTCTCACTGGGAGTCCCATTCATCCAGCCTTGTGCCACATCGAAGCAAAATGCTTTCTAAATTAAAGGGCATCTCGGGTGGTGTAATGGCTGGCAAGCGAAACTAGCAAACCTTTACGAGTGAGTTCGAGTCTCACTGGGTGCCCCATTCGTTCGGCCTAGTGCCACATCTAAGCAAAAATCTTTGTAAATTGCTACATACTAAACGTATCGAGGAAGTTGCAGACTTCTCCGGCAAACGATTTCGTTAACACAAATCAAAATCTGTTTTTTCATTATTTATTTTTTGTTTGTTTGTTTGTTAGTTTTTTTAAACTCTAAGTCAAGTAAATTGACTCTTTTAGTGAAAGTTTTGCAAATTAAGGAAATTCTAATTTAGTATTTACACTGTTGGTTTTGTAATTTTCATTCTATACTATATAACGGGTTTTGTACACGAGACATGTAAATATTAAATGTGCAGATGTTTACTTTTTCACTACCCATGTAACTGAATGTGAAGTTTTTTTTTTTTTATGTCAGAAGCAAGGAGAACGGCAAAAGTGTAATGTCTTCCGCGAATTTAAAAATGCTCCTGCTGATGATATTTTATTGACCTTGCGTTCATTCCTGGTGCATCTAGCTTGAAATGCATGAATATTTTTAATCAGACTAGGTATCTATGTTAATGCACACAAAACAGAATATATGTGCTATAATCAAAAGGGGGACATCTCCACTCTAGACGGAACCCCTCTTAAACTAGTAGACAAATTCACTTACCTAGGAAGCAGCGTCGAATCAACCGAAAAGGACATCGACACGAGGTTAACGAAAGCATGGACAGCTATCAATAGGCTATCGATTATATGGAAATCAGACCTAACCGATAAAATGAAACGCAGTTTATTCCAGGCAGCGGTCACATCGATACTGCTATATGGGTGCACTACATGGACTCTAACAAAACGGCTGGAGAAGAAGCTAGACAGCAATTACACAAGAATGCTGCGTGCAATCTTGAACAAGTCCTGGCGGCAACACCCCACAAGACACCAACTGTACGGCCACCTGCCTCCTATCACGAAAACTATTCAAGTTAGACGAACCAGACATGCAGGACACTGCTGGAGAAGCAGGGACGAACTCATAAGAGATGTACTCTTATGGACCCCCACACATGGCCGTGCAAAAGCAGGACGACCAGCACGAACATACATTCAGCAGCTATGTGAGGATACGGGATGTTGTCCTGAAGACCTGCCTGGGGCGATGAACGATAGGGAGGAGTGGCGAGAGAGGGTCAGGGATATCCGTGCTACCAGCGCGACATGATGATGATGATACATGCATTCATTTTTTCTTCATTTTTTACAAATTCCTATATAAAGTAAGTAAAGTTGGCGACCACAGTCGACACTGACCCGAAGGCTCCCTTTTCAATTGCTACTACACCAAGGTGTAGGGCAGGGCGGTACTCCTTTACCTGGATTTCTCCACTTTAACCTTGATCCGTACCTTATAACGCTGAGTGTTAAGCAAGGAGGCATCAAGTGCCATTTTTATAGTCTTTGGTATGACTCGACCTGGGATTGAACCTAGGTCTCCCTGGCCATTGGCGAACACTCTAACCATCATGCCAATGTCCGGTGATTCCTATATAAAGCTTTCATATAACGGATTTTCCAATGTGTTTTGGGTCTATTTTTAACCTCATTTCTGAAAAAGCAATGCATTTTTTTTTCTAGATATGACCTGCTAAATTTATCTGTTACATTTTGGATAATGGCTTTTCTTTAGTCTTAGCCACTTTATCCTCGATGACTATTTAGTAGACTGGTGGGTTTACATGGCTGTTTTCATTTTAACATACAACAGAACAAGATTTGATGATTATGCTGACAGAGAAGAATTCTTCATCTAACTATATTTACCCAACCTCTCCCCTCAGGCAGGATATGACACTATGACACTATGTGGGTGGTCCGCTAAGCAGACGATCCCTTTATCTGTTTTGGCGCGAAACCAAACAAAGGCCTGAACTCGAGTTCTCGACACGACCGGAAGTAAGCAACGGAACGCCCGTAGAGGGTTGGAAGGAGAAACCCAGAGGAAGCAGTTGGCGAAGGACGACGGAGAGGGACGGTGGGCAGTCGACACTGGACATCTGAGAGACCAGTCGCATGAGATAAAGTCCAGCAGCAGTGAGGGAAGACCAGTCAAGATGAGTTGGCATTCCTAGTAGCTTTGTGGAAATTTCGCGAAAGGTGCACGTCAGCGTTAGTCTACAGATACACAAAGGAATGCAGAGTGTCACAACTTAACCTTCTTGCACTTGAGTTAACCCAAGCCCTTATTGTTCGTTTGTTCTGTGTTCTTTTTCTCCCACTCCCTCGTTTGTATTTCTTGTGCCGTAAAGAAATGTGCGATACCCCTGTCGGAACCACAAGATGATTCACCGGCTAAGATTGAAATGGTTTAAAGAAGTTGATGTATTCGGGGGGGGGGGCGAGGGGGTATTGTCACAACACAAGGTCGATTTTTAAGCGAAGTTTAACAGGTTTCAATTCAGAGTTTTCCTTCTCCTAGACTAGTTGCCTCACCAAGGCTGAAGAACCTAGTCTGTCCTACTAGTTACCCAAAGCTGGAGGGAGAATAATTGGATTCATACCTTTCCCAGGGGTATTAGTGCTATGTGAAATGCAATCAGACTCGCTCAGGATTTGAACTCGTGTCGCCGTGTCCATTTCCTACGACGATAACCCACGGAATTTTTCCTTATTCACTATCTTGACTTCCCATAGAAGAATTGGAGACATACCTTTCCCCAGGTAATTTGTGGAAAATTATATAAACAGCCTATTCTGTATTTCAAACTGAGGGTTGGTTGATTTTCTTTTCAGGTGTATCAACCCTTTTTCGGGTCATATAGTACCGAATTTAGTCATTTTGATAAGAGTTTCAAACAATTCCGTTTAGTATAAGAATAGTTTTCTGTTTACACTCAGTTAAGTGTTAAAACAGTTCTATTTCAAACAATTCAGTTTAGCATAAGGATGCAGTTTAAACACAGTTAAAGGAGAAAAAAGCAGTTAATTTCAAAGAATTGAGTTAAGCGGAATCAGAGTTTAGTTCTTTTTGACCCATAGAGAGGACCCTATCAGTTGCTACCCCTCCGGGCTAGAGGGGACCTGAGACCGATGGAAATAGAGAAGTACAACGCATTCACCAAAGCTCCAGAATTACTGGAACCTCACCATCTGGTTGTTTAATGTCATATCTAGGACACTCGTTGGGGGAGTGTTAATCCTGTGCAGAGATGCAGTCAGTGTATTCTTCAGTTAGTGTATTCTGGGCCACATTTCAAACTGAACTTGAACAGTACATTTTCTATTGAGATTATCAGATCCTTGCATTTTGCTGAAAAAACATTTGAAGTGACTTCGATTCATATCAAATGATTTTGCATCATTTTTTTTTTGATATTATTCGCTTGTTATTTTTTAATTTCGAATATTCAACTTGTTTCATCGTACAACATGCTGATATTCTTTAAATGATGACTTTATCGACAATACAAACCAAAATAATTTAGACATCATATTTACGCTGTTAGTTATTATCAACTCTTATCCTTATCCTTGTCTAACGTTTTTCTTTATTCTTACATCGTCATTCAATCGTTGTTTTACAAAAAGATAGATTTGACGAAATCCGAAATTACAGCCCGTATTTTAAGAATATATTTGTAATACAATATTAAAAAAATTGATATCACCTTTTTGTTGCAACAGTTGGAAAAAAATAATTTGAAACCTAACTTTATTAAAATTGTTTTAGCTAAGTAAGTAAAAATCCTGTTAAAAAGTAAATTAGTTTCCACAGAAATTCGATTCAACCGAAATGACAAAATCTTGACTTTAGTTGTCTACATTAATAGAGACATCAGTTTAATAAAAGTTTATTTACTTCCATAAATCAATACGATTCCTGTTCGGAATATTTTATTCCAATCTTTCAAATGGGGAGGATCCATCTGCTTTGAAAATGAACTCTGAAAACCCTATCAGACTCAAACAGCAAATTTTCAATAATAATTTCTGCAGTCAAAAAATCTTATAACGAAATTGAATATGGATAATGAAAAATATTTATCTCTCCATCATACACATTAAGCGAAAACAAAAAATGACGTATACCGCTAAATTTAGCATGAGGGATTCTATTCTGACTGGAAATTACCATAAAAAAAATTACTCAAATTCCAAGACTCCCAATCCTTCAACACAACAAATAGCATCTTTGTTGGCTTTCACTCCCCAAACGTTCTTGCTCTTATCTATAAACTGTAAGATTTTTTGCTTTTGCTTTTATTGAATTAAAGGCATTTTTACCACAGACGATTTTCCTTTCTATCTAAAGATAGAACAAGAAAAATAGCAAGTTAATAGACTTTTAGTGAATAGATTTTTTATGACACATTCGCAACTATACACAAGCCATTTTTTTCGAGCATCTTTCTTTAACTGTAGAATCTGTGGGCGTTTATTGGGCGAAAATATTCTTTTTAGAATATATTTTTTAAAAGCTAGATGCATGTATGTACATTCTTGCATAGGTACAAAGTTCACGCATCAAATTTTGCCAGACACAGTAACTTATTGTTGTTTAACCGAGAAAAATATTTTCAGCAATTCATATCTACATGTTGGTTTGCTAAGGGAGATTCTTAAAAGTATATACAGTCAGTTTGGTTTAGTTGTTGTTTCATGGCATATCAACCTTCTTGGGTTATTTAATGCCAAATCTATCCTTCTAGAAGGTAGTGGTACTATTTAGTACATAGCTAGGAGAATAAGGGGTTCATACCTTTCCAAATGGTATTTGTTCGAAAGTTAATGTAATAGCACGACTGGAGTTCGAACTCGCTTACTACGATTCCGCACTTCAGTGCTTTAACCATTATACCACGAGAACACCCCCCTATACAGTCAGGGTATTATCATTATTTGCAAAAATCGAATAAAGTCACAACAATTGTTCTGTAAAATCATATTTGTTGTTTCCAATCTTCTGTCAAATTGAATGAAAATCGAAGATTTCTTTGTAATACAATCAAAGATTTTTCCGTGCAGTTTTATCGTCATTATTTATCCAAACCCATATAATTCCAGAAGTTCTACAAATGGAATGGATAATCATCAGAAGTCCCTAAAGCAAGTTAGAGTTTTTATGAGTTATATGTGTAATTTCTGATATTGTCTTGCAACGGGAGCATTTTGCACAATTGCAGATGTTTTTGGCGACTGCATTAGACATATTGTTGTGTTCTGGTTAGTGAACACAAGTAGTAGTAATAATAAGACAAACCACGATATGTGAGGGAATAGTTATCTTTACAGGAAAGAGTATTTACAAGAGAGAGACTGTTAGTAATAAGAACATAGGATTAGTGATAGAGTAATGATATTCTTCAACAATAGGAACGGCTCTTCTGGTCTGACTTGATTCTTCCCGGACTGATCTCTGCTACTGCCATAAATGGCAGATGGAACATCTCATTATGCTGAAAAGGTAGGTAATACCCAACACATACCTTTCCGTAACATTCAGTATGTTCCGTCAATGAGATTCTTATTTTAATCTAACAGTTTTGGGTCAAGAATACATTACACGACCTGCTAATAAAAATGTAGAAAGATTTTCAAGAACAATATCCGCTTTGATATGGCTAAAATGATGACATTTTTTTCTCTGGGCTCTGTTTCCGCCTCGTATTGACGTATAGGCATTTTTGTTGATTGATAGGATCTATTGTGGTGTGCAGTGAAGCATTCAAGAGGGTAAGAGTCAGTAAAACCTCGAATCGTAATTTTCCAAGTCATTTGATCGTGATTATCATTTCTGAGTTTATAGATCTTAATAAACATCTAGATAATTTAATGTAGTATTTTTTAAAATTTTTAATTTTTTGTGAGTCAAATTAAAGTTACTTTATTTTTTACGAACTGAAAAGGTTCAGGAGTACTCAAAACATTCTGTATTCCTGATATTTCTTATAACTTTAGGTATGCACTATATATATATATATATATATATATATATATATATATATATATATATATATATATATATATATGTATTGTTTTATAGCCTGCAGGACAATGATAATAACGGTGGTGGAAGTTGATAGCAGATACACTGGGTTTATTCGTGAACGTCCTTGAACACGCTCGAGTATTTGGATGGTTTTCGTCGCAATAGCCATGGTCATCGTCCTGTTAACCGAGTAAAATATTTTCAGCTATTCATATCTACATGTTGGTTTGCTAAGGGAGATTCTTAAAAGTATATACAGTCAGTTTGGTTTGGTTGTTGTTTAATGGCATATCAACCTTCTTGGGTTAAATAACATACACACATAACAACACTTCTTTCTTTTGCGAAAGGTTCCTATATGCTTTAATAAAAATGCCACTTAAATTAACCGATTTTCTGCCCATTGAGATATTTTGAAACTTCTCGGTTTGGTTTGGTTTCTTTGTTTAATGGCATATCAACCTTTGTTGGTTATTTAATGCTAAGGCTATTCTCCTAGAAGAACAGTTGTGGTACTATTTAACCCATAGCCGGGAGGATAAGGGGGTTCATACCTTTCCCTAGAGTATTTGCCCGAAAGTGAACGTAATAGCACGACTGGAGTACGAACTTGCTTTCTAAGATTCCGCAGTCCATCGCTTTAACCATTACACAACGAGGACATTTCCCGAAACTTCTTGTCATCTTAAATGTTATAAGTAGATAACTTCAAATATTATTTGATAATCATTTGCATATAGATTACAGTCAAGCAAATAAAGACGTCAACATATCTTATGTGTCATACTTCATTATATGAGACAGTATTTTCTCATATTATTCCCCAGACCGTGAAAAACAGAAAGTGCATGTACATTTGGCCCAACCCTCAATTCCTATAATTCAGCAAACAGAAATTCAGATAAATTTAACAGAACATATTTTGTTTCAGTGTTAGTGGGTTATCATGACGTCATCCTGAAAGCAATTGAAACGTTTTTCATACGTTTCATATAAGCAATTTTAAAGATTGGGTCAATTGATATAACAAGAATATATATTTATATGTTTCGTATACATGACAAAGAATGGATTTTGATTGAACGAATATGAACATTTCTATAACAGTTATTTATTGTTGAATTTTTGTATCATTTCGGCCTCTTTCGTTCTCCACAGAAAAAAATATACATTACATTGATTTAGCAGAAATTCCTTTTGGAACGTTACTGCTTTATAACACTTATTAAATTTATAATTCGCTTATATATGTATTGGTTTGGTTTGGTTGAGTTTGAGGGCATATCAACTATTGTAGGTTATTTGATGCCAAATCAATTTTTAATCATTCAAATAGTTCCATTCCAAACAATTCAGTTCAGCATAAATAAGGTTTTTCGTTTACACGTAGTTAAATGTAAGAAAAGTTCTATTTCAAACAATTCAGTTTAGCACAAATATGCAGTATAAATGTCCAGAAAGTTTTATTTCAAATAATTCAGTTTAACACAAATATGCAGTATAAATGTCCAGAAAGTTTTATTTCAAATAATTCAGTTTAACACAAATATGCAGTATAAATGTCCAGAAAGTTTCATTTCAAATAATTCAGTTTAACATAAATATTGGACTCATAGATAGTATCAGTATGTATTAATAGATATAGAATACGAGGATCATTTAATAAGTTTCCAGACTTTTTTCGTATGGGCACTTTTATTGAGAGTACACACATGAAACTCTTGTCCCCTTCGAAGTAATCTCCCCCGGCTGCAATGCACTTGTTGTACCGTTCCAAAAACTTCCGGAAGGCTCCATGGAAGTCATCTGGTGTGAGTGTGTCAATGACCTTCGTCACAGCCTCTTTCATCTCCTCAATTGTCTCATAACGACAGCCTCTGAGTTTAGGGAATAACCAAAAGTCACAGGGGGCAAGGTCTGGACTATAGGGAGGGTGAGGAACTGTCTTGATGCCCATCTTGGTCAAATAGTCTGTAACAAGGATGGAGTTGTAGTTGTTGTCCTGCTGGAAATGCCACTGACCCGATTTGAAGAGTGCTGGCCTCTTCCGACAGAATCTCTCCCTGAACTCCCTTAAAACATCAACATAGTAACCCTAACCCTAACCCTTTGGCCAATCAATTCTGGTCTATTGACTTCCTTACTCCTCCCACCCCTATCATCATCCCTCACAGACTCCTTGCCTTCCTTGAATCTCTTATGCCACTCAAAAACTCATGCCCGATTCATGCAAGATGCTCCAAAAGCAGTCTGAAGAATTCCATACGTTTCTATGGCATTTTTTCCAAGCTTAAAACAGAATTTTATTGCATATCGTTCTCGTAAAGTGTCCTCACGTCCAGATTGCATTTTTGAAATTCACAAGCTGTGACAATCAGACTTTAGGGTGTATTCCAATTGCTGCTGCTGCTGTTCATTTGAAGCTGAAATCATAAAAATTGGTCAGTCATCTCATAAGATAACATACTGAATTTTCAAGAGTCTACGACTATTTTAAATGCCTGTACAAAAAAATCTGGAAACTTATTGATATTCATTAGTATATATAGAATATATATCAATAATAAGTATCAATATGTATTTATATATTTAGAATATATATTAATAAAAACTGACATTTATCGCGAACAAATATCACACGAAATTATAATTCATATGTAAATTAGACTGGAAACTGCTTTATTTTCAGAGTTATACCATTTTGAGTAATATATATATATATATATATATATATATATATATAAAGAAGAAGAAGAAGAAGAAGAAGAAGAAGAAGAAGAAGAAGAAGGTCTCAAAATGTGTGCATATCGGTTGCGTAAATATCACCATAAATATTGAATTAAAAATGTTTAACTTATGTTTCAATGATGTAACATGTCAAATATTTTATCTATCACTGTGAGAAAGTACACATGTTTTAAAATTGCCATTGTACATGTTTAAGTTTCTTTATTGGTATATTCATCAATTCTAGAATCTGAAATTATTTCCTTTCCAGTGATCTATATAAACTGTCATTTTGGATTATTTTTAATTCCAACGTTTTTTTTTTACTTGTTTAAATTGTATTCCCATATTCGGCTCTTTGCGAGTTTCAATCACCTTTTTAAATATCAAATTTTGATGCAAACTGATACATTCAACATGTGAGAAGAAAATCTCATTTTAAAACGGTGTCATTGAGCTCTGTTTTCTGTTGTGAAATGTTTGTATATGTTTTAATAAAAATGTTACATAAATTGACTGAAACGCTACCTCTCCAAGTCAGAGTTGACCTGGGAGCGATGGCAATGAAGGGTACTCCGCATTCCCAAAAGCTCCAGCATTACTGGAGCCTCACCTTCTGATTGTTTTGTGTCATATCCAGAACACTCATTGTGGCGAGGGTATTGCCACTCTGCAGTTAACTAGGCCACTTATATATTGATATTAATCAATGTATCAGAGGATTATAGATTTGGTCCATTAAAATTTGACTAAAACATCATTAGATGTTTCCTAATCAACTTAATATCCTAAGGAATCAATCTAAAGCATATGTAGTGCTTTATATATGATTTATTACAATATAACATCATCTGAATGCTTTTGAAGCTTATGCAGCACTCCACATATGTTATTATTTGATAATCCGTGGTGTAATGGTTATCGTCGTAGGAATTGGACACGACGAAACGCGTTCCAATCCTGGACGAGACTGATTGCATTTCACATAGCACTAATACCCTTGGGAAAGGTATGAATCCAATTATTCTCCCTCCAGCTATGGGTAAATAGTAGGACAGATTAGGTTCTTCAGCCTTGGTGAGGCGACTAGTCTAGGAGAAGGAAAACTCCGAATTCAAACCTGTTAAACTCCGCTTAAAAATTGACCTTGTGTCATATCCTGCCCGAGCGGAGGGGTTGGTAAATATGATATGATAATCCTTGATCTTTTAAATGTTTTTTTGTTTATTTTGGTTTTATGACATATCAACCTTTGTTGGTTATTTAATGCCAGATCCATTTTTATACAAATAAACAGTTCTATTCCAAACAATTCGGTTAAGCATAAATACACATTGTAATTTTCAATTCCTTTGTTATACTGAATGTTAAACAAGGTATCATCAAGTACCATTTTTTGAGTCTTTGGTATGAATCGATCTGGAGATTGAACCCTGGTCTCCCGGACCATTGGCGAACCCTCTACCTATTAGCCCAATGGCTCGGTTTAAATTATCATTTTTATAAATAATACCTAATAATTTAACTCCACTAAAATAATTGGCCTTGTGGGTAGAGTGTCCGCGAATGGTCCCGGAGACCAGGGTTCAATCCCAGGTCGCGTCATACAAAAGACTTTCAAAATGGTACTTGGTACCTCCTTGTTTAACACTCAGCAATATAAGGAACGTATCGAGGGTAAAGTGGAGCAATCGAGGGAAAGGAGTTGCGCCCTCCCCTACACCTTAGTGTAGTAGCTATTGAAAAGGGAGGCATCTGGTCGCCCTCGACTACGATCGCCAAAATAAAAAGAAATAATAAAATAATAATGAATATAAAAAGTAATCTTGAACTTTATTCCACAAACCTTCCCCTCAAAGTGATCCCAAATATACTTAGTAACAAACAACGACAGACGAATAACCTCTTGGCATAAAATAAATAAAATGCCGTTGAATAAAATCAATCAATCAAAAATAATAAAACCCTGTTTTTTTTTACTTTACTAAAAACAAAAAATTTGAAAAAGTATATCTTAAAAATGTTTATATTCATGAAGTGACTCTGAATAATCTTTGGCATGTAAGAGTATTTCTTTGTGGAGGTGCCCGTGGTGTAATGGTTATCGTCGCAGGATATAGACACGGCGACACGAGTTCAAATCTTGGACGAGGTTGGTTGCATTTCACATAGCTCTAACACCCTTGGGAAAAGTATGAATCCAATTATTCTCCCTCCAGCAATGGGTAAATAGTAGGACATACTGGTTTCTTCAGCTTTGGCGAGGTAACCAGTCTAGGAGAAGGAAAACTCTGAATTCAAACCTGTTAAACTCCGCTTAAAAATTGACCTTGTGTCATATCCTGCCCGAGCGGAGGGGTTGAGTAAATATGGTAAAAGTATTTCTCTTTCTCAAGGTCGAGTTCAGTGTGTGCCTCCACCTGTATATGTGTAATAGTTAAGTTCTTTTTTCTTATTTTATGTCAGGGATTGACAGTGACCTTACTCCTTCCGGAATAATGGGTAAAAGCAATCTCGGCAGGTGGTGACTTGAAACTTGATATTGACTGATAGATATTGTTGAAAAGAAATAAACTTTACATTGTTTCGATGAGTATTTAAACAATTTGATTAAAAACATGGGAAATTATGGCAGTTCGAGGCAAATAATTTATATCATGAATACCCTAATTACATGAAGCAATCTAATATCATCATTTTTTTGGTGTGTAAATTTTAAAAAGTCTAATGCTGATTACACGAGCAATAAGCGATCAAATGAAATAAAATTGAACCAAAAAAAAGACAACAGGATTTTAAACAATGTTTTAAACCAGAGGCTAAAAACTCATTCAAAAAACAGAATAAAAGCTTGCTTTTAGATAGCTGATACTTCAGGCAAACATGGCTTTGAAACTATTTCTGCAACTTTCACATTTTAGTGAACGGTTTTGTTAAAGACATCCTCTTAGTGAAAGAAAAAAAAAAGAAATATTTTCTCAGATGGTATGTGTTTTCTGGTTTGTTTGTAGTCAAAGGCAGATTCTTTTTCTAGTGATTAAACACATTTATAAGGAAAGTGATACATGAACAAACGGACAGGAAGAGAAGCTTAACAAGTCGAGCTTACGTAGTTGGACTTTAGTTTCACGTGTCTCTAATGACTGTGATCATTGTTAGAGTCCTTATAAAAATGAGGATTTCATATTCTGATTTTCAAGGCAAGGTCCTCGCCACCTGGAAGATCAATGCAGCATAATCATTAAAGCAGTTATCATTTTTCTATTTGTTATGGGACCGTTACCTACCCATTGATAGACTCTTCCAAATCCTATATTAATCGAGAGCCAAGTACTCTCGTGGGTCAGTCGGTTGTGTGAGATTGGATGGAGACTGGATATTCTATTGACAAGAAAACCTAGCTTACGCCACCACTTTTCTCTATATCTTGTTACTTCAATATATCCTTAAACTTATACTATGTTCAGAGTTATCTTTTTGTAGTCCCAAATTGGGTCCACATCACTATTTTAAAATCTCTAACACACACACTCACATACATATACACGCACATGCATACATACATACACACACATACGTACACATGTATGTATCTAGAAATGCATTTGACCAGTCGGCTAGGGCTGTAGAATACATCGACTGCTTCTCTGCAGACGGGTAAGACCCCCCCTAACGAGTGTCCTGTATATGACACTAAACAATCTGATGGTGAGGTTCCAGCAGTGCTGGAGCTTTGGAGAATGCGGAGTACCCCTTCATTGCCATTGCTCCCAGGTCCACTCTGGCCTGGAGTGGTAGCACCTGATAAGGGTCCTATCTATGGGTTAAATAGAACTAGCAGCATACTTATGCCAAACTGAATTGTTTGAGTAAACTGAATAGCTTGAAATAGAAACGTTTTTGACAATTAAACCGTACTTAGATTTAAACTGCGTGCTTATGCTTAACTGAATTATTTGAAATAGAACTGTTTTTCGACATTAAAACTGTATTTATACTTAACTGAATTGTTACATATAACGGCTTAAATTGTTTGAAATAGAAATGTTTTTGACAATTAAACTGTGTACTTATGCTAAACTGAATTGTTTTAAATAGAACATATTATTTACATAAAAATGAATTTGGCGTTGAATAACCTACAAAGGTTGATATGCCATAAAACCCAACCAACCAAACTGAATTCTTTGAAATAGAACAGATTATTTACATAAAAATGGATTTGGCGTTAAATAACCTACAAAGGTTTGTATGCCATAAAACCCAACAAACCAAACCAAATCTAGAAATGCATGTATGTATCGAAATCGATACTTAAAGAGATATGATCCAAAAACAATATGTAGAAATACTGTTTATTACGCTTCTTCATATAACCAGGCGGATAAACATTGTGATTGATTGTTTGGGGTTTAAAAAAAGACAAATTAAGCGATCATGTTGTTCTCAAGTTATTAAATAGATCTTACTTTAAAGAAGCATATCAATTGCTTGTGTTCACTTATTTTATTTTATTAAGATATTAATTTACGACGATGAACAAAATTTTGAAATGAACTTGACGCCAAAGAATGTTATCAATCATAAGGAGAAGAATTCACTTAGTGAACATTTCCAAAACCAACACACGACATACATCCACAAATGCATATGAAAACACACAAGGCATAAGTATATATATATGTATGCGTTTATTTCATCTATACTTTTTTATGGAAAGTTCCTTAAACGTTTATCTGTAAATATGAAAAAAAAATATACACGAATGTTGATTAATAACACCATACCCAACACTATAGCCTATTATGTAGATATTTCATTTTTTTTTAAATCTGATATTCTCACAGAATAACGTTTACGGCGGGTGAATTATAAGAAGGGGACTGAGAAAGTTTAAAATACGATTTTAAATAACACCATACCCAACACTACAGCCTATCATGTAGTTATTTTATGATTTTTATCTGATATCCTCACAGAATAATGTTTACGGCGGGTGAATTATAAGAAGGCGGCTGAGAAAGTTTAAAGTATGATTTTAAATAACACCATACCCAAGACCATAGCCTTTTATTTGTCGCTGCCTCCCACCAGACACGACTTGACACAAGGTCAAAAGCCCGAAGGCCGATTAAAGTGGGGATAAAGGGGAGGGGAGGTCGGGAACGAGCCGAGACTCGAACCCTGCTTGTCTGTGCTGCTCATCGGCTCACTTAGTGCAATGTGAGCCTGATGAGGCAAGCAGTTTCACGAACCCAAATGTGGGTCCGGGCACGTATGCCAGTTTGCGGCTTAAACTAGACGCATGGTCTAGTGCCGTACCAGGGGGACAAAGGAGACAAAAATGCAGCTCGCCCACCCGAAGGTAGCCTAGTCGAAACTAGATGCCTAATTAAAGGCCCCAAGTCTGCCATTGTTCCTTTTCCAGGGCCACGCTCCGGACCGAAGTGCAGAACAGGCCCCGGGGCGCTCGCCAAGACCATAGCCTAACATTTAGATATTTCATGTTTTTTTATTTGATATTCTCACAGAATTATGTTTACGGCGGGTGAATTGGATATTCGACTGACAAGTAAGCCTAGCTTAAGGAGACTTAGAAAGTTTAATGTTCAATATATTGTATAAAATAAATTGTTTTTCATTATTTATGTGCAAGTCAATAATTAAAGTGCAAACAATTTAGTTATAAGAACGTCCTATGCACGCACCCCACACACCTACACAAGCAGACACGTGTAATTATGTACGTGTGTGTGTGTGTGTGTACACGCACTCAGTTTTGTTTGTTCGTTTTCTAACAATTTGAATATATCAACACGTCGTTTTTCCTTCTTCCTCATTTTAAAACACACTTAAAACAAACAAATATCCAGCAAAAAAAAAAGAGATTTATATTTTTTCTACCGAAAATCAGAACGGAAACCGGATATCCGCTAAATAACCGACGACTATCACTAAAATTACCTTCCGCATCCCATCAAACAAAACTGGAAGTTTTCACTCTTTTTTTTTTTATTTCCTAGGGACTTGCCTACTTAATGTGTGGCCCGTTTCGTACCACTATAACACACACACACACACACACACACACACACACACACACACATATATATATATATATATATATATACCTAGGTAGGTAGTTTCTGACTTTTATAGGTATTATATATATATATACATATATACTGAGAAATTATGTCTTCAACAATAGATTAAATTAATGTCAGTATCGAACATATAGTTCCTTACAAAATTGGAAGTTTTACTCTTAGTGCTTTAAGCTGTAAAGTAGACATACATATCAGTATGAGTTAGAATTCAGCCAACTGGAGTCACCATTATTATTATTATTATTATTATTATTATTATTATTATTATTTACTCCTTGAGAGTTTTTCATATCAGTTTAAGCTGATGGTCTTTCACTGGAATATGTGTGTCAGCAAATCTCCTCAAGTCTACAGGACTCTTCTCAGTATTCTGGCTGTTCTCAATAATGCTTTTGTTTGGATGGTCTTCACTCGTCCTCTTTTTTTCAAATTTCTCCTATCCCTTTAATAAACCTTTGGTGACTGCACTAAAAGCACCAATTACGATTGGTATAATAGTCACTTTCAAGTTCCATAGTTTTTTCAATTCCTTAGCAAGGCCGAGGTACTTATTCTTCGTTTCCCTTTCTTTCAGTTTTATTCTGTGGTCAGCCGGGACCACAAAGTCCACAATTTTGTAATTTTTTTTTTTTTTGATTTTTATAAGGTCTGGTCTTCTGGCCGAGATTAGGGGATCCGTGTGTATGTCAATGTCCCATAGAAGTTTATGGGTCTCATTGTCCAGGACAGATGCTGGGTTGTACATATACCATTTGTTCGTTTGGTCAAATTTAAATTTCTTGCACGTCTCCCAGTGGATCACCTTGTCTATTCTTATAATCCTTCTGTGCCAATTTGCTGCATTTGCTTATTATGTGATTGATTATTTCGTCTCTATCACCACATAAACTACATTGCTATTTTGCTATCAATTCTCGCTTTGATAAGATTGGTTCTTATGGCGTTGTTTCGTGTTGCTATTTATACACTGATTTTTTTCGAATTAACACCTTCATTTTTTTCTGTTTTTTGTGTAAACGTTTGCCTTTTCTATCCTCTGAGGTCTGTCACATTCGATAACCTTCAGAGAATTTCGGATGTTTTTCGGATGTTTTCCCGCAGCCCATGGCTAAGACCTATCCAAGCAATTTCTAAATCTATAGATGTCATTTTTTTTTCTTATAGCGGCACGCTATGTTCTCCACTGGATTATTGCCTTTCTGCCCTGCACAGTCCAGAGATTGAACACACAATCTATAATAAATAAGATGAATTTTCTTGTACTTTTATTTTTAGGGATTTATAATCGTAGACATGTAAGAAATGAAAGAGGAGACAGTGGATGAAACTTTGTCATAAAAATACGTGGTGCCTTCAATAAGTTTCCAGACTTTTTTGTACAGGCATTTAAAATTGTTGTAGACTCTTGAAAATTCACTATGTTATTGCTATACATCTTATGAGATGACTGACCAATTTTTATGATTTCAGCTTCAAATGAACAACTACAGCAGCAATTGGAATACACCCTACCAAAGCCTGATTGTCACAGCTGGTGAATTTCAAAAATCTAATCTGACACTTTAGAAGAACGATATGCAGTAAAATTCTGTTTTAAACTTGGAAAAAATACCACAGAAACGTATTGAATGCTTCAGACTGCTTTAGGAGCATCTTGCATGAATCGAGCATGAGTTTTTGAGTGGCATAAGAGATTCAAAGAAGGCAGGGAGTCTGTGAGGGACGATGAGAGGTGTGGGAGGAGTAAGGAAGTCAATAGACCAGAATTGATTGGCCAAACGGTTAGGCTTAGTGTTACTATGTTGAGGTTTTAAGGGAGTTCAGGAAGAGATTCTGTCGGAAGAGGCCAGCACTCTTCAAATCGGGTCTGTGACATTTCCAGCGGGACAATGCACAAGTCCTCAACTCCATCCTTATTACAGACTATTTGACCAAGATGGGCATCAAGACAGTTCCTCAGCCTCCCCATAGTCCAGACCTTGCTCCCTGTGACTTTTGGTTATTCCCTAAACTCAACGGCTGTCGTTATGAGACACTTGAGGAGATGAAAGAGGCTGTGACGAAGGTCATTGACACACTCACACAAGGGAACTTCCATGGGCCCTTCCAGAATTTGTTGGAACGGTACAAGTGCATTGTAGCCGGAGGAGATTACTTCGAAGAGGACTAGAGTTTCATGTGTGTACTATCAATAAAAGTGCCCATACGAAAAAAGTCTGGAAACTTATCTAATCACAAAGTGGTGTAGTCGTTATCGCCGTAGGAAATGAACACGGCGATTCGAGTTCAAATCCTGGACGAGACTGATTACATTTCACATAGCACTAATACCCTTGGGAAAGGTATGAATCCAATTATTCTCCCTCGGCAAAATAGTAGGACAGACTAGGTTCTTCAGCCTTGGTTAGGCAAGTAGTCTAGGAGAAGGAGAACTCTGAATTCAAACCTGTTAAACTCCGCTTAAAAATTGACCTTGTGTCATATCCTGCCCGAGCGGAGGGGTTGGGTAAATAGTATCTAATCACAAAGCAAACAAATAAAAAAAAAGCATTATCAAACGTAAATACCTGTTCAAAAGAATCATTGTTCAATATTATCGTAAATCACATCGCAAGTTTCTAAAAAAAGAAATCTTTCAGAAAGTATATATCATTTTATAGATTTTGTTTGCCGATTATTAGCTGGGAATTTTCCTCCATCTCTCATCCTGTCTTATAATGATATGATTTTTTTTTACAAATTTTCGACTTAATAATTACATAAAATAGACTTGTTTTATTTTTCTGTGTGTTGATTTAACACGTGAAGTAAAGGCAATCGGCACGGAAAATGGAATCGAAGAGCCGAGTTCAAATTCCGGCTAAACATATTTGCTTCCACGTTGCACTATTACTCATAGGGAAAAGAATGAATTTACTTTTTCCTTGATGGATCAATAAAATACCAAAGTTGATTGGGTTTTCTAGCCATGGTGGTTGGCAACCAGTCTAAGAGAAGGAAAACACTGAATCAAAATGATGGCGGCAACGGGAAACCACCCATTATATCTATCCATAATAGTCATGATGATTCACATTTAATGTTAAAGGAAACATTGTCAGGCCTTGAAAAGACATGGTAATTTTAATTCCAGTTTAACAAGTGTAATTCATTTTAATTCATTTTATAGACATATTTATTCTGATTTAAATTTCCAGAAGAAAGGCCGGGAATATGTTTCACCAGGAGAAATCATCCTATTTACCCAACCCCTCCGCTCGGGCAGGATATGACACAAGGTCAATTTTTAAGCGAAGTTTAACAGTTTTGAATTCAGAGTTTTCTTTCTCCTAGACTAGTTACCTAACCAAGGCTGAAGAAACCAGGCTATTTACCCATAGCTAGAGGGAGAATAATTGGATTCATACCTTTCCCAAGGGTATTAGTGCTATGTGAAATGCAACCAGTCTCGTCCAGGATTTGAACTCGTGTCGCCGTGTCTATTTCCTACGACGATAACCATTAGACTACGGGCACCTCCTAACCAGTAGAAATCATGAGAAGTCAGAATTTGTTCGAAGGTTTAAATTTTTGATTGTTGAATACTGATGTCCTTTTGCTCTCATGTTTTCGTAAAAGATCGAAACCGAAATATCGTATTTAGCTAAAAATGATAGTGTTTCGGAGCAACCCTCCCCCGACACTCAAATAAACAAACAAAATAAAAATAAAGGAAAACAAGACGCAGAAAATGCTGATATTGAATTTTTTTTTTTTTTTTTTTTTGTAAGATGATGAGTCAATTAATTGGCCTCTCTTTATTCACTGCAAATTCTAACTTTCTTTATCAGGTTTCCTTTGTTGCTTTGCTTAATAGAATTTATGGACTGCAGCTGTTACTACTTAAACGAATTGTCATTATTGTTTGAGTTTTATTGGTTGGGTTGGGTTTTGTGGCATATCAACCATTGTAGGTTATTTAATGCCAAATCTATGTTCATGTATATTAAATATATATGACTTAGTTTGGTTGGGTTTAATGGCATATCAAACAATATTTAATGCAAAATCCTGTTTATGTATATTCATCATCATCATCATGTCGTGATGGTAGCACGGATATCCCTGACCCTCTCTCGCCACTTTTTCCTATCGTTCATCGCCTCTAGCAGGTCTTCTGGACTACATCCCGTATCCTCACATAGTTGCTGAATGTATGTACGTGCTGGTCGTCCTGCTTTTGCTCGGCCATGTGTGGGGGTCCATAGGAGTACATCACTTATGAGTTCGTCCCTGCGTCTCCAGCAGTGTCTTGCATGTCTGGTTCGTCTAACTTGAATAGTTTTCGTGATAGGTGGCAGGTAGCCGTACAGTTGGTGTCTTGTGGGGTGTTGCCGCCAGGACTTGTTCAAGATTGCTCGCAGCATTCTTGTGTAATTGTCGTCTAGCTTCTTCTCCAGCCGTTTTGTTAGAGTCCATGTAGTGCATTCAGATAGCAGTATCGATGCGACCGCTGCCTGGAAGAAACTGCGTTTCATTTTATCGGTTAGGTCTGATTTCCATATAATCGATAGCCTATTGATAGCTGTCCATGCCTTCGTTAACCTTGTGTCGATGTCCTTTTCGGTTGATATTTAATGCCAAATCCTGTTTATATATTTATATATATATATATATATATATATACACACACACACACACACATATATATATATATATATATATATATATATATATATATATATATTAAATATACATGATTGGTAAACCATTTTGTTGGTAACATTCTTAAATGAGCCGGTGCTCTTTTTTGTACACGGTTAAATGATTTCAGGTATTGCTATATCAAAGTCACAATTTAACATCAGTCATTTGTTTGCACACAGTTTATTCTAATTGACTTATAGATATGACTCTATCCGGTGCTACCATTACGGGTCAGCGGGGACTTTGGAGCAATGGCAATGATGGGGTACTCTGCATTCCCCAAAGCTCCAGCATAACAGGAACTTCAACGTCAGATAGTTTAGTGTCATACACTCGTTGGGGGCGTCCTACCCCTCTGCAGAGATGCAGTTGGACTGGGATGGTTTAGTGTAATATTTAGGACACTTGTTGGGGAGGGCATAACTCCTCTGTAGTTATTCGGTCGGTGTATTCTACAACCCAAGATGACTGGGCTGTCTTTTATCGAAAGAGACTTCTGTTTAGTTTCTACTTACACCTTCATTTGCTCTATCGGCTAGGACTGTAGAATACACCACCTGTATCTATGCATAGGGGTAAGACCCCACACCAACGAGTGTCCTGATTATGGCACTAACCAATCTAATGGTAAGGGTCAAGTAATGTGGAGCTTTGAGGAATGCAGACAAACCCTTCATTGCCATCACTGCCAGGTCCACTCTAGCTCGGAGTGGTTGCATCTGATAGTGCCCTATATAGGGGTCAAATAAAACTGAATTGCCTATTGTTTAAATTAAAACTGTTTGACTAAACTGAATAACTTGAAATAGAAATGTTTTTGCCAATCAAACTGTGTACTTACATTTGAACTGCGTACTAATTCTAAACTGAATTGTTTGAAATGAAACTGTTTTTGTATGCTAAATTGAATTGTTTGAATTGGAATTGTTTTTGTATGTTAAACTGAATTGTTTGAAATGGAACTGTTTTTGTATGCTAAATTGAATTGTTTGAAATAGAACTGATTAGTTATATAAAAATGGATTTGGCCTTAAATAACCTATAAATGTTGATATGTCATAAAAAAAACAAAAACATAAACAATAAAAAAGCAACTAAAATAGTTTCGATGAAAAGCAACTAAAATATTTTTAAATCAAAGAAAATACTTGTCAACATTATGAGTAATAACTGATCGTAATTATTTTTTCTTTGTATTATGTGAATAAATAACAAAATATCACAATGCAGCCACCATTTTTCTATTCTTTTTAAAAATAAAGTAACTTCCAATTATGCAGTTTAAAATACTTTTCGCGATCTTCGTATAATCTTTTTTCCTCTGTTTCTTAATCTTATTTGAACATTCAGTTGGTTTCACTTTTTTTCTATATCAACCTTCGTGGGTTATTTAATGCGAAAGAAATCCTTGTTGAAGAACGATACTGATATTATTTAACCCATAGCTGCAGACAGAGGAATAAGGGCGTCCATAAATTTCCCTTGGGCATTAGTCCAAAAGTGAACGTTGTTGCCTGAGTGGAGTTAGAACTTACTTGCTATGATATTGCAGTCCAGTCCACTGGACTACAGAAACTATCCCCAAACATTTATCTATTTTTATCATTATTTATTTGTGTGTGTGTGCTTTGTGTGTGTGTATACGTGTGTGTGTGTGTGTGTGTGTGTGCTTCTTGTGTGTGTGTGCTTTGTGTGTGTGTGTGTGTGTGTGCGCGCGCGTTTGTGTGCGTTTGTGTGTGTGTGTGTGTGTGTTCTTTCAGAACTGAAAGAACCGCCAAAATGATTAATGTGCGTGCGTGCGTGTATGTATGTGTGAGTGCGTGTTTGTGTGTGTGTGTGGGGGGGTTCTTTCAGAACTGAAAGAACCGCCAAATTAAATGTGCTGCCATAAAGGTGTACTTGTAAAATCTTTCTTTATATCAGGGCATCTGTTTTCACAGTATTAAGTCAAATTATTCTCAGAACTAAGATAATATGGAAATGTTTATTGTGCAGATAAAAGCTATTGTCCTTTTTCACTATTTATTCTTACCATTGTATAATACATTTATTCATACCACTGTATAATAGATTTTATATAGATATTACTTATTAATTTTTCTCCTTGACATTTTAGTAAACACATCCTCATCAGCTCAAAGTAATCCTAAGTAGTCCTTAACCTTATAACCCGTTAACAACTTTCCTCAAACATGTTTAATCACGTAAATTTTATTACAAAACAACTACTTTCGGAGGTGCCTGTAGTGCAATTGTAACCGTTGTAGGAAATGGACACGGTGACACGAGTTCAAATCCTGGCCGAGACTAATTGCATTTCACATAGCGCTAATACCCTTGGGAAAGGTATGAATCCAATTATTCTCCCTTCACATATGGGTAAATAGTAGGACAGACTAGGTTCTTCAGCCTTGGTGAGGCAACTAGTCTAGGAGAAGGAAAACCCTAAATTCAAACCTGTTAATTTTCGCTTAAAAATTGACCTTGTGTCACATCCTGCCCGAGCGGAAGGGTTTGGTAAATATGATTACGAAACAGCTACTTCTGAGTAAAGCAACAAAAATAATTTTCTGATCGTTAAACACCTACAATGTTTTCGGTTATTTCAAATTGACATATAATAAATTCTAAACAGTGAGGCTAAGTTCTGTTTGAAAATGATCGGTGGCAAATAATTAGAAAAGGACAAGGATAATGTTGATCCCGAAAAAGAACTTGCCTTTTGGCAAGATAAAGAACTTGTAATCTGTAATTCCGATGCAGCAATCATATATATAAAACCTATGTAAATAACACGTTGTCAGTTCTTTCTTTAAATTACTGAGATTTCTATTTTTGCCTGACGGCCACATCATTCGATCTCCGAGGTACGTCTGAGAGATTTTATATTAGATCAGGTAAATTGGACAAATGATCAATAGCCCTGTCACTTGTTTGACTTATGCACGGCTTTGGCTCACTGGTTGACGTGCTTATAGGGACTGTTATAACATTTTACTTCCTTTCTTTCCTGGCGATTTATAGCCCTGTCAGTGCATGCGCATCCATAAAAAGCAATAATCGCACACACACACACACACACACACACACATATATATATATACATACACACACACACACATATATATATATATATATATATACATACGAAAGACCCCCCACACTAATATATACATATATCCGAAAGACCCCCACACACACTTTATATATATATATATATATATATATATATATATATATATATATATATATTTGTGTGTATATATATATATATATACGAAAGATCCCCACACGTACACACTAACTTTATATATATATATATATATACGAAAGATCCCCCACACGTACACACTAAATTTATATATATATACATATATATATATATATATATATTTATATATATATACGAAAGATCCCCCACACGTACACACTAAATTTATATATATACACTATATATATATATATATATATATGTATATATATATATATATATATATATATATATATATACGAAAGATCCCCACACGTACACACTAACTTTATATATATATATATATATATATATACATATATATATATATATATATATATATATATATACGAAAGATCCCCACACGTACACACCAACTTTATATATATATATATATATATATACACGAAAGATCACCCACACTTACACACATACTTTATATAAATATATATATATATATATATATATATATATATATATATATATATATTTACGAAAGATCCCCCACATGTAAACTTATATATATATATATATGAAATGTAAAAATGTATTGCGTGTATTTCATGTGTATGTATGAGTTCACTTAACTCTGATTCTAAAATAATGAAAGACTTGGCATTAAATTTGTTTCGGTCAAGACAAATGAAGACAAGTAAAACGGCGGGAGTCTGTTTTCATTTTGAGCGGACGGATTAAGATTAATGGATAGACACCTGAGCTATTCTAATGTGAAATGGTATTCAGTGACATTTTTATTATCAGTTTCGCTTTCATTCAAAGTTATTGCATTATTTATTAGTGTCTCTTCACCTTTACATGGAAAACTTCTGTTCTTACTGAACACAGCACTGCGAAAGCTGAAATCCTAAAAAGTTTTTCGATTAAAATATTGGTAATAGAAAAGAAGGAAGAAAGACGAAAGCCAAGAAAATAGAAAAAAAAAAGATAGATAAACAGATTTGCAACAACAAAAGTGCAAGACAAAAACAACAGCAAAAAAAAAAAAAAACGCGGTGCGATAGACAACAACTACAGAAGGCAGTAATTACTGGGGATACGGTTACAAGACTCAGCATTCCTATCCGAGGTCGCGGTAAATCACCTGAAGAAGGCCAGAGGTGAAATTTGGCCGAAACGTAGTGAAAGAAGAAACAACACAAAAACTACCAAGATGAGGACAAAAAGTCAGCAATAAATAAAAATTAATTCTCAGATTAAGAAGCCTCATCTCAAAATGATTCCAATTAAAGACAATAACTAAAAAACATTTGGAATTAACTCAATTAATTATAGAAAAACCCAAACGAACACATGAAGGTGACATCTAAAGTAAGCTGAATAAGGGTAAATGATAAAAACTGGGATGGACGAGTTTATTTTCTGGTTGCAAAGTTGATTAAGATAATAATATTTCTCCAACATCTGAAAAGCCGTTTTTTTTTTTCGTTTGGTTAATGATGTTTCATTTCTCTTCTTCTCGGCTACACATTTCTTTTTTCCGTCCATTATTTTATTTTCACTCAAACTCTTTCGATGTACATTTTCTTTTTTAAGTAGAGGAATTATATTGTGAATAGAATTACCATGACCAGAAAATCCGGCGAACACATACGCGCGACATACGGAAACACTGGACAACTATTTCAACCTTATTAGGTCTCATCAGCAGTGTGTATCGTGATCTCTGCTAGAGATCGAACCAGCGACCACAGAATAAAGAGCCGAAACACTACCACTCGCCAGGGTGATTTAATTTAAACTCTTTCGTTTATATTTTTTCCTTCGTTTGTCATCTGAGTTATTTCGCATATTTATTTTTCATCGTCTCATAATTCTTTTTCAAAAACTGAATATCTAAATACGTTTTTACTTCGTTTGATGTTTTTCTACCCAATTCATGGAGGCCATGCATCAACGTGACTAATATAACCTAAAAAGTGTAAATGATTTTAAGTATTTTATTTTTAAGTGCTTATCACCTACCTTGAAAGCAGTGTCTTATCAACCGAAAAAGACATCGACACGCGGTTAACGAAGGCATGGACAGCTACCGATAAGCTATCGATCATATGGAAATCAGACCTGACCGATAAAATGAAACGCAGTTTCTTCTAGGCAGCGATCGTTTCGATACTGTTGTATGGATGCACTACTTGGACGCTAACTAAACGGCTGGAGAAGAAGCTAGACGGCAATTACACAAGAATGTTGCGAGCAATATTGAATAAGTCCTGGTGGCAACACCCCACAAGGCACCAACTATACGGCCACCCGCCTCCCATCACAAAAACTATCCAAGTTAGACGAACCAGACATGCAGGACACTGCTGGAGAAGCAGGGACGGGCTCATAAGTGGACCCCCACATATGGCCGAGCAAAAGCAGGACGACCAGCTCGAACATACATACAGCAGCTATGAGAGAAAACAGGATGTATCCCTGAAGACCTGCCGGAGGCGATGAACGAAGGGGAGAAGTGGCGAGAGCGGGTCATTGTTATATTAATGGGTTGCGTCTATTTTGAGACACCCTGAATAAAAAAGGAAAAGACTAAAACATCTGTATTGCTTGAAAATAATCAACCAGTACCAGTATAAGGTATATATATATATATATATATATATATATATACTCCTCTACTCCGTGAGGTTGAGCTCTCTAGCGAAGGAAGTAGTGGTTGCCACTCGCGTAAGGCAAGGCTCTTCGAATGACTTGAGCTCTCGGTTGTCGTTAAGCAGATATATGTAAACAAAACAAATATGTTACATAAACGTTTAAAATTCCTTCGCTTACGCTGATTTCCTCGTAGCTGTATGGTAGGATCTTGGATTGGCGTTTGAGTCAGCCGAGTTTTAATCACAGCTTCAGGAATGTAGCGTGTCTAGTCACAATGAAGAGTTCTGATACAACGAAACAGTCTCTCAGTGGATGACTGTATATAAATATATAGATATTGTTGTTATATGGAAGTCAGACCTGACCGATAAAATGAAACGCAGTTTCTTCCAGGCAGCAGTCGTGTCGATACTGCTATATGGATGCACTACTTGGACGCTAACAAAATGGCTGGAGAAAAAGCAAGACGGCAATTACACAAGAATGTTGCGAGCAATATTGAATAAGTCCTGGAGGCAACACCCCACAAAACACCAACTATACCGCCAAAAACTATCCAAGTTAGACGAACCAGACATGCAAGACACTGCTGGAGAAGTAGGGACGAGCTCATGAGTGATGTACTCCTATGGACCCCTCACATGGCCGAGCAAAAGCAGCTCGAACATACATACAGCAGCCATGTAAGGATAGGGGATGTAGCCCTGAAGACCTGCCAGAGGCGATGAACGATAGGGAGAAGTGGCGAGAGAGGGTCAGGGATATCCGTTCTAGCAGCACGACATGATGATGATAATGATCAAATTTAATTGGTGTTCGCAATTGTTAGAAATCCAACATCTAACTTTGTAAACATTGTTATACTTCATGCTTAATACCATTTTTATTAACTATCATCATCATCGTGTCGCACCATCACCATGGATATCCCTGATCCTCTCTCACCACCCTTCTCTATCGTCCATTGCTTCCGGCAGGTCCTCAAGGTCACATCCGGTATCGACACAGAGCTGTTGTATGTAGGTTCTAATTAGTCGTCCTGCCTTTGTTCGTCCATGTGAAGGGGACCCCAGGAGTACGTCACTTATGAGTTCGTCTCACATGTCTGATTCGTCTAACTTGGATAGTTTTCGTGAAGGGTGGTTGGTGGCCGTATAGATTCTAGTGTAGATACCGTCAAGCTTTTTTCCATACGTTTAGTTAGCGTCCATGTAGTGCATCCATATAGCAGTATCAACACGACCCCTGTTTGGAAAAAATTGCGTTTCATTTTATCGGTCAGTGTAACATATTGACCTTCGACCCAACCGTAAATCAAAGAATAGGTGCATCCGGTCGAAGATATCAGGGTATAACCTTAACTGTAGACGGGTTGAATTGGGTGCAGATGCGACGCTCACAGGAAGCAGGTGGATGTCAAACAATGATATAACTCGGTGCGACAGAAAGTTCAGTTAGTTGGATTCAGTTAGTTGGAGATAAGATGCTGTTGTGAAAACCAGCTCCCAGAGAGGGCCGGACCCTCAGGACCCCCGATTGAGGGGCCCAGCAGAACGAGAAAGAAGTGCTGATAAAGACAAAGGAACTGGGGGTCAATATGTTGCAGTTTGTTCAGTCTCCAACTCACCTTTCACACATAACCCTTTTGCAACCCTTTCGCAGCCCTTTCGATTAAAGTGTGAGAGGTATATTTTTCTAAAGAAGTGTGTTCGTTCGTCATTATTGTTGATTTTGTTTCCGCATGTATATGTGTATAGTTGTATATGAATTATACGGCTATGTAACATCAGGTCTGACTTCCATTGTCTATCGATAGCTGTCCATGCCTTTGCTAATCGCGTGTTGATGTCTGTCTCGGTTGATGAGACACTGCTCCCTTGGTAGGTGAACTTGGCTACAAGTTTCAGAGAGCTACCGTTTAGTGTGGAGATGTCGCCTCTTGTCTTTAAATCGAAGTTATGCGTTTTTATCTTTAACAAAACATCGGTAAGTAAGTTAGCCAACTGTAGTTGTGAGCAACCCGAAGGCTTCCTTTTTAATAGCTACTACACTGAGGTATAGGGGAGGGCGCAACTCCTTTACCTGGATTGTTCCACTTACCCTTGATCCGTACCTTGTAATGTTGAGTGTTAAGCAAGGAAGTATCAAGTACTATTTTTTTAGTTTTTTATGTGACTCGATCGGGAATCGACCTATAAGAATGGTAGTTATTTTCTTTTAAGGGTAGAAATCAAAGGAACTTTTAATCAAATTCAAATCAGTATTTGGGTTGATAATCAGAGGGAATTAATGAATTCATGAGACTCTAAATGAAAGGAAAACACAGTGAGAGAGAGAGAGAGAGAGAGATAGAGAGAGAGAGAGAGAGAGAGAGAGAGAGAGATGAAATATGGGAAGCAACTCAAGTGATAATTTGTATTATATAAAAGTAGAAAATTTGGGTAAATTTACAGATGAAAAAGGATCTATCTAGGGAAAAAAACAATAAACTTTTTAAGAGGTCAAATAGAAAATATTAAATTGGGAGAATTTGTAAAGCAGAATACTTCAATATTCAAGAGCAGAACTTTTCAATCTTTAAAAGCAGAATACTTCCATTTTTATAAATGAATCTGAAGTTCTGCTGTCGATATGCATTTTTTTTCCCTTATCATTCGTAGATTTTCGTTCAGAATCGGAAATTGGCCCACTCGACCGAGGCTGCGGAATACACTGATTACATCTCTGCACAAGAGTGAGACTCCCTCAACGAATGTCGAGGATATGACATTAAACGATCTGATGATGTGGCTCCAATAATGCTGGAGCTTTGGCAAATGCGGAGTACTCCTTTAATGCCATCACTTCCAGATCCGCTCTGGCAAGGGAGAGGTACCACCTGATAGGGTCCTATCTATGGGTCAAATAGAACTAAACTGTGTACTTATGCTAAATTGAATTGTTATAAATAGAACTGTTTTTACATTTGACTGTGAGTAAGCAAGAATCTATACTTATGCTAAACTGAATTATTTGAAATAGAACCGTTTATACATTTAACCGTGTGTAAACAAAAAAACTGTACTTATGCTAAACTGAAATGTTTGAAATGGAACTGTTTATATGAATAAAAATAGATTTGGCATTAAATAGCCTACAATGGTTGATATGCCATAAAATTCAACCAAACCAGAATTGAAAATGGAAATAATCAAACAAGAGAAAAGTTACGTATCAAAGCCAATGAAAATTTTCTCTCTCTCCTCTCTCTCTCTCTCTCTCTCTCTCTCTCTCTCTATATATATATATATATATATATATATATATATATATATATATACTCTATTTTTCTCCCTTCCTCTGATTATATGCTTAATAATAGCTGAAGAATGAATCGATCCAAACTGATTTAATATCAAAACTACAATCTTCCTAATGTTACTGATAAGATCAATACTTTTATTAAAATCGAGACCCATTTTTGAAACGAATATTTGATTTCAATGTGTATTGTTGATTTTTTTATTTTTAAAAGAAAAAAAATTAATATGAAACATTATTTTTCTCATAATATTCAGGTCTCTTTGAATCAGTTTCAGTCAAGTGAATAAAACATTGAGACAGAAATTTTCTGACAAACTAAAAAGATATGAACTATTCGATCTATAAAATAGGAATTTGCAAATTCACATGGACATATTTTTGTGTATTTATATTTCGATTCTATGAATTGACGATAAAAAGATTTCTGAGATTATTGATAGATCAAGTTTTCGGGTGTCGGTAATTAATATTTTTGCCCATGCTTTTTGAATATGAACATTATCTTCCCACCGTCCTCTCATAACACCAGGTCTGTGAATTCTGTCTCATTACAATTGCTGTTGGATTTGATTAGAATAGTGTGCTCGTGTGTCTCTGTAAGTGTGTGTGATCGCTTTATGAGAGTGTGTGTGTGTGTGTGTGTGTGTGTGAGAGAGAGAGAGAAAAAAATAAAGAGTGTGTGTGTGTGTGTGAGAGAGAGTGTGTGTATGTGTGTGTGAGAGACAGAGAGAAATAGAGAGTGTGTATGTGAGTGAGAGAGAGAGAGGGGGAAAAGAGAGAATGTGTATGCGTGTGTGAGAGAGAAAGAGAGATATAGTGTGTGTGTGAAAGACAGAAAGAGAGAGTGTGTGTGTGTGAGAGAGAGAGAGACAGAGATAAAAAGAGAGAGTGTGTGTTTTGTTTGAGAGAGAGAGAGAGAGTGTGTGTGTGTATGTGTGTGAGAGAAGAGGGGTAAAGAGAGAATGTGTATGTGTGTGAGAGAAAGAAAGAGAGATATAGTGTGTGTGTAAAAGAGAGAAAGAGACAGTGTGTGTGAAAGAGAGAGAGAGAGAGAGAGAGAAAGAAAGAGTGTGTGTGTATGAGAGAGAGACAGAGAGAAATAGAGAGTGTGTATGTGTGTGAGAGAGAGGGGGGTAAAGAGAGAATGTGTATGCGTGTGAGAGAGAGAAAGAGAGATATAGTGTGTGTGTGAAAGAGAGAAAGAGAGAGTTTGTGAAAGAGAGAGAGAGAGAAAGAAAGAAAGAAAGAAAGAGTGTGTGTGTGAGAGAGTGAGAGAGAGAGAGAAATAGAGAGTGTGTATGTGTGTGAGAGAGAGAAAGAGAAATATAGTGTGTGTGTGAAAGAGAGAAAGAGAGAGTGTGTGTGAAAGAAAGAAAGAAAGAAAGAAAGAATGAGTGTGTGTTTGTGTGTGTGTGTGTGTGTGTGTGTGTGTGTGAGAAAGAGACAGAGAGAAATAGAGAGTGTGTATATGTGTGAGAGAGGGGGTAAAGAGAGAATGTGTATGCGTGTGAGAGAGAGAAAGAGAGATATTGTGCGTGTGTGAAAGAGAGAAAGAGAGAGTGTGTGTGAAAGAGAGAGAGAGAGAGAGAGTATGTGTGTATGAGAGGGAGAAAGAAAGAAAAATGGAGTGTGTGTATGTAAGAGAAAGTGAGAGTGTGTGAAAGAGAGAGAGAGAGAGAAAGAGTAAGAGAGATGTCTTACTCAGAAAGTATTCCCTGAAATAAAGCTGGGTCTCTTTAAGCATAGTTCCATTTAGCGTAAACCTCTCAAGAGACTTAAATTTGTTAGGATTTAGAACAGCTAAAATCCAAAGACGATTGAATACAGGAAGTGGAACTTATGATTGTGTGTTAATGCGTTTAAGCGTTTATGGTTTGGGTTCTTTTTTTTTTTTAAATGCATACCAAACTTTGTAGGTTATTTAATCTCAAATCCATACTTCTAGACGAACAGCAGTGGTACGATTTAACCCATAGCTGGGAGGATAAGGAGGTTCAAATCTTTTCCAAGGATATTTATCTGAAAGTGAACGCTATAGCGCGACTGAAGCTTGAACTTACAACGATTCTACAAAGGCATCGCTTTAACCATAACAACACAAGGACACCCACTAAGCCTCTATGATAGACTAGATTTAGAGAAAGGAGGGGAAGATTAAGCAAAAATACTACTCACAGAAAAACTTCCATTAATTAATTTACTATGCCTAGATTTTCAGTTTTGAATGCCCTTGCTAATATTTAATCAAAACTCTATTATTTCCTAGTTTTTTCGTGTTCTTTTCTTTTCTTAAAATCTAAGCATATATATATAGTCATCCACAGATAGATCTGTTTTGTTCTATCAGAACTCATCAGTGTGGCTAGACATACTAGCTTTCCGTAGCTGGAATCGAAACCCGGTTGACTCAAACGCCAATCCAAGACTCTACCCCTACACACACATACAGTAGCGTCCAAAACTAAGGGATATAATTTTAAAACCTAATATTTGTTAGAAATAACAACTGTGAAAAACTGAAATTTTGACAACTGGTAGTCGTTATCATCCATAATAACATACTAAAATTTGAATCATTTGCAAAGGATAGAAAAAGAATTATAACAATTATTTATTTATTTTCAAAATAGGATCGTCCAAAAGTAAGGGACAAAATTGAGAAATACAATGTAAACAGTATGCTATATTCAAATTTTTTGATTTCCTCTAAAGAATAAGTCTTAGTCATTTGTAAACGTTGCATCAGCCGGCACCATGGCGAAACGCCAAAAACTTGATTACTCTGTGAGACAAGCTAATGTGAAGCTACACAAGGAAAAGCACACCCTTAGAGAGATTTCAGAGAAAGTGAAACGTTCCAAGAGTGTTATAGGCAGGGTTGTTAAATCCTACAATGATACTGGCAAAATAGTTAGTACTTTTAAAACCGGCAGACTCCGCAAAACTTCGGCAAAAGTAGATCGAATAATGCAGCGTATGTCATTAAAGGACCGTTTTAAGTCTTGCACAAAAATTAAAAGGGTTATGAATAGTACCTCATGTGTTAATGTGTCAAGACAGACTGTTTCTAGACGACTGCAAGAAATAGGGCTGTTTAATCGAACCCCAAGGAAACCACTTGTTAGTTCGAAGAATAAGAAGAGATTATAGTTTGCAAACAGGTATGTAATTTGGACATATGAAAATTGGGCAAAAGTATTTTTCAGTGATGAAAGCAATTTTAATTTATTTGGCAATGATGGAAAATATAATGTAAAGAGACGTATTGGTGAAAGATTAAGTGCAAAGTGTACTAAGGAAACTGTCAAGTTTGGGGGCGGAAGCGTCATGGTATTTGGAATGTTTTCTAGCCAAGGTACAACGCCTCTTGTCCGGTTACAAACTCGTGTAAACGCGCAGATCTATAAAAACACTGTTCAAAATCATGTGCCAATCATACAGAATTCAGGTTTCGATAGGGCTACCTTTATGCAAGATAATGCCCCATGTCACAAGGCAAAGGTGGTAATGAGTTACCTTAGCGAGCAAGATTTCGAAATTATGGATTGACCACCGCAAAGTCCTGACTTAAATCCAATAGGAAATCTTTGGAAGACCTTAGGAGTGAAAGTTATGGAAAGAAATCCCACTAACACGGAGGATTTGTGGGTGAAACTTCAAGAAGAATGGTCTAAAATTAGTATCGAGGATTGTCAACAACTGATTCGTTCTTGTAGTCGAAGATGTGCAGCTGTCATTGAGAGCAAGGGCTCGTTTACTAAATATTGATTGTACATGTATTTTTATTGTTTTTTGAATGTTTACATTGTTTTTCTCAATTTTGTCCCTTACTTTTGGACGTTCCAAATTTGAAAATAAATAAATAATTGTTATAATTCTTTTTCTATCCTTTGCAAATGATTCAAATTTTAGTATGTTTTTATGGATGATAACGACTACCAGTTGTCAAAATTTCAGTTTTTCACAGTTGTTATTTCTAACAAATATTAGGTTTTAAAATTATGTCCCTTAGTTTTGGACGCTACTGTATATAGTCATCCACAGACAGATCTATTTCGTTCTATCAGAACTCATTAGTGTGGCTAGACATACTAGATTCCTGTAGCTGGGATCGAAACCCGGTTTACTCAAACGCCAATCCGAGACTCTACTACTCATCCACGAGGAACTAGTAGCATATATGTGTATGTGTACGTGTGTGTGATTAAGCTTTTGGCTCATGCAAATTTATACAAACAAACAAATAGGAGAATCATTTGTATAAGGGAGACCAAGTTATTTTAAAAAAATAATTTGGTCTCCCTTATACAGATGATTTCCCTATTTGTTTGTTTATATATATATATATATATATATATATATATAGAGAGAGAGAGAGAGAGAGACAATCAGATAGACAAAGAGAGTAGACTATGAGGGGAACTAGAAAAAAAAAAGGAAATCAAATCAAATCATGAGTCAAACAAACTTCTGATTTTATTTTCTTGTGTCTCTGAAAATGTGGCTGGTTTTTCGGAACTCAGGCTACGAGTATCTCTGTCTATGAATTGATATATATATATATATATATATATATATATATATATATATATATATATATAAAGGCAGCGACCAGAGTCGAGGGCAACCCAAAGGCTCCCTTTCTAATAGCTACAACACCGAGGTGTGATAAGAGGACGCAACTCTTTTCCCTGGATTGCTCTACTTTACCCTTGATCCCTACCTTATAATGCTAAATGTTAAGAAAGAAGGTATCAAGCACCATTTTCTGAGTCTTTGATATAACTCGACATGTGAATGAACCCCGGTCTCCCGGGGTTCAATATACACACTTGACCAATGGACCGGTACAATTTCTGGCAGAACGCAATATTTTGAGATTTACATACAAATAAATGTATTGTTATCGGACTATTGACTTCATATTTATTGTTATACTCACAAGGTTTCGGCCGATATGTTCTTCGGCCTTCTTCAGGTGTTTCATGCCGAACTCGGGAGCCCACACGGAATCTCACTGAACCACGAGGGATATTTGTCTCTGCCTCCCACCAGACAGTACTTGACACAAGGTCAATGACCCGAAGGTCGATTATAGTGGAGATTTAGGGGAGGGGAAGATCAGGCACGAGCCGAGGCTTGAGCCATGCTTGACTATGCTGGTCATCGACCCACTTAGTGCAATATGGGCCTGATGAGCCTAGCTGGACATAGACCCAAATTTTGGTCCCGGTACGTATGCCTGATTATAGCTTAAACTGGACCACAGGGCCTAGTGCTGTACAAGGGTGACAAAAGGTGTCAGTAATGTAGCTCACCCACCTGAAGGTGGCCCAACCGAAGCCGGAGGCCCTCTGACCTCGAATCTGCCATTGATGTTCAATGTCCGTTCGGCACGAATGCCAGACAGCCCAGCTAATGAGGGTAGACTGTTTCAATTCTGTTAACCATAACCAGGTTAAGTTTTGCCCAGTCAGCTGGGGCTGTAGAATACACTGACTGCACCTCTGCAGAGGGGTAAGACCCCACCTAACGAGTGTCCTGGATATGACACTAAACAATCTGATGGTGAGGTTCCAGCAGTGCTGGAGCTTTGGGGAATTCGGAGTACCCCTTCATTGCCATTGCTCCCAGGTCTACTCTGGCCCTGAGTGGTATCACCTGATAGGGCCCTATCAGTGGGTTGAATAGAACTAACAGCATACTTATGCTAAAATGAATTGAGTAAACTGAATAGCTTGAAATAGAAAAGTTTTTGACAATTAAACTGTACTTACACTTAAACTGCGTGCTTATGCTTAACTGAATTATTTCAAAAAGAACTGTTTTTCGATATTAAAAGTGTATTTACACTTAACTGAATTGTTACATATAACTGCTTAAATAGTTTGAAATGGAAATGTTTTTGACAATTAAACTGCGTACTTATGCTAAACTGAACTGTTTTCAATAGAATAGATTATTTACATAAAAACGGATTTGGCGTTAAATAACCTACAAAGGTTGATATGCCATAAAACCAAACAAACCAAACCAAACCAGGTTAAGTTATAGTAAAAAAGTAAAGTTGGGAACCTTAGTCGAGAGGAACCCCAAGGCTTCCTTTTTTAATAGCTATTACACCAATGTGTAGGGAAGGGCGCTACTCCATTCCCTGGATTGCTTCACTTTACCCTTGATTCTTACCTCATAATGCTAAGTGTTAAGCAAGGCGATATAAAGTACCCATTTTTGGAGACTTTGATATGACTCGACCTGGGAATGAACCGCGGTCTCCTGGACCATTGGTGAACACTCTACTCATTAGACCAATTCCTTATTATTTTTATCTGTTGTTGGGATTGAACCTGCAACCTCTTTATGATGTGATTCTGAAGCACTTTCCAAAAAAACACCTAATTATATAAATGTATGTAAATAAAAATGTTCGCTCAATTCATCTATGAACTTAAAAGCCGAATTGATTCCAGACGATTATATATATATATATATATATATATATATATATGTATATATATATATGATTGTAAGTCGGTATACAGATAAGAATGTTAAGTGGTTTAATTTTTTTTTAAATTTGACGAATCACTTAAAGGCAAGTGCTATTTTGTCAGATCTTTTATAACGTATTTCATGTCTACTTGAAGCACGATACCTTCTGCTAAAGTATGTCAATAGTAAAAAAAAAATATATTACCTAAAATTCAAATCTATTAATCTATTTTCAGACTCTCTTAACCTATATACACTTTTGAGTAATATAAACTTTCTTTGCGTTATTTCTTTCTCTTTTGACATTGTATCACACTAATTTTATACGAGGAAAATATCTACATATACACAGATGCACACGCATATATATATATATATATATATATATATATATGTGTGTGTGTGTGTGTGTGTGTGTATAGGTATAAAGATATATATTTACTTGTGTACATTTTGATAGTATTTATTTCTAATGTGTCACTATATATAGGTGTATATTTACTTGTGTACACATTCACAAGCGCTAATATATATATATATATATATATATAAGATCATATATAGACGGTGGTGTTTTCACATTCATGTGATATAAGCCCTTCGAAAGAATTGAGCACTCTGGTAGCCGATAGGGTATAAAAATGTAAACAAACGGCTGCTGCTGCAGTTGCTAAATAAATACCTTAAAAATTCCCTAGCCAACGTGGTCCGCTTGGTGGCCGAGGGGTCTGAAACTTAGTCTAACGTAAAGTTGGACGGGTTTCGATCTCGGCTTCGAGCGTCCTGCGTGTCTAGCCACACTCAAGAGTTCTGATAGAACGAAACAGTCTGTCTGTGTATGACAATATATATATGTGTGTGTGTGTAGATAGATAGATTGGTAGGTCTTGGTAGCATTGGCCATGTTTTACTATATTTGTGCAATGCTGTTTCGACTATATCTAACATATTTTCAATAAGTTTAAAGCCTTACAGTTTTCATCAGGCTGACTTCATGACCCAAAGTTTTTGTTGCCATTTGCATAACTGGATCAGGTAAGTCGGCATCAGTGGTTTATGCTGAACAATTTATTAACAGAATCTCTAAAACTAGCTGCTCGATAATTTTGTACGGACTTGAAGCCTCCTTAGAGTAAAGAAACTACGTTCAACGTTCTTTAATGTCATAACAACAAGCATCATCATCATCACCATGTCGTGCCGCTAGCAGGGATATCCCTGACCCTCTCTCGCCACTTCTCTCTATCGTTCATCGCCTCTGGCAGGTCTTCAGGGCTACATCCCCTATCCTCACATAGCTGCTGTATGTATGTTCGAGCTGGTCGTCCTGCTTTTGCTCGGCCATGTGAGGGGTCCGTAGGAGTACATCACTTATGAGCTCGTCCCTGCGTCTCCAGCAGTGTCTTGCGTGTCTGGTTCGTCTAACTTGGATAGTTTTCGGCAGTATAGTTGGTGTTTTATGGGGTGTTGCCGCCAGGACTTATTCAATATTGCTCGCAACATTCTTGTGTAATTGCCGTCTAGCTTTTTCTCCAACCGTTTTGTTAGCGTCCAAGTAGTGCATCCATATAGCAGTATCACCACGACTGCTGCCTGGAAGAAACTGCGTTTCATTTTATCGGTCAGGTCTGACTTCCATATAACAACAATATATATATATATATATATATATATATATAGTTATACACAGAGAGACTGTTTCGTTGTATCAGAACTCTTCATTGCAGCTAGAAACGCTAGGTTCCCGAAGCTCTGATTAAAACTCAGCTGACTCAAACGCCAATCCAAGATCCTACCATACAGCTACGAGGAAATCAGCGGAAGTGAAAGAATTTTAAACGTTTATGTATCATATTTGTTTTGTTAACACATATCCGCTTAACGGCAACCGAGAGCTCAAGTCATTCGAAGAGCCTTGCCTTACGCGAGTGGCAACCACTACTTCCTTCGCTAGAGAGCTCAACCCTACTGGGTAGGGGAGTATATATATATATATATATATATATATATGGATTATTGCCTCGTCAGGCTACAAATAAAACTAAATGATAGTTAAGACAATATTAAACTCCTAATAATTGGGTGGTGTAGTCCCTGAGGCGTAATATCTAAAGTGCTAGATTGCGGCCTTGAATTAAGCAAGTTCGAACCCCAGTCGAGCTATTATATTCACTTTCGGACTAATACTCTTTGGAAAGATATGACCCCCCCCCATATATCCCTAGCTATGAGTTAAATAATATCATTACTGTTATTCTACAAGGATAGCCTTGGCATTAAATAACCCAGGGAGGTTGGTATGCCATTAAACAAAGAAACCAAACCAAATCACGAAATGCACGATCTATGCCGTGACTTAGGTGATGGCTTTCTCAGCCGGTACTCTCGTCTTAAACTCTCTTTTGAAGACAGGTGTTAAATATCTACGACCTGGCAGCAATAAACATACAGTTTCCTGTCTTTTTTATATTTCTACAACAGACTAACTCAGTAGCCATCAAATCTTGGTGATATTCTTTCGAAGAAAAATCATTAATTTGATCAGAAATTACCAGAATTCTAAGAAAGGAAATAACAGAAGAAAGTAAATCCCTGTGGTGGACACAAATCCTAATTATATTCTCTAATTATTGTAAAAAGTGAATGATTGTAGACTTGCTACAAACTACAAAACAGCTCATCCAGTTGGTTGCCTATCAGTTACATAGACGAAATGGTTGGCGAGATTGCCAAATACACCACCTTGAACCTCAGAAGCGCCAACCACCAGGTTATAAAGTAAAATTGGTGACCTTAATCGAGGGCGACCTGAAGGCTCCCTTTTCAATAGCTACTACGCCAAAGTGTAGGGGAGAGCTCTACTCTTTCCCCCGGATTGCCCCACTTTACCCTTGATACGTACCTTATAATGCTGAGTGTTAATCAAGGAAGTATCAAATACCATTTTTTAAGTCTTTGGTATGACTCGATTTGGGATTGAACCCTTCGTCTCCCAGGCCATTAGCGAACACTATATCCACAAGGCCAATGAGCCAGACAGGTTATAATAAATCGGAAAGACAAGCCTTACAGAACTTTTGAAGTTTGTGGACAGTTATACCCATTTCGACAGGCGCCATTTGGCGTTACGAATGGTGAGGACCAGCTTCCAGGGCGTTATGGATAAAATAATGATCGATGAAACACTAAAAGGTATTTACGGCTACATTGAGAACATATCGGTCTGCGGCCATGACAGAAATGATCATGATCACAAAGTCAAGCGGTTCATGGCTGCCGTTCAAAAATACAACCTTACATTAAATCTCGAAAATGAATTTCCCTGTAGGTACCATCGAAGGTCTCAAAAGAGATATCTTGCTTTGTCAGCTGGGGCTGTAGAATACACCGACTGCTTCTCGGCAGAGGAGTAAGACTTCCCCAACGAGTGTCCTGTATATAATACTAAACAATCTGATGGTGAGGCTCCAATAATGGTAGAGATTTAGGGAATGCAGAGTACCACTTCTTTGCCATTGCTCTCTGGTCCGCTCTGTCCCGGAGTGGTAGCACCTAATTGAGTCAAATAGAACTAAACTGTGTACTTATGCTAAACTGAATTGTTTGGAGTTGAAATACTTTTAAATATTGAAACTGTATTTATACTAAATTGAATTGTTTGAAGTAAAACCATTTTTGATGTAGAAACTCTGTACGTATACTAAACTGAATTGTTTGAAATAGAATTGTTTTTACATTGAAACAATGTATTTTTGCTAAACTGAATTGTTTGAAATATAACTGTTTACATGTATAAAATGTATTTAGCATTAATAACCTACAATAGTTGATGTTCCATAAAACCAAACCAAACCAAATCCTATATATCTAATATATATGTATAATGAGAATTTGGCATTAAATAACCTACAACGGTTAAGATGCCTTAAAACCAACCTATCCAAATCCTATATATTTAATATATAGATTTGACATTAAATAATTTACAATGGTTGATATGCCATAAAACCAAACCAAACCAAACAAAACAAAAGAGATATCGCCAGTTCTGTTTGTGTAACATTACCGGGTCCAAAAATATGACCACTAATACGAATACGTGAAACGTACATAGAATATTCATACTCATATATATAGAATATAGGAATCCGAAAACACGAAATTCACGAAATTGGTTCAGGTACGAAACTTTTTATTACCTGTGAGTTAAAGTTTATTCGACATGTGGGGAGAGACACAATCTTTCTATGCTGACTGCTTTTACATCGTCAGTTCTCAACCCAACCAACGCGCGGCGCCTGTAGCGCACAAAGTCGTCTGGCCTCGCCCAGGTCTGAATCTCAACCTTTTCCGTTCGGCGGCAGGAACTCAACTAACTGACTTTTTCTCAAATCCCTAAAATCCTCAGCCTACGCTTCCGGTGCATGACGTCACCCACATCCTCTGGTCTCAATTCCTATCTGGGATTTTTATTTTGACATCTCTGAATGGCACATCCACTCCGCGCGCGCGTGAACACCTGCGTTAATGTTGCACCATACTAGCCCATGCGCTAAGCCGAAAGGTTCTCATCCTAACTAAACCGAAAGGCAAGATATATAAAACGCAATCCCTCCGCAATTATATTACATTTTCTCAATAGTACATCCCTCTGTTATTCTGGCGGCAGAAACAGACGCTTCGCTCAGACAATCCGGACTCGCCATGACATTCTTCTTCAGAACCCTTTCGACTTGTCATTTACCAAAAGTCAGTTTAATTCACGTACAAGCCTCGGATGACTAGCTGGAGAGAGAATGTTAAAAATATAGATTGTTAATGGAGCTTTTCTATTTTCCGTTCAATGTTGTTTATCGTCCCAGTAAAGAAAATGAAATGGTTGACGCTCTTTCAAAGCGGTGTGGATCAGTCAAGAGCACTGAGAAACTCCTGAAGCTGCATAAAGATTTGTGTCTCCCGGGCATTGCTAAAATGCTACGTGTGATCTGCAGTCAAGATCTACTTTTCTTCGTCGAAGGTGGATTACAAACAACTATCACAACTTTCATCGACCATCAAACCACAATTCTACATAGTCAAACCTGGAACTCTATTAAAAACCGAATGATCATTCAAAAATCTCAACTGGTATTTTAAAGAGCCGCGATCAATCGAGACTAGAAGTGAATATATTCTCAAAGTAATCGACGAATATTTTTGGTTCCCGTTAACTTTTCTTTGCATAGATATTTCTGCAGGAACAGAAATACAATGTTTCTGCTCCTCATTTTCAATTTTCGGTGTACCAATATGCGTTCATATTGATAAGGGAACCACGTTCATGTTGAGATAAATAAATCAATACTTAACTGAGAGAAAAGTGGCTGTAAATCAAACGACGTCGTATAATCATTAAAGTAATGGTCAGCACGAACGCGGCAATGGGATTACATGAAAGACCATTATCGCCTGCAAAGCACAAATGCCCAGTTACAAATTGGGGAGAGCTGCAGATTGAGTCTCTGTAAACAATTAGGGCAATATTGAGCTCTAGTATCGATGCTAAGTCGCATGAGAGATTCTTTAAATTTCGTAGACGAACCTCTCTCGGGACCTCTCTTCCGTCGCAGTTTCTACGGCCAAGCACTGTTTTGCTAAAAAGACACGTCCTTCAGAATAAAACGATTCACCAGTAACCGATATGGAAGCCACACTATGCTCTCATCCGGCACATCGATATAAGGCAATCAATCATCTCGCTCAGAAATCTGGCATCAACTGGAGGGGTGCCTGGTCTACAAGAAGGTTCTTCCTCTTTTGAACCTATGAACTTCCTTCTTGATAGCATTGATGATACGTTTCCTGTGAATTCTTCCGAGGAGCAAAGCTCAGAAGATTGGATAAACTCCAATATCACTATCAGATCAACTTTACTGAATAGAGAACATCCAAACACAAACATTAGTGACTCGCTTTTAGACGCGGAGCGTCCAACTTCGAATAGGAGACGGAAAAGAGTTATGAGGAGATACTTCTGGGCAACGCACCCTTCCGTGCCCAAAGCTTCTGATCAGGAACAGGGTGTTCCGTACGACTTTGTGAAATAAGTCATTTGGACGACTTCATCACTTAGATCTGACGAAATCTTAATGAGAGGAATGTTAAGTCGAACATATTTGTTTCCTTCTGGATCAGTTCATTATAAAAACGAAAGATTCTTCACCTTTATTGAACCGCAGTTAAAATTATATTGAATAAAACTTAATTAAAGCAATTACCTTGTTTGTCTTTTAGTATACTTGTGTTACCATCAAGTTACACTGACAACACGGATTTCCCTGACTCTCTCTCTCCCTCCCTCTCTCTCTCTCTCTCTCTCTCTCTCTCTCTCTTTCACTTGCCATTTGTCCCTATCATCCATCGTTCCTGGAAGGTCCTCTTCACTACATCCATTGTCAGTACAGAGCTGATGTAAGTCTTTGCTAGTCGGCCTACACTGGCGCGTCCACGTGTAGGAGTCTATAGGAGTGTCCAGCATATCTTGTTCGTCTTACTTAGATGGATTTTGAGATAGGCGGTAAGTGGCAGTACAACAGTTATTTCGTGGAAAGTTGCTTCCACGATTTGTTCAAAACAACCCGTAGTATTCTTTTGTAGTTCCCATCTAGGTCTTTCTCCATGAATTTTGTTAGCGTCCACGTGGTGCATCTTTACGGTAGTATTGACACCGTCACAGAATTCCTGTTTTATTTAGTCGAAGAGATCAGATTTCCAGATGATCAACTACCTGTCAATTCATTTCCCTCTTTTGCTAGGCGTATATTGACAACACTTTCAGAAGATAAGATGTTGCAGCCGATTGTTAATCTATTTTAGAGACATGCCACTTAAAGTGAGGGTGGCTCCTTCTTTTAAAAACACATGTTCTCTGTTTCATTTGCGTTCCCGTTACTGCCACCAGTTACTTTCTCCAGACTATGCAGCTGAGCCTCAACATGAGAATATGTGTTTACAAGAAGCCCTAGATTATCTGTGTTGTCTACGTCTTTCATAATTTCTGCGACGTATCGTCTGCTTCTTGCCTTTTTACAACAAAGCCATTTTCTTTTATTAGATCTATCGACTTTCAAAGTATGTAGTATAGGCAGATTATTAACATATATGGCGCCAATTTATCTCTTTGTAAAACTCCAGAGATAGTCCGAAGAAGTCGGTGTCGCCATCTTGTGATCGAACTATTGCTTTCGTTTTTTTGTAGAGCATCAATTTAGTTCTAACAGTTTCTTTAGGAACACTATACTCAAGTATTATTAGATCCATCTTTCCTTGGTGAATGGAATCAAATGCTTTTGAGAAATCTACGAACAGTCGTGTTGCCTCGATATTTTTTCACGTACTCCTTCGATCATTCAACGGATAGTCAGAATCTGTTCATCGATATCTCCCCAAACCATTTTTCCCAAAGAATTTTCTGGATTTCAGGTTGGATACGGTTGACAAATATGGCAGTAAAAACTTTTGCAGCTGTAGGGTTATTCCTCTGTAGATCAGAAAGATTCCGAGATCGCCTTCCTTGTGGCTGGGGGAGAATGCAGCCTTTTTTTCCTTTTCCATATTGTGTTTTGTTTATCCACAGCGTTGCGTAATCGCAGAAGTATGTCGTCAAATGTTCTTTTCTTCAATACTTCAGCGGGTATTTTGTCGAGGCCAGCAGATTTTAACCTTTTTCAGGGTTGCCTAATGTTCTTCTTCCTTAAACTGAACTAATTCTATGTCTACTCAGATATTTTCTGATTTTTTTTATAGGTTTGAATGTATCCTAATTGTTATTTTTGGTGTGTGCTTCTTCTGTTATATTTTGACCTTTTGACCCGGCCCAAAATGCCATTCAAGGTGATGCACCAGAAGGAAGTGACACATTCCAATGGCAGTTAGGAGAGGAAATCGCGTGGGCGGAAATTGGCTGATGAAATGGGACGAGCTAAAAAAATTCCCATGGTACACTCATAGACTGATGCACCGGAAGAGAGTGACCTTTGAACTGCATGACAGTTATTTCCGCTTGATGACGATTAAACATTCGATTTCAAAGATCGAGTTGGCGTTGAACTATTATATAGCGCTGTCAAGACGGAAGTCAGGTGGCCAGTTGAGTAGCAGGGGCAGTTGGCAGTTGAGTTCGACGGGGCAGAGGCAGCTGGCAATTGAGTTCGACGAGCCAGTTGAGCAGTTGGCAGTTGAGTTCAACAGTGGAGTTCGAGTTCCAGTCGGAGTAGGACGAGATGTGGTAGGGAAAGCTACATCAAGCCGAAGGGGCCTTTTGGCCCTGATGAGTTGGGGTCCAGAGAAGATGCTGATAAGATGCAGTAAAGAAAGCCAGCACCCAGCAGAGTGGACCCTAGGGCTCCGGTTGAGTATCAAGAGAACAAGAAAGACACAACGTGACGGTCATAACAGTGGGGGTCAAAATATTGCAGTTTATGTTCGGTCTCCAGCTCCCTCTCACAGTAAAACCCCACCGAACCTTTTCGAACACTTACAAATAAAGTGAGAGGTAAATATTTTGTTAAAGAAGTCTTCGTTCGTCTGTTGTTATTGCGTCGGTATGTATCCTGCATGAACATGTATATGTGTATATAAACATATTTATTATGTGAGTATATAACACTTCCAAGCAGCAGTCGTGTCGATACTGATGTATGGACGCACTACTTGGACGCTTACAAAACGACCGGAGAAGAAGCTAGACGGCAATTACATAAGAAGGTTGCAAATAATATTGAACAAGTTCTGGCGGCAACAGCCCACAAGGCACCAACTATACGACCACCTGCCTCCCATCACATTGGGGCGTGTCCTCGTGGTGTAATGGTTAAAGCGATGCACTGCGGAATCGTAGAATGTGAGTTCGTACTCCAGTCGCGCTATTACGTTCACTTTCGGGCAAAATACCCTTGGGAAAGGTATGAACCGCCTTATTCTCCCTCCAGCTATGGGTAAATAGTAGGACGGACTAGGTTCTTCAGCCTTGGTGAGGCAACTAGTCTAGGAGAAGGAAAACTCCGAATTCAAACCTGTTAAACTCCGCTTAAAAATTGACCCTGTGTCATATCCTGCCCGAGCGGAGGGGTTGGTAAATAGTACCTGCCTCCCATCACGAAAACTATTAGACGAACCAGACATGCAGGACACTGCTGGAGAAGCAAGGACTAGCTCATAAGTGATGTACTCCTATGGACCCCCACATACAGCCGAGCAAAAGCAGGACGACCAGCTCGAACATACATACAACAGCTATGTGAGGATAGGAGATGTAGCCCTGAGGACCAGCCAGAGGCGATGAACGATAGGGAGAAGTGGCAAGAGAGGGTCAGGGTTATCCGTGCTAGCAGCACGACATGATGATGATGATGATGGTGTGTGCTTGTCAGTTCTCTCTGGGTTTTATTAAGTTGCTGCGCGTTGGTATTTATCAGGCGTCTTTTATTAAATAAGAACGCTTTCTTTTTTTCGTGTTATCATTTTTCTCTTACAGCTATTGACTCCCATGGAATTATATTTGAATCATGGTTTGGTTTGTATACACTTGGCTGCCTCTTTCATGTGGGCAGTAATAAAGTTTTCATAATCGTCATTTGGATTTTGCCGTTCAGATATCTCCTGAAGAGCGTTGAATTTTTTTCTTACTGTTACGGTATATTGATTTATAAGATCACTATTGGGGAGTGCGGACCAGTCATAACGTTAAGACCTTGATTTGTTTCTTATTCCTACGTCGGCTCAGGCGATTCTTTATCGAGACGAATTCTGTGATCGAAAGATACTCTTTCAAAAATGGAGAATGCTTCACAGTTCAAAGTGTCATTTACCCACTTCTTGTTAATGAATATATAATCCAGATGGGCTTTAGAGTTATTTGATCCGGTGTAAGTCTATAGTCCCCCACTTTTCTTTTAAATTCAGTGTTTAGGCATGCAAGCCTGTTCTCGAGTGAAAAGTCTGCTTGATATTCTCCATTTCAGTTTTGGGAGTTGCGTGAGCAAAATTCATTTTTTTCTGTCTTTGCCTATATGAAAATTCATGTCTTTACTAATGATTAGAAATGTGTTCGGTAATGTGTCGGACAAAGGAAGATAGCTTGCAGAAGGTGATGATGTCTGTTTCATCACTGATATTGTTGGAAAAGTTGTAAGAGATGATTGTTGAGAAAGGGTTTCTGTAAAATGAAGTACCCGTCAGTCTCGGTTGAATTCTCTCTACGTCGTTCAGTGATTTTACAGCACAAGGACTGAGAAGCATTCCTATATATCCTGTAACATTATTAACGAAGTTTTTCTATGTATTTTCCGAGACAAGCGTCCATCCATTACCAGTATTTTACTTATAGTTCGTGTTGTGTTCTGGTTAGTGAACACAAGTAGTAGTAATAATAAGACAAACCACGATATGTGAGAACAATAGTTATATTTACAGGAAAGAGTATTTACAAGAGAGAGACTGTTAGTAATAAGAACATAGGATTAGTGATAGAGTAAGGATATACTGCAACAATAGGAAACGGCTCTTCAGACTCGAAGACGTAGACTGATCGTAGACTGGTCTCAGACTGATCTGGACTGGTTATATTGCACGCCCCACCTTTTCTTTCATTTTTTTTTTTTTTTTTACATATCATTTCTGTTCTGTTCTGCTTTGTGAACACAAGTAATAGTAATAATAAGACAAACCATGATATGTGAGGGAATAGTTAGCTTTACAGGAAAGAGTATTTACAAGAGAGAGACTGTTAGTAATAAGAACATAGGATTAGTGATAGAGTAATGATATACTTCAACAATAGGAACGGCTCTTCTGGTCTGACTCGTAGGCTTATTCCCAGATTGATCTCCGCTACTGCCATACATGGCAGATGGAACAGCTCATTATGCTGAAAAGGAAGGTGATACCCAACAGTTCCCTATGGTTGAATCTATGCGAAGAAGCAAGTGCAATCATATCTTGAATTACATGAAAACACAATAAATATATTAATGAAATAATTAGCTTAGAATCATTTTGTAAGTAAAGCAAAAACAAATTCTTCTCAAAGCAAACAAACATCTTGTTGTGGCTAAATCGACTCCCTTTCAAGACAAATAAAATTTCTTCTGAAGGAATCGTGTAACGTAGTGACCGAGGGATTTCGGTTCATGCCTTTGAGTTTAGTTAGGCTGAGAACCTTTCAGCTCAGCACATGGGTTAGTTAGGTGCAAACCTTGATGTAGGTGGTAACGCATACGCGGGGCGGACGTACCACTCAGAGATGTCACAATAGCCTGAGATGAGGGAACGGAGTGACAGGGTGCGGGTGGCGTCACGCACCGGAAGCGGGCGGAGGTTTGTGGGATATTTGAAGAAAGTTAGAGAGTTGGAAACTTGACACCAAACGAGGAGGTTCGACTTTTGCGAGCTCGCTGAGGCGAGACGAATTTGCGCGCCGTGTGTGCCGCATGAGATAGGGGCCAGATGAAGAAGCCAAAATAAAAAGATTGTGTCTCTCTCCCTGTGTCGAAACCTTTAACTCAAAGTTAATAAAAAGGTTTCGTACCTGAACAAGAAGTCATTACGTGTTTTCGAATTTCGAGATTCCTATGTTCTTTATGTGTTCAACGTTATGTATATATGTTACCAACATGCCATGTCTATTTCGCACATGGCGTTAATTGTGAATATGGTACAATTGTATTTGTTTGAAAACCTCAGAGACAAACATGAAGATTTTTATTCTATTTATTTATTTATTTATCACGTAAGGTGTGCAAATTTTGTTGCTATAGTCAATCGACGAAGAAATAATTACTTACACAGAAGGTGCTTATAAAAATTCTAGCATTTCCTCTGGAAACAGCAGGTGACACGAGACCCAATTAAATGTAGGGTATTTCATGCGTACATAAGGTTAGGGCCGAGAATTGTTCTTTTTCTTTTTTCACTTTTGAAGTGACTCAGATGCCAGAAACTAACCTTGACTTTTTACTATATAGGCGTAATTGGAAAGTGCAGCCGGAGAGTATAACTGAACGGCACGCTTCTTTTATTTCCAGCAACAGATGATCGTGAGAGGTTGACATAAGGGCCAAGTAAGTATTCCTTTTGGAGTCGTTTGGACTTAATTGAATCTTTCTTCCATATTAGTATTGTTGTTGTTGCTGCTCGTTTCTTTTGTTGTCAATACACATTCCTTTCGATAACAAATTTCCTAGTTGATATTTTCATGTCTGTATAATTAATCATTTTTTTAATGCAGTCACTCCGACCGCCATTTTTTGTTTATTGCCCACCTCATGATTCTAGTGGTGGTGGGGGACTGGGTGGTAAGGAGATGATTTTATTCATTCATTTATTTGTAAACCTGGTCGTTCAAGGACATGCCAATTAAACATACTGACAATGTAATTAATTAGTAGATTTTAATTGAATATACAGTCACCATTTCCTTGGTCAAACTATTATTCACCCACCTTATCTTGCAACTTCATGGATAATGTTTTTCGTGTGACTGAAATTCCAACATCTCTAACTGCAACAATTACGACAAGCGATACTACAAGAAATAAAACTACTTTTCATGAAGTTCATAGAAAATTTTAAGGAAGACAAATAACTACTTTAATGAACAATCCAGAAAGCAGTAAATTATATCATATTACATATTTTTAAATTGTCGATTATCTATTTATCTCGCACAGTTATTTATAATGAATAACTTTATGCAGTTACCTATTTTTAAAAAATCTTGTTTTCTTTTGTATCGTCTCTCCTTGAGCCGGTTTGTTTCTCTAAGACATATTTTGAAATGGTAATGTAAAAGCAAGGAAGAGCCCAGTCAACTTTGGTCGTTGAATACACTTGTAGAGAATAGAAAAAAAGTTATTAAAAATGATTATCAAAACTATGCAGGAACTCCCAGAAGCCACAGACAGGAAGAGGGGCGACGCATTTGCAAAAAAAGGAACCGTCCCGATAAAAAAAAAAAAGAATCTCGTTCTCTTTCTTGCTAGTGGTTGAAGGCCCCATGCGTCCGTCTCTAGACGACGCATTGGCTAACCTTTCCACTAGTAGAGGCCACCTATTTTACTAACGACCCACGACTAAAAACACCAAATAATAAATTCGTCATAACCACAATTAAGATACCATATAACGAACTTAATGGATACAACTGTAAACACCGGATTTAGACATATCTCCTAAAAGTGTCTAACACGTTGTTGACGCTTTAGATACCAAATTTGGACACGTACATCCAAGAATGACAAACACATTTTAGCACCTTGACTGGGAGATTCAACCATTTCATTCGTATTCAGGAAGAATTTCCTCACCCACTGAATGATTGTTGAACCCAGAAATATAGGCAAAATATAAAAGATATCTTCGTCTCCTATCTTCTACTATCTTCTTCTTTCATATGATTCCTTTGCAGCCTTCGTATCCAAGAAGTTAAACCAGCAAGATAACGTTGGGTAATAATAGAATAACCCAGAATGGAGTCAAATAGCAAACAACAATATAAATCACTTTTGAAACCCCCATACACTGACTGCATCTCTATAGAGGAGTAAGACGCCCCGCAACGAGTGTCCTGGATATAGCACTAAACAATTTGATGATGAGGCTCCAGTAATACTGGAGCTTTGGGGTTTACAGAGTTTCCCTTCATTGCCATCGGTCCCAGGTCCACTCTAGTCCGAAGTGGTAACAGCTGAAAGGATCCTATCTATGGGTCAAATAGAACTGTTTGACATTTAAACTGTGTGCAAACAAATGAATTATGCTAAACTGAATTGTTTGAGATAGAACTGTTTGATCATTTGACAGTTTGCAAACAAATGATTGATGATGAATTGTAACTGTTATAAGGCAATACTTGAAACTATTTTACTGTGTACAAAAAAGAGCTCAGGCTCGTTTAAGAATGTTATCAGCAGTCTGTTCACAAATCATATATGCATTCAGTATACACGTTTGAATTCAGAGTTTTCCTTCTCCTAGACTAGTTGCCTCACCAAGGCTGAAGAACCTAGTCTGTCCTTCTATTTTCCCATAGCTGGAGGGAGAATAATTGGATTCATACCTTTCCCAAGGGTATTAGTGCTATGTGAAATGCAATCAGTCTCGTCCAGGATTTGAACTCGTGTACGCCGTGTCCATTTCCTACGACGATAACCATTGTACCACGGGCACCGCCAGAGGATTTGGCATTACTTACAATGGTTGATATGCCATAAATCTAAATCAAAAATTCTGTTCAAGCTCTGAGCACTCTGATTTGCCGCCATTTTGAATAACCCACAGACAGATATTTTTGTGAGTTTCCAAATATTTTACATTTATTAACAAAATTCTGAAAACTTTTTATTATCTTTTAAAAATATCTCATTATATTTATTGAATGGCCCCAGTATTAATTAATTAATAAAAATGTTGTATACTTCTTTAAATAAATCTATATAACCTATAAATAAGTTGGCCTCTTTTTCACGGGTTTATTAGAATAGTTGAATGATTTCATATTCTGTTCTCAAATTACTGCTGAGAGAATTTTTGCAGGTTTCAATAATTATTAGTTAATATCCGTAAATATATAAACAATCTGTTATTGGTGATGTGTCTGGATTTCATTGATATTTTTATATTACCAGCACCAGATTCTCTTCTTTGACCATGAAACTGCTGTCTTCTATTTCTGGTACCATTTGAACGCTTTCCTTCTAGTGAATAGTTAGTTTTGGTTTGGTTTGATTTTACAGCATATCTACCATTATTGGTCATTTAATGCCAAATCCTGTTTATACATATATACATAAATATATGTATATATATTATTTGTAAACACATTTTATAAATAACATTCTTAAATGAGCCAGAGCTCTTTTTTTGCACTCAGTCAAATCGTTTCAAGTATTGCTATATAACAGTCACAATTTAACACCAGTCATTTGTTTGCACACAGTTTGTTCTATTTGGCTCATAGATAGGACCCTAAGTCAGAGTGGACCTTGTAGCAATGGCAATGAAAGGATACTCCGCATTCCCCGAGGCTCCAGCATTACTGGAGCCTCACCATCAGATTATTTAAAGCCATATGTAGGACACTCGTTGGTGGGGTTATTACGTCTCAGCAGAGATACAGTCGGTGTATTCTACAGCCCCAGATGCCTGGGTTTGTGAATAGATTTCTTCACACCTTATACATGTGCCTATTTCATTTGCTCTTCACCGAAAAGTAACTTACCTTAACTTTCAACCCAAAGGAATGATTGACGTCAGACTCGAGTAGTTCTTTGCGAAGTTCTCTTGAGTAAGTTCATCCCAGGTGGCTAACCAGATGCTAAAAGAATGCCTTTCTGTTTTGGCATACTTTTTCAATCTTTACGGGTGGGAATCGGGTGTTGCTTGTCAAAACATCCTTTTGCTGAAACTGTCAGCCTGTCCCCCACCCCGAAATTTAGTAATTTATTAAATCGACCACTATAAGAAGTTTCAGCTTCGTTAAAATACAGAACTATATCATATATATATATATGTGTGTGTGTGTGTGTGTGTGTGTGTGTGTGTGTGTATGTGTGTGTGTGTGTTTTGTATTAACCAATGGATATTAAGGTAACGATAAAAATATCTCTACATGTTTACATTGAAGATCTAGGATACTGATATTCTCTGCGTCAATGCATGGAGATACAAGCGTATATGTAAAGAATATTTTCTCAGTGTGTCAGAGGAAAAAAGGATGAAAGATGTTAAAATAAAGAAACGAAAATAAAAACCAAGCAAGAAAGAAAGATAATTTGTATAAATGAAGAGTGATATATCAGGGTAATATCACCTGCACATTCAAACACATAATGGAAGGCATATATCTATTTCTGCATTTTTGCATGTACAAAATTAACAAGGAATAAACAGGAATGAAAGAATTGAATTACCATGACCAGAAAATGCGGCGAACACTTGCGCGTGACATATGGAAACACTTAACAGCTGTTTCGACCTTATTAGGTCTCATCAACAGTATATACCGTGATCTCTAACCGGAGATCAAACCAGCGACCCCAGAATGCAGAGCCGAAACTCTACCACTGACTATCGGTCCACATCGGACCGAAACGATCTTAAATTAACAAGTCATGGTAATTGCGCGGCTAATTAATCTGAATGTGTCTTGCAAGTTACATCTGTACTCTTTACAAAGGATACGGTCACTTCCAGGGCCACGTCTTCCCAAGAGGACTGGAAATACACATCCGAGTAATTATTATTACCGCAAGGACAAAGAAATAGATGTACATTTTCTTTTTTTTATACACTGCTGACGAGACCTGATAAGGTCGAAACAGCTCTCCAGAGTTTCCGTATGTCGTGCACAAGTATTTGCCGGATTTTTGGTCAAGGTAATTCAATTCACAATTTTACCAATTGTTTGCTGTTTTTATTTCCTAGCGTCTGAGGCGCCCCCATTGGGGGAATGCCGACGTGGCCGAAGGTATTTTTGGATTTTGCCGGACATGTGTGGGCTGCGGCCCTGTGTCCGGACCCACTTTAAAAAAGGCCTTGAGCCGTACTTGTCCGGGGGTGGGACGGAGAAGAGATAAAAAGTAATTCAATTCACAATATAATTCCTCAACTTAAAAAAAAGAAAATGTTCAGAAATGAAAGAAATTTCAAATGCCCCTGAATATATGTACTAAAAGGGCGTTTATTTATAGATTTTACACATTTTAAAATTTATTTATTTACAAAAGAAAACATGCATAGAGAAATTGTAGAGAAATTAAAATAACTATAGAGATATATTAACTAACTCGTAAATTATTCCACACAACTTCACACAATCTTATAATTTGGATAGTAAGTACGTGGGTTAGTTTGTGTACGTGTTAATGCTGGGAGATTAGAGCACAGTTTGAAAGTTGGAGAGAACTGCTCAAATACCCTAAAGAACAATTAGAAAAGCTTTTTTTCAATTCCCTATAAAAAATAAAGTTGCTATAATTGAAAAAGAACGTGTAATCCATGTATTGATTAAATTAGACCTTTTTACAAATCACATATAGAATTACCGCACTTAGGGAATATTCACCCAGCTTTTTTTCATATTCCAGAGAAAATCTAAAAAATATGACACAAACTCCATTACTCACCTTGGTAAAAAAAAAAAAAAATGACAAGCGCGCAACACAAATGGTCACTCTCGGACGTGTAGTTGTATGTAAGTAAAGTTAGCGATCTTAGTCGAGGGTGACCCGAAGGCTCCCTTTTCGATAGCTACTACACCAATGTGTAGGGGAGGGCGCTACCCCTTCCCTGGATTGCTCTACTTTACCCCAGATCGTAAGGTGGCATCAAGTACCATTTTTTGAGTTTTTGGTATGACTCAACCTGGGATTGAACCCTGGTCTCCCGGACCATTGGCGAACGCTATTCATTAGGCCAATTGCCACCAATTATAATTTTACAACGACCAGCTATTTTTAAAACGCGAATTCGGCTTCTTTTTGTGTGCTTAAAAAAACATTATTTTTGCTCCTCAGTAAAAAAAAAAAAAGTCCTTTTTTAAAAAGTAACTTCAAAAGGCAGAATGATAAACTGACAGACAGACAGAAAATTCTCATTTTGGGCAACTAAAAAAAAAGGCAAGAAGGCGAAACCTGTAGATGTTATTTCAATTAATTTACTAAGTAACTCTGATGATTAATCTACAGACACTTCAAGAAGCCAGAATCAGTGGAGCACAAAACGAAAATTTAGAATTCACTCTCTACAGGGAAAATGGTTTGATGCTAAATAAGTTTTGTTTTTTACTATATCTTACTTGTTTTATTTTGTTTTTCCTTCATTTTTCTCAATTATTCTTTTTTGTTTCCTTTAGTTTTCTAAAGAATTATAAAGGTTGAAGAGATGAATAATAATATTTGTTGACAACTTCGTCCATAAAACACTGTTTAAGCTTACATTTAGATTTAGAAAGAAAATTTATTCTAAGACGTCCGTGTGCAAAGTCAATATGAACAACAAGTAACAAGAAAGGAAAAAAAAGTTTTATTTTATTCTAAAAGGGCACCTCGGGTGGTGTATAGGGCACCTCGGGTGGTGTAATGGTTAGCCAGGTAGACTAGCAAACCTACACGAGTGAGTTCGATTCTCATTAGGTGCCCAATTCATGCGGCCTTGTGCTACATCTAAGCAAAAACCTTAGTAAATTAAAACCAGCAGCAAGAAAAAGAAAAGTTTTATTTTATTCTAAGACGTCCGTGTACAAAGTCAATATGAACAATAAACAACAAGAACGAAAAAAAAAAGGTTCATTTGTCTGCACAATTTCAGGTATGTTAATGACTTTTTTGTACGTTACAACAAATAGAACTGAAGCAAATATTGAAAAATAGCAACCAGAATTTTTGGAATTGTTTTATCCATTCGTAGAAAGTAGTGATAATTCGGAAATTGTTTTGTATTGCATTTTCTTGTATTTATAACCGGAGCTTATTTTCAAGAACCATAAAACAAATTATAACCGACAGGATTTATTTTGTGTTAGATGTTGTTTCACTCTAACTTTGTAATTTCTAAAATACTTTTCTCTGATTATTTTATGTTTTTCATTAGATTTTCACAAAATATTTCATATTTTGAAATAACAATATTTATCGGGACTCGAAGTCACACCACTGATAGTGTGTCTATCCAACGAAAAATTGAAATGGTACTGATAAAACAGGAGACTCAGCTTTTTAAACTTTAACTAAAATCTCTTCTACAAAGAGTTTAATCTGTAACTTACCAACCTTTATATTTAACAAAATTTTTTAAGAGTTTTAATGATGCATCAATAAATATATTCAAAAGTTTCGGTTGTTTAAGAAATTGTTTCGCATTTTCAAAGCTTTTACGTATATTTACTTAAGATATTTTAATCAAAATAAATATAACAGATAAAAGATTATGCCATGGTAAAGACAACGAATACTCATTAATTATATTCATATTAAATATATAAGACACTTCTACGCTTTAAAACTATTTAACTAACTTGAAATTTAAAATTCAGTTCAACAAAACCTCACCAATTGCCCACCAATGAGTGTCCTGGATATGACACTAAACGATCTGATGGCGAGGTTCCAGAAATACTGGGGCTTTTGGGAATGCGGAGCACCCCTTCATTGCCATTGCTCCCAGGTCCACTCTGGCCCGGAATGGCAGCATCCGATAGGGCCCTATCTATGGGTTAAATAGAACTGACGGCATACTTATGCAAAACTGAATTGTTTGACAAAAATGAATAGCTTGAAATAGAAATGTTTTTCACAATTGAACCGTACTTACATTTAAACTGCATGCTTATGCTAAACTGTATTATACGAAATAGAATTGTTTTTTGACATTGAAAATGTACTTAGACTAAACTGATTTGTTTAATATAGAACTGTTTTGACATTTAACTATAGAAGTGTTTGACTACGCTGAATTGTTTGAAATAGAAATGTTTTTCACATTTAAACTGCGTACTTATACTAAACTGAATTGTTTGAAATAGAACTATTTTCATAAAAAAGGATTTGACGCTAAATAACCTACGAAAGGTTGATATGCCATAAAACCCAACCAACCAATTAAAAACCACATCAAAATGAAAGATATAAAAATGCATTCGTGGTTGGGCTAAAAAGTTCATTGGCTGCACAGTTCATAGGATGACGTCATATCTGCTGCTGATTAATTTTTTGGCCAATCGGATCCAAGCACTGTAACACCGATTGCAGAAGTGTATTGACCACAAAGGAGACTATTTGAAAAAATACCCCTCATTTGATCACATTTCATGTTAGCATTTCTTTTTTTTTTTTCTTTTGCCTAGGAACTTTTTTGTCTACCATCAAAGATATATACTAAGTGAGAATAGTTAAACAGAGTTATAAATATACTGTTAGAAAGAAAGGTGTTATTGTCCACGTTTCTGAAGCGAGAAGAAACTGCTTCTAAAATCTGCATATGATGTTCAGAATGACTTCGAAACATACAACTTTCACTTACTATAAGTTACAATTTCAAAAAAATCAAATTCTAAAATATTTCTTATTCCCCAAATGTTACATCTGGTTTGAATGACGCTTTCAGGAGATTACATAGATCAAATTATAAGTCTTATATGGCCCAGTTAGTTGGAGCTGTAGAATACACTGACTGCTTCTCTGCAGAGGGATAAGATTCCCCAATGAGTGTCCTGGAAATGACACTAAACAATCTGATGGTGAAGGCTCCAGTAATGCTGAAGCTTTGGGGAATACTAAGTACCCCATCACTGCCATCGCTCCCAGGTCCACCTTGGCTCAGAGTGGTTGCCCCTGAAAGGGTCATATATATGGGTTAAATAGAATTAAACAGTGTACAAGTGCTAAACTGAATTGTTTGAAATAGAAATGTTCTTGACATTTAAACTGCGTACTTACGTTAAACCGAATTGTTTGAAATAGAACTGTTTTATGTATAAGACCGGCTCATTGGCCTGGTGGGTTGAGTGTTCACCTATGGTCCGGGAGACCTATGTTCAGTCCCAGGTCATGTAATACAAAATACTCTAAAAATGGTACTTGATACCTCCTTTCTCAACACTCAGCAATATAAGGTACATATCAAAGGGTAAAATGGATCAATCCAAGGAAAGGAGTAGCGTCCTCCCCTACACCACGGTGTAGTAGCTATTGAAAAGGGAGCCTTCTGGTCGCCCTCGACTAAAGGGAGACAACTTTACTTTCTTGTATGAATAAAAATGGGTTTGGCATGAAATAACCTACAATAGCTGATATGCCATAAAACCAAGCCAAACCAAAATTCTTAAACATTCCGACTTTTGAAACAACCATCTTGTCTAACTCTTTTCTAAGATTATATGATTTTTGTTGTATCGTCGTAAGGAAAAGATACACAGTAAAAATAGAGTTAACTGTTTATTAACTCAAGTGGTACAGTATCCGACTAATATTATAAGTCTCGCGCTGTTGGTGTTACGTCCGAAGTTGGTCTTACTACAGACCAACGTCCTTTCAGAGCTATCTCTCTGCTAATCTTTCTGCTTCAGAAACACAGCGTCTTTTATACTCCTGCAAAACCAGAAGTCACGTGGTACGAGTCACTCTACAACAATTTTTGAAGTTTATTATTTTTACTCGTGCGTGTTTAGAAGTTCATTTCGATTACAGACGCCGTGCTTTTTGTTGTTGTTGTTGTTTTATTCTTTTTTTGATTTTTTTCATTCAAGATGAACAAAAGTTTGGCAGTCTTGTTAAGTTGTTATAAATAATATTGATGAGGATTATATTGACAGCCCACCACACTAAGAAAACATCAAAACAGACTTCTTCAAAGTAGATTCTGTTATCGGATGACAAGTCGAAATGTCTTTGAAGTAACGTTGCAACGCATTTGAATCTAGTGTAATTAGAAAAGCGGCAATTGCTGAGAATATGAAAGATTAAAAACTGATCCTTTCCAAATTGCGTTTCTATTTCTCATAGGTTTAAGCACATCGAGTTTTTGGCTTCAACAAACAGTTTACAACTTGATGGGAATCTATGATATGACGGCAAATAGTTCAGTCTACGCTGAATCCGAAGTACAGGCTGGAGCAGAAGTAAGTAAAAAAAAAAGTAAAGTTGGCGACCTTTGTCGAGGGTGACCTGAAGGCTCCCTTTTCAATTGCTACTTCACAGCGGTGTAAGGGGGGCGCTACTCCATTTCCCTGGATTGCTCCCTTGATCCTTAACTTATAATGCTGAGTGTTAAGCAAGGTGGCATTAAGTACCATGTTTTAAGTCTTTGGTATGACTCAGTTTGGGATTGAACCCCAGTCTCCCGGAGCACTGGCGAACGCTCTACTCATTAGGCCAAAGGCCCTAACATATTTATGCAATGTCAGTTTTTGTGAATGAATTCTTAGGAACTGACGTAAAAAATACAATTAGCATTTTAAGTTAATACTGTATCCGAAGTTTTATTTTCGGTGGATTGATGATTTTATTTTGGGTGGCTGAATAGGATTTTGTTTACTTTGACGCGTTCTAATTATTTACTCTCTGTCGTGATGCTGATATTTGTCGAGCGCCCCACGTACGCGTGCGTTTGGCACCAGGACGTTTTTATTGTGGGTACCAGGCGCAGGACCATAGCCCACACACGCCCGGTGGTTCCAAAAATACTTTAAATCACGTCGGCATTCCCCTGAAAAAAGCGACTCGGGCGCCAGGTTTATAAGAGGATGATAAAAATATGCTGCCCCAGTCGGCTGGGGCCGTAGAATACACCAACTGCGTCCTTGCAGAGAGGTAAGATCCCCGCCAACGAGTGTCCTATTTATGACACTAAACAATCTGATGGTGAGACTCCAGGAAGGCTGGAGATTTAGTGAATGCAGAGTACCCCTTCATTGCTATCTCTCTCAGGCCCACTCTGGTCCGGAGTTATCTTGAGTGTCAAGCGCGTTGAGTCTCAGGAGACTTACCCCTAGGCTCTAACCCTGTAGAGAGGTTTAGAGCCTAGTGGGGAAAGTCCCCTGAGACTCAAGGATGTCGGTCTCAGCTTCGAGACAAGTTTACTGGGCTTCACCTGGAACCCGCGTCAGGCAGCCTCAACTGACTGCCATCTAGAAAAATACACCCGACCCGATCCGCGTACCAGCAAACACGGCCAGTCGAAGTATGTCCCGACCCAATAGGCTGTAAAATGTACTCACTATTGGGATGCTACTGACTTCTCGACTATTTATCTTTCATCCTTTGTAATTTAAACATTCATTCAGTTCGGCTATCTTAATTACCAAGGTTAAATCTTAACACCCACGGAAGAACAAATGCATTAGCAAAGATATCTAATTAATAACGTAAAAAATGTAAAATTTGAAATATTTTAGGGTTGACTAATCAACTTGTGTTACCACTTGGTTTATTCTTCATTGATGAAAGGTGTTGGTTCAGTAATTTGCACAGTTCACACAGCATTTTCGAAAGTGAAATTGTTACGTTCGAATCCTAGACGCGGACACTAATGAGACGTTCATTTTAAAATACTTAAAAGAAAAAACAAGAAAGTTATACTCGCTGCACCACATTTGATATCCTCCTCGGTCGCTCGTAAGGACATTAGAAATAAAATTAAAATTCTTCTTTTATTTCTAATGTCATCTATTCCTAATGTCATCCATTGCTCCTAGAAGGTCTTCTTAGCAGCATCCAATGTCCGCACAGAGCTGATGAATGTAAATATTTGCTAGTCAGCCAATACTGGTGAGTCCATATGTAGGAGTCCATGAATGAATGTCGTTTATAAATTCATCCTTACTTCGCTAGCAATGCCCTAAATATATTTTTGTCTGACTAGGATGCCTTTGTGGGGTGTTACTTCCAGTACACACACACACACACACACACTCATATATATATATATATATATATATATACACTCATTTCGGTGGGAATGGGGGAATAACTGACATTTACGGTGAAACTGTGCTAAACTCATAGGTGACTTTTTATTTTTTCTGCCAAGAAAAAAGAAATTTGATCGTTGTTTCTTTTTATGAAGTTTTTCTTTTCACGTACGAGTCAGCAGCGGCTTTGTCCCTTTTAGTCTAGACTAAATAAAACTCGGTTCTAAAAACTGACTGGCTGAGGTGTTACAGATCATCGTAACCTTGATGGTTTAGAAATCGGCCGCGCCATATTTTTATCTTCCTCTTTTAAAGTTGCATAATTTCAAAATTAAGGGTTTATAGAATTGATTACAAAATAGAATTCTATTTATATTCATTCATTCATTTTTTTTTTTTTTCGTTGGTTTGGTACTGGAAATTAGTTTTTGAAAATTTGTAGTAAATAGTTCAACACTAAATCTAAAAGATAAACCAATAGTCTGGCTTATATTTACATAATTCATCGCTAAATGATGAATTCGGATATCATCAAAACTTTGTGATTATTTCAGGTGGAAGATAAAAGTAATCAAACGAAATCCTAGATAAATCAATTAAATAAAAGTGTTCCTTTAAGCACCTTTTGGAACAGCTACATAAATTTCTGTCTCTTTATAAGTGTTAAACGGAATAAATGTGCTTTAATCAAAGAGGTGACATCTCCACACTAAATGGTAGCTCTCTGAAACTAGTAGACAAGTTCACCTACCGAGGAAGCAGTGTCTCATCAACCGAGACTGACATCAACACGCGAGTAGCAAAGGCATGGACAGCTTACGATATCTATCGGTATTATGGAAGTCAGACCTGACCGATAAAATGAAACGCAGTTTTTTTTTCAAGCAGCGTTCGTGTGGATACTGCTGTATGGATACACTACATGGACAGTAACTAAACTTACGGAGAAAAAGCTTGACGGCAATTACACAAGAATGCCGCAAGCAATACTGAACAAGTCCTGGAGGCAGCACTCCACAAAACAGCAGCTGTACGACAACTTACCACCCATCACGAAAACTAGGGAGGTGCCCGTGGTGTAGTCGTTATCGTCGTCGGAAATGGACACGGCGACACGAGTTCAAATTCTGGACGAGACTGATTGCATTTCACATAGCACTAATACCCTTGGGAAAGGTATGAATCCAATTATTCTCCCTCCAGCTATGGGTAAATAGTAGGACAGACTAGGTTCTTCAGTCCTTGGTTAGGCAACTAGTCTAGGAGAAGGAAAACTCTGATTTCAAACCTGTTAAACTCCGCTTAAAAATTGACCTTGTGTCATATCCTGCGGAGGGGTTGAGTAGAGATGAACTCATGACGTTCTCCTGTGGAACTCTTCCATGGATGGGCAAAGACAGGAAGTCCAGCGAGGACCTACTTACAACTGCTCTGTGCCGATACAGGATGTAGCCATGAAGACCTACCGGAAGCGAGGGACGATAGAGAGGGGTGACAGGTGAGGGTCAGGGATATCTGTGTTCATTTCATGATGATGATGAGTGTTAAGATACACAGTTATTGTAAATATTGCAACTATGCAAATACTTGTTCAGGTTTGTTTGGTTTGGTTTTATGGCATATCACCCATTGTTGGTCATTTAATACTAAATCTTGTTCTTATATATATATGTATATATATATATATATATATATGATTTGTAAACATAATTTTTAGATAGTCACAGTTTAAAGATCAAACTGTTCTATTTTTAAGAATTCAAATTAGCATAAATCAACAAAGTTATATCGTTCCCAGTATTGCTATGTATCACTAACAATTCAATTAAACATCAGTCACTTGTTTACACACAGTTGAATGATCAAAAAGTTCTTTTTCTGACGATTCAATTCAGCATAACTCATTTGTTGGCATACAGTTTAAATGTCAAACAGTTCTATTTGACCCATAGATTGGACCCTATCAGGTGCTACCACCCCGGGCCAGAGTGGACCTGAGAACGATAGCAATGAAGGGGTACTCCGCATTCACTAAATCTCCGGTGTTACTGGAGCCTCACCATCAGATTGTTTAGTGTCATATCCAGGACACTCGTTGGCGGGGATCTTACCTCTCTGCAAGGACTCAGTCGGTGTATTCTACGGCCCCAGCCGAATGGGGTAGCATATTTTTTATCATCCTCTTATAAACCTGGCGCCCGAGGCGCTTTTTTCAGGGGAATGCCGACGTGATTTAAAGTATTTTTGGAACCACTCGTTGGCGGGGATCTTACCTCTCTGCAAGGATGCAGTCGGTGTATTCTACGGCCCCAGCCGAATGAGGTAGCATATTTTTTATCATCCTCTTTTAAAGTTCCATAATTTTAAAATGAACCGTTAAATTGCTTAGTAAATTACTACAAAAAAGAATTCTATTTATATTCATTCATTCATTTATTTATTTGGCTTGGTTTGGTTTGGCACTGAAAGTTAGCGTTAGAAAATCTTTAGGATAAGTATTTTTCAATGTTAAAATAAATTTGTTTATTTTGCCACCCCTAACAAAATAAACAAAACTATCATTGCCCAAGTCACGTAGATATTTATATTTTAAAGAGACTAATCAGTGTGGTGAATGAAACTGGATAAATATCTCTGGTCAAAAGACATAATTGTAAACGTTATTTTTGTACTTTTCTTGATATATGAATCGATGGGTGATATAAAAACTGTGAAAAAACATATAAATCATTTAATATTGCATAAATTTCTTGCAAAGTGCTTTCTTACAAAGCTAATTTCAATAAAATCATTTTTTTTTTTTTTCGTTTTTCATGTTTTTTATTCTAATCAAAACAACAACTGTCCATTTATTTATAATGACACCAAAGAAGTGATTTTTTTCTTTTACTTTTTCTTTTTATATAAAATATATATTTATATATATATGTGTGTTTGTCTGTTTCTGTTTGTTTGTGAGTTTGTGTGGGTATGTGTGTGTTTGTCTGTTTCTGTTTGTTTGTGAGTTTGTGTGGGTATGTGTGTGTTTGTGTGTTTCTGTATATGTGTATGTTTGCGTGTGTATGTTTGTGTTTCTGTATGTGTGTATGTTTGTGTGTGAATGTGTTTGTGTGTGTGAGTTTGTTTGTATGTGTATTTATGTGAGTGTTTGTGTGTATATGTGTCTGTATGTGTGCGTGTGTGTGTGTGTGTAAAGAATAGAGTCAGCTCTCAAAATTAGGCGTAGAGTTAAAAAAATATGAATACGTATCTTTGATAATTTAAAGTATGTGACATATAGTTGGCGACCGTAGTCGAGGGCGACCAGAAGGCTCCCTTTTCAATAGCTACTACACCGAGGTGTAGGGGAGGGCGCTTACTTAGCGTTCGAACCATGATTTTAAATGTTGAGAATTGACGGAACACAATAATCATATCCTCTATTTACACCAGTCTATCTTGAATTGTGTAAATATGTGCGAAAACACAATATCGCCCATAAGTGATTACACCTTGATCAATTTTTTAAAAATAAAATGCAAATTTTCTTCTAACTAAAGATAGCCAGATATTTTATTCTATGATTTGCAGCATCTGTATAAGTAACAACAACTGTCCATTTATTTGTTGACTTCTTTCAATAAAAGTGCATGAATTGATGTTTCTTTATTTTGTTCTAAAATAGCCGAGGGATTTCGGTTCATGCCTTTGCGTTTAGTTAGGCTGAGAACCTTTCTGTTCAGCACATGGGTTAGTTAGGTACAACATTGAAGCAGGTGTTAACGCGGTGTGCGCGCGGGAGGATGGAGGTGTCACTCAGAAGTCATAATAGTCCGAGACGATACTGGGTGACAAGGTGCGGGTGACGTCACGCACCGGAAGCGCGCGGAGGTTTGTGTGAGAATTTGAAGAAAATAAGAGTCGGGTACTAGACGCCAAATGACTTTTGGAGCTCGCAGACTCAAAGATAATAAAAAGGTTTCGTACCTGAACAAGAAGTCGTTACGTGTTTTCGAATTCTGGGATTCATATGTTCTATCGTTATGAACATTATATGTCCATTTCACACATAGCATTAATTGTGAATATGGTACAATTTTTCTTTTGCTAAAAAGATAAAATCGGATGAACGACTTCAGTAAATTCAAAAAATGCGAAATTATGCGGCATTCTAATACCAGGAAATATGGGTTCCAAAATGAAATGTAGTATTTCTTTGAAAGAAAACGACAGTATATACGAACGTCAGAAGAAGCAACAATAGGTGTTATTAATACAATTTCAGTATTGATGATTTTAAAGGATTAAATCTGTCATCTATATATATATATATATATATATATATATATATATATATATATATATATATATATATATAAGCAATTTTTACTATGCCGTCTGAAGAAACGTTCTGGTAAGCAAATAAAAAAAGGAGCTAAAAAGTCCACTTTTTAATTGTTTTACTCCTTTTCTTTAATTGCCGGATTCTTTCCCTTTCTTTATATATATATATATATATATATATATATATATATATATATATATATATATATATAAAGAAAGGGAAAGAATATATATATATATATATATATATATATATGAAGGTAGCAGGAAAAAATATAATCCAAATAGGTGAATATATCATGATGTGAAGTCGACGTTAATGTTTCGGTTATAATAACCATCGTCAGGACTTGGATATAAAATAGTTCACAATATAGATGGGTGATTGCTGAGATGACAGGAGCAAATGAGAAATATTTACTTTCATATATATATATATATATATATATATATATATATATATATTTGCTGATTTCACCCTCCATGCCTTCTAATGAGGCGATGAAAAGGTCATTGAAACAAACATATTTTATTCTGTGATTTGCAGCATCTGTATAAGTTTGGTTTGGTTTCTTTGTTTTAATGGCATATCAACCTTTCTAGGTTATTTAATGCCAAAACCATCCTCCTAGAAGAAAGGTAATGGTATTATTTAAGCCATAGCTGGGAGGATAAGGGGGTTAATCCTATTTACCCAACCCCTCCGATCGGGCAGGATATTACACAAGGTCAATTTTTAAGCGGAGTTTAACAGGTTTGAATTCAGAGTTTTCCTTTTCCTAGACTAGTTGCCTCACCAAGGCTGAAGAACGCAGTCTGCCCTACTATTTACCCATAGCTGGAGGGAGAATAATTGGATTCATACCTTTCCCAATGGTATTAGTGCTATGTGAAATGCAATCAGTCTCGTCCGGGATTTGAACTCGTGTCGCCGTGTCCATTTCCTACGACGATAACCATTACACCACAGGCACCTCCAAGGGATAAGGGGGTTCATACTTTTCCCAAGGGTATTTGCCCGAAAGTGAACGTACGATTCCGCAGTCTATTGCTTTAACCATTACACCACGAGGACACCCCCGCAGCAACTGTATAACTAACAAGCAAAATATCATAAATACATATAAAGGGTCCAATTATTCTTAAGTGCTACATATCTATATCTTTGGTCACACACACACACACACACATACACATATACACACAAACTCATACAAAAAAACATACACAAACTCACGTTCATATACATACAAGCACACATACACACACAAACATATACAAGCACAATCACAAACGCACACAAGCACAAACACACTAACACATATACAAACACACATACACATGCACAAACACACACCCATTCATACACGAACACATACACACAAACACAATCAAAAACACACGCAAGCACATACAGAAACACACATAAACACACGCACATTCATACACACACCCGCAGGCAAACACATACACACACATACACACACAAACACACTCACAAACATATACAAGCACATACATAATCACACACACACACACACACATTCATTTAGAAACACATGCACACATATAGACACACATATTCATACACGAACACATACACTCTCATACACAAACACAAGTACACAAACACATATACAAACACACAAACACATACACAAACACATTCATACACGAATACATACACGCACATACATACACAGATACACGCACAAACACATTCACAAACACACGCACACACACACACAAAACACGCATGTGCAAGGACACCTGCGTTGTAGATTTCATTGAATCGGGTCATTTTTTATTATTTGAGCAACTGTTTACAAAATAGAGTATTTTTGGGACACTGTTTACAAAATAGAGTTTTTTTTTTATTCCTTACTGCTGACTCATTCACTGATTAGTCAGTTTCAGACAGGTAGCATCTGCTATATATCTAGTGTAAGGAGACTTTTAGAGAACATGTGTCATTTAGTGTATGTCAAATTCCTAGACACGTAAAAATTTGTCGCTTTCTGACGAAAATGCTATTCTGAAACGTATACAAATAGATTAATAAATAAACAAGGCTCTCAGAAAAATCTAAAACAAAATTACCAGAGTACCGAAAATTACAGTTGCACGTCTAGTAGATTAGCAAGACATGTTCCAACATTAACTAACAATTCACAAAGAAAAGAGAAGAAAGATATTTTCAAAAATGAAAGATCCACATTTTGTCAAGGCCTTGATCAATGGTCCTTTATGCCAAATAAACGAAGTGCAATGGCCCAAATCTAAAGAGTGAGCTGGGTCAAAAAGATTTCAAAAGCTACAGACGCTTGATTGTCTCAGTGGAATTTTAGATTTGGCATTCAATTCAAGGAATCAAGCATGAGGAAAAGATGTGATACTGAAAATGTTGAACAGTAAAATTCAGTAAAACTGGTAAATTTATTTAAAAAAAATGTGGACAAGAAGGCAAGATCCCTGTTTGATAATGAAACAGCAGACGTCTCTTTGCCTTAGAAACATAGAACACTTTTTCGGTTCTAAGAAAAATAGCTGATTGTTTGACGATGTTGAGCTGTTCAAACATGTCTGCAAGAGATAGCGGGTAAATTGGATTCTTAAAAGAACAAACATTTTAAAATCTTCTAATGGTAGGTCTATAAAATTTTGATTGTTTGATCGTTGACTAAAGGCTCTTGTTTGAAAATAAAAGTGTCTATTTACTTTTACCATTTTTTGTGAGTGTGTATTTTTTTTTTTTGGTTTGGTTTGTTTTATGGTATATCAATTCTTTTTAGGTTTTTTAATGCCAAAGCCATTCTCCTAGAAGAACAGAAATGGTACTATTTAACCCATAGCTGGGAGGATAAGGAGGCTCATACATTTCCCAAGGGTATTTGCTCGAAAGTGAACGTAAAAGCGCGACTGGAATACGAACTCGCGTACTACGATTCCGCATTCCAACGCTTTAACCATTACAACACGAGGACACCTCCTTGACGGATTCAGTTTCAGTACATAATGGGGATGAAATTCGGGATGAATTTGCATTAAAATGAGATCTATTAGTGTTATTAAAAAAACCTGGCTTAATCTACTGGTATAACGTCCAGTGGATAGAGTGTTCGACAATGGTCCGGGAGACCGGGGTTCAATCCCAGGTCAAGTCAAAGCAAAGACTTAAAAAATGGTTCTTGATACCTCCTTGCTTAACACTCAGCATTATAAGGTAAGAATCAAGGGTAAAGTGGAGCAATCCAGGAAAAGGAGTAGCGCCCTGCCCTGCGCCTTGGTGTAGTAGCTACTATAAAGGGAGCCTTTGGGTCGCCCTCGACTACTGTCGTTAACTTTAATTTACTTTATAACATCCAAAAACTTGCTTCTTTCGAGAAAATCACTCCGTTATATATTACTATACGGCAATATACAAAATAAAAATATACAACAGATTCGATTATAAATCAAAGCTGAATGCAAATTCGGAATCATCAATTAAACTTTGAATACCATTTCTCTTAAGAAAAAGAGAATTTTGACAAAATCGATTCAAATTCAGTTTTGTACGAATAATGATGTGGTACGTGATGTGTGTAATTCTGTTAAGGATTTATTGGTACAATAAGTCCTTAGCAGAAATACACACATCACATATACTCTTTAAATACACGTAAAGAGAGCGAGAAAGAGAGAGAGGGTGGAGAGAGCGAGAGAGAGAGAGAGAGAGAGAGAGAGAGAAATATATATATATATATATATATATATATAGAGAGAGAGAGAGATTTAAGACAAGTGGTTCCCAAACAACGCATTACAATACACTGATGTACTTGAAGATGTATCTATGTACGCTGATAGATTGTAGACGCACAACATCATAAATTAAACTATTCATATTGAAATTAAGCATTTGACAAATTTGGAATAGATGTTTCCCATCGTTAAAAGCAGATTATTACGAGTGGGTTCGAAATCCTTTCATAAAAATTTCATCTGATATCCGCTTGAAATTAGCGATTGAACAAATTGATTCTATAGCCAAAGATCGTGGACTTAAAATGAAATCTGAAGTTATCTCTTTGGAAGAGTATCATTCAGTTGCTAAATATGTTTTAATCATTATGATCCTGTCTTTTATTTTATATCTTTAAAATCTAAGATTGTTTTCCCTGCTTAACATTCATTATAACGAAGAGAAAGACTTCTGAGCATTGAACAGGAAATGAAATATTGTCTTGGCATAGGAAAACGTCGTTAAGAAACATCAAGCTCATATTTCTCACTGATAAGTTTCTCTGATTACCTGAATAATTTACGGATGAGGTAGTTTACATTAATCTTTTCTTTTCTTTCCTTTCCTTTTCTTTTTTTTCTTTTCTTTTCACTGGAATGTTTTGGAAGAAAATTGCTTTTATCGTCTTTCTATCCATTGTATCTCCAAAAAGTTCCATACATTTAAACATCATTGTTTTTCAAAAAAGAACGCTGATTGAATAATTGAACGGTTATATGATCTTATATATATATATATATATTTTTTTTTTTTTTTTAAATATCCAGTCAGTGTCCAAGGACAGTAGGTGTGGATTATTCTTTACATAGAATATATGAGGAAAATCATATAAACCTATGGGAGTGCTCAATGTATGGCTATTGTTAGTTCCTTATTTATTCGCTGGGGTATAACAAAATTCACATTTGGAGGTGCCCGTGGTGTAATGATTATCGTCGTAGGAATTGGACACGGCGACACGAGTTCAAATCTTGCTCTGATTGCATTTCACATAGCACTAATACCATTGGGAAAGGTATGAATCCAATTATTCTCCCTCTAGCTATGGGTAAATAGTAGGGCAGACTGCGTTCTTCAGCCTTGGTGAGGCAACTAGTCTAGGAGAAGGAAAACTCTGAATTCAAACCTGTTAAACTCCGCTTAAAAATTGACCTTGTGTAATATCCTGCCCGATCGGAGGGGTTGGGTAAATATGATAACAAAATTCACATTCAGAGCGTATATAGTACAATTTGATGGAGACTCAAAGTCGATTAAGTCGTCATAATAAATCTAATTTGGCGGCAAAAGTGAATGTGATAAATAGATTAGGGAAATTGGAAGAAAAAAGTGCCTATATTTAATTAAAGTATCATTAAAAAAACATCCCAGATAAGAAGCAAACTAGATTAATTAACCCCACAAAAACCGAACTAGGCTTTGTATCTTAGGATTTAATACAGAGGATTACGTCTAGACTGCTGAGTAGCCATAAATATAACTTGTGGGAAAGCTCTATGGATACTATCGAATGGTTTAGGAAAATTTGGGATAAAAAGAGGTCCACTTTCGTACAATTTGACATCATAGAGTTCTACACTTCCATCACTAAAGAATTATTAGTGAGAAGCCTTAACCATGCTTGAGAATATATGGATATCACGGAAGAGGAGATAGAAATTATCCTAGCAAGTAGGAAATCCGTCCTATCCGAGAGCCGCGGATCCTGGGTAAAAAGTCACGTAGATAATTTCGACGTCTCCATGGGGGCTTACGATTCGGCTCAGGTAGCCGACTTAGTGGGGATTTATATCCTAGATACGCTGGGTCGTATTGTCAACTTGGAGCAAGTGGGGCTTTACCGAGATGACGGAATTATTTACATCCCAGAAAGTAACGGCCCGAAGACCTCTAGTATACAGAAGAAAATTATCAGGGCCTTCAAATTACAAGGTTTAAGAATTCAAATAACCTCAAACTTAAAAATAGTAGACTTTCTTGACGTCACACTAAATTTAAATAATGGTACTTTCAAACTTTTTTGTAAGAACGATTCCGCCCCCAGGTACATGAATATTTCCTCGAATCACCCAAGATCGGTACTGAGACAGATTCCCAAAGCGGTGAACCAAAGAATTAATAGGCTATCTTCATGTAAGAAAATTTTCGAGGAAAACAAAAATGATGACGCCCTGAAGGACATATTTAACCCCGGTGGGCCTCACTTCGAGGGTTAAGAATAATAATGGTGGGACCCACACACTCATCAAGGTAGGTGAGATTATTAATAATAGTAGTCACGCAAAAAGACGGGGAAAGAATAAGAATAGAAAAGTAGTCTGGTTTAATCCGCCATTTTGTAGGCTTGCTAACATTAATATAGGTAAATACTTCCAACACCTCCTAGATAAACATTTTAATAGAGATAACCCATTGAGTAGAATTTTTAATAGAAATACAGTGAAAATTAGCTACTCTTGTACCAAGAATATGTACAACATCTTAAGCAACCATAATAAGAGGCTACTCAATGAACCAATCACGAGGGATAGGAACCCAGACGTGATGTCTTGTAATTGTCGGAATAAAGAAGAATGCCCCTTAGGCGGACGCTGCGATTCGAGAAAAGTCGCATACCAGGTATGCATTTCTCCTATAGAACAGCAAAGAGACGGGGAAAGAGTCAATATAGGAATCTCCGCGGGAAATTGGAAACAAAGATGATACCAACACAAACATTCATTTTCCAATCCAAAACTTAGATACCAGACTGCTCTATCAAAATATTTTTGGGGCCTTAAGGATCAGGGGCTATCTCCACAAATTAAGTGGAAAATAGTCAGGCACTCATCTACCGCGAATAGCTTCAACGGTAGATGTAACTTATGCTTAGATGAAAAAATTAGCATTATTAATTTCAAAAATAGAAAACTAGTGTTGAAAGAGAGAAACGAGCTCGTCTTTAAGTGTAGACTAATAGAGATCAGCTCAATAACAGAAATCACCGAGACAAGGAAAGATAAAGATAGATAAGGGCCAGATGAACGTAGAATATTGATCCAAAAATTAGGGCCTGTGATTCTGGAATGGTTAATTCCCCTTGACCATTTTTAGGGTAAATTAGAAAACACTTGACGACTATATAAAATGTCTTCGCCTTATCTGGTTTAACTATCTCGGTCCTCATTTAAACAAGAGAAATATCTAGGATGACAACAGCTGAGTTAATTAAAAGACATATTAGGAATAAATGTAAATCATGTATGAGATAGCCATTAGTTAAACGATCTTAGTCTGTTTAGAAAATCACACCTGCTAAGAATAAGAAACCACTACAAGAACGCAAAATGAGAAGGGATTGACCAGTAGATTAATTCCATCCCTGTTTCTTAATCGTTCTAATACATAAGATTTCGACCCCCTCTGCCCACGCCTATGAATGAAATAATTTGTAATTTGATTTCCACCTTTATTCTTATTTTTATTCTTATTGTTTTTTTTTCTAATTTTTATTTTTACTTTTTTATTTTTTTATTCCTTTATTTTATCTTCTGAATACGAACTGTAACTCCACATTTGCTACTCAGCGACGAGAGGGAAGCATGTAAATAGTCATCTGATGAGACGGAGAGTAGAGTAATATTCTCCTCCGAAATAAATTTATTATGACGACTTAACCGAGTTTGAGTCCCCATCAAATTGTACACTATATATATATATATATATATATATTACTCTTGTTATTTTATTAAAACATTCATCGTCGCCCTAGCAACACTTGTTTCCCCATCTTAAAGTCCTGAAGAAGGTTTACTGAAATTGAAACGTTTTAACGTTGACTTTCCTTCTTAATAAATTCATAAATTTTGGATTACTTTGTTTTTCTATTTTCTACATACTGTCGGATTCATTTCCATAATTTACTTCCATTTTAAAATAAGTAATATGAATGAGATTTTGAATTTGCATAAAAAGTGTTCCAAAATATTTAGTTGTTTCTAAAATGCGCCCTGGGCAAGAAAAATTCAAACTGCCTTTGAGACCAAAGATTACCATAGTTTGATAAGTATTTAACAATTCATTACTTATATATATATATATATATATATATATATATATATATATATATAATTTGTAAACAAGTAGTTTGTAGGTAACATTTTCAGCAAGCCAGAACTCATTTCTTGGCGCTATTAAATGGTTTTAGGTTTTATTATGTAACGCTAAAAATTCAATTTAATATCAGTCATTTACTCGCACTTAAATAGCTATTTGACCCTATTATGGGACCCTAACACCTGCCACCCTGGATCAGAGTCGACCTGAGTGTAATAGCAAGCTAGGAGTACTCCACATTTCCCGGGGCTTCACGATTGGAGCCTCACCATCAGATGCTCTTTAGCGTTATATCCAGTAACATAGTTCTATTTTACCCATAGATTGGACCTTGCTAAATACTACCACTCCGGGTCAGAGTGGAATGGGAATAATAGCAACGAAGGTGTACTCCACATTCCCCAAAGTATCAGAACTGGAGTCTCACCATCTGATACAGTTTACTGTCATTCTCAGAACATTAGTTCTATTTGACCCACATATGGGACTCTAATAGGTACTGCCTCTACGGCTCAGAGTGAACCTGGGAGTAATGGCAATGAAGTTGTATTCCACATTCCTCAAAGTATCAGAACTGGAGTCTCACCATTTGATACAGTTTGCTGTCATACTCAGAACATTAGTTCTATTTGACCCACAAATGGGACTCTAATAGGTACTTCTTCTACGGCTCAGAGTGAACCTGGGAGTAATAGCAACGAAGGTATACTCTACATGCCCCAAAGCTCCCGAACTGAAACCTCAGCATGAGATGGTTTAGTGTCTGTCATACCAGGGTACTCGTGTGGGGTCTTACACGTCTGCATAGACACAGTCAAAATATTCTGCAACCCCGGCCGCCTGGGCTGTGTATCTAAAGACTTTCTCTTTCTACTCTCTACTACTTATAATACAAAGACATAAGAAAGATTAGTAGTTTTACCAAACTGGTTAACATCTACTTAACTTTCTGATAAAAACGTTATCCTCATGACTGATTTTGTTGACTCAGTGCTTCAATCTGACAATCATGAGATAAAATATAACAGAAATCTAAAACGGTGTCGCTAATACGTTTCACTTCTGTGGGTGTAAATATTTTAATGCCTTGTTGCAAAAGGACTCGTAATAATAATTATATTAATAAACATTTTCCACCAGATACATAATACTAATGAAATTTATATCCAAAGATAACATCATATCAATCTTGGTTTAATGTTACTTATGTCAGGGCGTCGTTGAATGATTGAAATAACAAAATATGTTATGCATGCATAACATGGGAAATGTTTGAACATAAATACATTCACACACCCACGCAACAGACTATGACACGGTATTAATAATCTGATCAATGACTATTCAATTAGCGCTGAGAGAGAGACCTTGACAGAGACAGGAATAGAGAGAGGGGGATAGAGAGGTAGAAGTAGAAAGAAAGAGATAGAGAGAGGTAGAAGTAGAGAGAGAGACAAAGTTGAATTAGCGTCCTTATCTTGATTATAGTAAAAAGGTTTTTGCCTGGGTCAACGTAATTTGGTTTTTGCGGAAAAGACAAATTAATTCACGAAGACAAATTGACGAGGAAGAATTATCTTATATGAAATATCCAGGTAGAGACTTCTATAAATACTTATAATGATAATAAAAAGAAAGAATATATAAGACTAGGTGATCCACTGGGAATTGTGCAAGAAATTTCAATTTGACCATACGAACAAATGGTATATGCACAACCCAGAATCCGTCCCAGAAAATGAGACCAAAATTTTTTTGGAATTTTGAAAGTCAAACGATTCATTTAATCTCAGGTTGACGATGTGACCTAGTCATAGTCAATAAAAAAAAGAGAACCTACCGAATTAGGAAGTTTGCCGTTCCTGTTGACAACAGGGTAAAACTGAAAAAAAAAAGCGAAAAGAGAAATAACTATCTAGACCTTGCTAGAGAACTAACAAAAACTATGAAAAAGGAAGGTGACGGTGATACTAACGAGATGCACAAACTCTTCTGGGATTTTGAGATACAAACGGATCACCTAATCTCGGCCAGACGACCAGACCTTATGATAATCAACAACAACAACAACAACAACAACAACAAAAAGCTTTCAGAATTGTGGACTTTGCTGTTCCGGCGGACCTCTGAGTGAAATTGAAATAAGTACCTTGACCTTGTTAGGGGATTGAAAAAGCTGTGGAACATGAAAGTGACGATAATACCAATAACGATTGGTGCTTTTGGTACAATCACCAAAGGATTATTAAAGGGACTGGAGGGCTTGGAAATAAGGGGACGAGTGGATACCATCCAAATTACTACATTATTGAGAACGGTCAGAATACCGAGAAGAGTCCTGGAGACTCAAGGAGACTTGCTGTCACTCAAATTCCAATGAAAGACCATCGGCTAACACTGATGTGAAAAACTCTCACGAAAATGATTAGACGTGTCAGAACACATCGATGTGCAAAAATGAAACATCCTTGCTAGAGAAACAATTGTTTGCAAAAAAAGGGATAAGAAAAAGAGTTTTCTTTCGTTCTGTGTTGTAATTTAATTCCTTTTTTAAATCGCAGCGAATTATGAATATCTAGTGTGGATTACCTTTTCTTTTCACTTTTCTAAATTATTAAACGTACTTAGACTGAAAAGAGAAAGCAAATTATCGTACCTATTGACTTATATATATATATATATATATACTTTCTTTAAAGAAAAACCAAAGACCGGCTATTTTAGGATTATAAATTTATTTCCATCCTGTTTTGCGTTTCTGATGTAAACCAAAAACACGAAGACAAATATAACAGGAAAATTAAAATGTTCAGCTCTTGAATGATTTTCTTGTCCTGAAGGAATTACTCCCAACTCTGATTTAACTGGACCGAATAATACCTATATATATATATATATATATATATATATATACGAAATCCGTTTAGAAAGTAATGGTACTGATTCTGTTTTTATTTTTTATGCAGGCAACCCTGATTGAAAATCACCAGATCAACATTGGTCTGGTAAACATCTGAAACCATGGAATTCCCAATCAACTAAAAGATAATGAATAATTAGAAGTGTATTTGGTTAACTGTATTCAAGATCAACTGTTTCAGCAAACTTAAGGACAATGTAACCTAAATATTTAACAAGTTAACACAGGATTATGGAGATGAAACGTCATCCTGTTTCAGGCAGCACAAGACATTTTTGGTTTGGTTTGGTTTCTTTGTTTAATGGCATAACAACCTTTGTATGTTATTTAATGCCAAAGCCGTTCTCCTAGAAGAACAGTAGTGGTACTATTTAACCCATTGCTGGGAGGAAAAGGGGTTCATACCTTTGTACCATAGTCATGATACAGATATGCGTTAAACGTACATATACTGTTCATATCATATATACATAGGAATCTCGAAATTCGAAAAACACGTAACGACTTCTCAGTTCAGATACGAAATTTTTTATTACCTTTGAGTTTAAAGGTTCTTCGACATAAGGAGAGAGATACACATTCTTTCTATTCTGGCTTTTTCATCTGCCCCCCACCCCCATCTCGTGCGACACCTGCCCAAGGCCTCTGCGAGCAAAGTCAACCGTCTTCTCCCGATGCAGGTCTCAACCCTACTAACTTTCAAAAGAAATCCCAAAATCCTCCGTGCGCTTTCGGTGCGTGACGTCATTCGTACTTGCTAGCCCCGTTTCCCATCTGGGCCATTGTGATATCTCTGAGTGACACGTCCGCTCCGACCGCGCGCGTGAACACCTGTATCAATATTGCACCTAAGTAACCCAAGCACTGAGCCGAAAAGTTCTCAGCCTAACTAAACCCAAAGGCATAAAACGAAATCCCTCGGCCATTATATTACACCTTTCCCAAGGGTATTTGTCCGAAAGTGAACCTAATAGCGAGACTAGAGTTCGAACACGCTTACGACGATTTCTCAGTTCATCGCTTTAACCATTACACCACGAGGACACCTCCAAGTCATTTTTAATAGCCTTCCTGAAAAATGAAACATGTTAATTATAGCTAGATTGAACCTTTTAATTGTCGCTAGGTTGAAAAACGATAATATGGTGCTTTGCATATATATATATATATATATATATATATATATAGGGGTGGTTGTATAATGTCCTGCTTCTCAATCTTCTCTGACCTGAAGTTGAGAAAGTCTTAGGAAAATTCAGAATAGTTCTCTACTTCTCACATTCTGACTATTCACCGAAATATCAAAGGAGTGCGTACAAAAAATCTCGTGGTGATACTTTTGTTTGTAGATTTCTCCAAGGTCTTTTATTCCATACAGACGAAAGGTGAAGCAAACTCTTGCAGTAAATAGTTTCCTCAAAGAAACTGTTACTGCTATAATGATGCTCTAGAACAACACAAAATTAATGATTCACTCACTTGATAGTGACACTGATTTTTTTTTCGACGTTGTTGCTGGAGTCTTGCAACGAGATACAATAGCACCATCTTTATTCATAGTCAGGAGAGATTACATACAATAAACATTAATAGATCTAGTGAAAGAACATAGCCTCAAGAAAAAAACAAACAAGAAACAGTTGACGCCTCTAAGAAACTTTACGGTTCAGACTACCCCGATGATCTTGCTTTTCTCTTGAATACACGTGCTTAATCCGAATATCTTTGAGCAGGCGACCTGAACAGAGATAAAAATTCATGTGTTTTAAATAAGACCTATTTACCAACCCCTCCGCTCGGGCAGGATATGACACAAGGTCAATTTTTAAGCGGGGTTTAGCAGGTTTGAATTCAGAGTTTTCCCTCTCCTAGACTAGCTGCCTCACCAAGGCTGAAGAAACCAGTCTGTCCTACTATTTGCCCATAGCTAGAGGGAGAATAATTGGATTCATACCTTTCCCAAGGGTATTAGTGCTATGTGAAATGCAATCAGTCTCGTCCAGGATTTGAACTCGTGTCACCGTGTCCATTTCCTACGACGATAACTATTACTCCACGGGCACCTCCATGTGTTTTAAACAAGACGCTACCTTCTCTTCATTAAATGTCAAGCATAGGAAATTACTAATTCATATTCTTCGGTAGCAATATCTCATCAACTGAAAGTGATCCTAATAGAAAAGGCAAGATTAGCGACCATATGTAAATCTGATCTCTCTGATTGGATAAATTATTCCCAGTTGTAGCGATGTCAGTACTACTGTATGGCAGCACCAACTGGACTTTCACAAAACGCAAGGAGAAAAAGCTAGATTGAAATGACACCAGGATGCTGCGTGATGTTTTGAACAAATCCTGGAAGCAACACCCCAACAAAGCAGCAGCTGTATAGCCACTTGTCTCCCATCACATAAACCAACCAAATAAAATGAACAAGACATGCAGGGCACTGCTGGTGAAGCAGACATCAACTCGTGAGTCACGTTGTCTTGTGGATTCCGATAAATGGACATACCAGTGTTAGCTGACCAGTAAAAATTTACAAATATAAATTCTATGTGGACACTGGGTCGATGACTTACTAAGACCGATGGCCAATTTGGGAAAAGGGTAACAGAGAGAGAGAGAGAGAGAGAGAGAGAGAAATAGACAGTCAAGGAAAACTATGTTATCAGCAGAACTTGATAATGATGATATATATATATATATATGTGTGTGTGTGTGTGTGTGTGAGTGTGTGTGTTTGTGTGTGAGAGAGAGAGAGAGAGAGAAGAAATGAAATGAATCAGACAGAATATGTGTAGATTAAGCATATTTACCGACCCCTCCGATCGGGCAGGATATGACACAAGGTCAATTTTTAAGCGGAGTTAAACAGGTTTGAATTCAGAGTTTTCCTTCTCCTAGACTAGTTGCCTCACCAAGGCTGAAGAACCTAGTCTGTCCTACTATTTACCCATAGCTGGAGGGAGAATAACTGGATTCATACCTTTCCTAATGGCATTAGTGCAATGTGAAATGCAATCATTCTCGTCCAGGATTTGAACTCGAATCACCGTGTCCATTTCCTACGACGATAACCATTATACTCCAGGCACCTCAGAATATGTGTAGATTAAGGAGTCGAACGAAAAATATCTAATGGTGTAGTTTTAATGATTTGCTCATTGTTTGTTTTGTTTATTTTTATGCCAATGCGTTTCGACTTCAAAATTTTGAATGCAAAAATATTCAGTTAAAATTATTTCAAGTGTGAGAAATAAGATTATCATAACAGATAAGTCTTGATATCAGTTGGAAGTCTTCATCAGGGTAAAAAAAAGTTTCTTATAAAAATGAAATAACGCCGGGTGATATGTTCGAAATGGATTACATCATAAGGAGGGGGTGTCCTCGTGGTGTAATGGTTAAAGCGATGGACTGCGGAATCGTAGTAATCGAGTTCGTACTCCAGTTGCGCTATTACGTTCACTTTCGGGCAAATACCATTGGGAAAGGTATGGACCCCTTATCGTTCCAGCTATGGGTTAAATAGTACCACTACTGTTCTTCTAGGAGAATGGCTTTGGCATTAAATAACCTATAAAGGTTGATATGCCATTAAACAAAGAAACCAAACCAAACATCATAAGCTGGAAATTTTTGAAAGAGGTTAGCAGCGTTTTACGGTTGGTTTCTTTTTTCCACACACACATACCAAAAGAAACCGTAGGAGCAACAACAATTCTCTACAGAAACACCAAAGTGAAAGTACGTTCACCGGATGGAGACACAGAATACTTCGACTTTGTTGCAGGAGTACAACAAGGGGACACACTAGCCCCATACGTCTTTATCATCTGTCTAGACTACCTTCTTAGAACTTCGATCGACAAAATCAGAGAAAATGGCTTCGAGCTGACAAAGAAAAGAAGCTGAAGGTACCCCGCAAAACAATTACCAATGCCGACTACGCCGATGACATAGCGTTACTGGCGAATACACCCAACCAAGCCGAAACACTAGTGCATAGTTTGGAACGAGCCGCCGCAGGCATTGGCCTCCATGTCAATGCACACAAAACTGAATATGTGTGTTATAACCAAACAAGCAACATTTCCACACTCGACGGAACCTCTCTGAAACTAGTAGACAAATTCACCTACCAAGGAAGCAGCGTCTCATCAACCGAAAACGACATCGACACACGGCTAACGAAAGCATGGACAGCTATCGATAGGCTATCGATCATATGGAAATCAGACCTGACCGACAAAATGAAACGTAGTTTCTTCTAGGCAGCGGTCGTATCGATACTGCTATATGGATGCACTACTTGGACGCTAACTAAACGGCTGGAGAAGAAGCTAGACGGCAATTACACAAGAATGCTGCGAGCAATATTGAACAAGTCCTGGCAGCAACACCCCACAAGGCACCAACTATACGGCCACTTGCCTCCCATCACGAAAACTATACAAGTTAGACGAACCAGACACGCAGGACACTGCTGGAGAAGCAAGGACAAACCCATCAGTGATGTACTCCTATGGACCCCTGCATATGGCCAAGCAAAAGCAAGACGACCAGCTCGAACATACATACAGCAGTTATGTGAGGATACGGGATGTAGCCCTGAAGACCTGCCAGAAGCGATGAATGATAGGGAGAAGTGGCGACAGAGGGTCAGGGATATCCGTGTTAGAGGCACGACATGATGATGATGTATATAAGTGTGTGTGTGTGTGTGTGTGTGTGCGTGTGTGAACAAACAAAAGCTACTACATAATGCCTTATAATTCCCGAGCTGAGGTATGTCACCTGTTGGCTTAGCGGTAAGATACTAAGACTAACGTAAAGTTGAACAGGTTTCGATCTCAGCTTCAAGCGTCCAACGTCTCTAGCCACACTGAAGAGTTGTGATATAACGAAACAGTCTCTCTGTGGATGACAATATATGTATATATATATATATATATATATATACTTATTCTATAATTCTGGCAGAGTAAAAAAAAACAGATGATGCAATTAGTAAATATTATACAATCTGATATCTGGTGGAGGAGAAAGAAATTCAATAAACAAAGAAAAGACTGAAATAGTCGTACTACGTGAAAATAATCAAACTACATCGCATAGCTGGTAGGTAGAGTCTGGCTCTTTAGGTATTCACTCTCTCATTCTCTCTCTCTCTCCATATATATATATATATATATATATTAAGGTGAAGGAATGTGTATATATACAAAGAGAGTCCATATAAGAGTAAATTTTTATGTGAGAATTAAATATTTAAAACCCGAATGAATGCATAAAGTGTTATGGTATAGAAAGACTTCAATCAGCCAAGCCACTAAAGTCTGGATTTTCGAAGAACTTGAACACCGACTCCAGGATACTATCTCGATCATCAATCAATAAAACCTGTTGATATATTAAATTTAGATATGGATAGAGTGAGACAGACATGAAGCCATTTTTTTTCCCGTAAATGTTGTCTCTATCTTGCAAGTTTTATCTAGAAGTTTTATAATATCGTGCACAGATTTTTCCTCCTTATCAGACTTTAACGCTCCTTGAATTTAACAGGCAATACACCGAGCAAAATTTTGCGTTGCTTTTGTCAAAGCAGAATTTGTCACTCAAACGCAACTGTGTGAATCAAGCATACACATGCAATTAACGAAATAAAATGAGGTTTAGATGTTATAAGTGTAATTATCTTAATCTAATATTTATATAGCTTTGCATATAATTTACATATAATGAAATAGCTTTCATTCAGAGTTAATCATCAAATGACATCATCTCACAGCAAATTCATTAAACAAACCAACAAGGTAAATTGAATTACCGTGACCAGAAAATCCGGCAAATACTTGCGTGTGACATACCGAACCACTGGACAGCTGTTTCGACCGTATTAGGTCTCATCAGCATTGTATACCTGTCATGGTAATCCAATTTACAATATAATTAAAAAAAGATAGTGTACATCTATTTCCTTGCCCTTGAGGTTATGATAATTACGTGGGTGCGTATTTCCAATCCTCTTGGGAAGACGTGGCCCTAAAAGTAACCGTGTCCTCTGTAAAGAGTACGGATGTAACTTACAAGACATATTCAGGTTAATTGGCCGCGCATCGCTTATGGTCCACATCGCTCTGCATTTTGTGGTCTCTGGTTCGATCCCCAGAGGAGGAGATCATGTTATACACTGCTGATGAGACGTAATAAGGTCGAAACAGTTGTCCAGTGTTTCCGTATCTCGCGCGCAAGTGTTTGGCGGATTTTCTGGTTATCATATTTACCAACCCCTCCGCTCGGTCAGGATATGACACAAGGTCAATTTTTTAAGCGGAGTTTAACAGGTTTGAATTCAGAGTTTTCCTTCACCAAGGCTGAAGAAACTAGTCTGCCCTAGGTATTAGTGCTATGTGAAATGCAATCAGTCCAGGATTTGAACTCGTGTCGCCGTGACCATTTCCTGCGACGATAACCATTACACCACGGGCACCTCCATCGGATTTTCTGGTAATTCAATTTACAATATAATTTCTCTACTTAAAAAAGAAAATGTAAATCCACAAAGTGTTGAAAAAAAGAATAGAACCGTTTTTCTTTTCAGATTATAACTAAACTTTTTCATCTTCTATATAGCACTTAAAACTAATTTTTTTTTTTTAGGTCAGACCGAAAATTTGCTAAAAATATCGAACTGATTTTCTAGGTAAGTGACATATACGCTTGGATACATAATCAACAGTTTGCAATGATGGAGGGACAGGGTTTATTTGATCCAATACCCTTCCAATATCACAAGATTTACCAACAATACGCAATATTTTCAATTAAAGTTCACATTAAATTCCTATCTAACATGCTTTAAGCCCTGTCGTCTGGAACTGTTGAATACACCAACTGCATCTCTGCACTAGTAAGACTCCCTCCAGCGAGTGTCCTGGATAGGACACAAAACAATCTGATGGAGAGGCTTCAGTTATGTTGGAGCTTTGGGGAATGCGGAGTACCTCTTAATTGCTATTGCTCTTGGGTTCACTCGGGGCCGGAATGGTAGCAACTGATAGTGTCCTATCTATGAGTCAAATAGAACTGTTTGAGATTTAAACTCTGTGCAAACAAATAACTTGAATGAGATCAATTGTTAGAAATAGAAAAATACTTTAACAGGAAGAGACTCTCGAGTCAAAACACAAGAACAGAATTTGGTACTGAGAAATGCCCAATGCTAACAACGGAAGATATTGAACAATCTAATGAGGAAATCATCTGAACAATCAAAAGAGAAATCTACAAATTCCTGGGAATATTAAAACAGTAATTAAGGAAAAAGTAGGGAGTATAATAGAATAGTAAAAATGCCACCGGAAACTAATTTCTGCGGCTGATATTTGATCAAAAGAATAAATGTTGAAGGAATACCCGTGTAATATATCCATGATACAAATAATACGAATACTTAAATATACGGATATGTAGAACGTTCATATGCATAGGAATCCCGAAACACTGACGACTTTCTTTGTTCAGGTACGAAACTTTTATTACCTTCTTCTTGACTTTTAGGTTTTTCGACACGAGGAGAGAGAGACACAATTTTTACTATGCTGACTGTTCCGTCTGACTCAACAACGCGCGACGCATCCCATAACCTACAACTCGACTCACCTAGGCCCGAATCTCAACTAACTGCTTTTTTTTTTTCAAAATCACCAAGAATTCTCAACCCATCGCTTCCGGGCATGACGTCATTCGAACCCCAGTCTCATTTCCTATCTGGGTATTTTTATTATGACATTTGTGATTATCACATCCTCCGCGCACGTGCGTGAACACATGCATTCAATGTGTGCCCCTGCCCGTGCACTAAGCCGAATAGTTCTAAGCCTAACTAAATCGAATAATAAGATATAACCAACGAAAAATGATAATATAAAAAGAATCATTCTGCAATCATATAACACCCCTAATAAGATACTTCGTATCCTTCTGAAATTGAACAAAAAGGAAACTCAGAAACCTGGTTGGTTTGTTGGTTGGGTTTTTATGGCATATCAACCTTTGTAGGTTATTTAATGCCAAATCCATTTTATACAAGTAATCAGTTCTATCTCCAACAATTCAGTTTAGCATGAATACACAATTTAAGTGTCAAAAACATTTCTATTTCAAGCTATTTAGTTTAGTCAAACATTTTTAATTCAACCAATTCAAATCAAAGGTTGATATACCATTAAAAACCCAAACAAACAACCACACTGTTTAGTATAAGTATAGATTTTGTTTACACACAGTTAAACGTCAAAAGAGTTCTATTTTTAAAAAATCAGTTTAGCGTAAGTACAGTTTCAATGTCAAAAACAGTTCCATTTTAAACAATTCAGTTTAACATATGTACGCAGTTTAAATGTAAACACACAGTTTAATTGTCAAAAACATTTCTATTTCAAGCTATTCAGTTTAGTCAAATAGTTCTAATTCAAACAATTGAGTACAGTTTCAATGTCAAAAACAGTTCACGTAAGTACAGTTTCAATGTCAAAACGGTTCTATTCCAAATAATTCAGTTTTGCATAAGTAGACGGTTTAGTTATATTTGACCGATAGATAGGATCCTATCAGTTGCTACCACTTCGAGCTTAAGTGGACCTGGGAGCGATGCCAATGAAGGGGTACTCCGAATTTCCCAAAGCTCCAGCATTACTGGAGCCTCACCATCCGACTTTTTGGTGTCATATCCAGGACACTCATTGGAGGGAAGTCTTACCCCTCTGCAGAGATACAGTTGGTGTATTCTGCAGCCCCAGTCGGATGGACCACAGGGTATTAGTTTGGAGAATCTTACCCCTCTGCAGAGATACAGTCGGTGTATTCTGCAGCCTGAGTCGGATGGGCCACAGGGTATTCGTTTGTTGAGTCTTACCCCTTTGCAGAGATGCAGTCGGTGTATTCTGCAGCCCCAGTCGGATGGGCCACTGGGTATTCGTTTGGAGAGTCTTACCCCTCTGCAGAGATGCAGTTGGTGTATTCTGCAGCCCCAGTCAGATGGGCTACAGGGTACTCGTTTGGAGAGTCTTACCCCTCTGCAGAAATGCAGTTGGTGTATTCTGCAGTCCCAGTCAGATGGGCTACAGGGTACTCGTTTGGAGAGTCTTACCCCTCTGCAGAGATGCAGTTGGTGTATTCTGCAACCCCAGTCAGATGGGCTACAGGGTACTCTTTTGGAGAGTCTTACCCCTCTGCAGAGATGCAGTCGGTGTATTCTGCTGCCCCTGCTTGCTGGGCCAGCAGTGAAATAAAGAGAAAGGAAGTGAGAAAGAGCGCAATAGTGTGTGTGTGTGTGTGTGTGTGTGATTATTCACATTGAAGAGGAAAACAGAGAGAGAGAGAGAGAGAGAGAGAGAGGACGTTACTAAGTAAAAAAGCAATAATTAACAAAAGACATTCATACAAGATGGCTGACAGTGCCAGTTTAACCTGATAATCAAACGCTTGTGTAACTGAGTGCATGATAGAAAAACATGCAACCAAAAATTCTCAACCATATGGATATACATAAACACATGACACGATCGTTGTTTCTGTTTGTGTTTGATTTTTCGTTATTCTTTTTTTTTTTATTTTATCAGAAATATTATAATGGCTAAGAAGAGATTGGATTTGTTCTGCTAGATTTACCCATTAATCAGTTACTATGGAGACCATGCTATCAATATCATAGAACCTTTTCAATGCTATTCAATTTCTAAAAATAAATAGTAATGAAAAGGCTTTGAGGTTTGAGGATAAAAGATAATCATCTCTGTCAGCTGAACTCAGGACCTATCTATCTATCTATCGTTCTCTCTCTCTCTCTATATATATATATATGCATCCCAACGGAGGAGGGGGTTGAGCACTCTAGCGAAGGAATTACCGGTTGCCTCTCACGTAATGCAAAGTTCTTCGAATGAATTGAATGGTCGGTAGCCGTTAACCGTATATATATATATATATATATATATATATATATATATATATATGGGGAAATGTGTTGTTGTTTTGGTGTTTAGTTCCCCCACCATTATTGTTGGCTTATTATTATTTAAAAGCAAATAAAGTACACGATGTGAAACGACGTGGACAAAAACAAAGCAATACAAACAAAATTAAATTTATATTTCAAGAAATACATGAAAAAGGAAATATTACAAACACCCTAATATAGTCTGTTGAATATTCCTCTGTGTGTGTGAGTGTGTGTATGTGTACTAACACGGATATTATGAAAAAAGACTAGATATTAAAACTGTCCTGTCGACTATAAAATGTATGTGGACTAGGTATTTCATGTAAGGTATCGATATATAGAAATATAGCAATGTGTCCTAGGGGGAACGTGTCTTTTCCCATGTTGGTTGTTTGTCTCTTTCGGAGTTTGACGAAATTTCTGAGACTGTGTTCGAGGCTGGAAAAAGTCTAACCGAAAAGACAGAACAAAAAAGAAAAAGTTCGCAGAATGTATACGCATCCATGTTACGCGTATTTGAATTGTGTTACTAAGTGGAGAGAGAGAGAGAGAGAGAGAGAGAGAGAGAGAGAGAGAGAGAGAGAGAGAGAGAGAGAGAGAGAGAGAGAGTGCTGTCTCTGTGAGTCGAAATGGAGAGAGTGAGTATGCATAGGCAATCCTTTTCACGCGGTCGTCTCCAAACGCGCGGGACAAAATCAAAGTTGCGGACGTAGTTGTTAGCTCAAACAACGTGACTTTCCTGACCAATAGGTTCCCGAGACTGATTAGTTTACTGACGTCCGTCATCTTTGTTTCGGGAACAAGTGGTATCACGGCCATTTTAAAATATAGGAGTGTAAATCCTATATATATATGTGTGTGTATGTATGTGTGTGTGTAAAAAAACAACAAAACAAATGTGATACATATGCATTAAAATCAGTTCGCTTCCACTACTCGCAGCTGTGCATCAGAATATCCGGCTGGCGTAAAAGTCCGCTCGGTTTCGACCCCAGCTTTGAGCATCTCACGTGTCGAACCACACTGAAGAGTTGTGGCAACGAAACAGTCAGTCTGGGGATGAATATATATATATATATATAGTATCACTCATGAATAAGTTAAAATTTTTAATAAAAATATGAATTTACACTTGAATCGGTTTTTATCATACTTAGAACATATAATCAAAATGAATATTATAATGTTTTATTTGCGTGTCTTTTCAAGCCTCCAGAGACAATGTTAAAAAATCACTGTCGCATTCAGGTGACGGAATTATGGCTATCGTGTCTTCAGGATTATTTATTATTAAGAACTCTTTACCATTAAAAAAAATTGTAACCAAACATATGAATACAGTTTGGGACAAAATAATATAAATACCGAGAAAATTCAAACAAATTTATTTAAATATGGATTTCTGATTGCAGCCTTCCAGTGAAATCCGTGGTGGTCATTAAACTCTGCTGTAATTTTCGGTTGCTGTATTCTTGTGAACCTTCCTAACAATCCCCGTAAGAGTCCGATGGTCCCTATCAGACAGCTTTCGCTTTCTTCCAGAGTTTTGCTTCAGTGTGGAGGTTTTTCCTTCTTTCTTAATTGCTTTCATTACTTTCGAGATAGTACTCCTTGCGAAACTTAATAATTAAAGGGTTTTTGCCTCACTAGCGCTTGCTTTACAAGCAACAACAAATTTACCTCTTTTAAAGTCTGATAGATCTGCCATTTTAATGAATTTTGATTAATTTCTTCTTATGATATCTGTAAAAAAATGTTTATGAAAATAAGACGAGAAAAATTAATAATGAATTAAAAAGAAGATTTCAGGTGTTTCCATTATTTTGTTAAACCCCTGTATATATATATATATATATATATATATATATATATACGTGGTGCATTTATATATTTACGTGTACAGGCATTTAAAATTGTCGTAGACTCTTGAAAATTCAGTATCTTATTGCTATACATCTTATGAGATGACTGACCAATTTTTATAGTTTCAACTTCAAAATGAACTGCTACAGCAGTAGTTGAAATACACCCTACGAAATCCTGATTGTCACAGCTGGTGAATTTCAAAAATGCAATCTGGACGTGAGGACAGTTTAGAATAACGATATGCAATAAAATTCTGTTTTAAACTTGGAAAAAATGCCACAGAAACGTATGGAATGCTTCAACCTGCTTTTCGACCATCTTGCATGAATCGAGCATCAGTTTTTGAGTGGCATAAGAGATTCAAGGAAGGCAGGGAGTCTGTGAGGGATGATGAGAGGTGTGGGAGGAGTAAGGAAGTCAATACACCTGAGTTGATTGGCTAAAGGGTTAGGCTTAGGGTTACTATGTTGAGGTTTTAAGGGAGTTCAGGAAGAGATTCCTTGGGAAGAGGCCAACACTCTTCAAATCGGGTCAGTGGCATTTCCACCAGGACAATGCACCAGTCCACAATTCCATCCTTGTCACAGACTATTTGACCAAGTTAGGCATCAAGACAGTTCCCCACCCTCCCCATAGTCCAGACGTTGCTCCCTGTAACTTTTGGTTATTCCCTGAGCTTAGAGGCTGTCGTTATGAGACAATCGAGGAGATGAAAGAGGCTGTGACGAAGGTCATTGACACGCTTACACAAGAGGACTTCCATGGGGCTTTCCAGGAGTTGTTGGAACTGTACAACAAGTGCATTGCAGCCGAAGGAGATTACTTCGAACAGTACTAGAGTTTCATGTGTGTACTATCAATAAAAGTGCCCATACGAAAAAAGTCTGAAAACATATTTAAAGATACTCGTATATATGTGTGTGTGTGTGCGCGCGCGGTGGGATTTCTTGGTGTTTCCCTTATTTTATCCAACTCCTGAATGTAATATTACAGAAATAAGTACACCACTTGAATATATTTATGCGATTTCATTTTTGGTTAAAGAGTCTCAATACTGGAGAGATTGGTAATAAATAATATCTAATGATATACGTTTCGAGCTAATTAACGTCACAATAAAATCCTGTTTTTATTTCGATTTAGAAGAAAATAGATATTCTACTTTGAAAAATCCTGAGGTGTATATTGACGATTATTAATCTCTTCCTCTCTTTTTCTTACAATCCTCTCTCTCCCTCCTTTCGATCTCACCCTCTCTCCCTCCTCTAGAAAGGAATCCTACAGTATATAAAGAGAGAGATTGAATTACCATGACTAGAAAATCCAGCAAGCACACCGTGTGACATACAGAACCACTGGACAGGTGTTTCGACGTTATTAGGTCTCATCAGCAACATATACTACTATCCCCATCACTGGAGATCGAAGTAGCGACCACAAAATGTAGATCCGAAACTCTACCATTGACCACTAGTCCACTTTGCTTGCAAGCGATGCCAAATTAACAAGTCATGGTAAATGCGCGACCACTTAACTAGACGTAGCCTTAGAGGTGACCGTGTCCTCTGTAGGGGTAAAATGCACCTAGGCATGGTAAATCAGTATATAATTCCTCTGTTTATATATATATATATATATATATATATATATATATATATATATATCCTTCCATCTCTCTTTTATGTAATTATATTATTTCCCCATGATTCACATTTTACCCTTATAAATAGGTAGATACTATAGAATTGACATAGGTATTTTATATAATAATAACTAATGATCTAATTTTGTTGAGGATTTTGAGTAAATATTGATATTTATAAACTGACAATGTATTGCACCATCTCCAATAGTAATGATCCGATGTGGTTGGTTGGTTGGTTATTTTGTTCTAAGGCGTATCAACACTTTTCGGGTCATTTAACGCCGAATTAAGTTATTTTGATAAAATCTCAAACGAATCAGTTTAGCATAAGTACAGTTTTCTTTACACATATAAATGTTAAAATAGTTCTATTTCAAACAAATCAGTTTGGCATAAGTACAATTTTCTTCTTTTTTTTTTTTTTGTTTGTTTACACAGTTAAATGGAATACAGCTAATTTTAAACAATTCAGTTTTGCGCAATTACAGTTTAGTTATATTTAACCCATAGATAGGACCTTATCAGGTGCTACCACTCCGAGCCAGATTGGACCTGGGAGTGATAGCAATGAAGGGGTACTCCGCATTCCCCAAAACTCCCGAATTGCTGGAGCCTCACCATCAGATTGTTTAGTGTACTGGACCTGGGAGTGATAGCAATGAAGGGGTACTCCGCATTCCCCAAAACTCCAGAATTGCTGGAGCCTCACCATCAGATTGTTTAATGTCTTACGCTGGACACTTGTTGGGGGAGTCGTACCCCTCTACAGAGATGCAGTCAACATATTTTACTGCCACAGCCAACTAGACCAGATATGATTCGAACTTTGTATGATATTGTAACATAGCAAAAATTGCATTTTCCTACGAGATTTTTCCTAGGTGAAATAGTGTTAGAATAATATTTAAGAACCTGAGAGAATAGCGCAATTGCCTATCAAGTTAAGGATATTTGTGAGGGAATTGCATTTTTGTTTTTCCATATAATTATAATTTATCAAAGAAGATGAGTTATTAAATGTTAATTATATAGTACTTCATCTAATTCATCCATTTAATTACTTATTTGTTTTTAATCATATAGAATCCATGAAAAGGATGTAACTCGACATTGATTAAATTGTCTCCAACTGAGACTTGCCCAGTCGGCTGGGGCTGTAGAATACACGGACTGCTTCTCTGCAGAGGGGTAAGACCCCCCTAACGAGTGTCCTGGATATGACACTAAACAATCTGATGGTGAGGTTCCAGCAGTGCTGGAGCTTTGGGGAATGTGGAGTACCCCTTCATTGCCATCGCTCCCAGGTCCACTCTGGCCCGGAGTGGTAGCACCTCATAGGGCCCTATCAATGGGTTAAATAGAACTAACAGCATACTTATGCTAAACTGAATTGTTTGAGTAAACTGAATAGCTTGAAATAGAAATGATTTTGACAATTAAACTGTACTTACATTTAAACTGCGTGCTTATGCTTAACTGAATTATTTGAAGTGGAACTGTTTTTGACGTTAAAACTGTATTTACACTTAACTGAATTGTTACATATAACGGCTTGAATAGTTTGAAATAGAAATGTTTTTGACAATTAAACTGTGTACTTATGCTAAATTGAATTGTTTTAAATAGAACAGATTATTTACATAAAAATGGATCTGCCGTTAAATAACCTACAAAGGTTGATATGCCATAAAACCCAACCAACCAAACTGAATTCTTTGAAATAGAACAGATTATTTAAATAAAAATGGATCTGCCGTTAAATAACCGACAAAGGTTGATATGCCATAAAACCCGACCCATCCAACTGAGACCATTAACAGTTTTGATGAAAAGTAGATAAAAATGCTTTCCATCAGATTAGAATTTTTGTTAAATGTTGATATGAAGGAGATGACGTGATGAATCGTTTGGTTTGATTTGGTTTCTTTGTTTAATGGCATAACAACCTTTGTAGGTTATTTAATGCCAAAGCCATTCTCCTAGAAGAACAGTAGGGGTACTATTTAACCCATTGTTGGTAGGATAAGGGGATTCATACCTTTCGCAAGGGTATTTGCCTGAAAGTGAACGTAATAGCGCGACTGGAGTACGAGCTCGCCTACTACGATTGCGCAGTCCATCGCTTTAACCATTACACCATGAGGACACCCTCAGCGATATTTGGAAACTGCCTGATGACGTTGAGGGGGCATCCTTGAAACTTAAGCACCGAACATTAGGAAATTCATCCGTTTCAAAAATACAGATATAAAAAAAATGTATATTGTTTGTTTTCATATCATAGCTGTCACTTTATTAACACAATTACAGTCAATCGTCTTTTCCTGAGAAGCTGTAATACACATCATGTTTATTCATTCAATGATATTCGTTCATAAGTTTGATAAAACGATTGATTGATTGATTTTAACGGCATGTGAATCCATCTAGTATTCTCCTTCCAGCTATGAATACCCTTGGGAAAAGTATGAACCCCCTTATCCCTTGGAGGTGCCTGTGGTGTAATGGTTATCGTCGTAGGAAATGGACTCGGCGACACGAGTTCAAATCCCGGACGAGACTGATTGCATTTCACATAGCACTAATACCATTGGCAAAGGTATGAATCCAATTATTCTCCTTCCAGCAATGGATAAATAGTAGGACAGACTGGTTCTTCAGCCTTGGTGAGGCAACTAGTCTAAGAGAAGGAAAACTCTGAATTCAAACCTGTTAAACTCTGCTTAAAAAATTGACCTTGTGTCATATCTTGCCCGAGCGGAGGGGTTGGTAAATATGATGATCATCATCATCATCGAGTCGCACTGCAAGTACGGATTTCTCTGACTGACTCTCTCTCTCTCTCTCTGTCTCTCTCTCTCTCTCTCGTCCCCATCATCCATCGCTTCTGGCAGGTCTTCTTCTAAACTATATCCTGTGTACAGAGCTGTTGTAGATAAGTTCTTGCTGGTCGTCCAACACTTGCTCTTCCGTGTGAAGAGGTACATACGAGAACGTCACTTATGAGTTTGTCCTTACTTCTCCAGCATTGTCCCACACGCTTTGTTCGTCTTACTTGAATGGTCTTAGAGATAGGTGGTAGGTGGCCGTACTGCTGCCGTTTTGTGGGATGTGGCTTCCAGAATTTGTTCAATATACCTCGTAGGATTCTTTTGCAGTTCTCGTCTAACTTTTTCTCTATACGCTTTGTCAGTAATGCAGCCATAGAGTTGTATTGACACAACTTCTGCTTGAAAAAAATTACCATGATTCTGATTCAATCCATAGAGATTAAAAATGTAACAATCAAAATGATTAATGAATATTTGCGAAACGTTTTCACTTCTTCAAGAGCCAAATTAGATACGAAATCGAAGACTGACCTCGATAATTACTGGCTTAATTTTGCATATCCATTACTGTCTCGCATGGTGGTGTGCAGGGCGCTAAGTCAGTTTGAAGATGGACGTATGATGTGTGAAAGAACAAGAAAAAAAAATGGAAGCAGAAGTTATTTGGGAAGCTGGTGCTAACAGACTTGTTCTCCCTCACCCCAAGCTCATCATACGACGATCTCTGAGGCCTCAGTTGCGATAGCTAAGAATAGGATGTGCAGTTGAATGTTTTAGAAGGAGCTGCCTGAAGGCTTTGGGGTCGGGGATCATGCTTTACTGTCGGTGTATTCATAGTAGAGTTATTTGTTAGGTACCCCCAGAGGAGCGAATGACTGTAAAGGAAGGAAATGTAAAGAAAAATGGCCGTGGTAAAGAATTTAGAAAAGAAAGAAATGAAATAAAGAAGAAAAGAAAGAAAAGAATATAGGAAAAAGGAGAGAATTTTTTGAGTAAGTAATAATATCGGTAAGTGTATTCAGAAAATGTGGCTTTTATTCTGTCAGTATGCGGGTATTTCATCATCAGTGACAACAGAATAGATAAGTATTTAAGCACTTGAGTGAAGAGTTTTCATGTTGTTAGAAAAGTGGGACAAAAACGTTTAACTATATGTTTATCTTACCTCATCTGGTTCACTAAAAACGATTCTCTTGTCAGTTTTTTTCTTCTCTGTTGCCGTAACCAACTTTATACTAAGTTTGAAATAAAATATCTTTACTTGTATTTTGTTGAAATGGATAACTTTTAAAGTAGAAGGAATCTGTATCTCAGTGTAAATATTTCATCTAAGTTAGTAGAATAGAAATGTTAAAGAATGCAGTTTTATTATTCTATCACGATTTCTTGAATTTTCTGTTTCTCCTTCACAAGTTGGGAGGGAACATAAAATGTATAAAGAGGAATATTCATTTTTATGTTTACGAAATCGGCAATATTTTTCATAGCCAAATCAAATTTGGTTGGTTTGGTTTTTGTTGGGTTTTATGGCACATCAACCATTGTAGGTTATTGAATGCCAAACCCTGTTTATACATACATATTAAATATACGTTTTGGTTTTGTTTAGTTTGATTTTATGATACATCAACCATTGTAGGTTATTTAATGCCAAATACATTTTATACCTATAAACAGTTCTGTTTCAAACAATTCAGTTTAGTATAAGCATAGTTTTTAAGCTATGTATCAAGGGTCAAGTGGAGCAATCCTGGGAAAGGAGTAGCTCCCTCCCCAACACTTCGGTGTAGTAGCAATTGAAAAGAAAGCCTTCTGGTCGCCTTTGACTACGGTCGCGAACAACAACAACAATAACTCAATGCGAAAAACATTTTTATTTCAAACAATTCAGTTTAAGATAAGTTCACAGTTTAGTTATATTTGACCCATAGATAGGACCGTGTCAGGTGTTACCACTCCGAGCCAGAGTGGAGCTTTGAGATTGCAATGAAGGGGTACTCCGCATTCCCCAAAGCTCCAGCATTACTGGACCCTTACGATCAGATTGTTTAGCGTCATATCTAGGATACTCGTTTGAGGGTGGGGGCTTACTCCTCTGCAGAGATGCAGTCAGTGTATTCTATAGCCCCAGCCGACTGTGGAAGCCATGTCAAAGTCATCAATTATAAAACCTGTGAAACTTGAGTTTCGATGTAAGTTTAGTCTTAATTTCAGATTATCTATTGACCAAAGAATGAAATGAAGTGGAGATAAGGACTTTAGGTAATCGACCGAGTAAAGGGTTATATATATATATATATATATATATATATATATATAACCCTTTACTCGGTCGACATATATATATATATATATATATATATATATATATATATATATATACCCAGAATGGGTATGCAACGCATGGTATAACTTTCTGGCTAAATGATAAACATAATTGAATCACTCTCTTGTATGGCCCAGTGTTCTGGGGCTGCAGAATACACCGACTGCATCTCTGCAAAGAGGTAAGACTACTCCAACGAGTGGCCCAGTTGGCTGGGGCTGCAGAATACCCGGATTGCATCTCTGCACAGGGGTCAGACTCCTCCAACGAGTGTTCTTGGATAGGACACTAAACGATCTGATGGTGAGGTTCCAGTAATGCTGGAGCTTTGGGAAATGCGGAGTACTCTTTCATTGCCATAGCTCCAAGGTCCGCTTTGGCCCGGAGTGGTAACTCCTGATAGGGGCCCCTCTATGGGTCAAATAGAACTGTTTGACATTTAAACTGTATGCAAACAAATGACTTCTAATTAACTGAATTGTTTGAAATAGAACTGCTTTGACATTGAAACTGAGTACTTATGCAAAACTAAATTGTTTGAAAAACAACTGTTCTCATGTATAAAAACGGATTTGGCATTAAATAACAAACAATGAATAATATATCATAAAACCCAACCCAACCCAACCAAACCAAACCATTACTTTGTAATGAGATGGTCGCTCAATATTGTCATCTCATTCTACATCCTTGCCGGTATCCAAAGAAATTTATTAGGTAGAACAAAAGCTAAAATCTAAAAAGAATTTCCTAAAAATTAGGCATTTACCTAGGGTAATGTATTGTTGTACTCATAGTCAAGTCATTAAAAAATGTAAATCATTTTCCAATGAAATCTTTTTGGATGAACTTTATTCTTATAAAAAAACAAGAATTCTCTTTCACAATGGTCGTTTAATCTAATTTTCTTGTGTGCACATTATTTACGTAGTTTGTCTTGGACAGGAATAGCCTGGCAGGGCCCCTCCTTCTCCAGATCTACAACTTGTTTTAATTGGTCGCGGTTAATTAAATGGGAAGTTTGTTTTTTTTAAAATTTTAAACAGAAAAGTCCAAATGATGTGCGTAGAATCATCATCATGGCGCGCTGACATGAGGGATTCCTTCAACTCCCTCTCACGCCATCCATCCCTATCCGTCATCGTTCAAGACCTCAAGACGGCACCCAGTGTCCAAACAAAGTTGATAAATATAAATTTTCGCTGTTCGGCCAATACTGTTGTGTCCATGTGAAAGAGACCATTGGAAAATGTTACTTACGCGTTCGTCCTTACTTCTCCAAAAGTGCCTAGCATGTCTTTCTAGAATGCTTTGCCAGATCGGAGGAAATGGCTGAAGAAATGCTGTTTTGTAGGGTGCTCTTTCCAAGATTTATTCGTTTTCTTGCATAGTTTCCATCTAGCTTTTTCTCCAAATGTTTTGTCAGTGTTCAACGAAAAAAATTTACATGAACATTGTCAACTATTATTATTATTATTTTACTCCTTTTAGAGTTTTTCACACTAGCGTTAGCCGACGGTTTCTCACTAGAGTTTGAGTGACAGCAAATCTCCCCAAGTCTCTTGGATTCTTCTCAGTATTCTAGCCGATTTTAATAATGCTTTAGTTTGGATGGTTTCCACTCTTACTCTTATTTCCAATTCTTCCTGTCCCAGTGCCAATCCTTTGGTGACTGTACCAAGCGCACCAAATTCATTTTTACGCAAATATTCAGTTCTATTTCAAACTATTCAATTTAACATGAATATGCAGTTTAATTGTCAAAAACATTTCTATTTCTAGCTATTTACTTTAGTCAAACAGTTCTATTTCTAGTTATTCACTTTATCAAACAGTTCAATTCCAAACAATTCTGTTCAGCTTAAGTACGCAGTGTCGAAACAATTCAATTTCAAGCAGTTCAGTTTAGCATAAGTACAGTTTAGTTCTATTTAACCCATAGATAGGGCCCTATTAGTTGCTACCATTCTGGGCCGGAGTGGACCTGGGAGCAATGGCTATGAAGGGTTAATCCGCATTCTCCAAAGCTCCAGCATTACTCGAACCTCACCATTATATTGTTTAGTGTAATACCCAGGACATTATTTGGGGGGGTCTTACCCCTCTACCGAGGTGCAGTCGGCGTATTCTATAGCCTCAGCCGACTGGGCAATCGATTTCTTAAGTTTGACTCTTTTTTATTTTTAGTCTACCTGTTTTATTTGCCTATAACTATTATTTTCATTATTTACATTTTTCGGACTATTGTCCTCATCTTTGTCGCCATATTTATTACAACGTTTCGGTCGTTGTACGCTTCGGCCATCTTTAGGTGGTTGGAATGTCGAGCGAAACCTTTTATTTCGCTTACCGGGGTAGACTGTTCTAGTTCCACGAGCCATGTTTAATGGATGCCAGTTATCAGTCTTCTCCTGTTAATTTCCCCTCTGAAAATTCTCCACTGCCTTCACCGGGTATTGTTCAATACCCGGTGAAGAAATATAGACAGATATTGAAGGAACTATTATTTTGTATTTTAAACCCTAAGCTATTTAGCAACATTCTTTTATTCGGATTTTGGCATTCTTTAAGAATGTCATAACATGAGGGCAGATGATATTACCATTTTAGCATAAATGGCAGTTGGCATAAATCGTTCTGTTGCCTCATATTATTTTAAAAGAAAGAAAATAAAAAAAATATGAAGCCGTAGATATTGATGGGTTTTAATCTAGTAGTTTAATAACAGCGAGAACAAAGGGTACCTCTATGCTGTAAGTCTCGTAGGAAGGAAGGGTACCTCTATGCTGTAAGTCTCGTAGGAAGGAAGGAAGGAAGGAAGGAAGGAAGGAAGGAAGGAAAGTCATGGGGTTAAGAAGAAATTTAAGCAGCTAAATGCCTGAGCAGAATTATGCATTGCCATAGGTGTAGCGAATTTCGGGTTTGCTGTTTAAGGACAGGAATGATGTAGTTGGATGTCTGAGCGTAATTGCGCGTCGCTGTCGACATAGCAAAAGTTGGAGGCGACATAAATGTGTTCCTGTGTGTGGATGATTCCATGCATCTAATTCCTGTTCAACTGGGAATCGTTGGTCTAAGAGAGTAGACTCAAGTGGTCCATAAATAAGACGGCTTCCCCCATGGTTTTGTGCTTCTGCTGCAATGTAGGGAGCGGACATAAAGTGCGTCCGTCCTGTTCGAAAGGTTATGACGAAGAGAGTGTTTGGCGGGATTTCACCATTTTCATGTTGTCCGGAAAAATGGTCCGGGCTGAATAGGATAAGTCATCCTCATTGGGTGAAAATATGCGTCGACCATAACGGTCAAATTTACGCGCCAAACAAAAATACGAAGTTCTTTCTGCTACAAATGTAAGGTGTATTTTTTCTGTTTTTCATTAGTGGTTTCAATAAAAAGTTTAGTTATTTCACGATTATTTTATCTTTTTTAATTCAACTGTTCCTCTGTTACCGCTATTCCTTCTCTTTATTACCGCTATATATTTTTCTCGTAAATTAGTAAATTCCCTAGAACTACCCTTCCACATTCAAAGACAAAGTCGAAGAAAATAAATTATTTAAGTACAATTATCAACACTTTCTTCGATATTACGACAAGATTAATACAAAGTTTAGATTTAGTTTTTTTTTTCGAAGTTTTCACAGATAATATAGCAGTGATTTAGCCTTTTCTTCACATTCTTATCAGGCATTTTCTTTTTCATCCGTTTTCGGAAGGGAGGAATTTCTGTCTGCTTATTGTTTTTATAAAGTTAGTCACGTGACTCCCAAGATTATTCTAGCTTTCTATTTTTGCTGTTCTTCCCTTACACTTTTTCCTTGTCCTTTTACCACTTTAAATTATTCTCGTTTTCTAATTAATTCACCAGGACAATCCTTTTACATTCAGAGACAATGTAAAAAACAACAACAAATTATCTAAGGATAAATACATGCAATTACTTCGATTATTATTATTATTATTATTATTATTATTGTATTCCTTGGACAGTTTTTCACGCCAACGTTAGCTGATAGTTTTTCACTGAAGTTTGAATGACTGAAAAAGTCTCCTCTAGTCTCCAGGACTCTCCTCAGTATTCTGGCTAATCTTAGTGATGCTGTAGTCTAGATTGTCTCTATTTTAACTCTGATTTCTAAGTCTTCAACCCCCTTTACTAATCTTTGGGGATCGTTCCAAGTGCCCTAACTAGAATTGGTATCACCGTCACCTTCATGTTTCGTTGCTTATTCGGCTCTCTAGCAAAGTACAGATATTCATCCCTCTTTTAAACTCTTGATTTTACTTTGTCGTCTGCCAGGACGGCAAGATCCATTATTCGGCAGGTTCTCTTTTTAGTCTAGTCGTCTGGCCGAGAGTTGGTGATTCTAGAGATGTTTATTATTATTAATTTTTTACTTTTTCACATCAGTATAAACTGATGGTTTTTCACTGGAGTTTGAGTGACAGCAAGTCTCCTCAAGTTTTCAGGACTCGTCTCAGGATTCTGGCTGTTCTTAGCAATGCTGTCGTTTGGATAGTCTCTACCCGTCCGCTAACTTCCAAGTCTTCCTGGCCTTTTAATTATCCTTTAGTTATTGTGCTTAATGCACCAATCACAATTGGCACAATCGTTACTTTCATGTTCCACAGCTTTTTCAATTCTCTAGCAAGGTCGAGGTACTTATTTTTCTTTTCCCTTTCTTTCAGATCTATTCTGTAGTCCGCCGGGACAGCAAAGTCGACAATTTTACAAATTCTCTTTCTTTTTTTTTTTTTTTTTTTTATTATGAGGTCTAGTCTTCTGGCCGGGATTAGGTGATCCGTTTGTATGTTAAAGTCCTATAGGAGTTTATGCGAGTCATTTTCTAGGACTGGTGCTGGGTTGTGCATATACCATTTGTTTTGTATGGTCGAATTATTATTATCATATTTACCCAACCTCTCCGCTCGGGCAGAATATGACACAAGGTCAATTTTTAAGCGGAGTTTAACAGGTTTGAATTCAGAGTTTTCCTTCTCCTAGACTAGTTGCCTCACCAAGGCTGAAGAACCTAGTCTGTCCTACTATTTACCCATAGCTGGAGGGAGAATAATTAGATCCATACCTTTCCCAAGGGTATTAGTTCTATGTGAAATGCAATCAGTCCAGGATTTGAACTCGTGTCGCCGTGTCCAATTCCTGCGACGATAACCATTACACCACGGTCGAATTATTATTATTATTATTATTATTATTATTATTATTATTCTACCTATTATTTTTTGTCTTTTTGATTTTGTTGCATTTTAATTGCGAGTTACCCACATAATTATCTCTACGACTTTGAAAGGAGAACAATGTCGATAAACACTGTTTTTTCTCACAGTCGTTAAACAGAAAGAATCTTACTGACAGTTTATCCTCCATTGATTCAGATAAGTGCTATTCTACACTGTCAGAGATAACGACTTGAATTTGTTGAAATTTTCAAAAAAGAAGCAAAAATTAAGAAAATGAATGACAGCAACAACAACCTCAACGAAGAAGCATAGAGCAATTGAATTTTCTTTCTCTTTTTGAATAGCTAAAACTTGCCTTATCTAAAAATTAATATAGCTTTTCTATTCTTTTTCTGAAAATTTAAATGACTTCCATGTATAAAAGATTCTCTCATTTAATTACAAAGAAACCGAAACGAAAACATCTTTACAAAGAATTGCGGTATTAGCACCCTTGTCTAGAACAAATTCTCCACGAAACCGATTGGAGGAAACATCTGGACATTTAAGTAGAGATACGAAGATGTGTCTCTCTCTTTCTCTGACAACATGAAGGAACAACAAGAACTCAGTTTCAGTCGTCCGTAAGGGTACCCTGATTTCGGGAGACAGGAAATTATGTCAGAAACAAACTAAACATTATACACTATTCGACACAATGTACCATAATAGAAAGTTTTTGGATGTCAGTATATTTCTACCTCTAACATAACTAAAGGATAAAATGACAAGTATATATGTTTTAGTCTGCACAACACCTTCGTTTTTTTAAGTAATTGCTCGTGCGTATGATATAACTTTTCTCCATACGCACGTTTCGCTCTTTTGCCTTTACATTTTTTTGTATAGTTTACACCTTAAAAATGTTTCAAGAATTTAGAAATGTTGCTGTCTGGATTACAAACAGAATGAATAAGATGATGTAGAGTATTAATAAATTACCTTCTGTAATTTTCCACAGAATCGCAACACAGAACAGTTATGCACAAAATTGTTTTAAATTTCCTTCTTATTCTCTTACACATCGATATACTCTCTGAGTCATTGCCTCGAGGTGATAAAATTACCATGGGTTACAATAACCTCAACGTTCCTAGTCCTATTTTAACCACAGTCCAAAACGTTAATATTAATCACAACAAACGCTACAAAGAATCATTTCTTTTGAATTATAAAGGACATTTTGAAATACTTTTATTCCCATATTAAAATAATTTTGATAGAGTAAAAATTAATGAGATTCATCTTATAAATTAAATCATTTAAACTCGTTTGATTTGCGTCATTGACGGATATTTTCAAAGAAAATATCTGTCAATGATGCTAATATTTGATTTCTATAAATAATCCATAATGTTCGGTAAGAACAATTCGTTTGCTCTAATACGTAGAGTTGAGAGAGACTGAGACTTTCTCTTATTGGATTATCAAAGACGCGAGGCCTATAGTAGTTTTGGCTCTCATTTTCGACTGGCACAAGAAGACGGGCAATATCGGCAGAATTCTCTTCAAGAGAACACACTCGAATTTATCAAATAAATAAATAAAAGATACAAGATATCGTTTTCCCTCTTCTGTTAACTCTTTCAAAATTACTCAATTGAGGAAGTGCATTTGTATGATTAGTTATTCTTTGTTTTGTAATTTAATAAACATTTAGAATTAACTGATGTTTTTATTCATTCATTTGTTGTTGTTAACCTTAAGAGAACAACGTGACGAAGGCAACAATTTTTTGCATAATATATTTCTGTCCTATCGTTTATAATCTGATTTTGGGATTAAGAGAGCATTGGTTTGCTTTGGTTTGCTTTGGTTGGGTTTTATGATATATCAACCATTTTAGGTTATTTAATGCCAAATCCGCTTTTTACATATATATTGAATATATAGGATTTGGTTTGGTTGGGTTTTATGGCATATCAACCATTGTAGGTTATCTAATGTCAAATCCATTGATATATATATATATATGTGTGTGTGTTTTGGTTTAAAACACCAAACAGCACTATCTAAGCAATTCTGGTGTTTGAAAAACAAAGGGTTAACCCCTGAGATTCAATGGTCTGTATTGAAAAAATCAAATACCCCAAAAAGTTTTGACGGTAGATGCAGCTTGTGCTTAGAAGAGAAAATACAAATAATGAAGTATCCAGTGCCTGAAAAGTTATTAAATAAGAGATGTGAATTAATAGCAAGATGTAGACATAAGGTTAAATTTAAACTATAGACTAATAATTTAAAAAAAACATAGAAATAAATTGTGAAACAAGGAAAAAAAACGTATCCAATATACGTACATGAAAAAAATAGGTAACTGAGGAAATAGACTCGAAATTAATATAAGCATTAATATTTCCCTTACAAAAATTTATTTTATAAACATAACATATAAAAGTTATTTATCGAACTTAACAAAAAAAGAAAATAAATAAAATAAATAAAAAAGTTAAATTACCATAATTCAAACCGGCGGTAAAATTCGGAAAATAAATAAGTAAATAGAAAACCGAAGTTTAATAAAACGAGGAGGTAACTCTTCACCTCTTTCCCCCCCCCCCTGCCGTGTGTATTCTGTTTTATTTTATCCATAAGATCTGAAGAATTCCTGTTATATTTTTTCTTCGTGTTTTTTGGTTTACATCAGAAACGCAAAACAGGATGGAAATAAATTTATAATCCTAAAATAACCGGTCTTTGTTTTTTTATTTAAAGAAAGTATTGCTCTGTAAAATTAATTACATTGAGCTCTCTACCAGGAAAATTTAAATCTTTAGATCTTGAATGATTTTCCTGTCCTGAAGGAATTACTCCCAACTCTGGTTTAACTGGACCGAATAATACCTATATATATTTTAAATATATATGATTTGGTTTAGTTTGGTTTTATGGCATATCAACCATTGTAGGTTATATAATGCCAAATCCTTTTTATACATATATATTAAACATAGGATTTGGTTTGGTTGACTTTTATGGCATATCAACCATTGTAGGTTATTCAATTCTAAATCCTCTTAATACATATATATTAAATATACATGATTTGTAAATACATTTTGTAGATAACATTCTTTAACGAGCCTGAGTTCCTTTTTTTTGCACAGAGTGAAAGGGTTTCAATATTGCTGTATAACAGTCACAATCTAACATCTGTCATTTGTTTGCACACATAGTTTGCAGGTAATTAATTTTTTAAATGAGTCTGAACTAATTTGTTTATATGCTAGTATTGCTTTTACTTCTAGACTGTTAAATTTTTTTTTATTATTAACACTTTTAATTCGATTCAATATCACTCATTTTTTCACAAGTGGTTACAAATATTGTAATTTTACACAAATTATTTTATACAACATTATTCATTCGTTTGCGCACAGTTAAATGTTTCCAAGTATTGTTGTTTATCACAAACAATTCAATTAAATATTAGTCGTTTGTTTACACAGAGTTAAATGAAAACCAGTTCTATTTCTAACTATTCAATTTAGCATAAATGTTAAACTGTTCTATTTGGCCCATAGATAGGACCTTATCAGGTGCTACCACTCCGGGCGAGAATGGATCTGGGGACGAAAGCAAAAATACAGAATAGGAAAGAATTGGATTTATGCCTTTACTACAAGGTGCGGAAGCAAAATATGGAATAGGGAGAATTGGATTCATGCCTCTACAAGAGGGTGCAGAAGCATTATATGGAATAGGGAGGATCGGATTTATGCTTTTACTACAAGGTCCGGAAGCAAAATATGGAATTGGGAGAGTTGGATTCATGCCTGTAAAGGCATGAATCCAACTCTCCCAATTTTCTTTCTGCAGAGGGTGCAGAAAGAATTTTCTTTCTGCAGAGGGTGCAGAAAGAAAATACGGAATTGGAAGGATTGGATTCATGCCTTTACTACCGGTTGCAAAATCAAAATATGGTACTGGGAGGATTGGATTAATGCTTTTACTACAGGGCGCGGAAGCAAAATATGGAGTAGGAAGAGTTGGATTCATGCCTTTACTACTGGGGACAGAAGCAAAATATGGAATAATATTTTTAAAATCCTTTCTTTTTAGTCTGATTAATCCAATTTTTGAAAAAAAAAACGCCATAAATCTAATTTTTCATGACTAGCTCTATTATTCAAGCACTTTTTTTTTTATTAAAGTTCATTGACTATAATAGTTAGAGTGTTTGCCAATGGTCCGGGAGACCATGATTCAATCCCAGGTTGAGTCATACCAAAGACTCAAAAAAATGATATTTGATACCTCCTTGCATAACACTCAGCATTGTAAGGTACGGATCAAGGGTAAAGTGGAGCAATCTAGGAAATGGAGTAGCGCTCTCCCTTCATATCGGTGTAGTAGCTATTGAAAAAGGAGCCTTCGGGTCGCTCTCGACTACGGTCGCCAACTTTAACAAGTCTTTCATGAGTGAGCAAGAAAAGAAACGACAAAGAATCCATGATTTGCTTCACGCCGAAACCAAGCCAAAATTTCTTTGTCTACCGTATACAAAGCAAAGAAAAAATATTTTACAGAGAAAGAGCTTTTTAAGGAAAAGGGAAAGTGGTGGGTCGAACAAAAAACGAAGAAAAATTTTTTAAATTGTTGTTCTCGCTACGCCGATTAAGGCCCCTACAATGTCAATAAGAAAGCACGTTAATGAACTGAAAGTCCACAAAAAGCTGTGAGGACAACAATTAAAAAAGATTTAAGCCCAGACCTTAAACCCCTTGATTACGGTATATGGAGCTTTTTAGAAAACATAACAAATGCAACTTCCCATCTAAATATTGGTTCGCTTAAGACTGTTATTGAGGAGGAATGGAATAAAATGCCTGAAGAATTTATTTTGAAGGCATGCAAGTCGTTTCGAAGGTGTGTTGATACAATAATTGAAAAAAAAAATGGCGGCCATTTTGAGAAAATTTTCTGTTTTGTGTCAGTCTTTTTATTTTGTTGTTTATTTTTTAAAATAAAAATTAATCCTGTTTTTTAATAAAAAGGTTTATTATTATACCAGAATATTCCTAATTTTGCTTCCACATCCTGTACTAAAATAGTGCTAAGGTCGAAATTCCTAGCTTATTTCTTCAAAGGGTTGTCATATCAATGCGATACAAGTCTTACCCAGTATAGACGGATACGTCATCTAGTGTACATATAACAAGAAATACTTTCTTTTCAACCATTTTTTCCCAAAATAGTTCAACACTTATTAATTTCTCTATTGTGTATGGTAACCTGACTAGTTTCTAGATCAGAGGATAATTCAAAATTTAAGTGATAAAAAATAGTTATTTTTCGAATTTGTGAAAAGGTTGCGGCTGGATAATCATTGGAATGATGAGTTATGGATTCTCTTCCATATTTTTTCCCACGAAATGTTAACACAAACAAGATCGTCTGCTTTATCCAATTTCAAAAAACAGTTGCTATTACAACATTTGTGAAAATTATTAGTAGTTACTAGTTGCGACATTTTTCTGGGTTTTTCTGAAACCAAGACTTTTCTTCGACAGGTCCTATTTGAAGTAAGATAATGTGTTCACATGGGCTTTGGTCCCTAAGGGAAACTCGAGATAACTGCTGCAAAAGAAGAAAAATGTGAAATTCATTTTTTTGTCATAAAAAAGAAAGTAAAAACAAATGGACGCCACCGAAATAAAAGTGAATATCTTAAATGATAAGTCAAAAAAATATTTCATTACAAAATACGATACACTCTAGAGAAGAAGTGGAAATATACAATAAAAAACGTACAAGAATTTATTAAACCGGAAGATTCCTAATTGAAATTAAGCTCGCATATCATCAAATGGCAGGCTTAGGTTCGTATATCTATGTTAATTAGGAAGTCAATTTTAATTAATTCGTTAGTCTACCGGTTCTCTCATTTTTCTCATGCCAGCTCATGACATTCTTCTATAATTATTCTCTTGGCTTTTGTCATTGGCAATTGTACATGTGCTTCGAAATATTGTATGTGGAAGGCACATTATTTTGTACTCTTTTCTCTCACCACTGGTAATGACTCTATGAGAGGAAAATACTGGATGTGTAATATTTTGTACCTAATCTCGTTAAATTTACAGTTATTGAATAACGTAAAAAAAATTGTTAATTGAATAAATAAAAATAAAAGCCTTTTTATTTCTCCATCTTTTACGCAACTTCCTAATTCCATCCTCCAATGATTCTTTATCTTTATCACCGCTCGAGGTTTTACACTCTACAAACGAAATTATATGTATCGTTACACACCAAATAGACGACTGCAACATTACACGGCATAGTTAGAAATTTGCAACGCTACAGCGACATTTGTCGGCCGTCCCACCAACCGGACGAGTGTGGAACAAGGACTTTTTTAAGGTGGGTCCGGGCGCAGGGCCGTAGCACAGACACGCCCAGCATTCCCCAAAATGCCTCTGGCCCCGTCGGAATTTCCCTAAAAAGGAGAGCTTCAGGCGACAGGCGATAAACGTAACCCCTCCAAAAAGGGTTAAAGCCATGGGGACGGCCACCCTGAGGCTCGATGTTTGTCCAGACACACCCGACCAGATCCGTGCCGCTGACACCACGGCCGGTCGAAGTGTGTCCATTCAACTGGATTCAGCGTTCAAATGGATGTTTGTCCTGATGCGGTCACAATAGACGTTTGTACTACTTCTATTACACATAGACATTAGTTCAACCTCGTGTCGAACGGGTTTATGCGTGTAGCGCCACGTGTCATTCGGACATCGTGATAACCTCCACCGTAAGAAGGAAGAAACAGCTAATGAAAAATGAGTTAGCTTGACAAAGAGAAACAAAATGTCGAGAGGAGAAAGAGAACAGAGACAGACCTTGAATTTTCTTTCATGTTTTCAGTTGTATGTCTAATAAGTGCTACTTCGCGAAGTCTGTCCTCACCGCCTCGCGTTCGGCCGCCAGCTGCTGTCTTTACATCGTCGTGTCCCACAGCTGACTAACTCTTTTCCTGTTTTCTATCCCTCGCCCACTGCCCTAATGTTTTTTCATTTGAATTCCTTCGGCCAATACGTTTCTATTTTTAACCTGGGCGTCCCTAGTTATTTTCCCGATATTTATCTCGGTCTCTCAACAGACAGGACATGATACAAGGTCAATGACTCGAAGTTCGATTATAGTGGGGGTTTAGGGGAGAGGAAGGTTGGGCACGAGCTTCGGCTCGAGCCCTTCTTGACTATCCTTGTCATCGGCTCAGTGCAATGTGGGCCTGATGAGCATGGCTGGACATGGACCCAAATCTGGGTCCAGGCACGTATGCAGGATTATAGCTTACTGGACAGCAAATTCCAGTGCTATACAAGGGGGACAAAGGTGTCAATGATGCAGTTCGCCCACATGAAGGTGGCCTAGCCGAAGACTGAGGCCTTTCGGCCTCAAATCTGCCATGGAGCATTGACCGTCCCAAGTTATTTTGCCATATGTTAATCTGAACTTGTAATCCCTTGTGAATGTGGCTAATAAGTAAAAACTTCTCTGCTCAGCTGTGGAAGTTTTTGTTTGGACACAAAGGAAATATACAATCTAGCATTATTCTGATAAAATATTAAATACCTCCGAATACATATTTATTCATAATTGTCCTACTTGTGGGTCGAATGTATCGAAACATGAATTTAAAAGAAAAGTGAGTTTATGAAGAAAAAGTGAGTTCATATTAAAAAAATGGTTACAAATCATATATAATTCATATACGTAAACCGGATTTGGCATTGAATAACCCATAGTGGTTGATGTACCGCGAAACTCAAACAACCAACCATCATAATTATATTCCTTTGGTTTAATTGAGAGTTTCAATCAATAGACGGACATCATTCCCCCTAATATATAAGCATCGCTTTCTCACCACCCACTTCCGATCTCTTGTATTTCATACTGTTTTAAAGTATTCAATATTCATTGTTTGTCATATTTCGTTTTCTATAAACTGGATATTTAAAAAAAAACACTAGGTGTTCCTCTTATTTAAGTTCCACATCAAAATAACTCTCAGAACTATCAGTTTTCACAAAGGATTTGGATAGAGTTTGATTTTGATATTTTGCGTATTACTCTTATCATTATCAACGACGGATTTAATTAGATCGCTATTAACTCCCAACCCCATCTAATGAAATCAACAATTGAAAATCGTTCCGTAAGAAATCTATTTTTGCCAGAGTAAATTTTACATCAGCAATACAAACTTTTTTTTTTTTTACTTTAGAATGATATTACCTATACGAGGATCATTAAATAGGTTTCCAGACTTTTTTCATATGGGCACTTTAATTGATAATACACATATAAAACTCTTGTCCCCTTCGAAGTAATCTCCTCCAGATGCAATGCACTTGTTGTACCGTTCCAACAACTTCTGGGAGGCCCCATGGAAGTCCTCTTGTGTGAGTGTATCATTGACCTTCGGCACAGCCTCTTTCATCTCCGCAATTGTCTCATAACGACAGCCTCTGAGCTTAGGGAATAACCAAAAGTCACAGAGAACAAGGTCTGGACTATAGGGAGGGTGAGAAACTGTCTTGATGCTCATCTTTGTCAAATAGTTTGTGACAAGGATGGAGTTGTGGACTGGTGCATTATCCTGGTGGAAATGCCACTGACCCGATTTGAAGAGTGCTGGCCTCTTCCCTAGGAATCTCTTCCTGAACTCCCTTAAAACCTCAACATAGTAACCCTAACCCTAACCCTAACCATTTGGCCATCATCCCTCACAGACACCCTGCCTTCCTTGAATCTCTTATGCCACTCAAAAACTGATGCTCGATTCATGCAAGATGGTCGAAAAGCAGTCTGAAGCATTCCATACGTTTCTGTGGCATTTTTTTCCAAGTTTAAGACAGAATTTTGTAGCATATCGTTCTTATAAAGTGTCCTCACGTCCAGATTGCATTTTTGAAATTCACCAGCTGTGACAATCAGGCTTTAGTAGGGTGTATTCTAAATACTGCTGAAGCTGTTCATTTGAACCTGAAATCATAAAAATTGGTCAGCCATCTCATAAGATTTATAGCAATAAGATACTGAATTTTCAAGAGTCGACGACAATTTTAAATGCCCATACGAAAAAAGTCTTGAAAGTTATCGTATGCACCTCGTATAGATAGATATAGAGAGAGATCTTCAAACGAATTGAGCACTCCGGTATGCAATAACATAAAAATGTCAACAAACGGAAGTTGTTACTAAATCCGTTCTATTCGTGATCTAACGGAGATCTCCAAAACGGCTGAGCGGTAACGTAAAGTTAGGCGGATTTCGATCCCAGCATAAAGCGTCCGGCATCTCTTGCAACTCTGAACAGTTGGGATCATTTTACTGAAAGAATTATGGGGGTTTGTAACGAAATTCTGCCTTGAAATTCAATGTTAACTTTCCGATTTGGCGCTTCGTGACTTTATATGACAAACATATAATAAAGTAAAAGTAAAGAGGCGACCTCAGTCGAGGGTGACCTGAAGGCTCCATTTTCAATAGCTACTACTCCTTTCCCTGGATTGCTCCACTTTACCCATGATCTTTACCTTATTATACTATTTTTTGAATCTTTGGTATGACTCGACTTGGATTGAATCTCCGTCTTCCGGACCATTGGCGAACACTCGACTCTTTAGACCAATGCACGTGAACCAAAAAGAATATAAAACAAGACATTTGCTCAGTTGAAAAAGTCAGACGTATGGATTACTAGTTCACCATAGGATCAAAACTGTAAAACTCTGAATCATGAGTTCTTATCGTCTTTTAGATTTTTACATTCGAATACTATGATATTATTCTGCGTTTTCGTGTATTCTGCTATCATTTTGTCGATTAAAAAGTTTTTAGTGTTAACTTTTAATAATCGATAAATTCTGATAATAATTATATATATCTATATATATGTAAGTTGGCCGACCATTGTGGAGGGTTACTAGATGGCTCCCTTTTCAATAGCTATTATACCCAGAGATAGAAGAGGGCGCTACTCTTTACTCTGGATTTCTCCACTTACCCTTGATCCATACCTTATTTTTACTCTCTGGTTCACTGAAACGGCAAAATCGACAAAACTGTAATTTTTTTAGGGTTAATCTGGTATTCTGGTGGGGGAATTGGTGATCCGTTTTTTTTCTCAAAATCCCTGAGAATTTCTATGGATCTCTTTCACGTGGACGGATTCTGCTTTGTGTATTCCCAGTGAATCACTTTTCTCATCCAGCCGTTCCTGGTCTTGTACTCTTTTATTGTGCTGGCTTACTGCATCCATTTATAATAGGATTTACCGTTTAATCCCTTTCCTCATATAATCTATACTTGCCATTTTAGGTATTATCGATTATCGCTTTAATCAAATTGGTCCAGATGACATTGTTTTGTGCTGCTATGAAAAGAAATTCAGTTTCTCTCCTGAGTTTTCTCTTTTATAGCCATGTCCAGCTTTTTTCGAGCGCATTTTCGTCTGTTTGTTGCTTGAAATCTCCATACATTTGTTTGTCTTCGCAGTTCTGTTTCCTTTTATTTGCTGTTTCTTCTGTCTGGTCGTATGTTGCCAATATTGTTTTTGGCTGCTGTAATTAATTTTGATTTACTCTTTTTAATGTAGTCCTTGTATTGATGCATCAACACTATTCTCAATGCTGGCGAGTCCTCTTCCTCCTTCTTTTCAGTCTATGTCATCTTTCGGATGTAAGACATTGCGCATAATCATCATTTTTTTTCTTTTTGTCATTTGGTTCACTTTTCTGAGTTCCTCCCTTGTCCATTTTAAGAATGGTCGTGAGTATCTTACAAGGGGAGACAACACAAGTGTTTATTCCTTTGATAAGATCTCTGACGAAAAGCTTTGTTTCGAGAAGTTCTCTCGTGCATCTGAATTACTCTTTTCTTATCTTTTTCTTTCATCTCTGCAAGATGGTGTCAACTTCCAATATTTCCAAGTACTCGTAATTTTCCTTCTCTCCAAACGTCCAAATGCATTCGTGATTTTGGTAGTTCTATTCCTTCTGCACCGGACATTGGCACGATTGTTAGAGTGTTCGCCAATGGCCCGAGAGGCCTGGGTTCAATCACAGGTCGTGTCATACCAAAGACTTTAAAAATGGTACTTGATGCCTCCTTGCTTAACACTCAGCATTATAAAGTACGAATCAAGGGTAACGAGGAGCAATCCAGGGAAAGGAGTAGCGCCCTCTCCTACACCTCGGTGTAGTAGCTATTGAAAAGGAAGCCTTTGGGTCGCCCTCGACTACGGTCGCCAACTTTACTTATTCCTTCTGTTGTTTCTATTGTTCTATTTTTCATTATTTGCATAGAATACTTCTCAATACCAAATTCCGTCCCTATATCCTGATTGTATTTTCTTATCGTTTGTATCAAAATCTGTTTATTTATTTATTTATTTTGCAAACAACTTGGGGTCGTCCATGTGCATGGTGATTAATCTTTTCTTGTCATTTTGAAAACTTGTAGACCCCCCCCTGTAGTGAAATTGAACCCGCAGACTGCTACCTCCGATGAGCCAACCGAGGTTCATCGTTCAAAGAGACAATGATTGACGTGCTGTATAAGCAGGCGGGACACCCGACATTTACGTGAATTCAGCAATCGTCTACGGCTGGATAAAAAAACAGGTGGTGAACCGTGTGAACGAGAGAAATGAAATGTGACAACGAAGCTGTGTGAATTGAATTCCTTTCATAGCAACACCGAAAGAAAGAAACAAGAAATGACGAGCAAAATGGCCTACCTCAAAGTTCAGAAGTGGCACGAATGTGTCTTGCATGTAGAGTACCGGAAGTACTGAAAAACGGAAGCATGAGCGTCAGTGGGAGTGAAATTTGTAGGTCACGCGTCTCGTCTCTGGTGGGACGGAGTTTGCGATAAATGCAAATTTCGGTCAGCCAGAACCGGTATAAAAGAAGCATTGTGGGGAGGGGTATTTGGTTGCTTCACAGCAGAATTGTGCAAACCAGAGTATTGACGCGGTAAGTGAGAGTAAGAGTGAGTGAAAGAAACAGAGAGAGTCAAGACCGGTGGCAAGCAGTTAAAAGGTTTCACCACCCCCAAATGCACTCCCAAAGTATGTAACAGATTATTATTAGTAGTTTGCTATTTGATATTTGTGAATATGTTTGGGGATTAAAATGTAGTGCTTTTTGGACAGTTCAATTTGCTCTTAGGTCCTTTGGGGGATTAGGGTTTCATATCCATCTATCTTCATGACTTTCTCGTATTGACGTGATGTTATCAGATATTTTTCAATTATCTTTATTATAATGAATTTAGCATGTCACATATTATGCAGAAATGTTATTTATATATATATATATGTGTGTGTGTGTGTGTGTGTGTGTGTGTGCGAGAGTCATTCAATGAATAAGGAGAAAAATTGAAAACAAAAAGTTCTGAATTTTTTTTTTCCGTAAATGTACCCTCTGCATTGTTTGAAATGATTTTATCTTGCAGAAATATTTGTTTTGAAGCGATTCAAAATGGTGGCAAATCAAATAGAGTGCTTCAGGCTTGAACAGAGGTATGTCATCAAATTTTTGGTGGTTGAGAAGTGCAAACCATGTGAAATTTTCAGAAAAAAAAGTGTGATGTGAACGGAGAAGTATGAAGTAGTCAAAGGAATTTTTACAAAGGCATAAACATTGGGTTTCCGCTACGAGCCTATGTCGAAAAGATTGTTGTAAGTTACTAAGCTTTTTGCTAATATGTAGCACACGGCCGTATGAATGGGGCACTCGATGAGATTCGAACTCACTCGTGAAGCCTTCTAGTCCAGTTTGCTAACCATTACACTACCAGTCCATGGAGTGGAAATATACTGACTCTCCGGTAAGAAAAATTCTAGGCTCAGTGATCTGTAAAGAAACTTATTCTGACAATCTTCTGGGACATGGAAAGCCCCATCGTTATTGATTTCTTGATTAAGGTGGAACTAAACAATGCTTCGTATTGCCAAATCCTTAAGCTAAATTCACCTTATTTATTGAATGACCCTCATAAGTATATATAAGTATTATTATAATTTATATTGTAAGTAGTATGTATAAGTAGAGAAAAAGAGTGTGTATAAGAGAGAGAAATAGACAGAGAAATAGAGAGATTATAATTTTGGCTTTGGCTTTTACCTCCAATAACTCAAATATTGTAAGTAGAGTTGGTGACCTTAGTCGAGGGTGACCCGAAGGCTCCTTTTTCAATAGCTACTACACCGAGGTGTAGGGGGAGCGAGCTACTCCTTTCCTTGGATTGCTGCACTTTACTCTTGATCCATACCTTATAATGCTGAGTGTTAAGCAAAGCAGCATCAAGTACCATTTTTTTGAGTCTTTGGTATGATTGAGTCTTTGGTATGGATTGAACCCCGATCTCCTGGACCATTGGCTAACATTCTACACATTAGGCCCGGTAAACTCAAATATAAAGATACATTTACTTGTTATCTCTCTTGAATTCCAGTTTTTGTCTTTTCAGTTTCTTTGGTAAACATTGTCTACCGTTCGGTGTTATCAGGGTTAATTTTTTTCATTCATATGATGTAGTAGATTCATATGATTAAGTAAGACTAACATCCAAAGTACTACCAATAATATTTCACTTTAAATGAAACAAAAGATACAAAAAAAAAGGCCAAAAATATGGGCGTGGTGAAACGTTTGAGTCGCTAACTGAAAACGAAAACATGTAAATTCAAAGAAAATGTCAACAAAATATTTTCATACAACCCAAAAGCAGAACAAGAAAAAAAAAAAACGGTCAACTCGGAGCTTGTTTTGAGAAATTCTGATTCGGCTAAAAAACGCTTTTGTAATTTTCATTTCTTTATGAAAATAAATAGCTAATGACATGCAATGAAATCCATAGTTGGAGATTAACAACATTTTTTCTACTGCTCTCACAGTGCATTTTCAAATTCGGGTAAAATCGAAGATTTTCAATGCTGAATTTCTAAGTCGAGTAACGTTCTATGGCTCATAGTACTTGTAACTTTCAAATACTCGAGCTGTCAAATGCAATTTGTTGCAGATATTTATGCTGATAAATCGAATTTTAAGGCAAATAAATACTTCACTTTTACATTTTTATATTATTATCATATTTACCCAACCCCTCCGCTCGGGCAGGATATGACACAAGGTCAATTTTTAAGCGGAGTTTAACAGGTTTGAATTCAGAGTTTTCCATCTCCTAGACTTGTTGCCTTACCAAGGCTGAAGAACCTAATCTGCCCTACTATTTACCCCTAGCTGGAGGGAGAATAATTGGATTCATACCTTTCCTAAGGGTATTAGTGCTATGTGAAATGCAATCAGTCTCGTCCAGGATTTGAACTCGTGTCGCCGTGTCCATTTCCTACGACGATAACAATTACACCATGGGCACCTCCCTCATTTTTATATTATTATAGGAACTGAAAGATTTCGTTGAATCTTCCGAATGATACTTTGAATTCCGATTCACATCTTTTGCTTTGCTATGAACATTGATTATAGACCGCCGAATGCAATAGAAGATTATCACAGACATAAAGTAAGAGACATATGAATAGATAAAGAGAAAGAAAGGCTCCCCGGCTTTTAAGCTGGGCCGTCTGGCATTCGTGCCGGATGGGCGCTCGAAACCAAGAGCAGACTCGGGGCCGAATAGGCCCCTAGCTTCGGCTGGGCAACCTTCGGGTGGGCGAGCTGCACTTTTGTCCCCTTTGTACGGCACTAGACCAAGCGTCTAGTTTAAGCCGTAAACTGGCATACGTGCCCGGACCCACATTTGGGTTCGTGAAACCGCTTGCCTCATCAGGCTCACATTGCACTAAGTGAGCCGATGAGCAGCACTGACAAGCAGGGTTCGAGTCTCGGCTCCTTCCCGACCTTCCCCTCCCCTTTATCCCCACTTTAATTGGCCTTCGGGCTTTTGACCTTGTGTCAAGTCGTGTCTGGTGGGAGGCAGCGACAAATACTAAGGTATAAAATGACAGATAGAGATTGAGAGAGAGAGAGAAAAAAGTGAGAGGGAAAGAAATAGAGAGAGAAGGAAAGAGAGATAGAGAGAGAGTGAAAGATGAATAAATTGTACAAGCCAGCTAGCGAGATAGATTGGCAGGCAGGTAGGTAGGTAGGTAGGTAGGTAGGTAGGTTGGTTTAAAAAGACAGAGAGAGAGAGAGGGGGAGAAGGAAAGAAAGAGAAAGAGAGAGAGATGAACAAATTATACTTGCTCGTTCACTAGATAGATAGATAGATAGATGAAGAAGAAGGAGAGAGAGATGAACAAATTGTACTTGTTAGTTTGTGAGATTGATTGGCTGGTATGTAGGAGGTCTGTAAGTACGTTGATATAAAAAGATAGAAAGAAAGAAAGTAAGAAAGAGCGCGCACGAGAGAGAGAGAGAGAGAGAGAGAGAGAGAGAGAGAGGGAGAGAGAGAGAGAGAGTGATGAACAAATTATACTTGCTTGCTCACGAGATAGATTGGCTGGAAGGTAGGTAGGTAGGTAGGGATAGATAGATAGATAGATAGATAGATACTTAGAAGAAAGAGAGAGAGAGAGAGAGAGAGAGAGAGAGTGAGTGAGAGAGAGAGAGATGAACAAATTATACTTGGTAGCTCACGAGATAGATTGGCTGGAAGGTAGGTAGGTAGGGATAGATAGATAGATAGATAGAGACTTAGAAGAAAGAGAGAGAGAGAGAGGGAGAGAGAGAGAGAGAGAAGATGAACAAATTATACTTGCTTGCTCACGAGATAGATTGGCTGGAAGGTAGGTAGGTAGGGATAGATAGATAGATAGATACTTAGAAGAAAGAGAGAGAGATAGATAGATAGAGAGAGAGAGAGAGAGAGATGAACAAATTATACTCGGTAGCTCGTGAGATAGATTGGCCGGTATGTAAGTGGTCGGTAAGTACGTTGGAATGAAAAGCTAGATAGCTAGATAGATAGGAAGAAAGAAAGAGAGAGAGAGAGTGTGTGTGTGTATGTGAGAGAGAGAGAGGGGAGAGAGAGAGAGAGAGAGAGGTGAACAAATTATACTTGCTTGGTCACGAGATAGATTGGCTGGTAGGTAGGTTGGTATAAAAAGACAGTCAGTTAGATAGATCAACAGAGAAAGAGAGAGAGAGAAAGAGAACGAAGAAGAAGAAGAAGAAGAAGAAGAAGAAGAAGAAGAAGAAGAAGAAGAAGAAGAAGAAAAAGAGAGAGAGAGAGAGAAGATGAACAAATTATACTTACTAGCTCGCGTGATAGATTGGCTGGTAGGTAGGTAGGTGGTCGGTTGGTAGGTAGGTATGAAAAGAGTGATAGATAGAGAGAGAGAGAGAGAGGGAGATGAAGAAGAAGAAGAAAAGAGAGAGAGATAAACAAATCCTACTAGTTATTGGTCGGTTAGTAGTTATGTATGTATGAAAAGATAGATTGATAGATAGATGAAGAAGGAAAGACAGAAAGATGAATAAATTCTACTAGTTATCTCGCGAGATAGATCTGACTTTAAACCTGAGTGTATAATTCATGTAAAATCTGTGTGAGTTTAGCTTTCTTCGTTATATTTTCCCTTTGTTGTTTTAATTCTATATTTTGGGTGTTGCGAAAGTAAATTCATTTGCAAATGAAATCTAAATGAATAACATCTGTGCACATTAATGTCTACACGGGGTTTGTTGGCAAAAAAAAAAGAAGAAATCTTTCAATTCCATATGGAACTCGACAGGTTCATTACGTGGAAAATATTTAGCAACAAACTTGGGGTTAGAAAAAATTCCATCATTTCACTTTTGTGGTATTTAATAGATACTTCAGTGTATATATATATATATATATATATTAGATGCGTAGGTCCACATGTATATATATATATATATATATATACAGGGTGGAACGATAAAATTGTCGCCCTAGAAAAGAAGACATGATTCCATTTCCGTTTAATGAAAACCGGTTTTCTTTTTTTGTTGCAGACCATCTACTAGTTGGCCAGTTGTGTAGAAATCCCAAGAGCGATAGGAGCTTTCTATCATGTCTGAAAGTGACACAATGTTCAACGAGCGATATCGGAGGTGCCCCGCTGTACAACTCATGCTCTCTGCCGATCCAAATTATGACAACAGGACCATTGCCAACACCCTCAAAGTGCAAATCTGGATTGCCACGAATAACAGGGACGTGCCCAGGGTGATGAAAACAAAGTTTCCGGCTACGGTTATGGTCTTTGGTGTGATTTTAAGAGAGGGCCACATCATGCCACCTCACATCTTCGAAGTCGGCTCGAAAGTCAACACCAAAGTGTACCTGGATGTGCTGAAGAGTGTGGTGATCTCCAGGTGCAATCAGGTGGCCGGTGGCAGACCCTAGGTGTGGCAACAGGACTCGACGCCGGCTCAAAAGTCCAAAGAGGCCCAGGCTTGGCTTAAGAAGGAGTGCTATGACTTTGTACCCTTCTCTCACTGGCCCCCCTCCTCCCCCAACCTGAACCCGCTGGACTACTTCGTTTGGTTATACGTCGAGAACATCACCAACATGACCTCCCACAACACCAAAGCCAGCCTGATCACCGCCATCTGCAGAGTATTCGCCGAGCTCCCGCCGTCGCTTGTGGAAAAGGCATGCTCCCAGTTCCAGATCCGTACCGAGGCGGTGATTGAGGCTGAAGGCGGCTACATTGAATAGATGTCAGCTGTACTACATAATCAAGTTACCTGAATTGATTTTTTCAATAAAAGTTTTAAAATAAAGCTGTAGTGTTGTTTTCTTTAGCGCGACAATTTTGTCGTTCCACCCTGTATATATATTTAATATGAGTAGGTCCACTAAGAGATTTGTATTTTCTAGGACTTATTAATTTATTTTGTTCTTACATACGTGTATGTTTCCAGCTTAATGTTTTCGTTAAAGAACATGTATGGCTCAAGGCCTTGTTAATGGGGTATTCAATAAGATTTGAACTCACTCGTGTTGGCAGTTTAAATTAAAAGATATTTTTATTATCTCTTAGGACCGTCAACAAAAAATTGTATATATATATATATATACACGTATATATGTACATTTTCTCTTTGTCGAGTTTTTGTCAATGGCTTTATACCTTTATATTTGTATCTAACCTAATCTCTTTGTTTAGGTATACCCAGCTAGCTTAGTTTAATATGTTCACTTTACAGATTCGTGACCCGGTTGCCTGGGGCGGTAGAATTCACCAACTGCATCTCTGTAGAAGGGTAAGACTTCCCCAACGGATGTCCTGTGGCCCGATCGCCTGAGGCTGTAGACTACATTGACTGCATCTCTGCAGCGGGGTAAGACACTCCTCATCAGCGACTGTCCTGGTTATAACACTAAAAAATTTGATGGTGAGACCTCAGCTATCCTGGAGTTTGGGGGAATGCAGAGAACCCCTTCATTGCCATCGCTCCCAGCTCCACTCTGGCCAGGATTGGTTGCACCAGATGGAGTTATATTTATGGGTTAAATAGAACTGTTTAACATTTAAACTGTGTGCAAACAAATGACTTGTGCAAAACTGACTTGTTTGGAATAGAACTGTTTGATCATTTAACTGTGTGTAAACAAATGACTTATGTTTAATTGAATTGGTTGGTTCGTTGTTTGGGTTTTATGGCATATCAACCTTTGTAGGTTATTTAATGCCGAATCCATTTTTATGAAAATAGTTCTATTTCAAAGAATTAAGTTTAGCATAAGTACGCAGTTTAAAGTACAGTTTAATTGTGAAAAACATTCCTATTTCAAGCTACTCAGTTAAGTCAAGCAGTTCTAGTTCAACTAATTCAGTTTAGTATAAGTACAGATTTTGTTTACATACAGTTAAATGTCAAAACAGTTCTATATTAAACTATTCAGTTTAGTGTAAGTTCAGTTTTAATGTCTAAAAACAGTTCCATTTCAAATAATTCAGTTTAGCATAAGCACACAGTTTAAATGTGAGTACGGTTTAATTGTCAAAAACATTTCTATTTCAAGCTATTCAGTTTAGTCAAACGATTCAATTTAGCATAAGTATGCCGTTAGTTCTAACCCATTGATAGGGCTCTTGCAGGTGCTACCACGCCGGGCCAGTGAGGACCTGGGAGCAATGTCAGTGAAGGGGTGCTCTGCATTTCCCAAAGCCCCAGCATCACAGGAACCTCACCATCAGATTGTTTTTGAGGGTGTCCTCGTGGTGTAATGGTTAAAGCGATGAACTGCGGAATCGTAGTACGCGAGTTCGTACTCCAGTCGCGCTATTACGTTCACTTTCGGGCAAATACCCTTGGGAAAGGTATGAACCCCCTTATTCTCCCTCCAGCTATGGGTAAATAGTAGGATGGACTAGGTTCTTCAGCCTTGGTGAGGCAACTAGTCTAGGAGAAGGAAAACTCTGAATTCAAACCTGTTAAACTCCGCTTAAAAACTGACCTTGTGTCATATCCTGCCCGAGCGGAGGGGTTGGTAAATAGTACCATCAGATTGTTTAATGTCATATCCAGGACACTCATGGGGGGGGGCTTCTTACCCAACTGGGCAATAATTGAATTGCTTGGGATACATTGCAATACTTGCAACCATTTAACTGTGAGCAAACAAATGATTAATATTGTGCTAAATAACATGAAACTGTTTAATTGTGTGAAAAAAATTGGTAAGACTTGTTTAAAAATCTTGACAACAAAATGTGTTTAAAAACCATATATATTCAATATATATGTATGAAGAGGATGTGGCATTAAATAACTCAAAATGTTTGATATGCCATAAAATCCAACCAAACCAAATCCCCCCCCACATATATATATATATATATATATATGTATATATATATATATATATATGATTTGGTTTGGTTGGCATATCAACCATTGTAGATTATATAATGCCAAATCCTTATAATACACCACACACACACACACACATATATATACATGTGTGTGTGTGTGTGTGTGTTATAAGGATTTGGCATTATATAATCTACAATGGTTGATATGCCAACCAAACCAAATCATATATATATATATATATATACATATATATATATATATATATGTGTGTGTGTGTGTGTGTGTGTGTGTGTGCTGAGGATTTGGCATTATATAACCTACAATGGTTGGTATGCCATAAAACCCAACCCAACCAAATCATATATATATATATGTGTGTGTGTGTGTGTGTAAAGCGGATTTGGCATTATATAACCTACAATGGTTGATATGCCATAAAACCCAACCCAATCAACCAACCTTTAGAGATACGATAAGGATTTTTTATGAAAATGTCACCATTTTTTTTACCAGTCAGTCATTCAAACATTTGCACGACGGTGCACTAATATTTCAGTCTAAACTTAGAATAATTATGTTGATCTGCTCCTCTCGAGTTTTCTGTGTACTCTCTTTTTAGAACAATAGATATAGAAATATCACAGGCCAATGGCAATGAATTCTATTTATTTCTGATAGTTTACTACAAAAATGTGCCCTTGAGCGGCTTAGCGAGAGGGGGAACATGAAAACTGTCTTCGCAACCGGCGCTTTTATACACATTCTTCAAGAGCGGTGTTGTTTCAACAGTTAGTTAACTCCTCCTCCTCATCATCATCATGTCGTACCACTAGCACGGATACCCCTGACCCTCTCTCGTCACCCCTCCCTATCATTCATCGCTTTTGGCAGGTCTTCAGGTCTACATCCCGTAAATTCCCTGGGCGTGTGAGTCTTGCGGCTTAACGCTCAGGATTGTCAGTTCGATCGGGGAACTACTGCTGTTCATCTATAAGAGTGGCTTCTATAGATGAGAATAAACACAGCCATCGAAAGATAACCATGACCAGTTAACCCCTAAGTTACCTTTATGCCGTAAAAAGCCGAATCTTATTTAGTTATTCACTGATTTTATTTTATCGCATCTTAGAATAATTTTTCTGGTTTCTTTTTCTTTCTTTGTTTAATGGCATATCAACCTTTCTATGTTATCTAATGCCAAAGCCATCCTTCTAGAAGAACAATAGGGGTACTATTTAACTCATAGCTGGGAGGATAAGGGGTTTTATCCCTTTCCCAAGGGTATTCGTCTGAAAGTGAACGTAATAGCTCGACTAGAGTTCGAACTCGCAGTCCATCGCTTTAACCACTACACCACGAGGCCACCCCTTCATTTTCTGGATTCATTTGTTTATTCGACCAACCACCCAGGAGTTTGAAGTGTATACTCAGTTTCCTGTTATGCTTTTGTTGGACACGTTATGGATACAAGACGCCATCAGAATCGTCCATCCTATTTATAGATTCGCCAGGCAGCAGCAGCAGCAGCAGCAGGAGGACATTTGCCAATCAGCAACGCCTAGAAGCATATAAAAGAACAAATTATCCTTATTCTTTTACCGTTCTGAAATCTTCTACTTGCAAGACATATCTTTTGTATTAAGAATTCCACAACTGGATGACAAAATGGATACTAGAGTTCTAACAACCTTAGTGGCCGCTGGCATCAGAAAAATCAAAACCAACCGTGACGCCATCATCTCATTGATGATGGGTTATAATATAAAGTTTCACCTTTTTCAAGTCATATGTTACAATACCAGATAATAATTGCACAATCATTGAGATATGAAATTTAGATACCTTTACGATCTTATGATTTCTGTCATTGAAAGCACCCAAAGACTTTAACTTTATTACGACAATTATGTACTTATGCTGTATATTGACCTCCGACCCGGCCAAACATGCCATTCCAAAGACGGCGGAAGTTGCATATTCCGTTGGCCAGTTATGGGAAGAGATTTCGTAGGCGAGCTTGGCTGACAATATGGGACAGGGTTAAATTCCCTCGGTACAGTCACAAACTGATGCACCGGAAGAGGGTGACCTGTGAACTGCATGACAGTTATTTCTGCTCGATGATGATCAAAATATGCCATTCCAAAGATGACGGAAGTTGCATATTCCGTTGGCCAGTTATGGGAAGAGATTGAGTGGACGTAAAACAATAATATAACTCGCTGCACAGGAAGTTCGAGTGACTTGGAGATAGGATGCTGTTGAGAGGACAAGCTCTCAGCAGAGAGCGGAGCCCCAGGCCCCCATTGAGCAGCCCAGGAGAACCAGAAAGACACACTGCTATGTCGGGAGGAGCTAGGGAGGTCAATATGTTGCAGTCTTTGTTCAGTCTCCAACTCCCTCTCACACACAACACTTTCAATAAAGTGAGAGGTATATTTTTCTAAAGAACTGTGTCGCTCGTCTTTATTGTGTCGTTGTTATGATTCTGCATGCATATGTGTATGTATAGTTGTTCATGGCTATGCAACACTTATTTTAAAACTGTATTTTTCTTGGTTTAGAGTTTAAATACAAAATGAAAATGACGAATAATTTTCAAATTATTTGCTACGTGTCCTGGCACTTTTCTTTCCACTTCTCATAGATAATTTCCTGAAGCAACGACTTTGAAAGATCAATTTCCACAGTCATATTGTAATATAATGGCTGAGGGATTTCGTTTTATATATCTTGCCTTTGGGTTTAGTTAGGCTGAGAACCTTTCGGCTCAGCGCATGGGTTAGTTAGGTGCAAACATGAACGCAGGTGTTCACGCGCGCACGGAGCGGACATGTCATTCAGAGATGTCACAATAAAAATCCCAGATAGCGGATGTGACCAGGGATGTGAGTGACGTCACGCACAAGAAGCGTAGGCTGAGATTTAAGAAAAGTCAGAGTTGAGTTCCTTCCTAAGAAGAAGAAGAAGAAGAAGAAGGTTGACTTTTGCTTGCTCGCCGAGGCCTTGCGGCAGGTGTCGCACGTGGTGGTGGGGGGCAGATGGAAAAGTCGTCATAGAAAGATTGTGCCTCTCTCTTCCTGATGTCGAAAAACATTTTAACTCAAAGGTAATAAAGAGTTTCGTACCTGATCTAAGAAGTCGTAAGTTTTTTCGTGTTTCGGGATTCCTATGGTATATATATATATATGAGTTATGAACATTATGAACGTTTTACGTACCGGTATGAATATGTATATTTCATGTATTCATATCTGGCTATGTAACAATATCACAAAGTTTCCTACCGTCTATCATCTTAAATGATATCTTCAATGCGTGAAGCTATCAATAACAGAAGTCAACATTGTATAGAAGATGCAAAACTTGGTGATATGACTGTGGAACTTAATCTTCCCAAATCAATTGGGTTATCAGTAAGTGTTATCACGTTGTGTCTCAAAACAATCGTTTTGATACACAAATTCTTCTAGGTGGGAGTATCGATGCATTGAGGCACTGATAGGTGAAGTGCATTAACTTCGATGCCAATAACGTGGAAAAGTAGCATAGTTGTGCAGATAATATATGCAAAATTTCTATTTGTACAGTAACAATCATATTGAATTAGTAAATGTTTGTACCTCAATTTTTAATCTGCCTTCGTATATATATATATATATATATATATGTGTGTGTGTGTGTGTGTGTGTGTAATATATATGTGCGTGTGTGTGAAATAATTATGTGTGTGTGTGTTTGTATGTTTGTGTATATATATATATATATATATATATATATATATATATATATCTTTTCTTTAAAAAGTGATATATTAAAACACAATTTGAGTATTGACCGACGGCTTCCGTCTGACAATGCTCGTCTTGTTTTTTTAATACTTCTCTTTTAGGAAAAACTGTCTAGAATAGTGACCATATATATATATATATATATACTTGTAAGTTAGCGTGGGTGTCCAAAGATCTTTTTTTTCAAGAGTTACAAAACCGAGGTGTAGGGGAGAGCGCTATTCCTTTCCCTGGATTGTTTCACTTACCCTAGATCTGTACCGCATAAGGATGAGTGCAAAGCAAGGAGGTATCAAGTACCATTTTTTTTTTTTTAGTCTTTGATATGACTCGACATGTGATTGAACCCCGGTCTCCCGGACCATTGGCGAACTCTCAAACACTCACATATATATATATATATATATATATATACAGAGAGAGAGTGAGAGAGAGAGAGAGAGAGAGAGAGAATTTGATTGTAGTCTTTTCTCTTTCCCCATAAGATTCCATTTCTGGCTTAAGTTCATTCTTTGTTTAATGGTATATCAACCTTTGTCGGGTATTTAATGCCAAAGCTATCCTTCAAGAACAGTAGTGCTAAGGGGGTTCATACCTTTCCCAAGGGTATTTGCCCGAAAGTGAACGTAATAGCGTGACTGGAATTCGAACCCGCTTACTAAGATTCTTCAGTCCATCGCTTTAACTATTACACCACGAGGACACCCCACGGCTTAAGTTCAGTATACTAATGTACTAACCAAACAATCACATAGAAAAACATACATAAACACATTTAAAACATAAAAGGTGAAGGTATTTTCAATTCTCAGGCTTATAGGTAATCAACATATAATTGACTTACAAACAGATACATTAGATGCATTTCTCCTCAGAGGACAGAAGAAACGAAAAAAGACAGAGAAAAAAAATCTCTGAAGAAAAAAAAAAGAACAAAAAGTTCAACGTTTTATACAACTAAACGAAGTACTTATTTCTGTTTGAAAAGAATTTTCCCTACTTTATTCATCGGCATTAAAACGATTAGACATAAAAATCGCTTTAAAGAGAAAATACTTTCCCCCGCCCCACAGATGGACCTTATTTATGTCTAACTATCTGGATGGCATTAATAGCATTTTTTTTTACTTACTTTGTTCTTAAAGGTGTTACTACCAGAGCCCGAGCAGACGTCAGCCGACGCCTAACAAAAACTTCATTTGTATATTAAAAACAGTTGACTCTTTGTTATTTGTATTAGTTCAGCACGCCCTTTGACGTGTTGGATAACCTTGAGGTTGTTTGGACAAGGGACAACAGGACTGAGCCTTTGAAACTAGATAGACATGACATAAAAATGTCAGGTTTTTACGTGCAAGCTTCGTTTGAAGTTTTAAATATTGGATTGAGTCTTCCGACATTTAACTCTTTTTCGAAAGTTATTCCTTGTCTGATTCTGACATAATTTTTTTTTTGTTCATCTCCCAATTGGCCCAATGAGAAGACTGTTTGCCAATGGTCTGGGAGACCGAGGTTCAATCCCAGGTCGTGTCATACCAAAGACTAAAAAAATGGTACTTGATTCCATCTTGCTTAACACTCAGCATTATAAGCTAAGGATCAAGGGTACAATCCAGGGAATGGAGTAACTAACGCACTCCCCTACACCTTGGTGTAGTAACTATTGAAAAGGGAGCCTTCTTAGTCACCCTCGACTGAGGTCGCCATCTTTACTTATATATATTTCTATATTTCTCTCTCTATATATATGTATCTTGATTCCATCTTGCTTAACACTCAGCATTATAAGGTAAGGATCAAGGGTAAAGTGGAGCAATCCAGGGAATAAAGTAGCGCTCTCCCCTAGTGTAGTAGCTATTGAAAAGGGAGCCTTCGGATCACCCTCGTCTAACAAGTTTTGTAGAATATAGCTGCTTAATTAGTAGTCATTATAATAGCTGATGGTCTTTCCGTGGAGATTGAGTGACAGCAAGTCTCCTCAAGTCTCCAGGACTCTTCTCAGTATTCTGGCCGTTCTCAATAATGCTGTTGTTTGGATGGTCTCCACTCGGGCGCCATACTCGTTTGAGAGTTTTTTTTTACACCAGCGGTAGCTGATGGCTTCTTACAGGAGTTTGAGTGACAGTAAGTTACCTCAAGTCTCCAGGATTCTTCTAAGTATTCAAGCTGATCTCAATAATGCTGTAGTCACTTTCATATTCCATAGTTTTTTCGGTTCTCTTGCAAGGTCTTGGAACTGATCTCTCTTTTTTCTTTCTTTCAGTTTTACCTTGTAGTCAGCCGGAAAGGCAAAGTCCTCTATTCGGCAGGTTCTTTTTTTTTTTTACTATCACTAAGTCTGGTTGTCTGACCGAGATTTATTATTATTATTTACTCCTTTAGAGTTTTTCACATCAGTGTTAGCTGATGGTTTTCCCTGGAGTTTGAGTGTCAGCAAGTCTCCTAAAGTCTCCAGGACTCGTCTCAGGATTCTGGCCGTTCTCAGCAATGCTGTCATTTGGATAGTCTCTAACCGTTCGCCAACTTCCAAGTCCTCCAAGGCTTTTTAATGATCCTTTTGTTATTGTGCCAAAAGCACCACTCACAATTGGCACAATCGTCACTTTCATGTTCCACAGCTTTTTCAATTCTCTAGCAAGATCGAGGTACGTATCCTTCTTTTCACATTCCTTCAGAATTGCAAATTCTTTTTTCTTTTTTTTTTTATTTTATTATTATAAGGTCTGGTCTTCTGGCCGGGATTAGGTGATCCGTTTGTATGTTAAATTCCCATTGGAGTTTATGTGTGTCATTTTCTAGGACAGGTGCTGGGTTGTGCATATACCATTTGTTAGAATGGTCATATTGAAATTTCTTGCACATTTCCCAGGGGATCACCTTGCCGACCCAGTCGTGTCTCGCCTTATACTCCTTCTGTGCAAATTTGCTGCATTCGCTTATTATGTGATTGATCGTTTCGTCTCTGTCACCGCATAGCCTACATTTACTGTTTTGTTGCGTCTTATCTATTCTCGCTTTGATATGATTGGTCCTTATGGCGTTGTCCTGTGCTGCTAATAGGAGAGATTCCGTTTCTCTCTCAAGGTTTCCTTTTCTTAGCCAGGTCCAGGTTTTCTGGTGTGAGATGTTGTTTATTAGTCGTTTAAAGCGGCCATACGGTTGTTTTTTTCTCCCATTTTTGTTTCCTAGTTGTTGTCATTCTATCGTCAATCGTGTTGTCCGTATCGTTTAGTATTAGTATTTTACTCTTTGTGAATTTTTCTTACCAGCGTTTGCTAGAGGGCTTTTATTGGAGTCTAAGTGAGAGCAAGCCTTCTCATGTCTCCTGGACTCTTTTCAGTATTATTGCCGATCTCAACAATGCGGTTGTCTGGATGGTCTCGATTCTTTGTTCGATTTGCAATTCTTCTAGTCTCTTCGCGAAGCCTTTGAAGACCGTTCCGAGTGATCCAACTACGATTGACATCACCATCACCCTCAGTTCCACAATTTTTTTTTAGTTCTCTTGCAAGATCCAAGAATTTGTCAATCTTTTTGCTTTCTTTTATTTTTCACTCTGTGAAACGTTATTTTCTGCTGCTATTAGAAGAGTTTCAGTTTCTCTCTGAAGAATTCCCTTTGGTACTCATGTCCAGGTTTTCTCGTTTGCAATCTCGCTTGTTTGTCTCTTGAAATATCTATACAGTTGTTTTCCTTCCTATTTTTGTTTAATAGTTTTCATTGTTTTTTCTGTCTGAATTTATGCGAATGCTGTTATTGCCTGTTGTAATTACTCTTGATTTGCTTTTTTAATCCAGCCCGCGAGTTTTGTGTTGGTACATCTAGACAACCCTTAGTGCTGGCGGGTCCTCTTCCTCTTTTTTTTTCTTGACACGGATGACATGGTCTTGTGCATAGTGATCAGCTTCCTTATCTTTTGATCCATTTTTTTTATAGTGTCTACGTCCAGTACTCTTAAGTATTTGCAGTTTTCCTTCTTTCCAAACGTTCTTCTTTTTTTATTCTTCTTCTTGTCATTATTATTATTATTATTATTATAAGAGTGAGTTTTTTTACACCACCGTTAGCTGATGGTTTTCCACTGGAGTTTGAGTAACAACAAGTCTCCTTCAGTCTCTTGGACTTTTCTCAGTATTCTGACCAACCTTAATAATGCAGTAGTTTGGATGGTCTCCACTTGTTCTCTCATTTCCGAGTCTTCCAGTCCTTGTACCAGTCCTTTGGGGATTGTACCAAGTGTACCAGTTATAAATGGTATCACCGTCACCTTCACGTTTCACAGTTTGTTCACTTCTCTAACAAGGTGTAGGTATTTATCTCTCTTTTCGCTTTCTTTCAGTTTTACTCTGTGGTCAACCAGAACGGCAATGTCAACTATTCAACAAGTTCTTTCTTTTTTCTTTTTTTTCTTTTTTTTCTTTTTTTGTTGACTATAATTAGGTTTGGTCGTCTGGCCGAGATTAGAGGTTTCATTTGTATCTCAAAATCCTTGATAAGTTTGTTTTTATTTTACCAGGACGGATTCTGGGTTGTGCATATACCATTTATTCGTATGTTCAGATTTAAACTTCTTGCACAGTTCCCAGTGGATCACCTTGCCCACCCAATCGTGTCTGGTATTATACTCTATTTGCACTTATTTGCTGCACTCGCTTAGCATGTGATTAATCGTTTCGTCTCTATCGCTACATTATCAACGTCTATTATTTTGCTGCGTTTTATCTATTTTTGCTTTCACATAGTCCTTATGGCGTTGAGAGATTTAGTTTCTCTCTCAAGATTTCCCTTTCTAAGCTATGTCCAAGTTTTCTCATGTTGTATTTCGTTTGTTTGTCACTTGAATTTTCAATTTTCCTCGCATTTTTTCTGTTTATTTTTGTTCAGTTGATACGTGGTTTGTCTGTATTGTTTCTGGTGACTGTAATCGGTCTTCCTTCGTGCTTTTTAATGTAGTCTTATAGTCATTGTATCGATGCATCGACGCTCTCTTGAAAGCTGGCAAGTCCTCTTCCTCTTTCTTTTCTTGACATAGTCTATCTACGTCATCTCTGAGATGTAAGACCTTATCCATCGTCATGAGTTTCCTTGTTTTCTGGTCCATTTGAAGATCTTCTCTAGTTCACTTTACCATATTTACCAACCCCAGTATATGACACAAGGTCAATTTTTAAGCGGAGTTTAACAGGTTTGAATTCAGAGTTTTCCTTCTCCTAGACTAGTTGCCTCACCAAGGCTGAAGAACCTAGTCTGCCCTACTATTTACCCATAGCTGGAGGGAGAATAATTGGATTCATACCTTTCCCAAGGGTATTAGTGCTATGTGAAATGCAATCTGTCTCGTCCAGGATTTGAACTTGTGTCGCCGTGTCCATTTCCTGCGGCGATAACCACGGGCACCTTTTCTCTGGTTCACTTTACGAATGGCCCCGAGTATCTTACAAGAAGGACAGTCCAGGTATTTATCTCTTTGATGAGATTTCTGCTATACAGTTTGCTTTTGAATAGTTTTCTCGGTGTCAACGTATTTTTAAAAGATTTTTCGGATGTTTAATGATGTCCGCTTCCAATATTCCCAAGTATTTGCTGGCTTTCATTTCTCCGAGCGTTCTGATTTTTTCTTGATTTGGTAGTTCTATTTTTTCCATTAATATTTCATTCCTTGCGAGTCATTCACACCATCGTGAGCGGGTGGCCTTTCGATGATTCTGAATGAGCCGATATTTAAATTGCTTTGGTCAAGATGGTCCTGATTTTTCTTTTGTTTTCAATAGCCCAGTCGGCTGTGGCTGTAGAATACACCGACTGCATCCCTGCAGAGGGGTAAGACTCTTCCAACGAATGTCCTGGATAAGACATTAAACAATCTGATAGTGAGATTCCAGTAATGCTGGAGCTTTGGGGAATGTGGAGCACTCCTTCATTGCCATCGCTTCCTAGGTCCACTCTGGCCTGGAGTGGTAGCACCTAATAGGGTCCTATCTATAGGTCAAACGGAACTAAACTGTGTACTTATGCTAAACTGAATTACTTGAAAGAAAACTGTTTGATCATTTAACGGTGTGTTAACAAAAAACTGTGTACTTACGTTCAGCTGAATTGTTTGAAATAGGACTGTTTTGACAATTTAACTGCGTACTTATATTCAATTGAATCATTTGAAATAGAACTGTTTATATAAATAAAAATTGATTTGGCATTAAATAACCAACAATGATTGATATGTCGTAAAACCATACCAAACCAAACCAATTCTGTTTTCCAGTTCCTCAAGTCTCTTTTTTTTCATTCTTAGGGACCATTACAAACACAGCAACTTCAATTGTTAGCACCATCATCTTTATTTTCCTCATCTTTTTCAGTTCTCTTGCCAGTTTTAAGTATTTGTTGTTTCGCTATCTTTCATTCTCTCTTTGGGGTCATTGGAACGGCGAATTCTTTTTTTTTTCTTGTTAATCAACACAAGGTCTGTTTTTTTTTTATTTGTCCGGATTAAATGATAGGTTTGAATATTAAAGCCTCAGAGAATATTATGCGTCTCATTTTCTGTGAAAGATTCTGGTTTGTGCATATACCATTAAGCAGTATGATCAAACTTTAATCTCTTGCACAGTTCCCAATAGATCACCGTTTCCACTACGTGGTGCTTATTTCTATACTCTTTTTCTGCCAGTTTGCTGTATACGCTTTAGTTATTAACCATTTATTTCCTGTCACCATATCACCTACACTTGCTATTCTTCAGCGTATTATCAATTTTTGTGTCAATATAATTGGTCCTTATTGCATTATTTTGTGATTCTATTAAAGGAGATCCAGTTTCTCTCTTTAGGTTTCCTAATCTTAGTCATTTCAGGTCTTCTCATGTCCAGTCTCCCCGTTTGCTGTTTGTATCCATTTATTGTTTTTGATACCACCATTTCATAATAAGCATTGATGGGTTTGTAGCATGAGATGTTTGTCGTGTCATCATCATCATCATGTCGTACTGCCAGTACGGATATCCCTGACCCTCTCTTGCCACCTCTCCCTATCGTTCATCGCCTCTGGTAGGTCTTCAGGGCCACATCCCGTATCCTCACATAGCTACTGTATGTATGTTCTAGCTGGTCGTCCTGCTTTTGCCCGGCCATATGTGGTGGTCCATAGGAGTACATCACTTATGAGCTCGTCCCTGCTTCTCCAGTAGTGACCTGCATGTCTGGTTCGTCTAACTTGGATAGTTTTCGTGATGGGAAGCAGGTGGCCGTATAGTTGGTGCCTTGTGTGGTGTTGCCGCCAGGACTTATTCAGTATTGCTCGCAACATTCTTGTGTAATTACCGTCTAGCTTCTTCTCAAGCCGTTTAGTTAGCGTCCAAGTAGTGCATCCATATAGCAGTATCGATACGACCGCTGCCTGGGAGAAACTGCATTTCATTTTATCGGTCAAGTTTGATTTCCATATGATCGATAGCCTATCGATAGCTGTCCATGCCTTCGTTAGCCGCGTGCCGATGTCCTTTTCGGTTGATGAGACGCTGTTTCCTAGGTAGTTGAATTTGTCTACTAGTTTCAGAGGGGTTCAGTCTCGTGTGGTGATGTCGCCTGTTTGATTATAGCACATATATTCCGTTTTGTGTGCATTGACATGGAGGCCAATGCCTGCGGCGACTCGTTCCAAACTATGCAGTAGAAGGTTGCCATAAAATATAGCACGCATTTTTCCTGGTTGAATTTTCTCTATACTGTGTAGTACTTTTACGGTACGAGGACTGATAAACTTTCCTATACCTCAATTTGTGGTATTGTCAGAGTTTTCCCATGTAAATACCGGCACGGATGTCTATCCAATAGTATTTTTTTCTAGTTAGCTATTGTAATATCTATGTTCCAGTACGTATTTGGTGTCTTTATTCTGCTCCGCTATTTACGCTGTAAATTCAAGATTTGGTTTATTTTATTTTATGTTCTAAAGTTAAAAGTTGTTGTGTTGACATTGTTTTTATAAACAACCATTGAAAGATTGCCACCGAAGGAACCAACGCCTATATCCGTTACGCTCGGCGTTGGTTCCTTAAGCTTCTAAGAAGAAAATCATCAAATGGTTGCAGGTTCAATCCTGACTACAGGCGAGTAACAATACATAAATACTTAACACTTGTACCCGGTTTTGGCTAGCGGAATCAGAACAGGCCACCCCCGTGGATTCAATAAAGGACGTAGTTCGAAGTTCCGTGTAGATTCTCGTGTTCGACAGACACCTGATGAAGGCCGGAGAACATATCGATCGAAACGTTGTGGAACTAACAATAACGATGAAGACAATAGTTCGAAAACCCTTAATGATAAAAATCATCGAGCTTCATCTAAAAAATTCAGATAGCTAAGATTTGAATCAATTTACCTAAATGATAAGGTATATCAACTGAATGCAAGAACTTATGACCCTGTTGGAAGGTTGACTCCCATAGGAATCCAAGTAAACAAAATATAAATTGAAATGAAATTCATGCTGAACCTCGTGACTGGATATTATTAGTATGTGGCATCAATATGAATGGATGTTCCACCCTAAGTTATTGCTATTTAATGAGTGGAGTATTAACTATGCTTGAGTAACTTTGAATGGTCATTCTCTTTTAAATAGCAATCAGATATAAAATATATTTGATTCATTATTATCGAATGTTAGTTGACAATACCTCAAAGTTTAGAGAAATACAAGAACGAAATAGTTATTATTTTTGCTACGACCTTTTGAGAGTAGTTCTTATGGTGAGTAAGTGTATAGACAGCAGGTAAGAAAATATTTCTAAGGAGCCCGGGGAAAGTAAATTCTAAAGTAAGTTTTATTTTCTCTTTTCATGGCCTAATGCCCTGAACATTTGAGTGGTACTATATAAGCATGCATACATACGCTTTTTAGGTATAAACAGACGTGAAACATCTGGTCGTGGATAGGACGAACTATGAAGATCTAATTTTAGAAAAAGTATGGAAGTATAATTTTGTAAGGTTAGAACTCAATCATCACGGGAAGAAGTAAGAGCTGCAATTGCCTTCAACAATGAATTTCATTATCATACGAAGAATTTAAAATTTATATAGGTCTTCTACCCTCCACCTTTTTTTTCATACACATATAGACGATAATCCACATTTACATGTTTTGCAACCTCAAGTCGTCAAACATGTATTGTCATCTGAAGAGACGGAGAGTATAATAATATTCTCCGGCTAAATAAATTTATAATGACAATTTAACCAGGTTTGAGTTTCCTTCTAATTGAACTATATATATATATATATATATATATATATATATATATATATATATATATATATCCAAGCACTTTATTGACCAATCAATTTATATCCAAATTAGTAATCACAATTAATTACAAGTTGTTGTCCACGGTAAGTAAGTAAGTTAGTTTGCGACCGTTGTCGAGAGTGACCAGAAGGCTCCCTTTTCAATAGCTACTACACTGAGGCGTAGGAGAGGGCGATACTCCTTTCCCTGGATTGCTCCACTTTACCCTCGATACGTACCTTATATTGCTGAGAGTTAAGCAAGGGGGTATCAAGTATCATTTTTAAGTCATTGGCAGGGTTAGGGTTAGGATTGAACCCAGTTCTCCCGGACCATTGGCGAACACTCTACCCACTAGCCGGTGTGCCACGGTAAATAGTTGATAAAAATAAATAAAGAGATTCCACCAAGAAGATAACCAAACAAATTGGTTTTATTTAATTTTCTATCAAATCAATTTTATATTCAGATCTAAAGGATCAAATTCTATACAACCCAAAAATAAGCAAGTTCTAAAATGTGTTTTTATAATTTGATATAACCAAAACTCATTGTGTGATGGAAACGCACACCAGATATTCAACAAAGTCCATGTGTTTCCACATGTAGTAAACGATATTTAATTCATTTAAAATCAATTTTCAACTATAAACCCCATTTAACTAATATCTTCCTTGTTTGATCGACGATAACGACCATCTAGAAATTCCCAAGAACCAAACATTTTACATGCATGTTGACTTTATTTCAGCCTCCAGCTTTCTTAGTCGAAGTTCGAGGATTTGATTAATTGATTTTGATGGCATGTCAACTTGTCTAGGTTTATTTTATACGTCGAGGTCAGGGAATTGCGTTCATTGTATGTTTATATATACATTTTTGTGTTGCCGTTTCACAAAAGTTTTTTTTTCACGCGGGTCAACCGAACATTAAGACTTTTTAAACAGATCTATTATAGAATAAAGTTAGAATGGACCTGGGAATAATGTCAATGAAGGACGAATTAACACGGCCAGATTTCCCGAATTGGAACCTCACCATCAGATTTTTTTTTACTATGATACCCCAGACATTCCTTTATTTTCGGCATGGTGGGGGTATGACCTCTCAGCAGGGGATACCATTAGCATATTCTAAACCCTACCGACCTGGCGTCGAGATCACTGGAGACCATTAGATGGAAAAATATGTCATTTCTGTTCAAGCTGTTTGAAACTGAGACTTTGATTGCGTGTGGTGGCAGGAAGAATGTTATTCGGAAATGTTTTAACAAATTGACACCACTGGGTCATAGATATGCATATTTACGCGCACACACGCACGTGCTATGCAAATATGACCATATAGAACTCTCACAGAAGAAATATAAGCGGTGCTCAGCAGCAGTACCAGGGAGTATCATTCACAGTCATGACATAATTCGGTGGTTCATGTGGCAAACGACGCGGATCGTATCGGGTGTGTCTTGTCTCGGGCGACAGTCGGTCGGGGTGACCTTACTTGGGTGCCAGGGAGGCCCACCATTCGCGTTACGAATCCGACACTGAAATAAACTACGAGCCTCAAGGTGCCGTTCCCCCAGGCTCTAATCCGCCTCGGAAGGGCTCAGTTTATCGACTGGTGACTGAGGAGAATGCCAACGGAGCCCGAGGCATTTTTGGAGCCGCTGGGCGTGTCTGGGCTACGGTTATGCGCCCGGGCCCTCCCTAAAAAATATTTTGTACCGCACTCTTGGCCTGGAGGCCTAGAGTTCAATCCCAGGTCGAGTCATACCAAAAACTCGAAAAATGGTACTTGATACCTCCTTGCTTAACACTCAGCTTTATCAGGTATGTATCAAGGCAAAAAGTGAAGCAACCATGGGAAAGAAATAGCTTCCGCCTTTACGCATCGATGTGGTAGATATCGACTTTGGTCGCCAACATTACTTTACTTACAAGTAGTGTAAAAGAATCTACATATTTTACAGTTTTCACACGTCTCATCAGAATCTAATTCAGAATGTTTCTTAATCTTTGAAACTTTTTTCTTATACATTTATGTTATGTTCATATTAGTGTCTCCATGAACTCTTCCTATTTTAATTTAATTTTATTTTATTAAAACATTTCTATGTGTTATCCTTTTTTCCCTAAGCAACGTCAGGCTCTTTCCTCGATTATTAGGGACTTATATCTATTTCCGTAATGGGAAAATACCACGAGAGATTCCTTTGTTTATCGCAGCTCAACAGCTCAACTATTGCGCGCGTGTTTGTGTGTGTGTGTTATTTATCCATTCTGTTAGTTACTGTTAATGGTGAGGAAATCATTTCGACAGGAAAGAACATGTTTGCCTAAGGATTAGAGTGTTCGCCAATGGTTCAGGAGACCGAGGTTCAATCCCAGGTCGAGTCATACCAAAGACTGAAAAAATGGTACTTGATGCCGCCTTGCTTAACACACAGCATTATAAGATAAGGATCAAGGGTAAAGTGGAGCCATCCAAGGAATAGAGCAGCGCCCTCCCCTCCACCTCGGTGTAGTGGCTATTGAAAAAGAAGCCTTCGGTTCACCCTCGACAATGGTAGCCAACTTTACTTTATGCATCATGATATTAAATGACTGAAAATTGTCAAATTCTGGCGAAGTATCCCATTTTGGTATGGTAGATTTTACAAGCACGTGTTTTTGATATTTAATAAGCATAGTTTAGTTGATCACAAAGAAAGTAGAAGTAAGAAAATGCTGTCCTTTCAAATGAAAAGCTTACCTTGAAAATCAGCATTCAAAATTCTGTTTTTAGGCTTTTTTTTTTGTATTATTCAGGTTGAATTGTTATAATTTCATATGTTTGATAGTTACAAGTTCTCAACTATCTAAATATCTCGACCGCCAGATAAGTTCAAATATTAATGTTTCTACTCTTTTGTGAAGAATGTCACTTAAAACGAAATCAGATACAATTTATCAAATTGTTTATTATTGTTATTACTTAGAATATTCGAACTATTGATTTCATCTTTATTGTAATACAGGGTGGAACGATAAAATTGTCGTCCTAAAGAAAACAACACAATAGCTTTATTTTAAAACTTTTATTGAAAAAATCAATTCAGGTAACTTGATTATGTAGTTGAGCTGACATCTATTCAATATAGCCGCCTTTAGCCTCAATCACCGCCTCGATACGGATCCGGAATTGGGAGCATGCTTTTCCACCAGCGCCGGCGGGAGCTCGGCGGATGGCAGTGGTCAGGCTGGCTTTGGTGTTGTGGGAGGTCATGTTGGTGATGTTCTTGATGTATGACCAAACGAAGTAGTCCAGCGGTTCAGGTCAGGAGAGGAGCGGGGCTGTGAGAGAAGGGCACAAAGTCGTAGCACTCCTTCTGAAGCCAGGCCTGGGCCTCTTTGGACTTGTGGGCCGGCGCCGAGTCCTGTTGCCACACTCAGGGTCTGCCACCGGCTACCTGATTGCACCAGGTGATCACCACACTCTTCAGCACATCCAGGTACACTTTGGTGTTGACTTTTAAGCTGACTTCGAAGATGTGAGGTGGCATGATATGGGCCTCACTTGAAACCACACCAAAGACCATAACCGTAGCCGGAAACTTTATTTTCATCACCTTGGGCACGTCCCTGTTATTCGTGGCAATCCAGATTTGCATTTTGAGGGTGCTGGCAATGGTCCTGTTGTCATAACTTGGATCGGTAGAGGGCATGAGTTGTACAGCGGCGCATCTCCGATCTCGCTCGTTGAACATTGTGTCACTTTAAGACATGATAGAAAGCTTCTATGGTCTGCAACAAAAAAAGAAAACTGATTTTCATTTAACGGAAATGGAATTATGTCGTCTTTTCTAGGGCTACAATTTTATCGTTCCACCCTGTAGAAGGCTCCTATCACTTTTGGGATTTGTACACAACTGGCCAACTAGTAGATGGTCTACAAAAAAAAAAAAAAAAAAAAAAACGGTTTTCATTAAACGGAAATGGAATCATGTCGTCTTTTCTAGGGCGACAATTTTATCTTTCCACCCTGTACTCACAACGTTTCGGTGGATATATCCCTCGGCTTTCTTCATGTGTTCTATGTCGAACTTAGGAGTCCACACAGAACCTCGAACTAAACCCTTTTTTTTAACCACAGGGTTTGACTGTTCTAATTCTATTAACCGTGACCGGGGACAAGTGTTAAGTTATTGTAAGTATTTCTTGTTATTCTTGCTTTTTCTTACTTATTGCTGGGATTGAACCTGCAACCTCCAGATGATTTCACTCCTAAGCAATTTCCAACCAAACGCCTTATCCACTGCGTCACGTGTCCTTACCGGACTTGTTTATTATTACTTTTTTTTTATTGTGTTAGAAACACACCTAAACAATTTTCATAAAATCTAGTAAGTATGACATCATATAAAGAAAAATAATTCATCTTTTTCCAAAGTAAATTTAATGACTGTGTTCAGAATTTGAACCTTGTTCCCTAAATCAATTTTCCTAAACGCCATCAGCCATAAAAATTGGGCTCCCCGCTTATGAATGTATTGGTTATCTCCTATTTAGTTATGTCCTGATCAGTGCCAACCAGACAATCTTTTAGATTTACCAAAACATTGTCTAGCTGGCACAGATTCTAAGAATGGTTATTTAATACAAAACGCTTCAGAAATTGCCTAAGTAAATGCCAATGTCTAATTCCATATACCTGGGTGGGCTACGAAAGTATTTGTTTAGATATCCTTATCCCACTCGGCTATGATATACAAACATTAACAAAATATTAACAAAACATATGTTATTATGATGTTTATTAGTCTCCATCTTTGATATCGAAAAAAAATCGCAAAAATGAGATTTGGGAGTTGGACAAATTAAATTTTTGGTTTATTAATCAATGACAGGACAAGCATTTAAGTTTACTTCATTTTTATAAGCAGTATTAAGTATGTGATGCTTGATGCCAAAAAAGTAAAACGAAAATTCAATCACCTATCTGTCGTCATTGTTGTCAGTCAATAAAAAGCTAGTAAATGATAAAACAATTCTATTTGAAACAATTCAATTTATTATAAGTTAACAAAATTAAATCGTTCCAAGTATTGCTATGTATCACTAACAATTCAATTAAACGTCAATCATTTGTTTACGCAGTTAAATGATCAAACAGTTCTATTTCTAACAATTCAATTTAGCCCAAATTATTTGTTTACTCACGGTTTAAATGTCAAACAGTTCTATTTGACCCATTGATAGGACCTAATGAAGTGCTACTACTCCGGGTCAGAGTCCACCTGGGAACAATGACAACGAAGGAGTTCTTCACATTCTCCAAAGCTTCAGCATTACTAGGGCCTCACCATCAGATTGTTTATGGTCCCAGCGAGGACATTCATTGGTGGAGATGCAGAGATGCAGTTGGTGTATTCTACAGCCCCAGTCGATTAGCATATTTACCCAACCCCTCCGCTCGGGCAGGATATGACACAAGGTCAATTTTTAAGCGGAGTTTAACAAGTTTGAATTCAGACTTTTCCTTCTCCTAGACTAGTTGCCTCAACAAGACTGAAGAACCTAGTCTGTCCTACTATTTACCCATAGCTGGAGGGAGAATAATTGGATTCATACCTTTCCCAAGAGTATTAGTGCTATGTGAAATGCAATCAGTCTCGTCCAGGATTTGAACTCGTGTGACCATGTCCATTTCCTACGACGATAACCATTACACCACGGGCACAGCCCCAGTCAATTAGGCTAAATCTCAGTTTAGTATACCCTATTCTGCTTAAACTGTTGTATTCATTAGTAAAAAAAGAAAATTCTCATTCACATAGAATTGGTTACGAAGGCGTTGATTGGAAGAAAAGCAAAAATAAAAGAAGAAAAACAGTTGACCGGAAGAAGAAGAAGAAGAAGAACAACAACAAGAGGAAGAAAACTAGTGTACTCAAAATATACTCAATGTACTCAAATATACTCAAAATGTACTCAAATATACTCAAAATGTACCTCTTTAAGGTTGAAATAAAAGGGCCAGCAAAAACATGATCAACAACACGAAGTCTGAAGCATAAAAGTGGTTAAAAGTTTTTTAAAAAATAACAACTAAAAAAGGAAAAGTGGAAAAAATGGGAAAGAAAAATTGTAGTTTTAAAAGAAGAGAATGGATCGAAATAAATTAAAAAAGTTAAAGAAAGTAAAAGTTCCGATTTATTGTGAAAGTAGATAATTTTCTTTGGCATAAAATCATGTCTATCTCTTTTGTATTAAAAAAATAAAAACAAGAATAAAAATCATAATTTAACGACAAGACGTTTTAAATCTTTGAAAACAGAATAAAAATATTTATGAAAAGACGAGACTTTACAAATAGCTGCCGGCAAAGAAAATAGTACCTGACGATTTCCCACTTTTTAAACCAATCAAAGTTAACCATCCATGTGGTTGTTGTAGGGTTGATATTAATCATTTTATATTCTATTTGTATCTTTAAAAAAGTTATCAGGCTTTTATTTCTCTCTTCTTAAATGGTAAGAAATAATATTATATTATGAACAAACTTCAGTGGAGAATAAAAGTAACAGTAGCTTAATTGTTTTTGACACATTATAGGACTTACACGCCTATAATTTAAATTGGGCGTTATGCCACTTGTTCCCACAACAAAGATGGCGGAAACCATTAGCCAGGAGAACCACGTGACCTGCATAAAACTACGTCCGCGTTTGAATTTCGTCCCGCGTTTTTTGGAACCGATTCCAAGACACGCATTTTCTATAAATACGTCGTCTTCAAACACTCGATCTCTTTTTCCCAATTTCTACTGCAGCGCTAACACACTCTCTCAAGTGTGACTCTCTTATTCACCAACAGACGTCAAAAGCCACAAAATGGATATGCCTCGCAGACATTCATTTCTTCAAAATACTTTGACTATGAGACTTTTTCCAGCCTTGGAAACACCGACTGTTTCAAACCGCAGAAAGAATTGAACATTTAAAAATATGTAATCAACCTTAATAGGAGGCTTTCATTATTTAAGCCTTTCTGTAGTTTTAGTTGTGTTAGACACACACACACACACACACACACACACACACACACACACACACACACACACACACACACAGGACTATTTTACTAACAATATAGAACCGTAGCAATATTTTAAATGTATCATTGCATGTTTTCTTATGAATATAAATTTGTTTTATTTGTCGCCTTGTTTTGAATGTTCCTTTTGTCCGCGCCGTTTCATATCTTTACTCATTTACTATATTTGTCTCCATGTACATATTTTACCTTTTTCCATGTGCCTTTTGCGTTGACCAAGCCTAACATAACACACCACTAAACTAGAAAATGGGAAACTATACTAAACCTATATCAAACTTTAACATTAAATTTTGGGGGACTAAACATATCTACCAAATAACATGTCCCCCCTACAACATATGCTTTTTCATTAACTCCAAACTCTATCAGCCGTTAGGACTTGAACAACTGTAAATATGATATTATCAGATTGGTTTGGTTTGATTTGGCTTGGTTTAGTTTGGTTTTATGATATATCAACCATTGTATGTTATTTAATGCCAAATAAGCGTATAAACAGTTCTATTACACACAATTCAGTTCAGCATAAGTACGTAGTTTAAATGTCACAACAGTTCTATTCTAAACAATTCATTTGAGCATAAATACACTCTTTAGTTCTGTTTGGCCCAAAGATAGGATCCAATCAGGTGCTACCCCTCCGGGCTAGTGTGAACTTGGGAGCGATGGCAATTAAGGGGTACTCTGCATTCCCCAAAGCTCCATAATAAATGGAGTCTCACTATCAGATTGTTTAGTGTCATATCTAGGATACTCGTTGCGGGAGTCTTACCCCTCTGTAGAGATGCAGTCGGTGTATTCTACAGCTCCATCCGACTGTGCTAGATATTGTTAGAGTCTCTTATAATCGAGAAACTGCTTACAATAAGATAATGTACTATAGTATGTAACAATGTATACCCATGATGTCATATGTTTTAAAAACTTTCTTTAAGTGAATATTTAGAAAATGTATTACAAATCACATACTGTATATAGATAAACAGAGAGACAGGCAAACAGATAGATATATAGATAGATTCAAAAGAACTGATGGTTTGGTTTGGTTTGGCGAATTTTATGGCATATCAACCTTTGTAGGTTATTTAACGCCTAATCCATTTTTATGTAAATAATCTGTTCTATTTCAAACCATTCAGTTTAGCATAAGTACACAGTTTAATTGTCAAAAACATTTCCATTTCAAACTATTCCAGCAGTTATATGTAACAATTCGGTTAAGTGTAAATACAGTTTTAATGTTGAAAAACAGTTCTATTTCAAATAATTCAGTTAAGCATAACCACGCAGTTTAAATGTAAGTACAGTTTAATTGTCAAAACACATTTCTATTTCAAGCTATTCAGTTTACTCAAACAATTCATTTTAGCATAAGTATGCTGTTAGTTCTATTTAACCCATAGATAGGGCCCTATCAGGTGCTACCACTCCGAGCCAGAGTGGACCTGGGAGCGATGGCAATCAAGGAGTACTCCGCATTCCCCAAAGCTCCAGCACTGCTGGAACCTCACCATCAGATTGGTTAGTGTCATATCCAGGACACTCGTTGGGGGGGGGTCTTACCCCTCTGCAGAGGTGCAGTCAGTGTATTCTACAGCCCCCGCCGACTGGGCAATCAAAAGAACTGAGATAGATAGATAGATAGATAGATAGATAGATAGATAGATAGATAGATAGATAGATAGATAGATATGTATGTTTTAGTACATTCAGCTTCATCATTTAGTCTGTTTCTACTTTTCAAAGCAACAAGATACACAGTATCAATTAGCTCTGCGGTCGTGTCGGTGCTGGTGTATGGATGCACTACTTGGACGCTGACTAAACGGTTGGAGAATAAGCTAGACGGCAATTATACAAGAATGTTGCGAGCAATATTAAACAAGTCCTGGCAGCAACACCCCACAAGGCGGCAACTGTACGGTCACCTAACACCTGTCACGAAAACTATACAAGCTAGACGAATCAGACATGCTGGACACTGCTGGAGAAGCAAGGACGAGATCGTAAGTGATGTGCTCCTGTGGACCCCCGCATATGGCCAATCAAAAGCAGGGCGACCAGCTCGAGCATACATACAGCAGCTATGTGATGGTACGGGATGTAACCCTGAAGACCTGCCGGAGGCAATGAATGATAGGGAGACGTGGAGAGAGAGGGTCAGGGATATCCGTGCTAGCCGCACGTCATGATGATGATGACACATGAAAATATCGTACAACCGGTGAATGCCGGAACAGAGTATGTAACAGATCTCAAAATGTATTAATCGTTTTCGTTTATTTTGTTTTCACCATCTTCCAACTTACTGGTTAGTGATTTGAAAGTTTCAGAAGTAGAGCAAATAGGACCAAGCCTGACGATCTTAGTGTCCATAGTACGCTGAACTTTATATCGTCTTTAAAAGTATATCTTATACTGATATGAATAAAAAGTTTATTACAATTATCGGATAAAAGAAAACGGTTCTGAGACAGCATAATTTATTTCCACTTAAACAGATTATGCTACATATGCAGTCAAGATTGAAAAATATTTGTCGTGAAGAGTTATAAAACTTTGGTTGCTACATTTTGTTGAACAAACAGGAAGCATTCTTAATTGCAATGAAAAGCCTAAAAAAATGAGAGAGAGAAAGAAGCTGGGTTGCTAAACTGACTACACATTCTAAAACGGAACGGCAAGAATAGTTTTTTAAAAAAGTTCCCTAATAACGACCCCACCCTCATTTACTTTCTCTTGTAGTGACCAAATGAAATAATCTGAGTTTAAACCAGTTTAAAACGCACTCAAACACTTAGTGGTCAAACCCCTGGGGAACGGGCCGACCTAGTTGCCAGAGCGTCACGTGACTTTCCTATTGATATTCAGCCTAATCAGGTTCATGCCTGCTCTTTTTTTTTTACAGTGTTGCTCTGCCGGAGCTGGTCTTTGGCGTCATTTTGGCGGACCCATTCAACTCATTAGATGTTTGAATACAGGCAGCAGCGGTTAAATCGTCAGTCAAGATTGTCTACAACACTTTTCGACTCAACAGACCACCAACTATGAGTTACCACACGATTTCCAAAACCCGGGAATGCCAGTAAAATCAACAATCGCCCGTTGGTTAACATTTGAAAATGGCTGAATTGTTGTATACTCATATGCAGAATCATAACGACGACACAATAAAGACGAGCGACACAGTTCTTTAGAAAAATATACCTCTCACTTTATTTGAAAGGGTTCGAAAGGGTTAATAAAGGTTTTACTGTGAGAGGGGTGAGTTGGAGACCGAACAGAACTGCAACATATTGACCCCCACTCTTATGGCCATAACAGCGTTTCTTTCCCGTTCTCCTGGGCTGCTCAACCGGGGCCTGAGGGCCCAGCCTCTCTGGGTGCTGGTTCTCTCTACCGTATCTTATCTCCAACTGACTGACTTCCTGTCTTCACCCAGGTTATATAATTGTTCGACATCCACCTTCTTCTTGTGGGTGTCACAAATCGCACTCATTCAACCCGTCCACGGTCAAGGTTATATCCTGATATTCCTCGACCGGATGCACCTGTTATTTACACAGGTGCATTTCCTATTTTGACAGCTTGGCCGGGGTCAATATGTTACAGAATCACCGTTAGCAACTGACGACAACAAAAAGAGAATTAGAACTCCAACAATGTGGACTCTCTCTCTCTCTCTCTCTCTCTCTCTCGTTACGGATAAACCTTCTCTTCGGCCTTACGAACTCTTCTACCAGCCTACTCATCACTCAAGCTTCGCACTCCGCTGACACATTATGACTCACTCCACACTCTGAACTTACTCTTGTGCTTCGGTCGGTTCAAAATATATACTGTTAATGTTTCCTACTCTTCTGTATTCTTGTCATCGAATGTTTACGAGAACTAAATCAAGTGGGCTTTGGTATTGACGACTTGTCTTCGTATTTAAGTCGTATTTAAGTTCCATAGTTCACAGTCACAATTATTTGAGTGTGAGGAACACAAACCGGACACTTGTAACAGAGAAGATGCATTGTGGTTTAATATTTTCTCGTGTAAAACAGTTCACGATGAATTATCAACAACATATCTATTGCCCGTGCAAACTTTATAGAATGAATACAGAGATGTCATGAAATACTATAAAACACATTATAGAGAAAAGTCCTATCGTCTGATTGAAGAGTCTTTAGGTATAAGTTAAGGGTCTTTAATAAAATGGAAATTATCGTGTGAACACTTACGTCAAAGCATGGTACTGTGTTTGGTACGACACGAAGTTTGTGGGTACGAAAGTCCCTGTTGGGAAACGCACACATTCGTGCGTTCTTCGGGTCATCGAGGCTGGGCCGCAGAGAGAGAGAGAGAGAGAGAGAGAGAGAGAGAGAGAGAGAGAGAGAGAGAGAGAGAGAGAGAGAGAGAGAGAGAATTTGACTGTTGTTCCTTTTTATATACTATTTTCGTCACGCCAATTTGCGGCCATTAGAAGTACAACTGAAATTCTTGGATGTGTTGTTACAAGGCTATTCTTAATCAACACCCCAACACTCTTAAGGGTTACAGGTTTTATCAGAAAATTTTCTTATTTTGACTGAAATTATTGTTAAATGAATTTCGAATTTTTCCATTTGTAATTTCAAATGCTTTCGATATCAACACAATAACTGCTCCCTAATTCTGCCCGCGTTGATAATTTCTAAACTGAGTCATAACGTTGCAAATACATTAAAAGTCGACATGACCTATCCAGACGGACGGGACCGTGGTGATATGGGGCGTGGAGATTTGTTGGGTTTATTTAGTTTAGTTTCGTAGATTGTGTGTTGTTGTCGTTGGTGGTTGTCGATTGTTGTCGTATAAGACTCCATTGTTTTTTTTCTTTTTACCCCATTTAACTTTTTGGCATCTTTTTTGTCTGTGAAAGCAGCAAAAGAATTGCGGAGGGAAGGAAGGAAAGAGATGAAGATACCTTTCAACTTAAACTTTATTTCTGGGTTTAATACGGTTATTCTGTCGCGAAGAGATGTCTTCTTGGATTATTAGAAAACAGTCGCATCTCCAAGAGGTGTTGAAATATATCAGATATTTTTAGTGGGTTTATGATGTTGAGGTTTGTGGTAATGTCTGGTCGGTGTTTTTCAATTGAGGCAGCTGCTAAAGGAGACACAGTCTTCTGCCAAGCTTGAGACCTAGGCGAACACATGCGCTACTTGCTGGCAGCTGAGGGAAACAAGGTCCTTTCCGTACTCGCGTGAAGGCTGAAATGAAAATCGGTGCGTTTCTTGGTGCCAGTAAGTCTGTTTTTAAGCATGTGCGGTTTTTGCTTCGTGTCGGAAGTTTCTAGGAATTGCAACTGTTTTGGATTTATTCTATTTTATTATTTAAAAAATTTTTCTTTTTATTAATCTCCACACTTTTACCATGCACAAGACACGAGATATTTATGTGGTTGCTTCTTAAAGTGTTAGATACTGTACCTATGAACACCGTTTAGTATTTCCTATTCCTCATAGACCGTTGGACACTACTGTGAGAGGGTAAAATATGCTAAGTCGGTGGTTACTCGGTGGAGGCTGCCTGACGTGGGTGCCGGGGATGTCCAGCATTTATATCACGCTCTGACCCTCCTCGAGCCTCAGAGGTCCGTCTCCCTGGGTCTAACCCCCTCGGAAGGGCTAGGTTTATCGCCTCAGGCGCCCCTTTTTAGTAGAATACTGATGGGGCCCGAGGCATTTTTGGAGCTGCCAGGCGTGTCTGGGCTACTTTTAAAAGGCCTTGTATCGTATTTGTACGGTTCGTGGGGCGCACGACAAATAGCTAAATATACTGACTAAGTTATCACCGCTAGCAGTGTTTTACCTTCTTCACGCCGCTGGCGAGTATTGTATTTTGTCAATGTTATAAAGATTTCCATTTCATTTCCAATTTACGTTTTGGTTTTTTCTCATTCAGTGACCTTTTGTTAGGTTAAAACATTAAGAATGATTGTATTTTCTAAATTTCTGAAATAAAAGGTCAACATAAATTATTCGAATTACTCGTTCAACTTTATTTGGTTAACGAGCTGGGCTTGTAGTTTATCACTAGTGAGTTAGTGTTTGACCTTGTGCCAAACTAGATTAAGCTTACTAAATGATCCCTCTTTTTCGATGTTTATTTTTTTTTACCACTATATTCCTTGATCTGGCACAGATTCAGAATCATAGATTTATGAAAAGTTAATTCCTGGCTGTTGTAAATTGCCGGTATGTTCGAAAATTCTGAGCTTTGTGTTTGATTCCGTGTTCCAATTCAGACGTAATTCACTTGTTATCTTCTACTTGTCTGTCGGCTGAAGCTGCAAAGGAATTAAGGACGGGATAAATAAAGACCGGGATACTTTAAAACACAATTTTTATTCCAGAAGTCTACAATTATTTCGTGGTAGGAGAACGTTCTTCCAAAGCCAGGAAAAGCTGTCTACTCTATAGAACGGTATAGATGTTATATACCCGCATACATATATATATATATAAATATATGCATATTTATATATATACATATATATATAAATATAAGCAGAAACATAATCAAACATAATATACGAACTTCAATGAACGAACGAACACACTTCTTTATAAAAATATGATCTCTCACACTTTATTCTCGAAAGGGTTGATGTTGGTTGTGTGTGAGAGATGAGCTGGAGACGGTGATAGACTGCTGTATTGACCCACCAGTACTTCTTTCTCATCTTGGCTGGGGTTGCTCAACCGTGAGTCACAGAGGGCCCAAAGCCCTCAGTCTGCCGCTGGCTCTCAATTTGGCATCTCGTCTCCTACTGACTCAAGCCATCTGTGTACTGGTTATATAATTGTTTAACATCCACCTGCTTCCGCTGTTCTTCCGCTTATTTACACAGGTGCATCTCTTGATTGACGGCTCGGTCGAGGGTCAATATGTTACATAGAGAGATCTAACCGAGAGTTTCTTTTTGGCAATTTGAAGCCCATCTTTTCAGGCAAGCACAGATCGCGCTTTTTGGGAAATTATCTATTGTTTGTATTTGTTTATTTTATTTCGTGTTTATTTTATTTAATGTTTATTTTGCTTTCATTTTTATGTTCTTTCTTATTTAATCCCCACAGATTTAATTCCGTTTATTTTAAAGGAATAAAAATTGGCATGTCAGGAGAGTTACGGGCCTTCTTCTTCCACCAGATAACGGGTCAGGAGGAGAGTGGGTGTATGTCGTTCTTGAGCGACTGGTTTGGTATTGTGGGACGTGTTGTGATGTGGGTCGGTAAGCTATAAGCTGTATGTGGTTGTGTTGGAATGCGAACTTGATTGCTAGGGCGACATTTGTCGCTGCCTCCCACCAAACAGGACATGACACAATTCGGCATCTCCTCTCCTACTGACTCAAACCATCTGTGTACTGGTTATATTATTGTTTAACGTCCACCTGCTTTTGCTGTTCTTCCGCTTATTTACACAGGTGCATCTCTTGATTGACGGCTCGGTCGAGGGTCAATATGTTACACAGAGAGATCTGACCGAGAGTTTCTTTTTGGGAATTTGAAGCCCATCTTTTCAGGCAAGCACAGATCGCGCTTTTTGGGAAATTATCTATTGTTTGTATTTGTTTATTTCATTTCGTGTTTATTTTATTTAATGTTTATTTTGCTTTTATCTTTATGTTCTTTTTATTTAATCCCCACAGATTGTCTGGATAATTATTTAATTTTCTACGGAAATTCTCAGGAGAGTCTCCATATCGTTCTGGTTAACTTGTTGGACTGCGAGATAGTAGTAGACAAGTTCAAACTGTTATAAATAAATATGTGGTTTTAAGAGACAACGGACGAGTCGAATTGATTTAATTCCGTTTATTCTAAATGAATAAAAATTGGCATGTCAGGAGAGTTACGGGCCTTCTTCTTCCACCAGATAACGGGTCAGAAGGAGAGTGGGTGTATATCGTTCTTGAGCGACTGGTTTGGTATTGTGGCACCTGTTGTGATATGGGTCGGTAAGCTATAAGCCGTATGTGGTTGTGTTGGAATGCGAGCTTGATTGTTAGGGTGATATCTGTCGATGCCTCCCACCAGACAGGACTTGACACAAGGTCAATGACCCGAAAGTCGATTAAAGTGGGGATTAGGGAAGGAGGAGGTCGGGCACGAGATGAAGCTCGATCACTGCTGACAATAATGCATGTAGCCCACCCGAAGGTGGCCCAGCCGAAGTCAGGGACCTTGCGGCCTCAAGTTTGCCTTTGCTGGACAGGGTCCACTTAGGGTGTCTGGTTCTTTGTTCTTGTTTAAATGCGACGCATGACGATCTTCTCTCTCGAAGTCTCGGAGCCGACTGCCTTTTTTGAACTCTCATTGACTATTTTATACCCGCGTCTGAGTCGAATCGGCTCAAAAAAACTTTGCGGGGTAAAGTTCCTGATTGGTTAAAAAAAAATAAAAAGGATCTTTTTAATTATGAATATAAAGTTACATTTCAACTGGATGGATGCGCGGAGGCTACCTGCGCAGCGACGTGGTTTATTCATTTTGGTCTCGGTCATCGTCTAGACAACATTCGGCTTTTGAAATGTACGTTCACAGTGTTTTATTTCTTTGTTCATTTATTTATTTTGCTTGTGAGTGAGTTTGGAATGTATTAACCAGAAGGGATTTCTGTATATAACAGAACTTCTTTTGCGCTAAAACGTTCACTTTCGGACTAATACCTTTGAGAAAGGCATGAACTCCCTTATCTCCACCAACTATGGTTTAAATAGTACAACTACTGTTCTTTTATAAGGATGGGGTTGGCATTAAATAACCCATGAAGGTCGATATGCCATTAAACAAAGAAACTGAAACCAAATCAGAGATTTTATAGGAGAAATCCACTATCGCCAACATTATAAATTCCATACCGTCTGATCTGAACAAACTAACCCTCTCTTATATCATATACAAAAAAGTAGTAAATATATTTTGCCATATCCTAATATTTGAATAAACATATGACCATTCGACCGAAAGAGACAAGTAAAAATGTCAAACTCACAATGAAGTCATTGAAAATGTCTCCATTTTAAACAGCCACTTGAGGTCAAAAAGAAAAGTTTTACTTATGCAATTCAAGTATTTACATACTCAAGGGCTATTGAATTATAATTTAGTATTGAAATGTGTAAAAGCGATTACTGGCCAAATAGACAGACTGTGCCGTTTATAGAAATAACATTTGTAGATGTACGTCAGGATATGAATTTTGCAAATTTATTTCTCGGGAATGGCTGAAGAATATATATTTACGGAATTCATACTCTCACATACATCTACAAATGTTACATAAAGCTTTCTACTGTTTCTTAAATTAAATATAAATAAATGATGACGAACTTCGCCGAAGACAGGCGAAGAGATTTTTTACAAACAAAATTTAATTTCTTGTGTATTTTATTTGTTTTAAGAGAAAATATAGTTAGAGAATATAAAAAGAGAATGCATAAATTCTCTGATATAATGTTCTGGACCGACAGACCCATCCTCCTGAAAATTGTTTCCTTTGGTCTGCTATGCAAACCGGCCTTTTTTTATGATAATTATGTTCAAAATAAAACACCGGTTACTACACACCCGTAACACCTTGATGAATACCAAATGGTAGCAGCCTTTTATGGCTTTGTTAAAAAAATGTTTTATTAACCGGTTTCATATATTGAAGACAGTTTCTACAATGTCTGGGAAGAAAAAGAAAAAAGGCAAAGTATGAAAGAATAGTGTATTGTAAAAAAAAAACCTTCTGTTATGAAAGTGAGAAATGAATTTGTCTTTTAAGATGCAATCAACGTTTTTAAGTTTAATTTGATACTTGGATGTTTTAATTTAGTTTAAAGTTGTCATCATTTGAAGCCAGAACTATTGTTTTATACCATGTTTCTTTTGAATCTAATTTCTTTCTTTTTTTGATCTTATGATGCATTTTTCTTTTAAATTCTTAGATGGTAACTATTCCCTTGATTCAAAATAATTTGAAAAATGAACTGAACGTGAAAATCTAAAAATAAATGTCATTTTCACTTTGTACATACTTTTATAACTGATTTTTGAAAAAAAAAATCACAGAGTTAATGATTTAAAAAAAAAAATTATCATATTTTCGTTAAAAAATATACTTTCATGGTGTAATTTTATCTTTTAGAATTAAAAAAAAATTAGTTATATAGTGAAAGTGAACGTAGTCTGGGGGTGATTTTACAATCTACCTATTATATGAAACTAGAAGCCTGTCTTTGTGTTCGTCTCTATAACGCCGAAAGTTTGATTTACTACGTAAATTTACTGCTAAACTGAATTCTGAATTTTTGTCCTTAAGATCATTTACCCTGTTGTTAATTTATGGGGCTTTATCCCTCGTCCCTATCAAAATAAATTGTTCATAATTAACTACTTGCAGTTCAAAATTGATAGGTTTATCGTGACAGCTTGGGCCTTCCTTTCCGTTTAGATGTTGATTTTAACATCGTCGAAGGGAAACTTCTTTTTTTTTATATCGGTAAAGTTAAGAAATAAGAGAAAACAATTACTTTTAAAATACAAAATCGGAAGTTTGCAAAAGTTCCCCGAGACTTCATTGTTTACAATGGATAATTCAAATAGTTTAAGGAGTACTAGTAATAAGTCACTAATTCAAAATATTTAATTTAAAAACTCATGGCCGGCGCCCGTCTTCTCTCTCTCTCTCTCTCTCTCTCTCTCTCTCTCTCTTATGTTTAAACGTACACTCGTCAAAATATATAGTAAGATGATGATATAAAAGTATTTTGCGATATTCCGGGTATGACACTAAACTGTATCTATTGGTGAGGCTACAATTTTGGAGTCACGCCTTCATCGCCATTACTCACAGGTTCACGCTGACCTGATGTGGTAGTACCTATCTGTGGGTCAAATCGATCTAGTTAAAAATTATTTGTATTTGATAGGAATACTTGATACCGCTTAAATGTGTATTAATTATTTGTATTAAGAGTTGTTGTAAACCAAGCATTGGCATAATGGTTAGAGTGTTCGCCAATGGCCCGGGAGACATGGGTTCAATCCCAGGTCGAGTCATACTAAAGACTTAAAAAATGGTACTAGAGGCTACCTTGCTTAACACTCAGCATTATAAGGTAAGGATCAAGGGTAAAGTGGAGCAGTCCAAGGAAAAGAGTAGTGCCCTCCCCTACACCTTGGTGTAGTAGCTATTGAAAAGGGAGCCTTCAGGTTATCTTTGACAATGAGTTTCCTGTTTATGACATTAAACCATCTGATTCTATTTACCCAACCCCTCCGCTCGGGCAGGATATGACACAAGGTCAATTTTTTTTAAGCGGAGTTTAACAGGTTTTGAATTCAGAGTTTTTCCTTCTCTTAGACTAGTTGTCTCACCAAGGCCGAAGAACCTAGTCCGTCCTACTATTTACCCATAGCTGGAGGGAGAATAAGGGGGTTCATACCTTTCCCTAGGGTATTTGCCCGAAAGTGAACGTAATAGCGCGACTGGAGTACGAACTCGCGTACTACGATTCCGCAGTTCATCGCTTTAACCATTACACCATGAGGACACCCCCCTTAAACCATCTGATGGTGAGGCTCCTGCCTTGGAGATTTGGGGAATGTGGAGTACCACTTCATTGCCATTGCTCCCAGGTCCACTCTGACCTGGAGTGGTAGCAGCTGATAGGGTCCTCCTATGTGTGGGTCAAATAGAGCTAAACTGCATACTTATGCTAAACTGAATTGTTTGAAATAGAGCTGTTTTGACATTTAACAGTGTGTGGACAAAAACTATACTAATACTAAACTGAATTGTTTGAAATAGAACTGTTTGATTAAACTGAATTGCTTGAAATAGGAATATATTTTTTACAATTAAACTGTGCTCTCATACTTAACTGAATTGTTTGAAATAGAACTGTTTATTTGTAAAAAAAAAATGGATTTGGCATTAAATAACCTACAAAAGTTGATATGCCATAAAACCCAACCAACCAATCGAATAATGTCATCAACCTGATGTAATTTTTAATTCATTGCATACAAGAAAAAATACTCTCTAGATACACTCTGTTCATAAACACTGCATGTATAAAAAAAGAAAATTTATTTTCATGATCTACTACATGTGTTATCATTGAAAAAATTAATATTATGCCTTAATTTGACACAGTACAATTCATTTACACACATGATTTTTCATGACATCTTAAGTAGTTTATAAACAGATTCCCAACATTTACTAATTGTAATAAACTATTCAGTTATAATATGATATTAAGAATATGTCACTCTAATAAAATATATATAATACATCACTATAATTTAATTTACGAAGCTCTTTGCTTCGATGTGGCACAAGGCCGATTGAATGGGGCACCCAAGGAGACTCGAACTCACTCTTACAGGTTTGCTAGTCAAGCTTGCTAACCATTATCACTATAATGTAATATTAATATGTCACTTTAATGACATTTCTGTGTGTGTGTGTGTGTGTGTGTGTATATATATATATATATTTGATAAATATTGTCATCAACCTGATTTTATTCTTAATTTTCAATTTATATTCAAGAATATGTCACTATAATGTAATATTGATAATATGTCAATTTAATGACATTTCTGTGTATATATATATATATATATATATATATATATATATATAATCTTTGATAAATATTGTCATCAACCTGTTCTTATTTTTAATTTAATTTATATTCAAGAATATGTCACTATAATGTAATATTGATAATATGTCAATTTAATGACATTTCTGTGTATATATATATATAATCTTTGATAAATAATGTCATTAACCTGATTTTATTTTTAATTTAATTTTTATTTAAGAATATGTCACTATAATGTAATACTAAAAATATATCAATTTAATGACATTTGAGTGTGTGTGTGTGTATGTATGTGTATGTGCATATATATATATATATATATATATATATATATATATATATATAAGTAGTAACCTGATTTTATTTTTAATTTGATTCATATTTAAGAATATGTCACTATAATGTAATATTAAGAATATGTCAATTTAAACAAACTGATGTTTTCAAATTCTTTTATTCTTGGCTTAAATAATCAACATGAACATGTTTTAATGTTTCAAAATAATTGGCATTACTTATTAAATTACCATGACAAACCTATCGACAGTTTCAGTATTCTTTCCTGAAATCAAAATCATTATCATTATAAATGTTATGATATTTACGTTCACAAATTTTTGTTACCAAATCATATTTTTCTTCCATATAATTTATGTAAACTTATCTAAGCTTTACCTATCTTTTTTATACAAAAGTGCATTTAAAAAAATCGAAATAGACCAAAACCTAACCAGCTGTAAAACATCCTTGATGAAGAATTGAAACTTTGTTTGTTTAAATTATTACAAAACCAAAATCTGACTGCTCATTTTAAATACACATGACAAGGATATATATATATATATATATATACAGTGTAACCAGGATATAAGAGAGATTTTCTCTGGTCCCAAATTAGAGCCTGTGTTACCTAAACAAAATAGACGAACCCAGATATAAGATACTTATTGTCTGGTCCTGACATCTCTCTTATATCCAGGTTACACTGTATATATATATATATATATATATATATATATATATATATATATGAGATATTTTGGCACTATCTGTTTTATATATATATATATATATATATATATATATATATATATATATATAATGTGTGTGTGTGTCTGTCTGTCTGTACAGAGTGAGTTGCTTGGAAGAGATATACAGGCTGGATTTTGTTGAAACCAGTCTGTGGATTCCTCAATGCCATTTTTGTAAGGACAATGAACAGATCTAAAAGCAACATATGTGTTTACCAATCTACAAGCAGACATTGTCGGCAAAATGGAGAGTTTTAATCACATCCTGATAGTTAAATTTGGAACTTGTATATGAATGCTAAATGTTACACTACTCCATTCTAAGAAACAGATATGAAATGCTTAGATGAAACTTCAATATTCGCTGCATCTAACTAATATACCCAGATGTGTGGGAAACATTCTTCTGAAAACAATTCAACCACCAGAACCCTATGGAAAGTTACTGAGAACACTTAATGTGGATATCCTTAAAAAGGAACATCGCCCAGTCAGTTGGGGCTGTAGAATACACTGACTGCACCTCTTCAGAGGGGTAAGACCCCCCATAACGAGTGTCCTGGATATGACACTAAACAATCTGATGGTGAGGTTCCAGCAGTGCTGGAGCTTTAGGGAATGCGGAGTGCCCCTTCATTGTCATCGCTCCCAGATCCACTCTGGACCGGAGTGGTAGCACCTGATTGGGCTCTATCTATGGGTTAAATAGAACTAACAGCATACTTATGCTAAAATGAATTGTTTGAGTAAACTGAATAGCTTGAAATGTTTTTGACGATTAAATCATACTTACATTTAAACCGTGTGCTTATGCTTAACTGAATTATTTGAAATAAAACTGTTTTTCAACATTAAAACTGTATTTACACTTAACTGAATTGTTACATATAACTGCTTGAATAGTTTGAAATGGAAATGTTTTTGACAATTAAACTGTACTTATGCTAAACGGAATTGTTTTAAATAGAACAGATTATTCACATAAAAATGGATTTGGCATTAAATAACCTACAAAGGTTGATATGCCATAAAACCCAACAAACAAACCAAACCTAAAAAGGACAAGATAGTCAACCCCATCCTATTTATAAATGCATTTATGTAATTAGTTACATGTCCAACAAAAATATTTGTTTCTTTATCTTTTTATTCATTCTCCTATTTCTTCTTTAAATTTTAGTTTTTCACTTTTTTCCTTGATTTATTGTTGATTGCAAAACATACACAGCACTACGATACAGTTGTCAACCAAACTTTGCTCAGCCACTTAAAGGTGGATTTCAAATTTGTTGCATTGTGGCTCATACCACATGACTTCTGGTATTGTGAACGTATAAAAGACGCTGTGTCTCTTAAGCTCGGAGAAGCAGAAGCAGAAAGAGAAGCAGAGAGATAGCTCCGAAGGATGTCAGTCAATAGTAAGACCAACTTCGGACATAACACCAACAGCACAAGACTTATAATATTAGTCAAACTGTACTACTTGAGTTAATAAATAATTAACTCTATTTCACTGTGTATCTTTTCCTTACCAAGATACAACAAAATTACTGGTAAAATGACTACATTTAGAATGTGGAGAAATCTCTCTCTCACATACACACTAGGTGAAATAATCAGTTAACAGCTACCTGCCATTTTAAAGTAACCATCCAATTCACTTTTGCCTAGTTGGCTGGGGCTGTAGAATACACCAACTGCTTCTCTGCAGAGGGATAAGACTCCCCCAATGGATGTCCTGGATATGACACTAAACAATCTGATGGTGAGGTTCCAGTAATGGTGTAGCTTTGGGGAATGCAGGGCACCCCTTCATTGCCATTGCTCCCAGGTCTATTCTAGTCTGGCATGGTAGCACCTGATAGGGCCCTATCTATGGTTTGAATAGAGCTAAGCTGCATACTTATGCTAAACTGAATTGTTTTAATTAGAACTGTTTGACTAAACTGGAGAACTTGAAATAGAAATGTTCTTTACAATTAAACTGTGGACTTACATTTAAACTGCCTTGGCCTAGCAGTTAGAGTGTTCGCCAATGGCCCGGGAGACCTGGGTTCAATCCCAGGTCGAGTCATACCAAAGACTCAAAAAATGGTACTTGATGTCTCCTTGCTTAACACTCAGCATTATAGGGTACTGATCAAGGGTAAAGTAGAGCAATCCTGGGAAGGAGTAGCACCCTCCCCTACACCTTGGTGTAGTAGCTATCGAAAAGGGAGCCTTCGGGTCACCCTCGACTATGGTCGCCAACTTTACTTTTACTTACTTACTTATGCTAAACTGAATTGTTTGAAATGGAGCTGTTTTTGACATTGAAACTGTAATTACGCTAAACTGAATTGTTTAATATATGGAGACACAGACTACTTCGAAATTGTAGCAGGTGTACTGCAAGGAGACACATTAGCCACATACCTCTCTATCATCTGTCTAGACTACGTGCTTAGAACATCTATTGATAACATGAAAGAAAATGGTTTAAGCTAACAAATGAAAGAAGCAGAAGGTACCCTGCCCAAACAATCACTGACGCTGACTGTGCCAATGATATAGCGCTTCTGGCAAATGCACCCACACAAACTGAACCCCTGCTACTTAGTCTGGAATGAGCCGCTGCACACAAAACATAATATATGTGCTTTAATCAAACAGGTGACATCTCCACACTGAATGGTAGCTCTCTGAAACTAGTAGACAAGTTCACCTACCTAGGAAGTTGTGTCTCATCGACCAAGACAGACATCAACACATGACTAGCAAAGGCATGGATAGCTATCGATAGGGTATCTGTCATATGGAATTCAGACCTGACCAATAAAATAAAATGCTGTTTCTTCCAAGCAGCGGTCGTGTCGATACTGCTATATGGATGCAGTACATGGAAGCCAACTAAACAAATGAAAAAAAAGCTTGATGGCAACTACACAAGAATGCTGTGAACAATATTGAATGAATCCTATAAGCAGCACCCCACAAAGCACCAACTGTATGGCCACCGACTACCCATAACAAAAACTATCAAAGTTAGATGAACCAGACATGCTGCTGGAGAAGTAGTGATGAGCTTGTAAGTGATGTATTCCTGTGTACCCCTTCACATGGATGAGGAAATGCAGGACGACCAGCTCGAACCTCCATACAGCAGCTCTGTAGTGATACGGGATGTAAACCTGAAGACCTACTGGAAAGCAAAGGGTGAGAGTAAGGGGTGGCCTGGGATATCCATGCTGATGGCGCAACATGATGATGACGAGATATAATAGTACACACACACACACACACACATATATATATATATATATATATAGTAGTACACACACACATATATATATATATATATATATATATATATATATATAAAATAGTGTATATATATTTAGAGAGAGAGAGATAATAAAAAGTAAAGTTGGCGACCATAGTCGAGGGTAACCCGAAGGCTCCCTTTTCGATAGCTACTACACCAAGGTGTAGGGGAGGGTGCTACTCCTTCCCTGGATTGCTCTACTTTACCCTTGATCCGTACCTTATAATGCTGAGTGTTAAGCAAGGAGGCATCAAGTACCATTTTTTGAGTCTTTGGTATGACTCGACCTGAGATTGAACCCAGGTCTCCCGGGCCATTGGCGAACACTCTAACCGCTTGGCCAATGTCCGGTATGAGAGAGATAATAGTATATATATATATATATATATATATATATATATATATATATATATATATATATATATATATATATATATATATATATATATATATATATATATATATATATATATAAGTAAAAAGTAATGTTGATGACTGAAGTCGAGGGCAACCTGTAGGTTCCCTTTTCAATAGCTACTACACCGAGGTGTAGGGGTGGGTGCTACTCCATTCCCTGGATTGCTTCATTTTACCCTTAATCCTCATCTGAATTTGCTGAATGCTTAGCAAGATAGCATCAAGTACCACTTTTTGAGTCTTTGGTATTGATTGAACCCTGGTCTCCTGAACCATTGGCAAACACACTACTCATATAACCAGGCTGTTGACCTTATATATATATATATATATATAGTATAGTATTTCTCTAAAGCACACTTTAACAAAAAATATTACCAACTAGTCAATCAAACGTCATATAGAAAAATTCACTTTCATCTTCGGAGAGTGTCTCTCCTACCCTAAACAGCTATTGAAATCCTATATTGGAAAAACTACTTCTGCCATATTTAGATATCTTACCTGTTATTTATGAACTTAGAGTGCCTTTAGAAACCATATTAAATATCATATATGCCAAATTCTTGTCAAAAACACTCACATATTATAGAAGATCAACATTAAAAAGAAAAAAACTCAAAATACAAGAGACCTTAACAATAAAACCTACCAAATACTCAACATGATCTTCTTTGGACATAGACAGGGAGTTCTAAAGGTATTTAGCAATTAGAATCTCACTTTTTTTCACATCATTATTTGGTTACACACAAATACCGTTCTTATCTGAACTACAGTCATTCCAAGATGACAATTGATATGACCATGGCGCATGCCAACTTCATTTAAAACAAATGTTTATTAAGCCAGTAAATACTATTTCGCCAATGACCTGGAGACCAGAGTTCAATCTCAGATTGAGTCATATCAAAGACTCAAAAAATGGTACTTGATACCTCCTTGCTTAACACTCAGCATTATAAGGTACTATTTACCAAACCCCTCCGCTCGGGCAGGATATGACACAAGGTCAATTTTTAAGCGGAGTTTAACAGGTTTTGAATTCAGAGTTTTCCTTCTCCTAGACTAGTTGCCTCACCAAGGCTGAAGAACCTAGTCCGTCCTACTATTTACCCATAGTTGGAGGGAGAATAAGGGGGTTCATACCTTTCCCAAGGGTATTTGCCCGAAAGTGAACATAATAGCGCGACTGGAGTACAAACTCGTGTACTACGATTCCGCAGTTCATCGCTTTAACCATTACACCACGAGGACACCCCAGCATTATAAGGTACATCTCAAGAGTAAAGTGGAGCAATCCAGGGAAAGGAGTGGCGTCCTCCCCTACACCTCTGTGTAGTAGCTATTGAAAAGGGAGCTTTCAGGTAGCCCTTTACTACAGTTGCCAACTTTACTTACCTTCCATAAAAACAAACTGTGTCATTCTTGAAAATGGCTGGAAACACAACCAAAAGCTGCTGAAACTATAAATCTTTTGAACAATTTGTGAATTCATTTCATCCAGAATTAGGTTCCTTGTTCATTTATGAGAAAAAATTTATAAAAAAATCTGACATGCTTCCTTGTCAGTTCTTTTTAATCAAGAATATGTGAGGATCATTAAATAAGTTTCCAGACTTTTTTCGTATGGGCACTTTTATTGATAGTACACTCATGAAACTCTAGTCCTCTTCGAAGTAATCTCTTTAAATGCACTTGTTGTACCGTTCCAACAACTTCTGGAAGGCCCCATGGAAGTCCTCTTGTGTGACCTTCGTCACAGCCTCTTTCATCTCCTCAATTGTCTCATAACGACAGCCTCTGAGCTTAGGGAATAACCAAAAGTTACAGGGAGCAAAGTCTGGACTATATAGAGGGTGAGGAACTGTCTTGATGCCCATCTTGGTCAAATAGTCTGTGACAAGGATGGAGTTGTGGACTAGTGCATTGTCCTGGTGGCAATTCCACTGGGTTGATTTGAAGAGTGCTGGCCTCTTCCGACAGAATCTCTTCCTGAACTCCCTTAAAACCACAACATAGTAACCCTAACCCTAACCGTTTGGCCAATCAACTCTGGTGTATTGACTTCCTTACTCCTCCCACACCTCTCATCATCCCTCACAGACTCCCTGCCTTCCTTGAATCTCTTATGCCACTCAAAAACTGATGCTTGATTTATGCAATATGGTCAAAAAGCAGTCTGAAGCATTCCATACGTTTCTGTGGCATTTTTCCAAGTTTAAAACAGAATTTTATTACATATCGCTCTTCTAAAGTGTCCTCACGTCCAGATTGCATTTTTGAAATTCGCCAACTGTGACAATCAGGCTTTAGTAGGGTGTATTCCAGTTACTGCTGAGGCTGTTCATTTGAAGCTGAAATCATAAAAATTGGTCAGTCATCTCAAAGGATGTATAGCAATAACATTGCGAATTTTCAAGAGTCTTTGACAATTTTAAATGCCTGTACAAAAAAGTCTGGAATCTTATTGAATGCACCACATATATATGTATATATACTATTATATATATATATATATATATATATATATATACACACACACTATTATTTATGTATATATACCATTATATATACTATTTTATATATATATATATATATATATATATACAAACACACTATTATATATATATATATATATATATACATACCATTATGTATACTATTTTTATATATATATATATATATATATATATACATATATACACACACACACACACACACACATATATATATATATATATATATATATATATCTTAAACCCACTCATTGGCCTAGTCGGTAGAGTGTTTGCCTATGGGAATGGGATCAACCAAAGAAAAGGAGTAGTACTCTCCCCTACACCTCAGTGTATTAGCTATTGAAAGGGGGAGCCTTTGGCTTTCCCTTGACTTTGGTTGGCCAACTGATATATCTGTATATAGAACTGATTCCTGATGGACAAAATTAAAAGCTTTTGTTTTCTTATTTGCAGTCTGATAAAAGCATTGAACAATGTGGATCACAGGGTCCAATTCAAGTGGAAGCAGATAACACAATATTTCTGAAGATTCTTGCAAAACCAGGAGCAAAACAAAACTCTGTAACAGGTATCTATCAATCGATACTCATTGTCACTCTCTAATCATCCAATGTAGGGATATTAGTTGTCTAAATTTCTGAGATGAAGCTTGATTATTTTTATCAATAAGAGTTTTCGGACTATTGTCTTCATCTTTATTGTTATTTCCACTATATTTCAGCCGATATGTCCTCTGGCCTTCTTCAGGTGTTTGTTGAACTCGGAAACCTTCACGGAACTTCAAACTACTTCCTTTATTGAATCCATGGGGGTCGCCTGTTCTGATTCTGTTAGCCATAACTGGGTACAAATGTTAAGTATTTCTGTATTGTTACTCGCCTGCACTCAGGATTGAACCTGCAACCTCCAGATGATTGCCTCCTTAGAAGCTGACATAATTGTAGTAATCCTAGTCAAGGAAGAATATTTAGTTTATAAGTCCCAAAAATTCACTCTGAACTGTCCAGCGGGACACATAGCGTAACAGTTATAGGTGTTGGTTCTCTAAGCTTCTAAGGAGACAATCATCTGGAGGTTGCAGGTTCAATCCTGACTGCAGGTGAATAACAATACAGGAATACTTAACACTTGTACCCGGTTATAGCTAATGGAATGAGAACAGGCGACCCTTGTGGATTCAGTAAAGGACGTAGTTCGAAGTTCCATGTAGGTTGCCAAGTTCGACAAACACCTGAAGAAGGCCGGAGGACATATCAGCCGAAACGTTGTGTAAAGAACAATAAAGATGAAGACAATAGTCCGAAAACCGTTAATGATAAAAATAATGTAGGGATGTCTCAACTTATTAAACTCATATCAAATATGATGGTAAACTCTTGCTAATATCTTTGTAATCCTACTTTTTATCGCTTTCATTAAATCCGTTCTGGCATATTCTATATTCTACAGATGCAATTTACAGTTCTAAAAATTCCAAAGAATTTTTAGAACTGTAAATTGCATCTGTAAATAATTTCCTAAACATTTAAGATTGAACAATTTTTGATAAAAGAAAAATATCTTTGCTTAAATTTGTTTCCTAAATTGAAACTGCTAAAAATCCAGCTTGAAAATTAATCTACAGAACTAAAAGTTAAAAACTATATTGATATTTTTTTTTCTCTGATTTCTGCAGACATTTCAGATGAAGGAATTGGAATACAAATTGCGGCACCACCAGTCGATGGTGAAGCAAATTCTGAATTGATTAAATACATCTCTAAATTGTTTGGAATACGTAAATCCGATGTAAATTTGGATAAGGCCAGTATTTTTTTTAAAATCTTTTCTATGTTTGAATGATTGATGTAATAAGAAATATCATCTATGTATTTCTCTATTTATATTTGTATACTGTATTTCTTTATTTATATCTGTATACTGTGTATGATGCTTTTACAGTCTCTTAATCATGTCTTAATAAAATAAAGCAGCTAGAAAAATGATACAAATGATAAAAATCTATTAACATATAAAGAAAAATGTAATGGGCAACTGGTATAATTGACTGAGTATTTCAGTTTTAATCCATTGTAATTGTACTGGAAATCTATAAACATAGATTAGATCTATATGTACTAGGTGGAGAGTTAAAATTTAAATGAAGTTGTAATATATTGCCTTGACCAGCAGTGAACTTCATGGATGAAGTTGACAGTATCAACCCAGTCATAGATAAAATCAACAAAGTGACTACCAGAATAACAAATACATAGGCATAATACCCAAAGTATAAAAAAATGCATGTTTGTAAGCTGTGACCAATAAAAAACAAGCATTGTGTGGGTTTTATACCCAAGGCAAAAAAATGCGTGGGTGTAAGCCGTGATCAATGGAGAACAAGCATTGTGTGGGTATAAACCATGGCCAATGAAAAACAAGCATTGCGTGGGTGAAGAAGCATGGGCATGTGGTTTTCATGGGAGTTTTAAGACTATGTAAGGTCCAGAATTTGGAGGTGCCTGTGGTGTAATGGTTATTGTCGTAGGAAATGGACACGGCGACATGAGTTCAAATCCTGGACGAGACTGATTGCATTTCACATAGCAATAATACCCTTGGGAAAGGTATGAATCCAATTATTCTCCCTCCAGCTATGGATAAATAGTAGGGCAGACTAGGTTCTTCAGCCTTGATGAGGCAACTAGTCTAGGAGAAGGAAAAACTCTGAATTCAAACCTGTTAAACTCCGCTTAAAAATTGACCTTGTGTCATATCCTGCCCGAGCGGAGGGGTGGGTAAATATGATATAAGGTCCAGAATTTTGGTTGAAGTTCAATTTCCACTGACCGTTCTGACTCCCGACAACTCCTTTGTGTATGCAAACTCCCTCTGACTGCTCTCCTGCTTCATACCAGATTATATTTTTATATATAAGTGTTCCCTGTTGTTTGTCAAGATGCAGCAAGAGTATACAATAAAGTCATGTTGTAATTTACATAGCTTTTTGCTTAGATGTGGCACAAGGTCGAATGAATAGGGCCCCCATTGAAACTCGAACTCACTCTTGCAGGCTTGCAAGTCAAGCTTGTTAACCATTACACTGCCCGAGGCACTCTATAACAAAGTCATATGCACAGCTAATCAATTTATTTGATAAAGGGATGATGTCTTGATGTCTGAACAAATCTGTGCCAATTCTCTGTGTAAGTAAAACATCCTCGATATTCACTTAACCTAACTGCATGTAAGTTTTTAATGTTTATTAAACTAACAATTTATGGGGAATCTCCATGCTGGGTTGTGACATTGTTGTAAACTGACAATTCATCCCAACAGTAAAATTTGAGTACATGGAAGACATCAAAAGAAATACGATGGTGCACCTTCACATTATACCAGAAAGTGAGCTTCAGTGATGTTTCAATCAAAGCAGGGATTTATAAGTTTTGATAAGTCACCTAAAACAAGATACAAACATTTTAGTTAATAAATGGCTTTTTTCTTACAAAATGGAGGATTCTAAATTTTTATTATCTATTTTTGATTGCTATAAACTAATAGTGTGTAAATAGTTTTGAGGCCGTTCTCTTTTTGAGGCATATGATACTTAAAACTAAGGGATTTTTTTTAATTCAAGACAAAGTTTAAATATTAAGTTCACCTTTTATACTAAGCTGTTACTCTTGATTATTTTGCCATATTAAAGTTTGTAAAAAGTTTTCTAAGCTCATGTTCATACTTTATTCCTGTGTTGGATAGCCATATTTCCCTTTTTAGATGATAGTCAGTTATTGCTGCTCCATTTTCTTACCTCCTTCACTGGGAAGGATAAATAAAAAGTTTTCTACTTTGGTGTGCACACCATGCTTTAATCAACTTCAGTCATCTTTTACATTATTGGCCATGCAAAACCAGAACTTATCCCTTTAAATATTGATTGAAATCACGACCACCCGTTTTTTCCTTCTGTATGAGTGTCAGATACTTCAGTCTGACTAAAACATAAAAATGTCACGACTGATTTTTATCATTAAGGGTTTTCAGACTATTGTCTTCATCTTTATTGTTATTTCCCCAACGTTTTGGTTGATATGTCCTCTGGAGGATATTCAGGTGTTTGTCAAACTTGGGAATCTTCACGGAACTTTGAACTATGTCTTTTATTGAATCCACAGGGGTCGCCTGTTCTGATTCCATTAGCTATAACCGGGTACAAGTGTTAAGTATTCCTGTATTGTTACTCGCCGGCAGTCATGATTGAACCTGCAACCTTCAGATGATTGTCTTAGGGAACCAATGCCTATAACCATTATGCTATGTGTCCTGCTGGACAATTCAGAGTGAATTTTTGGGACTTATAAACTTAATGTTCTTACTTGACTATGATTACTACTATTATGTATGATTTTTTACTTGTGCTCATATTCAGATTTTTTATTTTTATTTTTTTATTTTTTTTGGGAAATAATAAAGATGAAGACTATAGTCCAAAAACCCTTAATGATAAAAATCATCAAGCTTCGTCTAAGAAATTTAGACAACTAATGTCACTACTAACTTCAATAATTTGTAATCACATAACATTACAATCTACTTATGAAATCCAAGTTCTCATATAACCACAGGAGTTACCATGTGTCATCAGACTCAGTTGATCTTTGCTCAGCACAAGGATTTAATTCTTTTCAAATAATCTGCACTTGCCAAATAAAATATTTAGCCAATCTATTATTCATGTCTTTAAATTATCTACATTTTTTATATATAATTTGTATATCTACATTCAGTTTATAATTAGTTTTTATTAAGATGGTATATATCATTTATTATACATAATGTATATCAGTGATATTAATCTAAGTCATCTAACGATAATATCTATTAGTATTATTTATCATTATCTTGATGAATTAAATTTTATCTTAAAATCTATTTTTAAATTACAAACACAATCGTTGTCTTTGGTCTTTATATTTTAAGTCATTTGAAAAAAAATTGTCTGACTTATAATTCACTTTTCTGTATTTTTCAGGGCTCAAAATCACGATCAAAAACTCTAAAAATTTATGGAAGAATAACAAAAGAGACAATTCTAGAAAAACTTCAGGAAGAAATTCAAAATTCCTGACAATAATTCTCCTTCTTTGTTTGATTTCAATTTTTTTAATTCTTCCAACTTTTTTTCCAATGTTACTTACAACAATTAAAAAACCCCAGAAAACTATGAGTTCTTAGCTTTACATTTTTTATGGGTGGATTTATGGCATATCAACCATTGTTGGTTATTTAATGCCAAATCCTCTTTATACATATATATCAAATATATATGATTTGGTTTGGTTGGGTTTTATGGCATATTGGTTATTGTTGGTTATTTAATGCCAAATCCTTTTTATACATATATATTAAATATATATGATTTGGTTTGGTTGGGTTTTACAGCATATCAACCATTGTTGGTTATTTAATGCTAAATCTTTTTTATAAATATATATTAAATATATATGATTTGGTTTGGTTGGGTTTTATGGCATATCAACCATTGTTGGTTATTTAATGCCAAATTCTCTTTATACATATATATCAAATATATATGATTTGGTTTGGTTGGTTTTATGGCATATGAAGCATTGTTGGTTATTTAATGCTAAATCTTTTTTATTCATGTATATGATTTACAAACATAAATCAGCAAATTTCAAGTTTCAAGTATTTATATGTATCACTAATAATACAATTAAGCATCAGTCATTTGTTAACACACAGTTAAATGAACTAACAGTTCAACTTCAAGCAATTTAATTTAGCATCAGTCATTTGTTGGCTCTCAGTTTAATGTCAAACAATTCTAATTAAATCATAGATAGGATTCTATCAGGTGCTATCACTCTGAGGCAGAGTGGACCGGGGAGCAATAGCAATGTTGGGGTACTATGCATTCTCCAAAGCTTCAGGACTGGAGCCTCACCATGAGATTGTTTTATGTCATATCCAGGACACTCGTTAGGGGTGAGTCTTACATCTCTGTAAAGATACAGTTGGTGTATTCTACAGCCCTAGCTGATTGGGCTCAGCTTTTTAAGATACTTTCTCTATGAAAGTGAAAGAGACTTAGAAAAGTTATTAAGGATTCTATTATTTCATTTTTGACATCACAAATGACAAGAATCAAACTGTTTCACAACCAGGCCATTGGCCTAATGAGTAAAGTGTTCGCCGATCGTCTGGGAGACCAGTTTTCAATCCCAGGTCGAGTCATACTAAAGACTCGAAAAATGGTACTTGATGCTGTCTTGCTTAACACTCAGCATTATAAGGTGAGGATCAAGGGTAAAGAGGAGCAATCCAGGGAATGGAATAGCGCCCTCCCCTACACCTGAGTGTCATAGCTTTTGAAAAGGGATCCTTTGGGCCACCCTTGACTAAGGTCACTAAATAAGATATCTTCTATATTAACTACTTTCTGTACTACACTCCCCACCCTGTAAGCTGGGGCTGTAGAATACACTAACTACATCTCTGCTGAGGGGTAAGACCCCACCACCACCAACAACAACTAATGTCCTGTTTATGATACCTTACTGTATTGGATGGTGAGGCTCCAGTTTTAGTGCTCAGAGGAATGTCCAATATGCCTTCATTGCCATTACTCCCAGGTCCACTGACCTGGATTAATAGTTCCTATAAGATTCCTATCTATGGGTCAAATAGAACTGTTCAATCATTTATAAAGTAAAAGTTGGCAACTTTAGTTGAGGGTAACCTGAAGGCTCCCTTTTCAATAGATATCACACCAACGTGTAGGAGAGGGCACTACTCCATTCCCTTGATTGCTCCACTTTACCCTTTATCCTTACCTTATAATGCTGAGTGTTAAGCAAGGTGGTATCAAGTACCATTCTTTGAGTCTTTGGTATGACTCGACCTTGGATTGAACCCTGGTCTCCTAGACCATCAGTGAACACTGTACTCATTTGGCCAATGAAAGGATTATCATTATTTTTGGTTATTTGAAACCATTCAGCTGTGTGCAAATTATTCATGTTACATCAGAATACTTGATAAATAGAATTGCTAATATTAAATAGCAATACTTGAAACCATTTAACTGTATGCAAACAAATGAATGCTATTCACTTATTTAAAAATAAAGTTACCAGCAAACTGTTCACTTACAAATCCAATTCATATATATATATATATATATATATAAACCCTTAACAAATTTCAAGATTGTAACATAGAAAAAACATAAAGACTCTTAAAAGAAAAATGAAAACCTTCAAAATAACAAGGATTTTATTTTATTTAATCAAACCTGTTTACATGAAAAGATGTTGCTTAAATACAGGGTGACCCTAAAAAAAACAGAACCCATAAACTTTTTTATGACTTCTACAAAAATAAAGCAAAATAATTCTAATTCTTTTCCTTGTTAGACCAGAACATGTTGGTGATTACTATGGTCCCAATATTTCATGTACAGAATCTACTTCATATCCTGAAAAAAAGAAAAGGCTAGAATTAAATTTATGAATTTCAGTCAAAAATATATGGGTTCTGTTTTTGTTTTTTTTTTTTGGTCACCCTGTACACATTTTCATGGCCCAGTCAGCTAGGGCTGCAGAATACATAGACTGCATCTCTGCAGAGGAGTAAGACCCCCCACCACTATGAGTGTCCTAGATATGACACTAAACAATCTGATGGTGAATTATTATGATGGCACCAAATGGGGGTTAATCTAATCCCAAAAAATGTAAGTTGCACCCCTTGGTAAATGCTGTTTTAGTAGACAAATAATAATCAAGGGGAGTAACTCTGAACAGAATTATACTGTATTCTAAATATTAATTTCTCTTCGTGTTTTTATCACCTATAATATTCTATTTATGAATTTTTCAGATATATTGTTCTGTTTGTCAGTCTTTATGATATATTGGCATAGTTCCTGCTATAAATTACGGATTATTTACATAGAAATCAATGTTGAATTTAATATGGTGATATCACTTGTGTTGGTGTGTTGAGAACCCAGGAAATTCTGCTGACCAAAATTTTTTCAGTTCACTCAAACAGTAGAAAATATGAAAAAAATAAACACAGTGAGAATAAGGTGGAATGAAAGAGATATAAAAAAGGAAAAAACTGATGCAGAGAAGTTATAGTAAAAAAGAAAAAGAAGAGAGAGTGACTATGTAGTGTAGCTGTACACATCAAAGAATCTTCTCAATAAACGTTGTCCAGTTGGCTGGGGCTGCAGAGGGGTAAGACTCCCCCCCACGAGTGTCCTGGATATGACACTAAACAATCTGATGATGAGGTTTCAATGATACTGGGGCTATGGTGAATGCGTAGCACCCCTTCATGGCTATTGCTCCCAGTTCCACTCTGGCCTGAAGTGGTAGCACCTGACAGGGCCCTATCTATGGCTTAAATAGAACAAAACAGCATACTTATGCTAAACTGAATTGTTTGAATTAGAACTGTTTAACTAAACTGAATAGGTTGAAATAGAAATGTTTCAACAATTAAACTGTGTACTTACATTTAAACTGCATACTTATGCTAAACTGAATTGTTTAATATAGAACTATTTTTGACATTTAATTGTGTGTAAACAAAATCTGTACTTATACTAAACTGAATTAGCTGAATGAGAACTGTTTGAATAAACCGAATAGCTTGAAATGTTTTTGACAATTAAACTGTGTACTCATGCAAACTAAAGTGTTTTAAATAGAACTGATTATTTGTATAAAAATGGATTTGGCATTAAATAACCTGCAAAAGTTGATATGCCATAAAACCCAACCAACCTTCTCAATAAACAGAAGGTATTCATATTATGATTAATGTTTGTCCGTAAAAGACATTTTGGAGAAATGTCCATTTTTGAAAGAACTTCTGTTTCTTCTGGAATTAAAGGTGTATGCATGCACTTACAAATAAATACACACAAAGAAAATTTGTATGGATCCTTTACGTTGATTGTGAAAAAACAGTGTACATATTTGGAAAAGAAAGAAAAAATAGAAAATTTATATAAAGAGTCTCTTCGTAATTAACCAGAATTTTAAAGTTTGAAATTCTTTGCTGTGTATTTTTTTTGTCCTGTTCATATTTCTGTATCCATAGAAATGGCTAAAATATATACCAGAATTATTTCATTAAGATATTTTCTCTTTGAAATTTTTTCTTCCTGAGCATCATGGATTTGCGGGAATAACAATTCTTTCAGACAGTTTATCTTAATATATTATTGACATGTATCAGACACACTAGGTCTTTTATATATATATATAAAAGTAAAGCTGGCAACCATAGTTGAGGGCGACCTGAAGACTCCCTTTTCATTAGCTACTGCACCAAGGTATCGGGGAGGGCACTACTCCTTTCGCTGGATTGCTCAACTTCATCCTTGATCTGTACCTTAAGATGGTGAGTGTTAAGCAAGGTGGCATCAAGTACCATTTTTTAGTCTTTGATATGACTCCTGGAATTGAACCACTAGTCTCCTTGGCCACTGGCGAACACTCAACCCACTAGGCAAATGGGCCAATATATATATATATATAAAAAAAAAGGCAACCCTAGTTACTTTTCAATAGGTACTACACCAAAGTGTTGAAAAGGGCACTACTCCTTTCCCTGGATTGCTCCACTTAACCCTTGATCTGTACCTTATAATACTGAGTGTTAAGCAAGGCAGCATCAAGTACCATTTTTTGAGTCTTTGATATGACTGACCAGGGATTGAATCCTGGTCTCCCTGACCACTGGCGAATACTCTACTCATTAGACCAATGGCCAGGCTATATATATATATATATATATTTATATATCAAAATGTTACTCCTCATAATGATAGCAATTTATTCAGAATAAAATCTAAAATGTGCTCAATATCATTATATCAAAGCTGCTTTATTTCGACAGGGTGTCTCAAGATAGATGCAACTCATTAATATAATAATGATGTATTACTGAGACAAGTGCAATGGCAGTCATTTGGAACATGTTCTGTAAAAAATACAACCTTTCAGCTAGAGACATAAAATCAACGCTTTTTTAAAATTTTTATTTTATCACCTTCCAATCTTTTTTGAGTTTCTTGTCTTGGTAATAAATCAGTATCTTATTAATTGGTTGCATCTATTTTGAGACAGTTTTGAATAATTTTGTCTCTAAATAAGTAGTGATGCAAAATATTTTCTCCTTTATTGTCCAAGGCATTGTGATTATGGATTGATAGATGTTATAGTATTCTATTTTGAAATCTAAAACAAAGTACACAACATTATTATTATTAGTAGAGTTATTAGCAGTTACATGGGTCCCATGTATATTGAGACACCCAATATATATATATATATATATATATAGGTATTATTCGGTCCAGTTAAACCAGAGTTGGGTGTAATTCCTTCAGGACAAGAAAATCATTCAGGAACTGAACATTTAAATTTTCCTGGTAGAGAGCTCAATGTAATTGATTTTACAGAGCAATATTTCTTTGACGGTAGATGCAATTTGTGCTTAGAAGAGAAAATACATATTTTGACACATAAATTGCCTGATAAGTTATTAAATAAGAGAAGTGAATTAATAGCTAGATGTAGACATAGGACAACATTTAAACTATAGACTATAATTTTAAAAACATAGAAATAAATAGTGAAACCAGACAAAAAACGTATCCAATATATACACAAGGAAAAAATTGGTAGCTAAATAAATAGTATCGAAATTAATATAAGCATTAATATTTCCCTTAAAAGTTAATTATCGAACTTAACATGAAAATAAAATAAATAAAACAAAATAAATAAAAAAGTTAAATTGCCGTAATTATAACTGACGGAAGAATTTTGAAAATAAAAAAATTGGTAAATAAAAAAACGGAAATTCAATAAAACGAGGAGGTAACTCTTTGAATCTCTTCCTTCCTTCCTTCCCCCCCCCCGCCACTTGTCTATACTGTTTTATTTATCCATTGGATCTGAAGAAGTCCTGTTATATTTTTCTTCATGTTTTTGGTTCACACCAGAAACGAAAAGAGGATGGAAATAAATTTATAATCCTAAAATAACCGGTCTTTGGTTTTTTTCTTTAAAGATATATATATATATATATATATATATATATATTTATAATGACAAAATTTATAAGAAACAAGTTACTTCTTATAATAATAAAAATAACAAATATTTTTATTCTGAATAGAATGGAAAATGTACTCAATGCCATTACACCAAATCTGTTTATATATAATCTAGTCTCTGTCCATAATATGGATGATTACTGAAAGTCCATTTTAGCCTAGTCAGCTGGGGCTGTAGAATATGTTAGCTGCATCCCTGTTGAGAGGTAAGACCCTATCTCCAATGAGTGTCCTGATGGTAAGGCTCCAGCCTTAGAGATTTGGGAAATGTACAGGGTGGAACTATAAAATTGTCGTCTTAAAGAAAACAACTCTACAGCTTTATTTAAAAACTTTTATTGAAAAAATCAATTCAGGTAACTTGATTATGTAGTAGAGCTGACATCTATTCAATGTAGCCACCTTCAGCCTCAATCACCACCTCAATATGGATCTGGGACTAGGAGCATACCTTTTCTGCAAGTGCCGGCGGGAGCTCGGCAAATGCTCGGCAGATGGTGGCAATCAGGCTGGTTTTGGTGTTGTGGGAGGTCATGTTGGTGATGTTCTTGACGTATGACCAAACGAAGTAGTCCAACTGGTTCAGGTCAGGGAAGGAGGGGGGGGGCAGTGAGAGAAGGGTACAAAGTCATAGCACTCCTGAAGCCAAGCCTGGGTCTCTTTGGACTTGTGGGCCAGTGCTGACTCCTGCTGCCACACCCAGGGTCTGCCATCGGCCACCTGATTGCACCAGGGGATCACCACACTCTTCAGCACATCCAGGTACACTTTGGTGTTGACTTTCAAGCCGACATCGAAGATGTGAGGTGGCATGATGTGGCCCTCACTTGAAACCATACCAAAGACCATAACCATAGTCTGAAACTTTGTTTTCATCACCCTGGGCACATCCCTGTTATGGCAATCCAGATTTGCATTTTGAGGGTACTGGCAATGGTCATTGTGTCATAACTTGGATCGGTAGAGGGCATGAGTTGTACTGCGGCGCATCACCGATCTCGCTCATTGAACATTGTATCACTTTCAGACATGATAGAAGGCTCCTATCGCTCTTGGGATTTGTACACAACTGGCCATCTAGTAGATGGTCTGTAACAAAAAAAGAAAACCAGTTTTCATTATATGGAAATAAAATCATGTCGTCTTTTTTTAGGGAGACAATTTTATCGTTCCACCCTGTAAGTATCCCTTCATTACCATCATTTTCAGGTCCACTCTGACCTGAAGTGGTAGCATCTGATAGGATCCTATCTTTGGGTCAAACAGAACAAATTATGTGTGCAAACAAAACCAAAAGTCCACTTAAAATGAATCTATGTAAGTATAACAATAGAATATTTCATTACTTACTAATGAAACCAGGTTACTAATACATTGCAAAATGTATACAGCTTAAAAATTTGCTGAGTTTGAATCAAAGATTAATATTAATTCAGAATATATAATTCAATTCATGATTATATTATCAAAACTTGTTAAAAAACAAAAATTAAAAATTAACAAGTCTCTAAATAGTTAAAAAAAAAAACCCCAAAGGGAATGGAACGTGCAGCCGCAGGCATAGGCATCTATGTCAATGCACACAAAACGGAATATATGTGCTATAATCAAACGGGTGACATCTCCACTCTAGACGGAACCCCTCTTAAACTAGTAGACAAATTCACTTACCTAGGAAGCAGCGTCGCATCAACCGAAAAGGACATCGACACGAGGTTAACGAAAGCATGGACAGCTATCAATAGGCTATCGATTATATGGAAATCAGACCTAACCGATAAAATGAAACATAGTTTCTTCCAGGCAGTGGTTGCATCAATACTGCTATATGGATGTACTACATGGACTCTAACAAAACAGCTGGAGAAGAAGTTAGACGGCAATTACACAAAAATGCTGCGTGCAATCTTGAACAAGTCCTGGAGGCAACACCCCACAAGACACCAACTGTACGGCCACCTGCCTCCTATCACGAAAACTATTCAAGTTAGACGAACCAGACATGCAGGACACTGCTGGAGAAGCAGGGACGAACTCATAAGTGATGTACTCTTATGGACCCCCACACATGGCCGTGCAAAAGCAGGACAACCAGCACGAACATACATTCAGCAACTATGTGAGGATATAGGATGTTGTCCAGAAGACCTGCCTGAGGCGATGAATGATAGGGAAAAGTGGCCAGAGAAGATCAGGGATATCCGTGCTACCAGCACGACATGATGATGATGATGATAATATTTCAAATTTTTTAGTTACTGATACTACACTGTGATTATATATTCAACAACTCCCACGTGGAGGTAGAATGTGATACACTGTCAGGTAAGGGCCCTACTCTTATAGGTGTGGACAAGATTAAAATTGCCCAGTCCCCTTGACCTATGTCAAACTATACAGGCCCTCCCCTTATAATATGATTTCTTATCAAATTTCAAGTTGCAGTTTAAAACCAAGAGGAGTTACACCCCTTAAACCATATGACAGATACCAGCCAATGATATGCCAGAAAAGAAAATTTGACTGGGTTTGACAATCTTGGAGACAAGGGGAATTTTAGGAGATACGAAAAGGTTTTAAAGAGAGAGGATTCATTTTGAGACTGCTGGAAAGGGAAAAAGTGTTGTAAGAACGAGATTTTTTGCTGTGGGAGTTATTTTGCAGGAAATATATATATTTTAGCTTTCTCTCCTTGAAATGAAAAGAAATTTTTTCTGGAGTTTGATATCTATTATTTTGTTGTTTCCTTGTGAGTGTTAAAAACGGGAATCATTTGCCATAAGAAATTGAGGAAAAAAATTTTTCCCTTCCACGCAAAGAAGAGAAATACTATTTTCCTGGAACATTTATGGACTTGGTATACTAATGTTTAATTTTATATTTTCTTTCTATATTGAAATAATTATTTCAAGTTATGTTGTCTTTCTTGGTTTTTGATATTTGTTGAATTGGACGATTTTATTATCTATTTCTCACCAACAATATTTTCTTTGATATTTATTTCTCAAAACAACAATTAGTTTTATGCTTTTTATACTTTCTTGTGTTATTTGATTGCATAATGAAGTGTTATGAATACTTGGACAAAATAAGGAAAAAGGCAACAGAAAAGAAAACAAGTCACAAGAATTTTTAACAAACTGCATTAGCAAGACATGTCAACATTAGCAATAAACGTGGTGTTAATATTGTAAATCAAAGTGTAGGTTGCAGTATAATGTGTTATTAATATGCAATGTGTTGGTTGCAGTATAAATGTGTTAGTAATATTATATGAATAGGTTGGATTTTTATGATTTTATGCTTAGTCTCAGAAATTTAGACACCTAATATCCCTACGTTGGATGATTAGAAAGTGACAATGAGTATAGATTGATAGATAGCTGTTAAAGAGTTTTGTTTTGCTCCTGGTTTTGCAAGAATCTTCAGAAATATTGTGTTATCTACTTCCACTTGAATTGGACCCTGTGATCCACATTGTTCAATGCTTTTATCAGACTACAAATACGAAAACAAAAGCTTTTAATTTTGTCCACCAGGAATCAGTTCTATATACAGATATATCAGTTGGCCAACCAAAGTCAAGGGAAAGCCAAAGGCTCCCCCTTTCAATAGCTAATACACTGAGGTGTAGGGGAGAGTACTACTCCTTTTCTTTGGTTGATCCCATTCCCATAGGCAAACACTCTACCGACTTGGCCAATGAGTGGGTTTAAGATATATATATATATATATATATATATATGTGTGTATGTGTGTATATATATATATATATATATAATGGTATATATATATATATATATAGTAAATTTATCAAGCTTCATCTCGAAAATTCAGACAACAAGTGTAGGTTGCAATATAAATGAGTTAATAATAAGTAATGTGTAGGTTACAGTATAAAGTGTTATTAATTAGTAATGTGTGGGTTGCAGAATAATTGTCTATGCATAACTTGTCCCTTGTATTTCTGCCCCACTTGTCTGACTTTTAATGTGGTCAATGGCTCCCATAGTAGCTGGCGTCTTGAATGCTTCTTGCTTGTAAGGCGGTTACAGCCAAAGAAGGATGAGTCACCTTTGCAATCTTAATTTATGCTGCAAAACTAAGCCTAATGATGCATGTCTTGTGTGTTCCGACTGGTCGACAACAATGGCTATAACCAATCACACAAGTTCTCTCATGAAGCGATGGTTAAGGGGCTGTAACTGTGGAAGGTCTTATATTATTTCTTTGATATTATGATTTCAAAGTTCAGATATATAATTTCGCTAGGTCCCTTACATGAATATTTACATATATACAGATGACACACACGGAGGTAAATTTTAAAAATAAACTATACATCTGCACTTTTGCCTAGTCAGTTGGGGCTGTAGAATAAACCAACTGCCCCTCTGTAGAGGGGTAAGACCACCCAATGAGTGTCTTGGATTTGACACTAAACTATCTGATGGTGAGATTCCAGTAATACTGGAGCTTTGGTACTCCTTCATTGCCATCACTGCCAGGTCCACTCTGGCCCGGCATGGTAGCAGCTGATAGTGTCCTATTTATGGGTCAAATAGAACTAAACTGTGTACTTTTGTTAAACTGAATCGCTTGAAATAGAACTGTTTTGACATTTAAACTGTGTAGTTATGCTAAACTGAATTGTTAGAAATAGAACTGTTTGTTTGTATAAAAATGGATTTGGCCTAAAATAACTTACAAAGGTTGATATGCTATAAAACCCAAACAAACATCTGCAATTATTTTGGAACTAGCTACCCAATACACAAAAAGAAAAAAAATATGCATAGTGAAAATGTAGGATTTTATAAGAAATAAAATAAAAAAATAAAATAAAATAAACTCAAAAAGATTAGAAATTCTCAGAAACAGGAAGTGAAATCCACTCATGCCTAAAAAACGGACTTACTGGTACCAAGAAGAACCCTATTCTCATTTCACCCGAGTACTGAAAGGAACCTTTTTTCACTTGGCTGTTTGCAGGTAGTATACATGTTCGCCCAAGTCTTGGACTTAGCAAAAGGTTGTGGCTGCCTCTATTGAAAAACACTTAAAGGACATTACCACAAGCCTCAACATCACAAACCCATTAAAGAATGACTAATGTATTTCAATACCTTGTTTGGCAATGTGCCTGTTTTTCTAATGGTCCAGGAAGACATTTCCTTGCTACAGAACACCTGTATGGAACCCAAAAATAAAGTTGAAATTTAAAAGGTATCACCAATCTTTATCTCTTTTCTTCCTTCCTTCAGTTATTTCTTTGCAGCCTTCCTAGATAAAGAAGATGCCAATGAGTTAAAGAGAAGATCAAATAGAGTCAGATATCCAAACCCAAAACCGACTTCTACCAACCAAACGAAACTAATAACGCCAACAAATCTCCTGTGCCCGATAAAAATTTTTGAGGCTTGAATTCACGTTTTCCATTTTAGATTTCTTTCTTTACATGATAATTGAAAGATCTGTGTTTCATATGCTGAAAAACTAAATGAACAATCAATAAAGATAAAACTTACAAGGAAAAACAAGAATACGGTAATGCTCTACAATAACTTATTACTGGGCCATTTTTAGGAGGGCAAAGGATCAATGACAAGCATAGAACTAAAACCTCTGTGTCTAGTTGAAGCTATGAACAGCAAGGTCACCAGGCTCTGTGCCAGGAGACTTTGAAAAGGTGAGCATAGTTGTCATTACTCCTTGTGAGCCTATGAAAAGCATAGTCCAGTAGAGCACAAGCTCCCCACTCCCTAAATCCCCTCAATAAAAAAGACTATGTCAAATCCTGTATGGTGGGAGTCATGGATAAACCAATCATGCATAAATAATCCTTTTACTGGACATTGGTATAATGGTTAGAGTGCTCTCCAATGGCCCGGGAGACCTGGGTTCAATCCCAGATCGAGTCTTATCAAAGACTCAAAAAGTGGTTCTTGATTTCTTCTTGCTTAACACTCAGCATTATAAAGTACGGATCAAAGGTTAAATGGGTCAATCCTGGGAAAGGAGTAGCACCTTTCCCTATGTAATATTTTGACCTTTGACCCAGCCCAAAAATACTATTCCAAGGTGATGCACTGGAAGGAAGTGACACATTCCAATGGCCAGTAATCGAAAGAGATCGCATGGGTGGATTAAGGCTGATAATATGGGACAAGGTGAAGGTCCCACTGTGCCACTACAGAGTGATGCACCGGAAGAGAGTGACCTCTGAACTGCATGACAGTTATTTCCGCTTGATGACGATTAAACATTTGATTTCAAAGATCGAGTGGGTGTCGAACGATTATATAACTCAGTTGAGTTCGCGAGCCAGTTGAGTTGAAGATCGGACGGAGTTATAGACGAGATGTGGTAGGGAAAGCCACATCAGGCTGAAGGGGCCTTTGGGCCCTGATGAGTTGAGGTCCTGAGAAGATGCTGATAAGATGCTGTAAAGAAAGCCATCACCCAGCAGAGTAGCCTCTGGGCCTCCGGTTGAGCATCTAGAGAATGAGAAAGACACAACGTTGATGGCAATAAGAAAGAGGGGTCAAAATATTGCAGTTATGTTCGGTCTCCAGCTCCCTCTCACAGTAAAACCCCACACAACCTTTTCCAACCCTTGCAATAAAGTGAGAGGTAAATATTTTGTTAAAGAAGTCTTCCTGCATCTTTATCATTGCGTCTGTTGTTCATTGCGTCAGTAAGAATATAACACCTACACCTTGGTGTAGTAGCTATCAAAAAGGGAGCCCTCGGGTCACCCTCGTCTACAGTCGCCAACTTTACCCTACTACTTTATTTTTTTCATAGGTATTTGGCTAGTTGTTAAATAATTTGTGATAAAAAGTGTTAAACTTTTGCTTGATTCCCCATTGTAGGTAACATTTTCCTGTTGGATAATACTCATATTGAAAAGCGGGGATCTTCTCGTGGTGTAATGGTTAAAGTCAGGGACTGCACTTACTGCAGTAAGTGAGTTCGAACTCCAGTCGCGCTATTATGTTCACTTTCGGACAGATACCCTTGGGAAAGGTATGAACCCCCTGATCCTCCCAGCTATGGGTTAAATAGCGCCACTACTGTTCTTCTTGAAGAATGGCTTTGGCATTAAATAACCTACAAAGGTTGATATGCCATTAAACAAAGAAACCAAACCGAAACCATCATATTGAAAAGAACAATTTCTACTGGTGACCTCCCTTGAGATTACTTCAATTGCTACTTATGTGAGAGTATAAAAAGTTAGCTTTATAGAAATTGTGGGTAGCGAATTGAACATTTTGATAAGAGACATTTTTAACACAGTTCGCGTCAACTATGACCTGTTACGAATTCTTTCCATATCAATAGATACGCCTGTCTTTGAAGAAAATAGAAACGCAAACTAATCTAAAAGTGATGAATTTATTATGATTGTAAGTCAACGTGAAACCGTTTCGGTCTTGATAAACCTTCATCAGGACGTTAAG
>OY757939.1:42212159-42247159 GCA_963585895.1 Sepioteuthis lessoniana
CAGATAGAGTCATACCAAAGACTCAAAAAATGATACTTGATATGTCTTTGTTTAACTCTCAACATTATCAGGTACGAATCAAGGGTAAAGTGAAGCAATCCAAAGAAATGAGTAGTGTCCTTCCCTACACCTTGATGTAGTAGCTATAGAAAATGGAACATTTGGATTGGCCTCGACTACAGTCTCATTGGCCTAGTGAGTAGAGTGTTCACCAATGGTCCAGGAGACCTGGGTTCAATCCCAGATTGCGTCATACCAAAGACTTTAAAAATGGTACTTGATATCTACTTGGTTAACATTCTGCAATATAAGGTACGTAGAAGCTATTAAAAAGGGAGCCTTCGGGTCGCCCTCAACTACGGTCGCCAACTTTACTTTACTTAAATAACAGAATGGGGGGGGGAAACTTCCACTGGAAACAAGGGAAGTAAATCAGGAGATACTATTTCAAATGATCCATTCAAGGGAGATGACTCTGTAGATGGAATTATAGTCATTAAAAATAAAATGGTTTAAAAGTGAAGAAAACCTTTCATAAGCAGCTTAGCGTCATTTTATAAACGATTATAAATAATGAATCAGCTATTTTTCTACACAAGTCACCGCAGATTTGACCAGACAATAAGATTGACTCATTCATTTTTTACAAAAAATCTACTTTGAAGTGGTTTGTATCCTTAGCTTACTTTGTCACAAGGCTAACAATATGGAATATCTCATAAGAATTTAACTTACAAGCAATTGTCCCTTACTAGCCTAGATCATAAAAATTACACCATGTGAGGTTCACAAAGAATATTGATAACACGAAAACTTTTCAATTTTAAAACATTAATATATATAAAATGTATATCAAATTATTTTTTTTTTAATTTGTTTTGTGTTTATTGTAATTATAATTCTTTGATTTCATTTTTTATGAGCATCCAGGTTTCACTCATGGCCATGGGTTGGCAACCATTTAATGCAGATAATAACTGCTTGGATATTTTATATATTGTTCAAATACGAATGAAACAGAAATAACAATATACATATCTCCTTTAAATACATACAATTATTTTGGCTTTCATTTATTTATAAAGTCATAAATTTTCTTAAGATGAGGTCAATGAAAGTGAAAGCAATTTTTTTGTATTTTAAATATTCTAATCAATCCAAGTATGTTGTTGACAAATTCATCAATTTCCTTTTCCTTTTGAGTAGTCCCTACGTTCCAATAATTACTGACATTGTTTTTGTTTCCAATTATCATATTCTGTCTATTTCCTCTTTCACATTTTTGTTCATCTTTATATCGGAGGTATAAGTAGCGATCTTCGAAATTTCCTTCAAATCGGCAGAAATCTTCCGCAGGATTTTTTGCACTCATCAACATTACTGTGGTCTAAATTGTTTCAATTATTCTTCGAATATTTAAAGTTTTTTTTTAATAGAATTTTATAATTGTATATTCTAAATTTCACTTTCAAAATCTACACCTTATATCTGACATTGTTTGCAGTACGAATTTAATACTGGATAACTACCCAGATTATATAATAATACGAACTAATTATAGATATAATTACCATGTTACATTTATTGAAGATAATTTATTATAATTGTAGCTATTGAAAAGAATTAAACTACTTGTTAGTTCATCATACGAACAAGCAAATGCATGAACAACAACAACAACAACAACAACAACAACTACTACTACTACTACTACTACTACTACTACTACTACTAATGATAATAATAATAATAATAATAATAATAATAATAATAAACCGACTGAATAAAAGTTGTTTTAATTTTGAAGGCTTTTAAATGCTAAACTTCCATTCTGTAGATTTTTAAAATTTCAAACCAGCTAATTTTTCCTCTGAAATTTAATGGTGAAATTTTTCAGACGTGAACTATAGTTGAAAAAAGTCATTCACAATCCAACAAAATAACCCACGAGAAGTGAAAGACAGAAGAAGAAGAAGAAGAAGAAATATAAAACAGAACTGTAGGTGATGAGTAGAGTTTCTTAAATATATTTTGATATAGAGTCGCATTATAGACAAACCTACTGAGTAAGGGTTATTTTAATTCCGAGGCCTTTTAAAGACAGAGGTCTTCTTAAATATAATTTAAACCAGAATGGAAAAAAAGCAACAAAAATGGAAAAGAAGCAGGAAAGTTAAATTATTTTAGCCTAACAAATAAATTTTGCCATATGTAAAAGTGTAGTGAATAAACTTGCGACAGTTTTTGGCACATATCTAGGATTTTTATCATAAAAATATATATATATAAACCAACCCTCAAAGGCTTATTAAAATAGAAAGGGATAGATGGATTTTAACTAAATTAAAACTTACATTTCTTTTGATTAAAAGGAGTGGGAATTTTTTTTGTGTCCAGCAGTCATTATATCTCCTTAAAAAAATACCAGGTCACATATGTGACGGAAGGACAGATCTTGTAACCCCTAATGAGTCTGATAATGCTGCAATATACTACATATGAAAAATGGCAAATATTAGTACAATCAAATGTGGAACTCAAATGATAGATTTGAATATTATGATCGGCAGTTGCTCTCTTAGTAGCCAAGATGGGAGACCCGACCAGTATCCTGCGAACGCTGGCTGTTCTAATTTCAGATACAATGAGAAATATCCAAAAGAACAATTCATCTCAGAGATGCCAGAAAAAAGTTGAGTAGAAAAGAAAACAAAGGAACCTAATACTAAAAGGTAATATAAGAAGGATGATTGAAATTTGGGAAGAACTCAACACAACAAGCCAAAGATTTGCAGAAGAAGCAAGGATGATTTTAAAGAGAAACTAGAGTTCTGATCTTGAGATAATGGAAATATGTGGACGTACGCAATGAGGAATACGACGAGCAAGAGTTACTCAAAAGAGCTGAAACACAAAATACTGAAAAGCAAGACTTAACGGTATCCAGTGCCCTAGACCCAATATTAACACAAAATTAAGGAAACAATATATAAATTAATTAAAAACCAAGGCCAAATAGAAGCGGACGTTACCATTCCAAAAGAATCAGTACTAGAAAAAAGTCAAGATAGAAACGTAAAGGTAAATAGATTTATTAAAAATAAATTGATAAAAATAAATTGATAAAAATAAATTGATTAAAAATAAATTGATAAAAATAAATTGATTAAAAATAAATTGATAAAAATAAATTGATTAAAAATAAATTGATTAAAATAAATTGATTAAAAATAAATTGATTAAAAATAAATTGATTAAAAATAAATTGATTAAAATAAATTGATTAAAAATAAATTGATTAAAATAAATTGATTAAAAATAAATTGATTAAAAATAAATTAATAAAAATAAATTGATTAAAAATAAATTGATTAAAAATAAATTAATTAAAAATAAATTGATTAAAAATAAATTGATTAAAAATAAATTAATAAAAATAAATTGATTAAAAATAAATTAATTAAAAATAAATTGATTAAAAATAAATTGATTAAAAATAAATTAATAAAAATAAATTAATTAAAAATAAATTGATTAAAAATAAATTGATTAAAAATAAATTAATTAAAAATAAATTGATTAAAAATAAATTGATTAAAAATAAATTAATAAAAATAAATTGATTAAAAATAAATTGATTAAAAATAAATTAATAAAAATAAATTGATTAAAAATAAATTAATTAAAAATAAATTGATTAAAAATAAATTGATTAAAAATAAATTAATAAAAATAAATTAATTAAAAATAAATTGATTAAAAATAAATTGATTAAAAATAAATTAATTAAAAATAAATTGATTAAAAATAAATTGATTAAAAATAAATTAATAAAAATAAATTGATTAAAAATAAATTGATTAAAAATAAATTAATAAAAATAAATTGATTAAAAATAAATTGATTAAAAATAAATTGATTAAAAATAAATTGATTAAAAATAAATTGATTAAAAATAAATTGATTAAAATAAATTGATTAAAAATAAATTGATTAAAAATAAATTGATTAAAAATAAATTAATAAAAATAAATTAATTAAAAATAAATTGATTAAAAATAAATTGATTAAAAATAAATTAATTAAAAATAAATTGATTAAAAATAAATTGATTAAAAATAAATTAATAAAAATAAATTGATTAAAAATAAATTGATTAAAAATAAATTAATAAAAATAAATTAATTAAAAATAAATTGATTAAAAATAAATTGATTAAAAATAAATTAATTAAAAATAAATTGATTAAAAATAAATTGATTAAAAATAAATTAATAAAAATAAATTGATTAAAAATAAATTGATTAAAAATAAATTAATAAAAATAAATTGATTAAAAATAAATTGATTAAAAATAAATTGATAAAAATAAATTGATTAAAAATAAATTAATTAAAAATAAATTGATTAAAATAAATTGATTAAAAATAAATTGATGAAAAATAAATTAATAAAAATGAATTGATAAAAATAAAACGATAAAAATGAATTGATAAAAATAAATTGATAAAAATAAATTGATAAAAACAAATTGATAAAAATAAATTGATAAAAACAAATTGATAAAAATAAATTGATAAAAATAAAATGATTAAAAATAAATTGAAAAAATAAATTGATAAAAATAAATTGATAAAAATATACAAGTAGACAAAAACATCAAACTAAACGATCTAATCTCTGCAGAAGAAAGACTAGCCATTGACAAAATTGATATCCCCCAAAGGAACTCAAATAAAAATACAAAAGCTGGATGGGAAATGAGACAAAAATGACAATCAAGAAACTGCAAGAATACGCAAAAGCACTAAGAATGAAAAAAAAAAACAAGGGCATAATAAAAGGAAAAAAAGTCAACCACAGACTGAAATAAACTTGAAGAAATAAACCAAAAAATCTTGCTGAAAAAAGGAAGACTCAAAAAATATTGGGTTAAAATCAGGTATTTGTCGCACACCCCACCTAACTGGCAAGTGTGGCACTAGGCCTTTTTAAGTGGGTCCGGGTGCAGGACCGTAGCCTGGATACGCCTGGGATTCCCCAAAATGCCTGTCGGCATTCCTCTAAAAAGAGGTTCATCAGGCACTAGACAATAACCCTAGCCCCTCTGAAGAGGGTTAGAGCCTAGGGAGAGGGCCCCCTGAGGCTCGAGGAGCGCCAGTCTTAGAGCGTGATATAAATGCCGGCTATTCGGAATCCATGTCAGACGGCTGCGACCGACTACAACTGGAACCAAGATACACCCGACTGTATCCGTGAACCAATGAACACTGCTAGCCGAAGTGTGTCCCAGCCCAGCGGTCTGGAAATGCTACAACTCACAATGCTGCATCGGGTTAGAACCAAGTAATACTGTAACGTTACCCCCCTCGCCCTCACATACATTACATCCTCTTCTAACCATTTCTCTTCTCGGCCGGCCGGTGATCAACTAGTGGTTCCGAGGGGGGTAATGCACATTTCTTGCCACTACAAGAATACGATCGAGGGGGCCGGAGAAAATAGAAGGACAAACGAACAAACACTTGGGGTTAACTCAGAGCAGAAGGAGAGTATGCAACACTACATTTCCGATAGCATATATGGACTAACGCTAGCGTGGGTTTCTAGCGAAAATTCCACAAAGCAACTGGAATGCCGACATCTTGACTCGATCTTTTTCGCTGGACCCTATCTTCTCTGCTACTCTGTCCGGAGTCGACTGCCCCTGTCAGTGGTTCCACGCCAACTGCTTGTCAGCTCCTTTCTCCAGCCAACTCTCTTTTCGCGTCCCATTACCTCTTCCAGCCACGCCGAGATTTCAAGACCAAAAACCCTTTGTCTGGTTTCGCGCCAAAACAGACAAAGGAATCGTCTGCTTGGCGGGCCATCTATATAGTGTTACAATACGGCAAAACATGATCTTTAAAAACAACAAAAGGAAATTCTCAGAGAAAACCGCTGGAGAAAATATAACAAATAAAAAGCAGAATGCAAAGGAAACAAAAATTTCTAGTGTAAGATATAGGAATAGGAAAAAAAAAAAAGACGCGACAGAAAGGCTGAATCGGTAAATGATATGAAAAAATTTTTTCAAGGACTTGAAAAAGGCTCCGAAGAAGACATGGGCCCGGAATCACTAAGAGCAACACCCAAGAAAGTGCCAAATTGAAAAATACCAGACCATGATGGTATATATATATTCTGATTAAAAAAATTTCCTTCCATCCATGACAGAGTGCATCAGTCAGTGAATAAATGCCTAGAAGGAGCAAGCATACCCGAACGGATAACATTTTTGGCGGGTTTCTTATTCCTGTTAAGAGCATATAAGTAAAGCAAAGTTGGCGACTGTAATCGAGCGTGATTTGAAGGCTCCCTTTTCGATAACTACTACATCGAGATGTAGAAGAAGGCGCCGCTCCTTTCTTTGGATTACTCCACTTTACCCTTGATCCGTACCTTATAGTGCTGAGTGTTAAGAAAAGCGGCATCAACTACCATTTTTTGAGTCTTTGGTATGATTCGACCTGGGATTGAACCCCGGACCACTGGCGAACACTCTACTCATTAGGCTAATGGCTCAGTTCACCGACAAAAGAAACTTAGCAGGGTTACGCAGAGGTCATCTTAAAAGAGAAAAAACATTTATTACTTCTTTTGTAAAGAACAAAACGAAAAGGTAAAGCACATCTTTAGTTATTATTGTAAAAGAAATATATAAAATAGATACGACAGAGTAGGAATCGTCATACACCGAGAACTGTTCAAACAACTTAGTTATAACAAGATAAACCAGAATCTGTCGATTTAAAAATAGATTCTGGAAAACTTTGATCAACCAAGCCAGAAGAATCGAGTTGATAGTCGTAAACAAGGAAAAGAAACATAGCGAGTAAATACTTGACCTTGCCAGTGGATTACATAATAAAAATAAAATAAAAATTGGAGAAATACCAAATGAAGACTGTGCCTGCCGATAATACTTGGTGCACTTGAAACAGTGAGAAATACGACTGGTAAAATTCAATGAAATTGAAATGCAAAGAAGATGCTGAGATTGTTTTGATCGTGGCACTGATGGGATGTATGAGGGTTCTAAGAAGGGTGCAGAAGATTAACGAATGATTTCCATCACTCAGTCACTCGCGATAATAGCCTGACGTCTAGTGCGAGCAAGCAAATGCATTAACTACAACAACTACTACTACTGCGGCTACAAATAATAATAATAATAATAATAATAGATCCTATTTATCCAACCCCTCCGCTCGGGCAGGATATGACACAAGGTCAATTTTTAAGCGGAGTTTAACAGGTTTCAGTTCAGAGTTTTCCTTCTCCTAGACTAGTTGGACCACAGAATAAATCTGAAGGAAAGTGAAAAGAAGGATAAATACCTCAACCTTGCTAGAGAATTGAAAAAGCTGTGGAACATGAAAGTAACGATTGTGCCAATTGTGGATGAAGAATCAGTCTGCCCTACTATTTACCCATAGCTGGAGGGAGAATAATTGGATTCATACCTTTCCCAAGGGTATTAGTGCTATGTGAAATGCAATCAGTCTCGTCCAGGATTTGAACTCGTATCGCCGTGTCCATTTCCTACGACGATAACTATTACACCACGGGCACCTCCTTAATAATAATAATAATAATAATAATAATAATAGATAAGACGCAACAAAACAGTAAATGTAGGCTATGCGGTAACAGAGACGAAACGATCAATCACATAATAAGCGAATGCAGCTAATTAGCACAGATGGAGTATAAGGCGAGACACGACTGGGTCGGCAAGGTGAACCACTGGGAAATGTGCAAGAAATTTCAATTTGACCCTACAAACAAATGGTGTATGCACAACCCAGCACCTGTCCTAGAAAATGACACGCATAAACTCCTATGGGACTTTAACATACAAACGGATCACCTAATCCCGACCAGAAGACCAGGCCTTATAATAATCAACAGAAAAAGAATTTGCAAAATTGTCGACTTTGCTGTCCCGGTGGACCACAGAATAAATCTGAAGGAAAGTGAAAAGAAGGATAAATACCTCAACCTTGCTAGAGAATTGAAAAAGCTGTGGAACATGAAAGTAACGATTGTGCCAATTGTGATTAGTGCTTTAGGCACAATAACTAAAGAATTATTAAAAGGCCTAGAGAACTTGGAAGTTGGAGGAAGGGTAGAGACTATCCAAACGACAGCATTGCTGAGTACGGCCAGAATCCTGAGACGAGTCCTGGAAACTTGAGGAGACTTGCTGTCACTCAGACTCCAGTGAAAAACCATCAGCTAACGCTGCTGTGAAAACTCTAACGAGTAAAAATAATAATAATAATAATAATAATAATAATAATAATGATAATAATTGCTGAATAAAGAGGGTATAGAAAAAGAATGAGAGAAATTTGTGCAGAATATGCTACATTCCATACAATAAGCCAAAGATTTGCTGACCAAACTAGAATTATATATATTTTTTCTGACCTTGAGATCATCATCATGATCATGTCGTGCTTCCGGCAGGTCCGCAAGGTTACATCCCGTATCGGCACAGAACTGATATATGTAGGTTCGAGCTGGACGTCCTGCCTTTGCTCGTCCATGTGAAGGGGTCCACAGGAGTACATCACTTATGGGCTCGTCCCTACTTCTCCAGCAGTGTCCCGCATGTCTGTTTCGTTTAATTTTGATAGTTTTCGTTATGGGTGGTAGGTGACTGTACAGCTGGTGCTTTGTGGGGTGCTGTCTCCAGGACTTGTTCAATATTGCTCGCAGCATTCTTGTGGTACTAGAAGTAAATGAACTAGTAAATAGTAAAAATGATCAACAATATCCTCCTACCCTAAACGAAACGTTAAATACTGAAAATCAAGGACCCCCCAAACTAATTGAAGCGTAAAATACTGAAAACCGAAATACTACCCCCCAGCACCCCAAAACAAATGTTAACACAAGACTACAAAATAAATGTAGAGCTAATTAAGAAAATCATAGTAGAAAAGAAGACTACATAAACATCCCTCAGAAACAAAGACTGGAAAAAAGTCAAGGTAGAAACAAATTATTACTGAATATTCTAACAGTTAACATCACTGAACCAAACGTTAGAGCGAAACATGTCTGTGATAAAATCGGTGTTCCCCGAAAGAACACGAATAGAAATACAAAACCTGGAGGGGAAATTAAGCAGGAAGGACAGCAAAAGAAATTGCGGGAATAAGCGAAAATTCTAAGGAAGGAAAAACACCCGAGGATGTGTCGACCAAAACAAAACAGCATACAAGTTTGATAATGCGGCTTGAAGAGATAAATCAAAAGATTTTGGTGAAAGAAGAGATAATCAAAAGATACCGAGACAAAGTGAAGCAATAAAAACAAAATAGGCCATTCCAAAATAACGAAAGAAAATTCTTCCAACAAGCAGGTGGAGAATGTACGTGGACAAGGTAACAACCGAATGCAAAGGAAGCAAAACAATTTTGGAGCAAAATATGGGAAAAGAAACAACATTCTAAAAGGATCGAATAGATAGATAATATGAAAAAAGAATTACAAAGACTCGAAGAAGGCCTTCAGGTGGACATACAATTGAAATTACCCCGAGCAACATTTAAAAAAGTACTGAATTGGAAAACGCCCGGCCATGAAGACATATAGATTTTGGTTTTTCATACTATTTCCCGAAGATCAGAAAAAAAAAACTGTATGGTAATTTCAATCGAAAAAATGTCGAAGTTGCACACGAGAAAACTTGGACATGGCTATGAAAGGGAAACCGTAAGGGAGAAACTGAATCTCTTCTAATAGCAGCACAAAACAACGCCATAAGGATCAATAATATTAAAGCAGTATCGATACGACCGCTGCCTGGAAGAAACTGCGTTTCATTTTATCGGTCAGGTCTAATTTCCATACGATCGAGAGCCTATCGATAGCTGTCCAAAGCTAGACGGCAATTACACAAGAATGTTGCGAGCAATATTGAACAAGTCCTGGTGGCAACACCCCACAAGGCACCAACTATACGGCCACCTGCCCCCGTCACGAAAACTATACAAATTAGACGAACCAGACACGCAGGACACTGCTGGAGAAGCAAGGACGAGCTCATAAGTGATGTACTCCTATGGACCCCCACATATGGCCAAGCAAAAGTAGGACGACCAGCTCGAACATACATACATCAGCTATGTGAGGATACGGGATGTAGCCCTGAAGACCTGCCAGAAGCGATGAATGATAGGGAGAAGTGGCGAGAGAGGGTCAGGGATATCCGTGCAAGCGGCACGACAGGATGATGATGATGATGATGACATACAAATGATGACGATGATATTAAAGCAAAAATCGATTATACGCAACAGAATAGCAAGAATAGATTACGTGGTGATCGGGACGAAACATTCATCCCATAATAAGCGACTGCAGCAAATTAGCGCAAAGGAAGTGTAAGACAAAATACGACTGGAAATAGTACAATAGATTAAAATTTGACTTTACGACCAAACGATATATGCACAAACCAGAATCTGTCTTGGAGAATGAGGCAAACAGATTACCCAATCCCGGCAAGAAGACCATACCTTAGAGATAGTTAAAAAAGAAAAGAGGAAAACTTGCCGTGTTGTGGACTTTGCCGTCTCAGCGGTTCAGAGTCTGAAAAAAAGAGTAAAAGTACTTAGACCTTGACAGAGAACTAAGAAAGTTGTGGAAGATGAGGCTGACGGTGATTCCAATTGTAAATGGTTCGCTTGGAACGGCCCCCAAAGGCTTGGAATGAATAACGGAACAATAGAAGTGTCTTTTAGATCAACATCAAACTAAAAAACTCAATATTTTGATTATTTGCTAACAGATTATTTGAGAACATATTTAAATTTACACCGAAATCCAATGAACAACGGAACAATAGAAGTGTCTTTTAGATCAACATCAAAATAAAAAACTCAATATTTTGATTATTTGCTAACAGATTATTTGAGAACGTATTTGAATTTAAATTGTTAACAGATTATTTCAGTCTTTTTTAATTGTAAAGGAAGACAAATTATTTTCTGTAATTTTGAATTTTTTTTTTTTTCTTGATTTTTCTGTGACGACTGCAAGCTATTCCATGACCTTCTCGTGTACAGAATGTATGAAAGTTGAATAATTGATTAGAAATTAATTAGAAAAAAAACAAAAAAACAAAAAACAATTGGGTAACCCAAAGCCGAACATTTATAACCTTTTTATGTTGGTATCATTGGAAAACGAGAAAAGTTTAGAGACACCCATAGTAAGTAAAGTTGGCAACCTTAGTCGAGAGTGGCCCGAAGGCTCCCTTTTGAATAGCTACTACACCGAGGTGTAGGAGAGGCCGCAGCTCCATTCTCTGGATTCCTCCACTTTATCCTTGATCCTTACCTTATACTGCTGAGTGTTAAGCAAGGCGGCATCAAGTAGCATTTTTTGAGTTTTTGGTATGATCCAACCTGGTATTGAACCCCGGATTTCCGGACCCCTATAAACTCACTTTAAGTAAAGGATAGGAACTTAGTTTAAGATCAACACCCTTCTGGCTTCGAGCAAATAGGATGCATTCGACAAAAAATAAAATGACATATATGGAATGTATGAAAGTTTTTTTTCATTATCGTGCATAATTGTTGGTATTGTTGAGAGATTCTGATGTTTGTGTCAGGCTCTTTTTCTTCTTACCCCATTCACTTGTCTTCTTCTAGTCTGTCGAAGCTGCAAGGGAATTAAAGACAGAAGGGTAAAATACTAAGATATCTATTGATTAACATTTTATTTTTAGGGTTTACGATTTTTCTGTGGCATGAAATGCTTTCCTGAACCAGTAGAAATAGTTGCGAATGAAGTATATCATGGAATCATCTTCGACAATCACAAGTTCAAGGGTCTGTTGAGTGTTTCACTGCTATTAGTGGGAGACGCAGCGCAGTGCTAAGCCCCAATGACTTAGCCAGTACGTGCGCTCCCTGCTAGTAGCCGAGAGAAAGGTCTGTCCAAGTAGAGGGGATAAAAGTCTCTGAAAAAGAGTTTCTCTTTGGCGCCAGGAAGCCCTTCTTTTTAGGCATGCGCCGATTTCACTTTCTGTTAGAGGTCTCCTGGGAAACTGTTACTTTTGTATTTTATATATATATATATATGTATTTGTGCGTTATTGTCTTTTTTTTTATTTCTCTTTAATCCCTGCGCATATGTCAATTAAATAGAGAAACCATATTTCAAAACAGTATTTCTCTGGAACCTAACGTGATGTAATGATTAGCAAACACTACTAGCAAGTTCGTTTATCCCTGGGTGTCCCACATTTCAGCCTTCGTATCGAATCTTAGCCCAGCTCAGAAAATAAATGCATTATCTGAATATAAGGCAGTGGTTTCTACATTCAATCATTTGATGCGAATGGGCACTGCTTAAATACTCCAAGTAGCGTCTGGCTAAGTCGGTTGGGGCTGTAGAATACACTGACTACACCCCTGAAGAGGTGTAAGACTTCCCCAATGAGTGTCCAGGATATGACACTAAACAATCTGATGGTGAGGCTTCAGTAATGCTGGGGCTTTGGGGAATGCGGAGTTCCCCTTCATTACCATCGCTCCAAATTCTATTCTGGTCCCGAGTGGTAGCACCTAATAGGGTTCTATCAATGGGTCAAATAGAACTAAACTGTGTACTTATGTTATTGTAAATTGCTTGAAATAGGTTTATTTTGATATTTAAACTGCGTACTTAAGCTAAATTGAATAGTTCGAAATCTAATTCGGCTTTAAATGACCCGAAAAGGGTTGATACGCCATAAAACAAAACAACCAACCAACCAAGTAGTGTCACAAGTACAAATAGATGTTACATCAACTTTCAAAAGAGTTTAGCGTCACGGAAAAAAACACCTGATATTTGTAGAGAAGAGAAAATTTTCGTATTTTGGTTTGGCGCGCAAATTTAATTCGACACTTAATTTCAACCAAACAGGATGACTTATCCTATTCAGCCCGGACCTTCATTTCCGCCCACCAAATCTTGTAAGCTGCCAAACCCAGTCTCTTTGGCTGGAGAAGGCCGACCAGTGCAGACGTCACACTGGCCGTTCTTCAATAGCGATGTTTTTTTTATCTGGACAATGCCGCCCAGTGAAGACATCTCACTGCGGCTTTGAAATAGCAGCAGCAGCAGCAGCAACATGGATACACGAGGGAACCCATCTAATTTATGGATTTCCTTACGAGGAATCCAAGTTGAATATAAATTAGATGCATTCAACATGCCTCGCACAGGCACAACTTTATGTCACCCCAAAATTGGCTATGTCGATCTGAGCGTAATCCCGCTCTCGACACACTAGTTCCCATTTCACCTCTGGTCCACATTAATGGAGATAACGCCTACTCTCTCCAGATACCAGACACGAAACTCACGGTGACATCCAAAGTTCAATTCCTACAACTGCAACATGTTTTTCGCCCAAATCCAACTAATACAATCCCTCACACGTCCGACGACACACGCTGCCATCTCAACCTTCTCAACTTTCTCCTTACTCACAATCTTCTCAACACGAGTCTTGCAGCACCAAAAGCAAACCAAATATTCCCTGCTGCAAATAAAAAAACTTTCTTTGTTGTGTTGTTAAAAAGAAGTTTCGTTATTCATTTGTGTTGCCTTAAAAATATAGTGTTAGAGAAATTAACAATTTCCCGAAACGCTATATATTCAACAATTTTGTCCCAGCAATAAGAGTTTTCACCTATTCATAGTTGCTTCTATACCGTTTTGAAGACAAAAAATTTGAATAATCAAAATATTCACAAATCTATTCACTTAGCATAACATTTCGTTCCAATTTATCGTGAACACACTGATTTGAAAGTAGCGTTAAGAGAAAGTAAAACAAGAGAAAGTAATTTGCTTCTATAAGCATATGTAACCAATCTGTAGAAAAAGTCTTCAAAAAACAATTTTATCGTTTTACGATTACTTTTGTTTATACCTTCTGTTACGAAAGAGTAAACATGTTCGTGACAGTCAATTCTTCTGTACTCAAAGGTCAAAAATCGTAGATCAACATTACATTAAAAAACAAAAACAAAAGAAAACAAACCAAAAAATAAAAAAAATAAAAACTCTACACGCCAGTATATCGAACTGATGTATTTTTAGCCTGAAAATGTCAGCGAAAAAAGGAGATAATTTTGCATTATGCAAAAAGGTCAAACAGACGTGTAAGCCACACACACACACACACACACACACACACACACAGAGGCAAACTTACACATACACGTAAATACAAAATGGAAAATGGAGGAAAAATGCACGACACAATGAAAGAATCAACTCAGTTCAAAAAGAAAAGGTCAATAAAACTTATAACATGATAAATTGATAATAATAAGATAATAATAGAATAATGAAATGATAATAATAATAATAATAATAATAATGATAATAATAATAATAATAATAATAAATAACGAAATGAAAAAAATAATAATAATAAATAATGAAATAAAATAATAATAAAAAAATAATAATGATAAATAATAAAATAACAAAATAAAAAATAATAAAGTAATAATGATAATAATAATAAAATAATATCATAAAATATTGAAATAATTTAATGAAATAAAAATAAAATAATAAGATATCAATTATAAATAATGAAATAAAATAACGATAAAATAATAAAATGCTACGACTACTACAACAACAACAACAACAACTACTACTACTACTACTACTAATAATAATAATAGATAATAATAATGAAGTAAAATAATCAAAAAATAATAAAATATTATCATAAAATGATAAAATAATATCATATAAAATAAAATGATTTAATGAAATAATAATAAAATAATAAGATAATAATAATAAATAATGAAATAAAATAATAATAAAAAATAAAATACAAATATTAACTAATAAAATAAAATAATAATAATAATAATAATATCATAAAATAATAAAATGATCTAATGAAATAATAACAAAATAATAAAATAATAATAAAATAATAAATTGATATAATGAAATGATAAAATAATTTAATAAAATGATAATAAAACCGCTAATAAAAATTACTTCATGCAACTAACCATAATATTCAGACTGATAATTAGGCTCTTGACACTCAATTTGAAAAGTAAATATTGTTATTATTGATATAAACCCTATTCATATGAACTATAATAATACTGAGAAGAGTCCTGGAGACTTGAGGAGACTTGCTGTCACTCAGACTGCAGTGAAAGACCATCAGCTCATGCCCATGGAGTTAATAATAATAATAATAATAATAATAATAATAATAATAATAATAATAATAATAATAATAAACAACTCTGTGAGCGCTTTAAACGACTAATAAACAACATCTCGCATGAGAAAACTTGAACGTGGCTAAGAAAAGGAAACTTTATGAGAGAAACAGAATCTCTCCTAATAGCAGCACAAAACAACGCCATAAGAACCAATCATATCAAAGCGAGAATTGATAAGACGCAACAAAATAGCAAATGTAGGTTATGTGGTGATAGAGACGAAACGATCAATCACATAATAAGCGAAGCAGCAAATCAGCACAGAAGGAGTATAGGACTAGACACGACTGGGTGGGCAAGGTTATCCACCGGGAGTTGTGCTAGAAATTTAAATTTGACCATACGAACAAATTGCACAAGCACAACCCAGTAGCTGCCCTCGAGAATGACACACATAAACTCCGATGGGAGTTACAAACGAATCACCTAATCTCAGTCAGAAGACCAGACATCATAGTAATCAACAAAAAAAACTTGTAAAATTGTGGACTTTGCTGTATCGGCTGACCTCAGAATAAAACTGAAAGAAAGCGAAAAGAAGGATAAGTACTGTGACCTAGCAGGAGAATTGAAAAAAACTATGGAACATGAAGGTGATGATTGTAACAATCGCGATGGGTGCATTCGGTACACTAACTAAAGGATTATTAAAGAGACTGGAGGATTTGGAAGTTGGAGAACGAGTAGAGACCATCCAAACTACAGCATTATTGAGAACGGTCAGAATACTGAGAAGAATCCTGGAGACTTGAGAAGACTTGCTATCACTCAAACTCCAGTGAAAGACCATCAGCTAACGTTGATGTGAAAAACTCTCCAACAGAAATTAATAATAATAATAATAATAATAATAATAATAATAATCCAAACAACAGCATTATCAATATCGGCTAGAATACTGAGAAGAGTCCTGGTGACTTGAGGAGGCTTGCTGTCACTCAAACTCCAGTGAGAAACCATCGGCTAACGCTGGTGTGAAAAGCTCTCTAAATAATAATAATTGCTGATTGAAGAATAAAAACAAAAAGAAGTATGCTCAATAAATTTTTTTTGGGATCACATATATAACAAAATATTTACACACACACACACACACATACACACACACACACACACTCTCTCTCTCTCTCTCTCTCTCTCTCTCTCTCTCTCTCTTAAAATTCTATTTCATGAATGACAAAAGATAATTTTAGCCCGGAGATTCTCAAGTCTGTTGCTAATATTGTCGTCAAACGATCCTTCGGGTCGTTCAGTTATTTTCGGCTTACCGAGAATTCATTTTTTTCCTTTCTTTTTTCAAGAGGAAAAAGGATCCCAAAAAGCAAACAAAATATGCAGTAAAAATTCTCTCAAGTTCATTAAAATATAAAAGAAAAACGTCAAATAAAAATAAAAAAATTAAAAAAAGGTATTTTTACTAAAGATATAAGCGGCCATTAGTGCCTCATGTGATGCCACGAGCTGCTCTCAGCAACACGAACTCTCCATGTGTACAACATGACCTTTGAGAAGCTGGAAAGGTTTTTAAAGAACTGTATGTAAAAAAAGTTGAATAAAAACATAAATACAACAAATAAAAACAAAAATAAATCATTGATGGAATACTTTATTATTTTTTTTTTATGATATGAAAACACTTAAAATTTCTTCTTTTTTCTTTTTATCTATTTATTTATTTATTTATGTTCAGAATAAAAATCTTGAACAATCGTTCAATTTAGTTTTCTCTGTAACTGCCCAGTTTTCATGAAAACAAAGTTATCACAGACCGTAATAGACCATAGCACTGTCAATACCTCATAAAAAGCATCTTTCCAAGGTGTTACCCACTTTAAACCGATTTAGCGTCAAGGGTTGTTTATAGCGAGGAAACGTTGTAACGTGCATGTGTGTGTTTACGTTGAGTTGTTTCCTTGCTAAGTTTGTAAAGTCCCTCGCTAATTGTTGTTTGGTATATAAAAGTAAATAAAGGAAGAGAAGTTTCAAGATGTCGAAGTCGAAATGTTTTTAGGAATAGTTTTTATTTGCAGCATGGAATATTTAGTTTGTGTTTGTGCTGCAAGTCTCATAGGAAAGGTTGTGAGTAAAGAGACGAAATGGCGATACGATAGAGTTGAAAAAGCAGCGCGGATCGTCGGACATGCGAGGGATTGTGTTCGCCGTTGTTTAGCGAAAGTCTTGTTTGCCGTTGGAGGAAATAAACTTTGGAGTCACCGTGAGTTTTATGTGTCTGGTGGATTTGGGGAGAGGCGTGCGTTGTCTCCATTAAAGTGGCCCAGAGGTGAAATGAGAGCTAGGTGTCGAGAGCGAGATTAGGTATCGCATCGACATAGCCAATTTTGTGGGTGACACAAAGTTGTTCCTGTGTGTGGCGTATTGAATGTATCTAATTCATATTCAACTGGGATTCCTTGGTCTGAGAGAGATAGACGCAAGGAATCCATAAATTAGATAGGTTCCCTCATGTGTCCATGCTGCTGTTGCTATTGAGGTACCGCCAGTGAGACGTCTGCATTGGACGACGTTGTTCAGCCAAAGAGAGTGTGTTTGGCAGCTTACCCAATTTCTGCTGCCCGGAAAGGAATCCGGTTTGAATTGGATAAGTCATCCTGATTGGGTGAAATTATGCGTCGAATTAGATTGAGCGCCAAACCAAAATTCCTTCTGCTACACCGACTTTGTGTTACATATTTTCATCGTTAGGAGAGGAGGTTAAATTGTGGGGTAAGAGGCAGAGGACAGGGCTGTGTTGCTGTTTGATATCTGACTCCATATTTTGGTCATTTTATTTTACCCCCACGTTGGCTAGTCGGTGTAACGCCTTGCCCAAGAAAGTCCCAAAAAGAATTATGCCAAAGAAAGGACAGCAACAGATAAGAGACGAAGACGTTTCTTTTATACTTTCCTTTATTTAGTGAGTTCAACAACCATTCCATGAGTGAGGGAGTTTTTCCTGATACCATTGACTCCCCCAGTTAAGGTGTCAAAAATACGTTAACCATTTCATGCATGTATTTGTCCTCATTTGGTATTTCGGACTTCCATAAGGGTTAGTTTTCTTTTGGAACTTTGTCAAAGTCCGGTATGGGTTAGTTTGTAGTTCATTTGTGGGTCTTTTATATTTCAGCATAATGCTGACCGAGAGAGAGCTGCTACTGGGTGAAAGGGACTAACCAACGCCTAGTCCAAAGACGTATGGCGTGGCGCCTTGACGCCCATCAGCAACGATGATGTCAATTCGCTGGTCATGGCCTGAAAGAGAAAGAAAGCCTGTTCCTCTTTGTCAAGAGGTTGCCCTTTTTCTTTACGCATGAGTCATCCCTTTTTCCCGTTAGGGACCTCTGGGAGTTTCTGCAAATTTAAGTTTTCCTTTTTTTTTAAATTCAATTTAGATTTTTATTTATTTATTTATTCGTTCCCTACAAAATTAGTTGAATTTCTGCCAGGTGTATTCGAAGATTTTTTTTTAGTGACGAAGGCAATGGAACTCTTTTAGGGGATAGACAAGAGAAGAATAAAATGAATAAAATGAAGTAATTTCAAGAATTGTAGAAGTTCCCAGAGGCAGGAAACTAGAATTGCGCTTGCCTGAAAGAGACTTACTAGTACCAGATAGGAACTCGTTCTCTTTCGGTAGTGACCTGTTTGATTGGAAAGACCTATTTTTCTCCTGTTGCTTGTGCGAAGACCGCTTAGTGGCACGCTGACTCACTCTTCCACTAGAAGTAGCCGTCTCTGCTAACAACAGCCTTATAAAATCACTAACTGGACTTATCACCCGCAACTAAAATCGCCGAAAACAACTACTGCATTCAACACCTAATTTGGGAGAAACGACTGTTCTCAAATATTCTAGGAAGACATTTCTCGCTACGGAGTAACCATGTGAAGGCCAAAAAATAAAATGGAAATTCAAAAGGTATCTTCTATAATCGTCTCCTCCCCTTTCTTTCTTTGCAGCTTTTACTGGTTAAGAAGCCAACAAATTAAATGGGGGTAAAAAGGAAAACCAATAGAGTCAGATATCTAAACCCCAAATCGACAACTACCAACCAAATCATCATCATCATCATCATCATCATCATGTCGTGCCGCTAGCACAGATATCACTGACCCCCTCTCGCCACTTCTCCCTATCATTCATCGCTTTTGGCAGGTCTTCAGGGCTACATCCCGTATCCTCACATAGCTGCTGTATGTATGTTCAAGCTGGTCGTCCTGATTTTGCTTGGCCATATGCGGGGGTCCATAGGAGTACATCTCTGATGAGTTCGTCCTTGCTTCTCCAGCAGTGTCCTGCGTGTCTGGTTCATCTTACTTGTATAGTTTTCGTGATGGGAGGCAAGTGGCCGTATAGTTGGTGTCTTGTGGGGTGTTGCCGCCAGGACTTGTTCAATATTGCTCTCAACGTTCTTGTATAATTGTCGTCTAGCTTCTTCAGCCGTTTAGTTAGTGTCCAAGTAGTGCATCCATATAGCAGTATCGACACGACCGCTGCCTGGAAGAAACTGCGTTTCATTTTATCGGTCAGGTCTGATTTCCATATGATCGATAGCCTATCGATAGCTGTCCATGCTTTCGTTAGTCGTGTGTCGATGTCTTTTTCGGTTGATGAGACGCTGTTTCCTAGGTAGGTGAATTTGTCTTCTAGTTTCAGAGAGGTTCCATCTAGTGTGGAAATGTCACCTGTTTGGTTGTAACACATATATTTAGTTTTGTGCGCATTGATATGGAGGCCAATGCCTGCGGCGGCTCGTTCCAAACTATGCAGTAGTGTTTCGGCTTAGTTAGGTGTATTCGCCAGTAACGCTATGTCATCGGCGTAGTCGGCGTCGGTAATTGTTTTTGCGGGGTACGAACAAATAACACGAACCAACAAATTCTCTTGTTTCCCATACTCTCTCACGAAGTTCACACAGTGATAATTATGGAATGGGATATCGAAAGATCTCTAATCACAATTAGTATGCATACAGCAATCATTTGAAAATGGAAGCAACATAGCTTGACAACGGATCTGCCTCAAACAAGATGTCTAGTCCTATAGCTGTTTTTTTTAGGCTCTGTGTTTAACATGATTAAATAATAAAAAAAAATTACGTGGAAATAATAAACCAAGCTACATAATATATAATGGAAACATAACAAAAAGTATGCATCCATTAAAATTAACAGGATGTATGCAAACAAAAAGAATACATGAGAAGATCTGTGTCTTCGTGACTTGTGCTAGTAATACATGGATAGAGTTCAGTAGAGTTCTTTTTTTTGTAGTAGTAGCAGTGTGTATAAGGACTTAGTTCATGGTATATCAACAGTCGGTCTCAGAGGGAGGAAAATATTAATACGATTCATTGTTAGTGGGTCCAGTTGGTTGCGACAAGAGAATACACCGACTACTTCTCTGCAGAGGGGAAGACTCCCCCAACGGTATCCAAGATATGACACTAAACAATCTGATGGTTTGGTTCCAGTAATACTGGAGCTTAGGAGAATGCAGAGTACCTCTTCATTACCATCACTCCCAGGTCCTCTCTGGCCTGGAGTGGTAGCACCTGATTGGGTCCTATCTATGGGTCAAATAAAATTAAAATTTACTTATGCTGAATTGTTTGAAACAGAACTATTTTGACATTTAAACTGTGTACTCATGTTAAACTGAATTGGTTGAAATAAAACTGTTTATATGTATAAAAATGGATTCTATTTTATTAGTGTCAGTCTATTTCCTTTTTTTTTCCAGATATATTATCCAATCATTGGTTCTATCGAATTGTACATAAAACAACGAATTCACACCACATTTACGGCTTTATTTTAGTAGCGTCAGTCTGTTTCCTTTTTTCAGAAATATTACTTCACCATCGATTCTATCGAATTGTAAATGATATAAGAAGATGAAGAAAGCAAAGAGCTCTCGTCAACCTAAGTTACTTATGATTGTAACATTGGAAAAGTATATAACTACATTCCCATCAACATCAAAATTTCTTTCTAGTGATGTTTATAGAGAAACATCCAAGAAATTTTGATGTTGATGGGTATGTAGTTATATACTTTTCCAATGTTACAATCAAAAGCAACTTAGGTTGACGAATACGAGTTTCGAATTCCTTTCAAGATCTTCGAAACAGTCAATGGCTAAGTTTGTTCTATCTACTGAGGGACATGCCACTTTAGACATTAACTTTCTAAGAATAATACCCACAGGAATACAACATTGTGAAAAACTTCTGTTGCGTTCTGGTTAGTGAACGCTTGTAGTATTAATAAAAAGACAAACCACGATATGAGAGGAATAGAGTTATATTCACAGGGAAAAGTATTTTCAATAGAGAGACTGTTAGTAGACAAGAACATAGGATTAGTGAATACAGAATAACGATATAGTCCAACGATAGTGTTGGCGTCCGTTATAAGGAGCTGCTCTTCACCTTCTAGACTGCTGGTATTAGTAGCTACTGCTATATAAGGCAGATGGACTAGCTCATTGTCGAAAAGTTAGGTGATACCCAACAACTTCTCTGTACCAAATAACCGATAATCTTTTTCTCACGATTTTATGAATCTCTGAAATATTCAATTCGCTTCATCTTTCACTCTGCTATTGCGATAACGCAAAATCGAAAGTTTCAAGTATCAAGCTCAACAGTTGTACCTCGGCATAGAAATTGATAAAATCTTCAGCCTATCCTACAGGAATATTGAAATCAAGGTCAAGAACTTAACCTAACAGTCTATCAATAAGAAGTTTGAGGCAACACCTTTAAGGAATTTTTTTTCTTATTCCCAAATTCTCATTGTTTCCAAAGTCATATTCACGTCTACTATCAACTACACCCTTAATATTCGATCTGACCACACCTAGTTTTTTTAATCTTGTGTTTTTGTCTCACCAGTTCTTTGTGTTTTTGGCTTTCCAATTCTTACACCGACTGCACCTCTGCAGAGCGGTAAGACCCTCCCACAACGAGTGTCCTGGATATGACACTTAACAATCTGATGGTGGTATTCCAGTGATGCCGGAGTTTTGGGGAATATGAAGCACCTCTTCATTGTCATCGCTCCCAGGTCCACCCTGACCCGAAATGGTTTGGTTTGGTTTCTTTGTTTAATGGCATATCAACCTTCGTGGGTTATTTAATGCCAAAGTTATTGTTCCAGAAGAAAAGCAGTGATGCTATTTCACCCATGGCTGGGAGGATGAGGGGGTTCATACCTTTCCCAAGGGTATTTGCCCGAAAGTGAACGTAATAGTGCGACTGGAGTTCGAACTCGCGTACTATGATCCCGCAGTCCATCGCTTTAACTATTACATCACGAGGACACCCACTCCCGGAATGGTCAGATAGGATCATATCTATGGGTTACATACAATTAAGCGGCGTAATTATGCTAAATTGAATTGTTTGAATTAGAACTGATTGACTAAACTGAAATTGAAATGTTTTTGACAATTCAACTGTGTACTTGCATTCAAACTGCGCACTCATGCTAAAATGAATTGTTTGAAATAAAACTGATTTAACAGGCTTAACTGAATTGTTGGAAATGGAATTGATTATTTGTATAAAAATAAATTGGATTTGGCATTAAATAACCTACAAAGGTTGATATACTATAAAACTCAACCAGCCAACTAAACAATCAACCAATTCTTTGTGTTTTTGGCTGTCCAATTCTTCATTGTTCACTTCTTGCACTCCTTTGAACTACTTGTGTCATTCAGAAATACATGACTTCTTCGTCGTGTCGTGTGTTTTCTTGTTATCTGGTCCATTTGTTTAAGTTCTTCCTCAAATGGTCCTGAGTATCTTGCAAAAGGAACTGCTCAAGCCTTTTATCCCTTTGATGAGATTTCTGCTATATAGTTTGGTTTCCAATAGTTTTTTCGTTCCTTTGAGATACTCTTTTTAATTTTTTTCAATCATATTCACTTGATCGATGGTGTCTGCTTCCCATAACCCAAAGTAATTTTAGGTTTCCTTTTCTCCGAGCATTCTGATTTTTTCTTAGTTTGGTATTTCAATTCCTTCCGTCAGGTGTCGTTTCCCGATTCTCATTATTAGCAGAATGTACTTTTCGATGCAAAATTCTATTCCCAAGTCCTGACTGTACATTCTCTCTGTTTGTTCCAATCCTTTTTCATTTTTTGCAAACAGATTGATATTGTCCATTTACATGAGGTGAATGATCTTTTCTTACGAATTAGTAGGTTTATTTTTAATTTACTCCTCTTACAGTTTTTCATACCAGCGTTAGCTGATGGTTTCTCACTGGAGTTTGAGTGACAGCAAGTATCCTCAAGTCTCCAGGATTCTCCTTTGTATTCAGGCCGATCTTAAAAATGCTGTAGTTTGGATGGTCTCTACTCGTCCTCTTATTTCCAAGTCCGCCAGTCTTTTTATCAATCCTTTGGTAACTGTACCAAGAGCACCGATTGGTATTACCGTCACTTTGATGTTCCACAGTTTTTTTCAGTTCTCACGCAAGGTACTTATTTCTGTTTTCTTTGGATTTTACTCTGTGGTCAGACGGGACAGGTAAGTCCATAATTCGGTAGGTTCTCTTTTTCTTGCTGATTATTACTAGGTCTGGTCGTCTGGTCGAGATTAGGTGATCTGTTTATACCTCACAATCCCTGAGGAGTTTGTGCGTCTTATTCTCGAGGACAGATTCTGGGCTGTGTATATACCATTTGTTCTTTTGCTGTTCTTTTTAATTTCCTATCTTTCACATCTTGAAATTGATTGTATCACAAAGAAATATTTGATTTATTCGTAGTGTGTTCATTTAAACCATTTTTTCACAAGCACGTTAATTCGCTGCTCTAGTTTCCTTTCACTCAATTTCTGCCAACAATATTACAAGAACACGTACATCTTCCTCTATTACTCGACAAAGAATGACTCCCTAAGTCTGGTCTTAAGAAAGCAGGACTCAAAAAGCACATCCAGACGTGCAGGGGTATTAATTTTGCCTTACTCAGCACGCTGTGATCATTCTCAAAAACTGATTGTTCCACCTTGTTCACTGAGAACTTTCGTGATGATAAAACTTAAAGGAGAAGAGCAAAAGTAGGGTTATCCTGTGACCCTGCAAGTGAGAAAAAAATGGTTAAATCAACGCTTGCTTAAAAGAGTCATCGTCTCGGACTATTAAAATTTCCAAACCATCAATAAACATGATATTTTTGAAGTTCAGTTATCTGATATTTTTAAAGTTCCATTTTCTAATATTTGATATTTTTGAAGTTTAGTTATCTGATCAGTTTGTCAGGTTTGTTAGAAGTCGGAAAGGGAAGACATGGACCAGCTATAATAACGACAGTGGTCAAGGCAGCGGATGAACTGAAGTCAATGTTTAATCTCAACCTCCAACATCATTACCCAATACACAAATGGCTTGGCAAGAGGGTAGGATCTACAACAAAAATGTACTCATTGTCCTGTCAGCTGGGGCTGTAGAATACACTGACTGCTTCTTTGCAGGGAAGTAAGATCCCCCCCCGCCAACGAGTGTCCTGGATATGACACTAAAAAATCTGCTGCTGAGGCTCCAGTAATGCTGGAGCTTTGAGGAATGCGGAGTACCCCTTCATTGCCATCGATTCCAGGTCCATTCTGTCCCGGAGAGATAGCACCTAATAGGGTCCTATCAATGTGTCCAATAGAACTAAACTGTGAATTTTTGCTAAACTGAATTGCTTGAAATAGGACTGTTTTGACATTTAAACTGCGTACTTATGATAAACCAAACTGTTTGATGTATAACTGTTTTTAAATAGAACTAAACTGTGTACTTTTGCTAAACTGAATTGTTTGAAATAGAACTGTTTTTGACATTGAAACTGTGTACTTATGTAAAACTGAATTGTTTGAAATAGAACTGTTTTGACATTTACTGTTTATGAACAAAAACTACACTTATACTTTGCCCAGACGACTGGGGCTGTAGAATACATTAACTGCACCTCCGCAGAGGGGTAAGACCCCATCACCAATGAATGTCCTGGATATAACATTAAAAAATCTGATGGTGAGGTTCCAGTGATGCTGGAGCTTTGGGGGATGCGGAGTACCCCTTCATTGCAATTGCTCCCAGATCCACTCTGGCCTGGAATGGTAGTAACAGATAGGGCCCTATCTATGGGTTAAATAGAACTAACTGCATACTTATGCTAAACTGAATTATTTGAATTGGAACTGTTTGACTAAACTGAATAGCTTGAAATAGAAATGTTTTTGACAATTAAACCGTACTTACATTTGAACTGTATGCTTATGCAAAACTGAATTATTTGAAATAGAACTGTTCTTGAAATTGAAAATCTACTTACACTAAACTGATTTGTTTAATATAGAACTGTTTTAACATTCAACTGTGTGCAAACATCTGAATTAGAACTGTTTGACTAAAAAAATAAACTGTGTAGTTAAATTTAAACTGTGTGCTAATGCTAAAATGAATTATTTGAAATGGAAGTGTTTTTGACATTGAAACTCTATTTACACTAAGCTGATTTGTTTAATATAGAACTGTTTTGACATTTAACCGTGTAAAGAAAATCTGTACTTATACAAAACTGAATTTGCTGAATTAGAACTGCTAGACTAAACTGAATAGCTTGAAATAGAAAGGTTCTTCACATTTAAACTGCGTACGTATGCTAAACTGAATTGTTTGAAATAGAACTATTTTCATAAAAGGGATTTGGCGTTTAACGACCCACAAAGGTTGATACGCCATAAAACCCAAACAACCTGAACCTACACTTATACTAAACTGAATTGCTTGAATTTTATTTCGGTGTTAAATGACCCGAAAAGGGTTTATATGGCCAAACCAACCAACCAACCAAATTGTACTCAACTACATTAAATGGAGACTGTTGCAAGCACTTCTACATACGGTCATACTCAAAAATTCATACAGATTGATCTGGATTATGAAGAAATAGTTAATTGTCTCGCCTAATATATTAAAAGCATCTTTTTTTTCTTATGTTAATGCGTTAAAAATATTTTTTTTTTTTACCTCAATTAATGTCTTGATTTTCTATTGGCTCAGCAAAGGTTTCATAAGTATTTTTTTCTCTTTTTACATTGTCTCGCTTTAAGACTTAAAATTTGATCGAAAACTATTTCCACAATGTGAATATTCGTATTTATGTCCATAATCGGAACATGACCGTAAGATTTTATGATTCACTACTGAAAATGTCTTGTCGATTTTTCTCCACATGAAATGTACAAAGCAAAGCGGTGGAACAGTATTGTTTGAACTTATATTATCCTTTTTTTTTCTCAACATTATCCGCAAGTATCTTTTTCCGACGTATCTTTTGTTTATCATGACATTTTCAAATGGATATTAAAAACAAATCCCAATTCCCAAATACTAGATTGTAAGCTAACTATGGAGCGAAATGAACGCTGAGATATCTTATTCTGTCACGAACAATTTATTAATAGAATCGGAGTTTCGAAGAGCAAATTATTCGATCGATCGTCCATTTCACTAATATTTTTTGCTTATCTCTTTCGATAATCTCATTTGATATTTGTTTTCTTTTTCCACCTCTGAAATATTTTTCATTTGTTTAAAAAAGTCGTGCAAATATTGAAGAGATCTTACAGAATTATTCATGGAATTAGATAACGTTTCGCTTATTGTACTGAACGATTTTTCTCCCGGAATTTCCATATCTGTGGATATGAGAAATTGTTGCGTAGGCATTGGTATAAATAGCTAGCAGGGACAGGTATGTCACGTGGTCACTCAGTCATATGTAGGAGAACGCAAAGGTTGATATAAAAAAACAACACAGACACTTGGGTATTTTTTCTTAAGGCTTTATAGCTGGCTCGCTACTGTGAATTGTCCGATAAGAGAAAGACTCGTTGATATTTCTACTAAAAGATCGCAGCTCTTCTTGGGATAAAACTTCGATCCGAATTCCCTCTACACCAGTCACTTCAATTCTGCCTTAAAAAAATGGGTCGTTCCCTTACTTACGTCTGTCGAATCGGGGGAAAAACATATCCGTTTCTGGCGGTTCCACACCTGCGCTGAAGATCTGGAGCCCCCAGTTTTTTTTCTAGTCATTTTTAATTACAACGAATACTTTGGCCTAGCCGTTCGGAGACTGTCTGCTTTTTATTATTATATGTTTATTTATCTACTTATTTAATTTCAATTTTGTTTGAGCTGTTCAATTACTGTAATATTACGGACGGCCGCTGTCGTCAATCAGTGAAGGTGTCACGAGACTAGCGCGTGCTGACAGAATGACCTGCAAAGTTAGACGTGATTTTAAAATAATCACAGATAAATAATCACATGTTTCACGACAGCTTCACAAGTGACAATAGAACATTCGCGGATCTTCGATTCGTTCTCCAAAATCTCTATGTAAGAAAACAAGTAATGAGATTTTGGCAGAGTTGAAAGAAGTTGTCAAAACGGGTGCGTTAAAGGTTCTGGAAGCCGACCAGTCATACCCTAGTCTGCTGCGACCGATCTGCTATGACAAACGTGTGTCAAACAACCAGCTCTCACACACACCCCGTCACTACCAAGGGGAAGGGAGAGGAAGGACGCGACAAAAGTGAACTTTTTGAATTACAGCGATCATAGCTGAATAAAAATGACTGCTATATTTTTTCCCTTACCTTCGAGTTTGAGTATTTCTTTTTCTGCGGACTTCTTTCTTTACAGCACAAAACGTTGGTCCTATGGTACATTACATTACAAAATGTTCATGGATTTGGATGCTCTTATATAGATAAATTGTAGTACTTATGGTTCATATTACCTAGAAAACATTTGTAAAGAAAAACGAACTATTTTACTTACATACATAAGAGTTTTGATACTGAAAGTTATTTTGTATTTATTCATTTTCCCATTGAATGAAGTCAATATGATATAAATACAAGTAGTTACAAAAATGTTCGTGGTCAAATCAACGTAGGTTTGATATTTTCTTTTCTTTTATTTGAATTTTTAGGGGTTTGGTAGTTAAAGAAACTTTGAGAAACAATCTACCAAGTGTTTTAAATATGTGTTACATAGCCATACATGAATACGTAATATGTTCATAGAATGTTCAGAACTCATATATAGATAATATAGGAATCCCGATACACACACACACACAAAAAAAAAAACACGACTTCATAGTTCAGGTACAAAACTTTTTATTACCGTTGAGTTAAAAGATTTTTCGACATAAGGAAGAGAGAGGCACAATCTTTCTATGACGACTTTTCCATCTGCCCACCTTTCCACCACCACACGCGGCACCCGCCGCAAGGCCTCAGCGGGCTCCGAAAGTCAACCGTCTCCCTCGGACGCTAAAACTCGACTCCCTAACTTTTTTTCAAATCCCCCAAAATCCTCCGCGCACGCTTCCTGTGCATGACGTGATTCACATCCCGCGGTCATATTTTCTATCTTGTGTTTCTATTGTGACAACTCTGAATGACACGTCCGCTCCGCACGCGCGTGAACACCTGCGCTCATGTTTGCACCTAACTAACCCATGCGCTAAGCGAAAGGTTCTCAGCCTAACTAAACCGAAAGGTAAGATATATAAAACGAAATCCCTCGGCCATTATATTACATATGTAATATAACATGAATGTGTAATATAACATGTACGTTTCCTTCCTTTTTAGTCAGGCAATGAACTTTTCAGCACCTTTTCATAGTTTCATTTCTTTATCGTATCGTTCTTTTGAACCAAACTATTTTGCTTGTTTTTGTTTCGAATTCTCTGCCAGTTATTCAATAAAACAATTCGATAAATATTGTTTCACTCAAATTCCTCAAAAGTAATTCGAGATGAAAAAAGATTCAATCGTATTATAAAATAAAGCTACACATTTTGTCTTCTCACTGAAAACAATTTTATATAGTTGTCTATCAACTATTTTGGTGATTTTAGTTGTCATAAACCGGGCCATTGTCCTAATGGTATTCGCCAATAGTCCGGGAGACCGGGGTTCAATCCCAGGTCGAGTCATACCAAAAACTCAAAAAATGATACTTGATGCCGCCTTGCTTAACACTCAGCACTATAAGGTACGGATCAAGGGTAAAGTGGAACAATCCATGGAATGGAGTCGCACCCACCCCTACACTTTGGTGTAGAAGCTATTGAAAGGGGAGCTTTCGGGTCGCCTTCGACTACGGTTAGCAAATTTACTTTTCTTACTTAGTTGTCATAACCAAATCAAATAGGTTCTTCCAAGAACTATTTGTTAGGATGATGCAAAAGTTTTTAGTGTTGTTTTGAAAACATTTTTATTTATTTGAATCCATAATATCATTATCGATATGAATCCATTATATCATTATCCATATTAATCCATACTATTATTATTCATATGAATCCATAGTATCATTTTTCATATGAATCCATAATATCATTATTCATATGCATCCATAGAATCCTTATTTATATGAATCCATGATATCATCATTTATATGAATCCATGATATCATCATTTATATGAATCCATGGTATCATTTTTCATATGAATCCATTGTACCATTATTCATATGGATCCAAAGTATCATTATTTATATGAATCCATAGTATCACTATTTATATTAATTCACAGTATTATTATTTATATGAATTCATAATATCATTATTTATATGAATCCATAGTATCATTATTCATATGAATCCATAATATCATTATTTATATGAATCCATTGTATCATTATTCAATGGACCCATGATATCATAATTCATATGAATCCATAGTATCATTGTTTATATGAATCATTGTATCATTATTCATATGGATCCATAGTATCACTATTTATATGGATCCATGGTAATTTTATTCATATGAATCCATGGTATTTTTATTCCTATGAATCCATAGTATCATTTTCCATATGAATCCATAATATCATTATTTATATGCATCTATAGAATCATTATTTATATGAATCCATGATATTATTTATATGAATCCATAGCATCATTATTTATATGAATCCATTGTATCATCATTTAATGGATCCATAATATCCTTATTATATGAATCCATTGTATCATTATTCATATGAATCCATTGTATCCTTATTCATATAGATCCAGAGTATCACTATTTATGTGGATCCATAGTATCCTTATTCACATGGATCCATAGTATCACTATTTATATGGATCCATGGTATTTTTATTCATATGAATCCATGGTATTTTTATTCATATGAATCCATAGTATCATTATTCCATCCTCATTGGATCTATGTCATCTTTGAAGTGTTTGTATTTGATCATAAATAAACGATTGCTATTCGATCTTTTAGAAATTGCTATATATCTTGAACTTGTTAAACTCAGTCTCAGGCAAAACGTTCTGTAAGAATGGAAACAAGAGGTCATCAGAAAGTGACAACTCTGCAGAATCTGCTAAATGTAGAATAATCACCAATTCAAAGTTTGGATTCGTCTGCTGTGTTATAACACGAGAAAGGACATTTCTCGTTGCTTATCTTCCCACCTGCCCCATTTTCATCCTTTTCACAGTGTCATTTAAAAAAGCCAGTTACTTACTTGAGAATGATACAGTAACACTTAGTATAGGTTTTACCAATATGTAAAAAAATTCCCTTTTGAATCTGATTTTTTCCCTGTTTAATTCAGTTTAAGTTAATTAAGATTACCCAAAATCAAGTCACACTGAAAATTAATTAATTTATTAATTAGTCACATTTGAAAAGATACTTCTGATAAATACACTTTGATTGAAACTATTCAAGGTAAAAATAATGTTCAGTATACAGTAACTTGTGTAGTATAATGTTTTGTAAACGCAGCGAGTTGAGCAACGTAAGTGAGTTTGATTCCCATTGGGTAACCTAAACTTGTTCCAAATTAAGATTAACTTTATAGATTACAACTTTTGTATCAACATTCCATCGAACAATTTTTTTTTATTTAATCGATCCAGTATCTTCATCTAAAGTTACTTTCAGTTTTTTAGATGACCAATTGTGTGTGGATCTCACACATCTACCCTCTCATTCTTTATCGACCCTCTGTGCTTCCTCTCTTGTGGACCGATCTTTTTAGATTAGAAAGAGCCATGTTTCACTTCTATTGGCTTCTACCTTTATCTGTCCAAAGGTAGTCGAAAGATGACTAATGTCTATACACATCAACACACGCTACATATAAGGCAGGATATGTGCACAAAGCAATAAGGACCTGGTTAAATGTGACTTGTAGTAATGGGTTACATGGTAGGGGGAAAGAGAGAGCCAAATTGAGAGAGAGAGAGAGAGAGAGAGAGAGAGAGAGAGAGGGGGGGGTCCTAAATGCTGTTAATCGTAAATCAGGGGATATCCTTTTATCACAAACGTACTTTCTATATATTAATAAGCCTTCCTGGATTTGAACCAAGAACTATGACATTCTATCCAAATATGCCAACTGCACGATATCCTAAATTTTTATGTCTCACTTTTCATCCTTAACACTTTCCATACGCATCAAACTTTCCATTCATTAAAATAATCTTTTTTATGGCTTCGTGAACATTCGTTAACCATTTTAAAAATCAAATTAGAATCTTCCAACATTAAAGGTTCCGCTATTCTTTGAAAGAAATCCTCTTCTGTCTCGAACATTTTTGCCTTGTTTTTTTCTTAATTCAAATTGAAGCCCATATTTCTCTAATTTGACTCAAGAGAAAAAAAATTCGTTTCTTGATAACAACAAAAAAAGCCTTTAAATAAAGGTTAAACATGTTTTAAAAAATAAAAAAAACTGATTTTACTGACAGGGTCTGATCGACCAATATTTGCATTTCGACGTGGGTACAATTTTGTCTTTTTTAAAACAGTATTAATATAATTCTATTTATTGGGTGTAGGAAATATCTATTTTGCAGTGTAGGAAATATTTATTTTGCAGTATTAAAAAATATAACACATGTTGTCGGTGGTTTGGTTTTATGGCATATCAACCATTGTAGGTTATTTAATGCTAAATCTTCTTTATGCATATATATCAAATATATAGGATTTGGTTTAGTTGGATTTTATGGCATTTCAACCATTGTAGGTTATTTTATGCTAAATCATCTTTATACATATATATCGAATATATATGATTTGGTTTGGTTGAGTTTCATGGTATATCAACCATCGAAGGTTATTCATTGCCAAATCATCTTTATACATATATATTAAACATATATATGATTTGTAAACACATTTTGTTTTTTTTTAAATGAGCTTGAGCTCTTTTGTGCGCACAGTTAAATGGTTTCAAGTATTGCTATATAACAGTCACAATTTAACATCAGTCATTTGTTTACACACAGTTCTATTTGACCCATAGATAGAACTCTATCAAGTGCTACTACTCCGGGTTCGAGTTGACCGGAAAACAACGGCAATGAAGAGGTACTCCACATTCCCCAATCTCCAATTTCTCACTATCAGATGGTTTAATGTCATATCCAGAATACTCACTGTTGTTGTTGTTGTCGGAGGGCTCTTACCCCTCCGCAGACATGCAGTCGGTTTACTCTATAGTACTCACAGCCGACTGGGCAAAAAAAAAAAAATGTTGAAAAAATGAAAGATTGGTGATCAGGAAAAAGAAAAATGAAAGAAAAGGAGAAGATTCTAGAGAAGAGAATGCTATTAATGAAGAGAGAAAGAAAAAGAATGAAACAAGGGAATAATAACATGAAACTTGCTACGTCCATTTTTCTCTATTTAGCTTTGTGTTATACTTAAAGAAACATAGTAAATAGCGATATAACTAATAATCAGCGGCAGCAGAAGTAATGACACAACCATTGGAAATAGCAATATAACCTACTACTACTACTACTACTACTACTACTACTACTACTACTACTACTACTACTACTACTACTAATAATAATAATAATAATACAGCACAAGACAGTGCCATAAGAACCAACCATATCAAAGCGAGAATAGATAAGACTCAACAAAATAGCAAATGCAGGCTATGTGGTGACAGAGATGAAACCATCAATCATATAATAAGCGAATGCAGCAAATTAGCACAGAGGGAGTATAAGGTCGGCAAGGTGATTCATTGGGAAATGTGTAAGAAATTTAAATTAGACCATACCAACAAATAGTATATGCACAATCCAGCACCTTCTCCTAGAAAATGCTACGCATAAACTCATATGGGACTTTAACATACAAACGGATCACCTAATCCCGCCAGAAGACCAGACTTAATAATAATCAACAACAACAAAAAAAGAGAACTTGAAAAATAGTCGACTTTGCTGTCCGGCTGACCACAGAATAAAACTGAAAGAATGTGAAAAGAAGGATAAGTACCTCGACCTCTCTAGGGAATTGAAAAAACTGTGGAACATGCTGGTGACAGTTATACCAATTGTAATTAGTGCGTTTAGAACAGTAACTAAAGGATTACTGAAGGGACTGGAGGACTTGGAAGTTGGCGGACGAGTGGAGACCATCCAAAGGACAGCATTCTTGAGAACGGTCAGAATACTAAGAAGAGTCCTGGAGAATTGAGGAGACTTGCTGTCACACAGACTCCAGTGAAAAACCATCAGCTAACGCTGATGTGAAAAGCTCTGATGAGTGAATAATAATATATGAAAAGCTCAAATGAGTGAATAATGATATGTGAAAAGCTCAAATGAGTGAATAATAATAATAATAATTATAATTATAATTATTATTATTATTATCATTTGCAGCAGCAGCAGCAGTAGCAGCAGCAGCAGTAATTAACCATTACAAAACAAGTCTTTCGACACAATACGAAAGAAAATAGAAAATGTTTTCTCTAATCAAGAAAAGGATTTTTACATTTGACGTAATAACTTTTTGAATAAATGATAAAAATAATTGAATTAAGCTGAAGTGACTCTTTCACATTGAGAAGTTTTCTTTCTTTCTTTCTTTCTTTCTTTCTTTCTTTTTAAATTTAAAAAAAGAACTTTTAAAAGGACAAGCATGTCATTGAATAGTTGATATTAAGTGTTACATCCCTGTCTGGTGTTTCTTATTATAATTAACATTTCTAAGAATGTAATTTAAGAGATAGATTAAGCCAAAAAAAAAAAATGTCTATCTTTCTTGTTCATGGAAATCCATGTTATGTCACGAAACAGATATACCTAATCTGGTCACGTGACCATAGCACAATGCAGCTGACTCTTTTTACTTCTGCACCGGAAATTTCGTTGGCCATTATTACCAGATAATTGGATGGCAACGACACATCGTGGTGCGAATTTTAAATGAACACCATTAACCCGTAGAAATTATGAGGATAAAATTTAAAAAAAAAAAAATTCTTTATCATTTGCTTTCGCTCTAACGGTACAATTTTCAGTAATATAAATTTTCAATTACGAATTTGGTGTGAAAAAAAGATCCTTTCTTGGAAAATGTGTTCAGGTGAAAGACAAATGCAGTTCCATCCTTAAAACTTTAATTTTTTTTGCAAACAAAAATACCCCCCCCCCGCCAAAAAAAAAAGACGATATCCAGAATCAATTTAGATTAGAGATTAAAATGGTGCACTTTAAGATTAAAAATAAAGCAAGTAAAGTAGGCAAAAATAAGTATGGCAGTACCCGGAAAATAAATAGCTATTCTCTTTCTTTT
>OY757939.1:42252159-42422159 GCA_963585895.1 Sepioteuthis lessoniana
GGGTTGTTTGCTTGTGTAAGGTGTGTTTTAAAGAGTTTTTTGAAAGAGTTTTTTTAGGTGGTTTTATACCATAAAAAATTTACGTAAACGCAGAGTTGGATAAAATTGAGATGCTGAAGAATTCAAAAAACACAACGCTATCAACGAGAATACTATCAAGAAAAATGGAATATTTGAAAAAAAAAAAAAAAAAACAACAAAAAACAAAACTTAAGACATTTCAAAACATTGTTGCTATTTTCAAAATTCTATTTTCAAATTCTATTGATTTTAGTTTTTTGTTTTGTTTTTATATGTTGGGCTTCTAGGATTTGTAGTCGTAGCTTATTAATTTCGTGTGCTAGTATAATGATGTTTTCAAGTAGAACTTCTCGAAATTTGGATTTGGGAATAGAATGGGTGTTAAGATCTAAAGCTATGGCGCTAGAATCATGACGGTGCATCGTAAGCCGTCCTGAAAGAGTTGTGGTAGGACCAACATACTCTTTATAGATGCAAGCAACCCCTGATGATGGCCTACAAAAGGTCCGAAAGCGCTCTGGACAATTTTGGTAAATTCATCCACTAATTCCAACCTGAAATCAAGACATTTATCAGGAAACTTGAAAGGATCTTGATAAGATTATATAGACAAAAAGTGTCTTTATTATTTAATAATAATAATAATAATAATAATAATAATATATATATATATATATATATATATATATATATATATATATATATATAATGATACTAAATATGCAAAATGAAAGTTTTGTGAAAACAAGTGAGAAATAACCGTTATATCTGTAAACCAAAATCAATTGAAGTATTTTCTCAGCAGAGAGAAAATTTTGGAAACAGAAAACAAGGAAAATTGTAAATGACGGACAAAAATGAGGTTTTCATTGCAGTGAATCAATTTTTTTAATCGGTAAAAAAAAAGGAAAAAATGTATCGAAACAGGCGAAACATTATTTGCCACGAATAACTTTGCCTGTCGATTATTAATTCTTATAAAAGATACAAGAGAATAAAACAAAATATGTAAGCTAAAAACGATTTTTTTTATCAAGAAATGGAGTGCTGGACAAAATGGCGTCCGGAAAAACAAAGCCAGCGATGATAATAGGAAATAAGAAAAATCAATTTTACTTTCAAGAATGGTGAGATTCTAGAACGAAAAGTAGGGAAATAAATAAATTAGTAGATAATTTGAATAGCTTATATATATATATATATATATATATATATATATATATGAATACAAATATAAATATGTGTGTATGTATGAGTGTGTGTGTGTGCATCAATATTACCCTATGAACGTTTTTTCTTATATCAGTGAAAGCATGAGTACTCGTTTTTACCAAGTCAATATTTGTATATGTCGGTATATTTCGATATATTTTTCGTTTATACCGCTTATGTATATGATTTAGTTTGGTTTGGTTTTATCACATATCAACTTAGTTAATTATTATAGGTTATTTAATGCCAAATTCTCTAAATACATATGTATAAGATATACGATTTGTAAACTTAAGTCAACAAAGTTAAGTGGTTCAAAGTATTGCTATGTATCACAAGCAACTCAATTAAACATCTTGCCCAGTCGGCTGGGGCTGTAGAATACACCGATTGCTTCTCTGCAGAGGGGTAAGACCCCCGCCAACGAGCATCCTGGATATGACAGTAAACAATCTGATGGTGAGGTTCTAGCAGTGCTGGAGCTTTGGGAAATGCGGAGTACCCCTTCATTGCCATCGCTACCAGGTCCACTCTGGACCGGAGTGGTAGCACCTGATAAGGGTCCTATCTATGGGTTAGATAGAACTTAACCGTGCTTCTTTCACTATACTGATTTTTTGCATTTAAACTGCGTATTTATGCTAAACTGAATTGTTTAAAATAGAACTGTTTTGACGTTGGAACTGCGTATTAGTGCTGCACTGAATTGCTCAAAATAGAACTGTTTTGACGTCTAAACTGTGTACTTATGCTGAACTGAACTGAATTATCTGAAAGAAAACTGTTTGTCATTTAACTCTGTGTATTGCCCAGTCGGCTCGGGCTGTAGCATACACTGACCGCACCTCTGTAGAGGGGTGAGATCTCCCTAACGAGTGTCCTAGATATGACACTAAACAATCTGATGGTGAGGTTCCAGCAGTGCTGGAGCTTTGGGGAATGCGGAGTACTCCTTTATTGCCATTGCTCCCAGGTCCACTCTGGTCCTGAGTGGTAGCACCTGATAGGGCACTATCTATGGGTTAAATAGAACTAATAGCATACTAATGCTAAACTGAATTTTTTGAGTAAACTGAATAGCTTGAAATAGAAATGTTTTTGACAATTAAACCGTACTTACATTTAAACTGCGTGCTTATGCTTAACTAAATTACTTGAAATAGAACTGTTTTCGGACATTAAAACTGTATTTACACTAAACTGAATTGTTACATATAACTGCTTGAACAGTTTGAAATAGAAACGTTTTTGACCATTAGACTATGTACTAAACTGAATTGTTTTAAAAAGAACAGATTATTTACATAAAAATAGATTTGGCATTGAATAACCTACAAAGGTTGATATGCCATAAAACCCAACCAACCAACCATCAATTAAACATCATTTATTTGATTGCACACAGTTTAAATGTCAAACTGTTCTATTTGGCCCAGCATTATAAGGTACGGATCAAGGGTTAAGTGAAGCAATCCAGGGAGGGAATAGCGCCCTCCCCTACATCTCGGTGGAGTAGCCATTGAAAAGGGAGCTTTCAGGTCACCCTCGACTAAGGTCGCTAACTTTACTAACTTAATTTGGTTTTGTGGCATCTCAGCCATTGTAGGTTGTTAATGCTAAATGCATTTTTATACATATAAACAATTTTTTTAAAACAATTAAGTTTAGTACAAGTACACAGTTAAAATTTCAAAACAGTTCTATTTCAAACAGTTCAGTTTAGCATAAGTACGCAGTTTAAATGTCAAAAACAGTTCTATTTCAAGCAATTCTGTTTAGCATTACTTCACAGTTTAGTTCAATTTGACCGATAGATAGGACTCTATCAAGTCCAACCACTCTCCGACAGAGTAGACCTGGAGCGATGGCAATGAAGGAGTACAATATATTCCCCAAAGCTCCAGCATTACTGGAATCTTACCCTCAGATTGTTTAATATCATATCCAGAGGTATTACGTCTCTACAGAGATGCAGTCAGTGTCTACTACAGCCCCAGTCGACTGGGCTGTTATATATCTGAGTTCATATGTATATATCTACTTGTTTGTATATATAAAAAAGAATATCTAGGTTTGTGTACACGTTGTCCTTTCATATTTATGTAAAACCTATTATTTATATTTCTTATTCTATAATCATACAAACTAAATGCACATCTATGATTTATAACGTTATGTAGATATATATACTTTGAACAAGCATCTTTCCACTCATAGATAGATAGATAGATCTACTTTTATGTATCATCTATGAGAAAGAAGTAATATTTCTATGGTACGTTTGTCTTTTGTTGGTTGATTGATTTGTTTTACGGCGTATCAACCTTTTTGGGTAATTCAACGCCGAATTAAGTCATTTTCATATAAGTGCAAACAATTCAGTTTAGTATGAGTACTGATTTTTGTTTACACACAGTTAAATGTCAAAACATTTATATTTCAAACAATTCAGGTTTGCATACGTATACAATTTAGTTCTATTTAACCCATAGATAAGACCCTATCTGGTACTACCGGGCCAGAGTGAAGATGGGAGCGATGGCAATAAAGGGGTACGCTGCATTCCCCAAAGCTCCAGCATTACTGGAACTTCACCATCAGTATCATATCCAGGACACTCATTAGCGGGGTGGGGTCTCACCCCTCTGCAGAGAAGTAGTCGGTGTATTCTACTTCCCCAGCCGACTGGGCAAACGTTTATCTTTGTGGTTGGAGCCATCTATCTATCTATCTATCTATCTCAGTCTTTATCTATCTATCTATCTATCTATCTATGCAGTGATACCTCGAGATACGAAATTAATTCGTTGCGGAGGGGATTTCGCATCTTGTTATTTTCGTATAATGGGATAAGATACCCCATAAATGGCGTAATTTGCTCCAACAACAAAAAGCAGTCGTATAAAGTGTAAATAATATACCCACCCGAAGGGATATGTTCGTCCATGATAACATAGTCATTTACATAAACGTTGAAAAATGATAAGAAAATAATAAAATCAATGAAAAATGATAATGAATGTTGTTACGAACAATGACCTTTCAAGTCGGGCACTTTCGATTTTGGTTTTCGTATCTTGAATATTTTGTCGTTAAATGTGACAGAAATTTCTTCGAAGCCCGTTTCGTTTTCTGAACTGAATTTTTCGTATAATGAGGTTTTTGTAAATCGAGGTTACACTATATATATATATATATATATAGAAAAGATATGGGTCAAGTTGAACTAAACTGTGAAGTAATTCTAAACAGAATTGCTTGAAATAGAACTGTTTTTGACATTTAAACTGCGTACTTATGCTAAACTGAACTGTTTGAAATAGAAGGGGGAAGGAATGATTTATTAACGGGTCTACAATGTAGCGTTTCGGTTCTACTGAACCATCATCAGGACCATGAGGGGTGATATTAATAATTTTAAGTTAAGGATGGATGTTTAGAAATGTGAAATACAAAAACCTAGGGGAAAATATGTATAGTAAGAAAAAGTTGTCCGTTTAACTGGCGAATCAGCGTTTGATGTTTAAATTACGTCATTTGACTTATTAGGAATATTGTATAGAATTTATGTACGTTGTTTAACGAGAAAGATTTCGAGTCAGAAGGAAGAAAACAAAGAAAGAACAAAAAGAAGAATAGAAAGCATGGAAATTATGAGATATACGGAAAATATTAACTAAGGATGGAATATATTGTTGCTATTTAAAATATGTTTGCTCAAGTAAGGAGAAATATTATAAAAGCCAGGACGAGTAGTTAGGGAATTAAGGAATGAGATAGCAGCGGCTTCGAAAATAGAGAGAGAGAGAGAGAGAGAGAGAGAGAGAGAGAGAGAGAGAGAGAGTTAGTGAAATTGCAACACCCTGAAAAACAATGCTAATTTTAACATGGATAAAGTATGTGTATGCTTGCGGGTATGGATATTCTGATAACCTTTTCAAAATCTCGTAACGTTATAACACTAAAACCATTTCACCGTGTGTACATGCACTCGAGAATTCAAACGCCTGAGTTAATGCCCAAAGAAGATATGCAGAGTATTAATAGGAGGTCTGAATACTGTTGATACATACCCTATTTTGGAACCTATGCACGTATTGATTTGTATACGTAATAACTTACTGTAATTATCATGTATTCATGCATGCTTGAGATATATATATATATATATATATATATATATATATATATATATATATAGAGAGAGAGAGGGTATTATTCGGTCAAGTCAAACCGGGGTTTGGAGTAATTCCTTCAGGACAAGAAAATCATTCAAGAGCCGAACATTAAAATTTTCCTGGTAGAGAGCTCAAATTTATAATCCTAAATTAACCGGTCTTTGGTTTTTTCTTAAAGAAAGTATATATATATATATATATATATATATATATATATATATATATATAATGTGCGTGCGTGCGTGTGTGTGTGATAGTCCCATAATCTTTTTCAGGTCTTTAGAAAGCAGTACAGAGCAATTCTTCCTTACCACAATGGCTCTGCCATTTTTCGCTGGATTTCGACCAAACTTTCAGAGATTGTGAGGAGGCTGTCCCTTAAAAAGTTTTAGACACTATCAGGCCAAGATTATTTGATTTAATTTTCCAAAATGAAACGAATGCTTCTGCCATAAAAACTCATAAAAAAGACAAGTAGTTCATTTGCAAGGTATGTAACTAAGAGACTTGATATTATTCAGAGGAAACGAACGTAATTTTCGAAAGCGACGACTTATTTAACAGATAGAACAGGAAACAAATAATTTGTTTACTTATTTCGTAAATTCATTACTTATATTAATTGGTCTAAAGTATTTTGACTTAATTCATAGTAATTGGCATGAAGTTTTTGCGTTAATTTATTGTAATTGGTATAAAGTATTTTGACTTAATTCATAGTCATTGATATAAAGTACAGGGTGTCTCAAAATAGATGCAACCCATGAATATGATAATTCTTATTGCATCAAGTCATCTTTCCTCTGAGTCTTAAAAAGCAATCATTTCACTTTAGAAAGGTCAAACCAGATGACAAGGACAAAATTGATTGACTTCATTTTACTGAGCACATGACTTTTTCGGACTCCTTCCGACAGAATCTCTCATTGCATCCACATTGTCAGGATATCTTGCTGCCAGACCTGGGATTTTCTGCCTTCTTGTTGAGGTTGTTTACTGGCTCAGTGGCTTGAAATTTGTGCACCCAACGATAAATTTGGCTTTTCTGGGGATAACTATTAAGTTAAATTTCCTGTTAAATTTTGTTTGTACAGTTTTGAAGGATTTTGTCTCCAAATAAGATGTGAAACAAAATATTTTCTCCTATCTTGTCCAAGCTATTGCGATTGAGGATTAATAGTTATCTGAAACGAAAAAGAACACATTATTATTAGTAGTTATTAACAGTCACATTGGTCCCATGTGTATCGAGACACCCTATATAACCATGTATATTGAGACACCCCATATAGCCAAGTATATTGAGACACCCTACATAACCACGTATATTGAAACAGTCTATATAACCACGTATATTGAGACAATCAACATAACCATGTATATTGAGACACCCTATATAACCATGTAATACGAGACTCCCGATATAACCATGTGTATCGAGACACCCTGTATAACTATGTATATTAAGACACCCTATATAACCATGTATATTGATACACCCAAAATAACCATGTACATTGATACACCCTATATAGCCATGTATCTTGAGACACCCTATACAGCCATGTATATTGAGACACCCTATATAACCATGTATATCGAGACACCATATATAACTATGTATATTGAGACACCCTATATAACCATGTATATTGAGACATCCTGTATTTTGCCATAACTTACATGAACAAAATAATTTTTGTACATTTGACTTGTTCATTTCTTTTTATGTTTTTATTTTTCAGATTTTTATACATTACTGTAACGTAATTTTGTGATTTCTTTTCTCTTAAAAACAATCTAAGAACCAAAACTTTACATCAGAAGATTAATTTATATGCAGATTTCTGAAACGAAATGAAACCTTAAAATTTTATACAAATTCTATGACATTTTGAACAAAACTTACTCAATTTGAAGAATAAATACAGAAATATCTTTCTAGTAGGTAAAAACAGTTCAGATTGTGAACTGAGTTTATATAGACAAATATTAAAACAAAACAAACAAAAAAAGATAAAATAAAAAATTGCATTATATTATCTTCATCTGAAATTTTCTTTATTTTTGATTGATTTGTCGATAAAAGTAAACATTGATTTTTAAACCGTTCGATTCTATTTCCTTTTTCATTTATAATTTGGTATATCATCCTCCAAGAAAAACCAAGAATAACTTAAGAATGATATTTTTAAAAATTTAATTACATTTTTAAAATAAGATGTCGAAAATTTTCAAAATACTGCGTTCATAAAACTAAACTTGTTTTGAGAATTAATTTTTATTTATTGCAGACTTTTTGTCCTCATCTTGGTAGTTTTTGTGTTGTTTCTTCTTTCACTACGTTTCGGCCAAATTTCACCTCTGACCTTCTTCAGAGATAGGAATGCAGAGTCTTGTAACCGTGGTGCGATAGACAACAACTATGGAAGGCAGTAATTACTGGGGATACGGTTACAAAAATTAATTCTCAGGTTAAGAAGCCTCATCTCAAAATGAGTCCAATTAAAGACAATAAACTTGTTTTTGTTTGCTGGTTCAAATTTTGCATTCGATGCTTACATAATTTCGTTTATCTGTTTTTTTTTTTTTTGTATGTAAATAAAATATGTATGATAGAAAAGAGGTACATAACAAATAAAAATGAAAGTACCAAAAATTCTGATATTCAAACAAAACAATACATCGTTTCTCGGCCTTTTGGCTGGGCCGTCTGGCATTCGTGCCGGATGGGGTGTCGAACAATGGCAGATTCGAGGCCGAAAGGCCCCCAACTTCAGTTGGACCACCTTCAGGTGGGCGAGCTGCAACCTTTGTCCCCTATGCAACCACTTGTATAGCACTAGACCTCACGGTGTAGTTCAGGCTATATTCTGTCATACGTGCCCGGACCTAGATTTAGGTCCGTGATACGGCTTGACTCATTAGATCCACATTGCACTTAGTGGGTCAATGACTAGTAGGATTCGAGTCTCGGCTCGTCCCCGACCTTTCCCTCCTCTTTATCCCCACTTTAATCGGCCTTTTGACCTTGTGTCAAGTCCTGTCTGGTGAGAGGCAGCGACAAATATTATCGTTTCTCGGCCTTTTGGCTCGGCCATCTGGCATTCGTGCAGGATGGGGTGTCGATCAATGGCAGATTCGAGACCGAAAGGCCTCCAACTTCAGTTGGACCACCTTCAGGTAGGCGAGCTGCTTTTTTGTCCCCTATGCAACCCCTTGTATAGCACTAGACCTCACGGTCTAGTTCAAGCTATATTCTGTCATACGTGCCCGGACCTAGATTTAGGTCCGTGATACGGCTTGACTCATTAGATCCACATTGCACTTAGTGGGTCAATGACTAGTAGGGTTCGAGTCTCGGCTCGTTCCCGACCTTCCCCTCCCCTTTATCCCCACTTTAATCGGCCTTCGGGCTTTTGACCTTGTGTCAAGTCCTGTCTGGTGAGAGGCAGCGACAAATACATTCAAACAAAACAATACATCGTTTCTCGGCCTTTTGGCTGGGCCATCTGGCATTCGTGCCGGATGGGAGATCGATCAATGGCAGATTCGAGGCCGAAAAGCCCCCAGTTTCGGCTGGGCCACCTTCGGGTAGGTGAGTTTTTTTTTTTTTTACTCCTATGCACTCCTTGTATAGCACTATACCTCACGGTCTAGTTTTATCTCCTCTTTAATTGGCCTTCGGGCTTTTGACCATGTGTCAAGTCCTGTCTGGTAGGAGGCAGCGACAAATAACTTCAAACAAAACAATACCTCATAAATTGCAATAAAAGTACACAAAAATGAATGAAAGTTCATCACGCATGCCAACCACAAAAAAAAAAAAAAAAAGAAACCACAAAAAAAAAAAAAAAAAAAATCTCACAAAAGAAAAAAGAGAGAGATGTCGTCTGGATTCCAAAGACAAAAAATAAATTTGTAATGTTAAAAATGGTGCGAAACTAAGCCACGATAGGAAACAGAAAATGTATCTCCACCTTTCGACAGCAAACGGAAAAATCTTTTCTTTTCATTTCTTTTTTTGTGTGTGTTATTTGTCACACGCCCCACCGAACGAGCGAGTATGGCACAAAGCCTTTTTAAGGTGGGTCGAGACCCAGGGCTGCAGTCCACACCAAAAATATCTTTTATTTTGTTTTTAAATATTTTAAATTTCGCCTATGGAACACGCATAAGCGGCAGTTTGACTCTAGCTATTTTGATTGGCTGGGCTGTGGAATATTTTGGTGACGTAATGTTATATTATTTTGTGTTGGCAGATAAATCTGCCGGTGAAAATATCAAACTTGAAAAGCTACCAATAAACCTATCGAGCAATGAGTAAGTAAATTTGAATAATGTTTTAGAGAGAAAAATGATACTTTTAGAAGTCAATTAATTGAACCGATTGTTAAAACGCTAATATTTATAAACGATAAATATTTATCAAAATATATGCCGATAAAAATATGAAGAAAAGTTGAAAAAACAAAATAATCCAAAATTTGATGAATTTGTAATGAAAGTCGACGTTAAACGTTTCTTTTATTAAGAACTTTCTTCACGACTTTAAATTCATGAGAAATGTTGTTAAAATAGCGATGGATATTTGATGAAATAATAGGAGAAAAGAAAGTGCGTATAAAAAGAAAGATTCATTACGGCATCTTCAGCGTTCTGTTTTGTTTTTTCTAATTTAATAACGTTGTTGTCACGTGGACTGATATTTGAAATTTGTTGGGTTTCTAAGTGATATAACAGAAGATTATAAGAATAATATTAGTTAGAATTTGTTGGGATTTTAACCGTTGAGAATAAGACAAAATCTACATCTGCAATGTAAGGAAAAAATAAGGCTTACTGTTGCACGAAGCGTGACAAGAGAAAAGGAACAAGGCAACAATTCGGTTGAAAAAAGGGTTTATATTTAGAGAAAGACAAAGAAAAAGAAGAAAAGAAGAATAATTGAAAAAAGAGGTGTTTTCTGCAGACTTAACTATAGGATTTGTCTTGGTAACAGTTCTTTCAGTTCCATGTAGTTTTGGTGGCTGTTCTTTACAGATTCAAAGGCTTGAATAAGGAGAATTTTGGGTCCCCACGTGCATAGTAGAGTCTCTCATAGGATGACTGTCCTCGTATGCAGCGCCGCATGGATTTGTAACCTGTTTCATCAGCAGTCAAGATGCAGTGTTACATCGTTGGCATCAAAGGGCAAAAAGCGATGTTAGTTAGAAGAATACGCGCACATGTAGTGGTACGGAGATGTGCTGATATCGGCCCGTGATTGGTTGCTTTTCAGCCAATCGCGGGACACGTAAAAAGTGACTCCGTAAATTATTTCCAAAAAAGAATATAACAATTAATTTTTATTTTATTTTATGGCTACCTCATGAAGTCAATATTCTACAACAAAAGAAGGGAAGCTTTGCAGATAAATATTTTTAAATGAGGGCAACTTTAAGAGATATATATATACATTTTTGTTTTAGTTGAAATACTTCAGATTAAGTTATACTATCCAGCTTAACATCAATATATATATATATATATATATATATATATATTGAAGAGTGTATATTTAAGCAGCAATTTATTATTCTAGCAAGTTTTGTTAAAGACAATGGAAAACTGTTTATTATTTTTAAGACTACTTGTAATTTTTTTGTGTCGGGATCTATATGGTAAAGTAATTTTCTCAAATCTTCTGTCCAAGAGCTTTCGACTGTACTGATGACGACCAAAAGTATGGGACAATTCCTTTACCATTTAGATCCCGACACAAGAAAAATTACAAGGAGTCTTGAAAAATTAAATGAAAAATAATAAACAAACAGTTCTCCATCGTCTTTAACAAAACTTGTTTCAATATATATATATATATATATATATATATTGGCAAACACTCTAACCACTATTTCAGTATCGTGAATTAAGCACTCCAGTACCCGATACGTGTATATGTATATATACCTTAGAATTCCTTCGCTTACTCTGAAAGATATCTGACAGACGGAAAATCAGCCGTGTTTCGATTCTAGCTTGAAGCATCTCGAATGTCTCGCTACACTGAAGAGTTGTGATACAATGAAACAATCAGTCTGTGGATGACAGTATATATATATATATATATATATATATATATATATATATATATATATATATATAGTATAGAGGTTTATGGTTCTCACTTGGTCAGTTAATCATGAACCAAATTTGCGGTAGTGTTAAATAGAGCTCAATATTAATGATGGAGCTTTTAATAATAATAATAATAATAATAATAATAATAATATATATATATATATATATATATATATATATATATTAATGCACACAAAACGGAATATATGTGCTATAATCAAACGGGGAACATCTCCACTCTAGAAGGAACCCCTCTTAAACTAGTAGACAAATTCACTTACCTAGGAAGCAGCGTCGAATCAACCGAAACGGACATCGAAACGAGGTTAACGAAAGCATGGACAGCTATCAATAGGCTATCGATTATATGGAAATCAGACCTAACCGATAAAATGAAACGCAGTTTCTTCCAGGCAGCGGTCATATCGATACTGCTATATGGGTGCACTACATGGACTCTAACAAAACGGCTGGAGGAGAAGCTAGACGGCAATTACACAAGAATGCTGCGAGCAATCTTGAATAAGTCCTGGCGGCAACACCCCACAAGACACCAACTGTACGGCCACCTGCCTCCTATCACGTAAACGATTCAAGTTAGACGAACCAGACATGCAGGACACTGCTGGAGAAGCAGGGACAAACTCATCAGAGATGTACTCTTATGGACCCCCACACATGGTCGTGCAAAAGCAGGACGACCAGCACGAACATACATTCAACAGCTATGTGAGGATACAGGATATTGTCCTGAAGACCTGCCTAGGGCGATGAACGATAGGGAGGAGTAGCGAGAGAGGGTCAGGGATATCCGTGCTACCAGCGCGACATGATGATGATGATGATGATGATATATATATATATATATATATATATATATATATATTACATGGTAGTGTCTGTGACCCTGAGTTTCATACTTTACGCATTTGTCAGACAGAGTGAAAGGTTAAAAGAAAAACGATTAATATTGTTGAATTTTTATTTGAAGGGGGATTTTGTTTGTGTGTATGTGTGCCTATGTTATATGCAATATATATATAAATATATATATATATATATAAAAGTAAAGTTGGCGACCGTAGTCGAGGGCGGCTCGAAGGCTAACATTTCAATAGCTACGATACTGATGTATAGGATAGGGCTCAAGTCCTTTTCCTGGATCGCTCCACTTTACCCTTGATACGTACATTATAGTGCTGAGTGTTAAGCAAGAAGGTATCAAGTACCATTTTTGAGTCGCATTATAGGTAAAGTGTTTGCGAATGGTCCTGAGGATCCAAAGTTTAATCCCTGGTCATACCAACATCTCAAAAAATGGTACTTGATGCCTTTTTCCTTAACACAGGATTATAAGGGATGGATCAAGGGTAAGTGGAACAACCCAGGGAAAGGAGTAGTGTTCCCCTCTGCCCCTCGGTTTTGTAGCTATAGAGAAAAGAGCTTTCAGGTCGCCCCCAACAACGATAACTTAATATATATATATATATATATATATATATATATATAGGCACACGGTTGCTTTATTGTGTGTGGTTTACAATTGTAGCCTTGTTCTAAAATTAGCTTCGTCCCAAGATAGATAGCTCAAAGAAAGCACTAGACTACAATATATCACTGTGTACTGAGAATTGGAAGGTTAGTCTCTCATACCAATTGCCATCACTCGTTCTTTCAGAAAATTGGCCTTGTGTTAAAATGGGCTCTATGCCACAAATACCTAGAAATATTAAACAATTCATACACCTCGAATAATTCACGGAATACAATATATCCATTTCTTCTGAGGGAGATAGAGAGGTTTAAAGTATTATCGTTACAGTCAATACTTTCAAATATTAACTGAGACTATTTGGTTACAGAAATGGATCTCCATAATGTTATTCAGAGATTGAAATGCTATAGGATTAGATCAAGAATCTCATTCCGTGATATTCAGTTTTAGCGATATGCATATCTGCACATCTAGGCTGCTACCCATTAGATAAGTGCCAAGTCGGCAGGAGCTGTAGAATACACCGACTGCATCTCTGCAGAGGGGTAAGATCCCCCCCCCAATTAGTGTCCTGATTATGGCATCTCATGGTAGCACCTGATAGGGTTCTATCTATGGGTCAAAGAGAACTACTAGACATTTAAACTGAGTACTTTAACAATTAAACTGTATGGTAAAATGAATTGCTTGAATTAGAGCTGTTTGATCTTTTAACTGTGGATAAACAAATAATTGATGTTTAATTGAATTGTTAGTGTTGAATAGCAATACTTGAAAGCATTTAGCTGAGTGCAAAGAATTAACAGTAAATACAATTATTCATATTACTTATAAATAAGTGAAATTATTTAACTGTGAGAAAAAAATTAGTTCAGGTTCATTTAAAAGTGTTTTCTACAAAATTTGTCGAGAAATCACACACACACACACACACACACACACACACACACACACATATATATATATAACGCATTCGTAATTAAATTGCCTACAATGGTTGATATGCCATAAAACCAAACCAAACCAAACAAAACCAAACCATAAGATAAGGCAATATAAAATGTCTTGAATATATATATATACATATATATATATATATATATATATATATATCTTGTTTATTTATTTTTGTTTTTATAAAAAAAAAACAACAATCGGTCACATCAGTGGGTTTTTGTTTTTTTGAGGAAAAAATTTCTTTGGGAAAATAATTTTGTGGGAAAAAATTATTTGCTTTGTGGATTTTATATACATTGAGCTCTTTACCAGGAATATTTAAATTTAATTTAAATGTTTTCTATTTGTTCTGATTGGAATTATTCCCTATTCCGGATTTACTGGATTGAATATTATATATATATATATATATATATATATATATATATATATATATATATATATATATATATATATATATTCTAATTGATGATGTATGTCTTGTGCACAAAGTTGAATTAGAGCATCATTTATTTTTGCATCACACACATACAAATATATACACCCCCCATATATATATATATATATATATATATATATATACAAAGTCAAGTTCTCATTGATGTGTTGAGCACAGAGAGTTGGGCACTAGTCCAGATTCCTTACAGCCACTCCCTATTTTGATTCTTATCAGAACATGTTGCGAAAATAGCGACACATAACGGAGATAATAACCAAACGCCTCGTTTATTGAACAGAACCTGAAGGGAACGTGTGTCTACAATGGCGGACGAAAAACAAGTAAATGTAGTATGCATCAATTCACATTATTATTTTTTTTCTTAATATATATATATATATATATATATATATATAGTATTATTCGGTCCAGTTAAACCAGTGTTGGGAGTAATTCCATCAGGAGAAGAAAACTATTCAAAAATGAACATTCAAATTTTCTTGGTAAAGAGATATTACTGAGCAAATTTAAATTTTCTTGGTAAAAAGATATTACAGAGCAATAATTTCTTTAAGAAAAACAAAACCGGTCACATTAGTATTTTAAATTTATTTCCATCTTGTTACGTGTTTAAAAAAAACGTAGAATTAAATTGAGAAATAAGGTAAATGAACAAAAATAAAATAAAATAAAAATAAAGAAATGTGAAAAAAACTTATCTTGTAAACGTACACGGCAAAAAAAAAATGGGTAACTGAGGAAATAGGCTCGAAATTAACATAAGTACTAATATTTCCTTACGAAAAAGTTATTATAAAAAATATATAAAAAAAGTTATTATCTATTTCTGTCAGAAATTATGGAGTCTTAAGTTAAAAAAATGAATAAATAAAATTCGAAATAAAAAAATAAAAAAGTTAAATTACTATAATTCCAACCGGCAATAAAATAAAATAAATTAAAATAAATAAATAAATAAATAAAATAAAAAAAACCGAAGTGAGCTAAAACGCGGAGATAACTCTTCACCCCTCTTCTATCCCTTAGTGTCTATTCTGATTTATTTCATCCATAAGATCTGAAGAAATCCTGTAAAATTTTCTTCGTGTTTTTGGTTTATATCAAAAACACATAATAGGATGGAAATAAATTTATAATCCTAATGTGACCGGTTTTGTTTTTTCTTATATATATATATATATATATATATATATATATATATATATATATATATATATATATATATCGGCTCACTGGCTAGTGGGTAGAGTGTTCGCCAATAGTCCGGGAGACCTGTGTTTAATTCCAGGTTGCGTCATACCAAAGACTTTTAAAATGGTACTTGATACCTCCTTTCTTAACACACAGCGATATAAGGTACGTATCAAGGGTAAAGTGGAGCAATCCAGGGAAAGGAGTAGCGCCCTCCCCTACACCTCGGTGTAGTAGCTATTGAGAAAAGGAGCCTTCTGGTCTCCCTCGACTATGGTTGCCAACTATGGATTCAAAATATCTATATACAGACATATTGCGTCGTATATTATTTGAAATTCACAGAAAAAATATTTTACGATATCTGTGTGAAGTTTCTGAATGAAATCCACCTGATAAATGGCCTTTAACCGGACGTGTGTGTGTGTATGTGTGTGTGTGTGTGTGTTTCTTATAATTCATGTAAGTCCAGCTGATCGTGAATATTGCCTATTTCGTAATAGATTATAATGGCCTGCAAGATTTGCTTGCTATCAATTATGTTACGGGAAGTCTCCGAGGATTTACTATTATTAACATCTTTTTCTCCCCGGGTGTTTTAATTTTTGTTTCATCTTATGTGCTTCCATGAATGAAAACGAAAATTTCATTTTACTATTGTATTTTTCGATATGCTTTAATTGACAATAAGCCACAATGAGAATTTATACAGTACATGATTATTGATATTTATATAACGATTTTTAAAGATTGTATCTGGTAATTTTATTCAATGTTCAATTGCTAAAATCAGAACTTGAATAAACGATACAGGTCATCGCGATATTTGTTAGATAAGAACTCGCTGTTGAATAACGACCTTTCATGACTGAATTATTTTTATGGTTTTTAAGGTGGGGGTTCTATGAATATTCCCGTAAAAATGACACCAGAACCAAGTGAAACGTTTCGCTGATTTATTTAATAAGTTACGCTTAGAGATGATAATGAATGAACCACTGGATGTGCGATGATAAGTCTCCCGTTCAACCACTCCGTTATCTTCATCAAATGTGTGATGGCCGACCTCCTGAACCCAAGGGTGATCACTCCCTAGTCAGTCAAAAGGGAAGTAATTATTTTCTTAGGATTCATCCTAACAATTATCATTAGAGGAATTTTTGTTCTGAGGAAAAATTCGAAAAATTCTTTTCGAGATATTATTGCTGGATATTTTTGTTTCTTTGTTGATATGTTTCATCCATATCGTAATATCCTAAATTTCTCCTACCGAAATATCACACCGGAGAGAGAGATCTTTATTTTAGCAAAAATTTAAAATTCTCAAAGAGAAATAATTAGGTTTATTTTGGTTTGGTTTTGAGGTATATCAACCATCGTAGGTTATTTAATGCCATATCTATTTTTACTCATCATCATCATCATCATCATCATCATCATCATCATCATCATCATCATTTGCACGGATTTCCCTAACTCCCTCTCTCTCGCCATTCGTCTCTATCATCCATCGCTTCCAGCAGGTCTTCTAGACTACATCCGGTGCCCGTACAGAGCTATTGTAGATAAGTTCTAGCTGGTTGTCTAACACTTCCATGTGAAGGAGTCCTTAGGAGAATGTCACTTAGGAATTCGTAAGTACGCAGTTTAAAGGTTAAAACAGTTCTATTTCAAACAATTCAGTTGAATATCACTATACTGTTTAGTTCTATCTAACCCATAGATAGAACCCTATCAGGTGCTACATTTCCATACCAGAGCGGACCTGGGAACGATTGCAAGAAAAGGGTACTCTGTATTCTCCAAAGCTTCAGTATTACTATCGCCTTAGCATCAGATTATTTAGTTTCATATCCAGGACGCTCTTTGGGGAAGTCTTACTCCTCTACAGTGATGCAGTCAGTGTATTCTACAGCGCCAGCCGACCTGACCATTTTAGAGGAATAAAGGAATTTCCAGTTCAATTTACAAATGAATGATAAATTTGTGGAGTCAAGTAATGTTATTTTCTAAATATCCAAATTCTCGATGCAGCGAAGCTAACGATGAAATTCTAATTAAAATTCTTCTTTTTTTTCTAGATAGAAGCATTAATATAATCATGGAGCGATGTTACCACAAAAAACCAACAGGTTTGTGGGTGGTGTACTTGTTATTATAACCATTAATCCGAATTGTGTTGAAAGTCAAGTCAGCAACTCTCTCTTTGGACTTTTATCAGTTGTGGAGATTTTTTTTTTGATTTTCGTGGGAAAATATTTGGAAATATTTTTTAGTTAAAAGGACGATCTCTAAAGGTTCAGTTTCATTAATTTTTCCATTTACTTTTTTATCTTTCGTAATTTGTTATATTCTTTCTTTCTTTCTTTCTTTCTTTCTTTCTTTCTTTCTTTCTTTCTAAGTTCTTTCTTTCTTTCTTTTATCTAAGTTCTTTCTTTCTTTCTTTCTTTCTTTCTTTTATCAAAGTCCTTTCTTTCTTTCTTTCTTTCTTTCTTTTATCAAAGTCCTTTCTTTCTTTCTTTCTTTCTTTCTTTCTTTCTTTCTTTCTTTTCCGTTCTATTTTTTCCAGCTGAGGTTCAAATTTTCATCATCAATACAAAATACAAAGCTGAAAATATTTTATTTTTCCCGGACATCGATTTTTTTTACGTTTCGAAATAACAAAATTCCATTTTTCAAACAATAAGCAAAACAAACAAACAAACAAACAAACAAAAAAACAACAACAACAAAAAACAAAGCAAAACAAAAATTGCACAGTTAATAAAGATTGTTTTCCTCAGAGACAAATATTGGGTTAATCATGTCAACATGATCTTTCTGTTATATTTTCCTCGTAGTTGGCAAATATCGCTTGTCTTATTATTACATCCATATATAGGTATTTCAAAGGGATTTACGTCTGCTGGTATATTTCATTTCGACTGCTCAGAAGAGAGTCCATAATTATTCTCAGTGCTCACAAAATTATAATGTTAGTAAGATAAGTTTTTATATAGTGTATGACACAATGTATAAACTCACCATATAAGTAATTTAAGATAGACAAACACATTTAGTATTTATATACAAGTACAAATAGTTTTGCTTTATGCAAAATGATTTAAATTCAACTTCTGTAAATGAATGTGGGTATAATGAATTAGAGGTGCGTTCACACATACACACACATACACACACACACACATATATATATATATGTGTGTGTGTGTGTGTGTGTGTGTGTATACGCTCCCCCATGGAGGTTGAGCACTCTGGCGAAGGAATTTACGGCTGCCGCTCGCATAATGCAAAGCTCTTCGAACGGAACGAATTAAGCACTCTGGTATCCGGTAAGGTATAAAATGTAAACAAAATGAACCCTGCTGTTGTTACTTAATACCTTATAATTCCCTAGCTGACGTGGTACGCTTGTTGTCTGAGCGGTCTAATACTTAGTCTAACGTAAAATTGGGCGGGTTTTGATCCCAGCTTCAAGCGTCCTACGTGTCTAGCCACACTGAAGAGTTGTGATACTATATATATATATATATATATATATGAAACCATGAACAAAATTGATAAAATAAACAGGAATAGTATTTCTTTGTAATCACTTATTTTTCAGTTCTAGATATTTAATTTTTACTTTAGATCATTTGTCATCGTTAAGAGAAACGTTTTTGAAGAGTTTTTTAAAGAAATATTCAGAGTTCATCATCATCTTGTCGTGCTGCTAGCACGGATATCCCTAACCCTATCTCGCCACTTCTCCCTATCGTTCATCGCCTCGGGCAGGTCTTCAGGGCTACATCCCGTATCCTCACATGGCTGCTGTATGTATGTTAAAGCTGGTCGTCCTGCTTTTTCTCGGCCATATGTGGGGGTCCATAGGAGTACATCACTTACGAGCTCGTCCCTGCTTCTTCAGTAGTGTCCTGCATGTCTGGTTCGTCTAACTTGGATAGTTTTCGTGATGGGGGGGGGGGCAGGTGGCTGTATAGTTGGTGCCTTGTGGGGTGTTGCCGCCAGGACTTGTTCAGTATTGCTCGCAACATTCTTGTGTAATTGCTGTCTCGTTTCTTCTCCAGTCGTTTTGTTATCGTCCATGTAGTGCATCCATACAGCAGTATCGACACGACCGCTGATATGCCACAAAAGATCAATAAATATGCCGTATATGTACTTTGAATTAGGATAGTGTTTTTTAGTATTCAAATGTTTTGAGCTGACAGTTATATAATATCTGCAGGGCACGGAAGTACAATATAGAATGATTTGTAATATATGTACTTGAGTTATGGTATTTTAGATAATAAATGAGAAGTACAAATATTAACTTTAACAGAGGAATTTTATTCTTCGTATACGGCGCCACGTGTAGGCTAGAAAATGTCCGGCGGTCAACACGCGTATTTAGTATCTGGAATCTCTTCAGCAACTCGCTTCCTCTTCTCCTGCTCTTGGGTCGTTTCCGGCAACTCTCTATCTCCGCTGATTTGGCAGAGGGAGAGGGAGAGCGAGAGAGAAAAGGAGAGAGAAGGAAAGAGAGAAGAGCGAGAGGCGATAGATTCTGGGATAGCATTCCTTGGCCGAGGTGGAAGTAAGGACCAAGATTTCTGTTGAGGTAGTATTGACTGCCCCATTTACTGACCTTAGTAAGGGAGGTGATACTACAGATTTTTAAAACATTCTTTTTTAAGTCGGATTTGTCCAATCAAAAAAACAAAGACAAAAAAAAACGCGATGAATCTAAATTTTAATAATTAGCTCAATCATTGAAATACTTTTTCCTTGAAATTTAACCCAATATGAGTGAGCAAGAAAAGAAATAACTGTTGTATACTCATATGCAGATTCATAATGACGACACAATAAAGACGAGCGACACAGTTCTTTAGAAAAATATACCTCTCACTTTATTTGGAAGGGTTCGAAAAGGTTACTAAAGGTTTTACTGTGAGAGGGAGTTGGAGACCGAACAGAACTGCAACATATTAACCCCGACTCTTATGGCCATAACAGCGTTTCTTTCCCGTTCTCCTGGGCTGCTCAACCGGGGGCCTGGGGGCTCAGCCTCTCTAGGACATATTCCTCATTCCAGCATCTTCCCTCCAACTGGTCTGATCTCCAACTGGTCAATCGGGGTTCCTGAGGGGCCCCTCTGCTGGGTGCTGGTTTTCTCTACCGCATCTTATCTCCAACAGATTGAACTTCCTGTGCACCGAGTTATATAATAGTTCGACACCCACCTTCTTCTTGTGGGCATCACAAATCGCACTCATTCAGCCCGTCCACGGTCAAGGTTATATTCTGATATTCCTCAACCTGATGCACCTGTTATTTACACAGGTGCATTTCCTATTTTGACATCCCGGCCAGGTCGGAGGTCAATTTACAACATAACAAAGAATATATGATTTGCTTTATGCTGAAACCAAGCTAAAAAATTCCGAAATAATTGGATTTTCTTAATGGCCTCTATCATGCCCAGACCTTAATCCTCTTGATTACGCTTCCATGGGCGTTTTAGAAAATAAAACAAATGCAACTTCCAATCCAAATATTGGTTCACGTAAGACTGCTATTGAGGAAGAATGGAATATAATGTTTAAAAAATATATTTTGAAGGCAAATAAATCGTTTCGAAGGTGTGTTGATACAATAATTGAAAAAAATGGCGGCCATATTGAGTATATTTACTGTGTTGTGTTTATCTTTTTATTTTGTTGTTAATTTTTAAAGATTAAGAATGATCTTGTTTTATAGAATAGTCGTTTATTATTATACAAGACTATTCCTAATTTTGCTTCCGTACCTTATATGTACCATGGCTACGTGTAACTCGGAGTCAAGCGTTGAAGGCAAGCCTTGCAGTAAGGAATGTTTCTGTCAGATGAATATTTTCAAATCCGCTGTAACTGATTTGATTAAATTATTAATGTAGACATTTGATCATTGGGATGTTTATGTAGCACTTCATCTGTTTATTCTATTACAAAATGATGTTTCAAAAATAGTATGATGTTACTTTAATGTTCAAACCATTTAGCACCATCGTTTGAAAACGTTTTATACATTTATCTAATGTATTTCCAGTATCTTCATGATGTTGCCCATTGCTTTTTTTTTCTAATCCTATCTATGATAGACAGCGTGTTCAATCTAATTACAGTGTAACCCGGATATAAGAGAGTTGTCGGGACAGGAGAATAAGTCTGTTATATCCGGGGTTTGGTCTTATATGAAACTGATGTCTTTTTGAAGTAAGAACAATATACAGTGTAACCCGGATATAAGAGAGTTGTCGGGACAGGAGAATAAGTCTGTTATATCCGGGGTTTGGTCTTATATGAAACTGATGTCTTTTTGAAGTAAGAACAATATACAGTGTAACCCGGATATAAGAGAGTTGTCGGGACAGGAGAATAAGTCTGTTATATCCGGGGTTTGGTCTTATATGAAACTGATGTCTTTTTGAAGTAAGAACAATATACAGTGTAACCCGGATATAAGAGAGTTGTCGGGACAGGAGAATAAGTCTGTTATATCCGGGGTTTGGTCTTATATGAAACTGATGTCTTTTTGAAGTAAGAACAATATACCGTGTAACCCGGATATAAGAGAGTTATCGAGACCGGAAATTAAGTATCTTATATCCGGGTTTGGTCTATTTTGTTTAGGTAACACTGGCTCTAATTTGGGACCAGATAAAATCGCTCTTATATCCGGGTCTCTTATATTCGGGTTATACTGTTGTATATTGACTTTTTATTTTCGCAATTAGAATCATTGTAAATCTTTAAAGTTATTTTATTTGTGAATCTTGCTTATGAGATGGCGAATTTATGGTTTGGTTTCTTTGTTTAATGGCATATCAACTCTTTGTAGGGTATTTAATGCCAAAGCCATTCTCCTAGAAGAACAGTAGTGATACTATTTAACTCATAGCTGGGAGGATAAGGGGTTTCATACCTTTCCCAAGGGTATTTGCCCGAAAGTGAACATGGTTTGGTTTCTTTGTTTAATGGCATATCAACTCTTTGTAGGTTATTTAATGCCAAAGCCATTCTCCTAGAAGAACAGTAGTGATACTATTTAACTCATAGCTGGGAGGATAAGGGGGTTCATACCTTTCCCAAGGGTATTTGCCCGAAAGTGAACGTAATAGCGCGACTGGAGTACGAACTCGCGTACTACGATTCCGCAGTCCATTGCTTTAACCATTACACCACGAGGACACCACCGCGAATTTATGGAAATTGCAACATAAATTTCAGCATAGATAATATTACATGGTTGATAAAATTTACTGTATTTTATGATGTATTTTATGATGAACTTCTTATGGATGACCATATTAAATGTTGTTGTCTTCTATCCTTTTTCGGAGGTTACTTGATCGATGATAGGCTAGTTTGGTGTAATGGTTATCATCGTAGGAAATGGACACGGCGATACGAGTTCAAATCCTGGACGAGGCTGATTGCATTTCACATAGCATTAATACCCTAGGGAAAGGTATGAATCCAATTATTCTCCCTCCAGCTTTGGGTAAATAGTAGGACAGACTGGGTTCTTCAGCATTGGTGAGGCAACTAGTCTAGGAGAAGGAAAACTCTGAATTCAAACCTGTTAAATTCTTCTTAAAAATTGACCTTGTGTCATATCCTGCCCGAGCAGAGGGGTTGGTAAATATGGATAGGCTAGTTTGGTTAGCTGGGAATGGGAATCAACCTTTCATTTGATTTTGATTATAAGATCTTTTTAATGGTGCCTTTGTTGATCTGATTTTGAATTATATTATGCCAGCATTCTCTTGCTTCAAATTGCTGCTTTAGCGTTAAGACCAAGAAGAATCTGCCCAGATAATAATAAATTGAATTATCATGGTCATAAGACTATGGTTTGGTTTGGTTTTATGGGATATCAACCATTGTAGGGTTTTTAATGCCAAATTCGGTTTATTCATATATATTCATATATGTGATTAGTAAACATAAGTCGACAGAGTTAAATAGTTCAAAGTATTGCTATGTATCACTAACAATTCAGTTAAACATCAGTCATATGTTTACACACAGTTAGATGTAAAAATAGTTCTATTTCAGACATTTCATTTTACCTTAAGCCAAAAGAGTTAAATTGTTCAAAATATTGCTATGTATCACTAACAATTCAGTTAAACATCAGTCATTTGTTTACGCACAGTTAAATGTAAAAGCAGTTCTATTTCAGACATTTCATTTTACCTTAATAAACAAAGTTAAATAGTTCAAAGTATTGCTATGTATCATTAACAATTCAGTTAAGCATCAGTCATTTGTTTACACACAGATGTAAAAACAGTTCTATTTCAAACTTTTCATTTTACCTTAAGTCAACAAAGTTAAATAGTTCAAAATATTGCTATGTATCACTAACAATTCAATTAAATATCAGTCATTTGTTTAAACACAGTTAAATACAAAAACAGTTCTATTTCAGACATTTCAGTTTACCATAAGTCAACAAAGTTTAATGGTTCCAAGTATTGCTATGCATCACAAACAATTCAATTAAACATCGTTCATTCTGTTGTATACTGTAATACAAATATATGCGGAAACATAGTCAACAATAATGACGAGCTCCAATGAACGAACGAATACACTTCTTTGTAAAAATATAACCTCTCACACTTTATTCTTGAAAGGGAGATACTGGTTGTGTGTGAGAGGTGAGTTGGAGACGGGGACAGACTGCTATATTGACCCAAAGTTCTTCTGACCATAGCAGCACTTCTTTCGCTTCATCTTGGCCGGGGTTGCTCAACCGTGGGTCACTGCGGGCCCAAAGCCCTCTGTCTGCCGCTGGAATAAGTCATCCTCATGGGGTGAAAATATGCGACGAGACCACAACGGTCAAATCAATAAACGCGCTAAACAAAAATTCGAAATTCTTCCTGCTACAAGGATGATGGATGAAGGTTCAGCAACTCGATTTGCTATGTGTTTTTCCTTGATGAACAAGATGAGCCTTACAGCGAATAATAAAGTTACAATTATGTTGTATCGTGGTAAGGAAGAGATACACAGTGAAATTTTTTTTTCCTCATACAACGTGTGAAAGTACGTGCGATACTCTGCCCTCATTAGCCGCTAACCAGGTGTGATAACACAGTTTTGGGAGCTCAAGGCGTTACTACCATCGGACGTTAGTCTTCATTTTTACTATGAAGTTTGTGATTTTTTAAAAACGCGTTTACTTTTGGCCGTTGATGTCATTACGCGTTTACAGTAACCGTCTCTTGATGTTACGTAATCACACGGGAATGGTGGCTCTGCGTGCATTTCATTCATGCTGAAAACTTCCCACTTTCGACCAAATAAAGAGTTGACTATTTATTAACTGAAGTGGTACGGTCCAACAAATATCATAAGTCTGGAGCTGTGGGTGTTACGTCCAAAGATGGTCTTACTACTGACCGAGATCTTGCAGAACCCTCGTGCTTAAGAAACATGACGTCTTTTATACTTCCGCAGTACCGGAAGTCACGTGGTATGAGCCACTTTAAAACGAGTTATGAAACTGATGTCTTTTTGAAGTAAGAACAATATACAGTGTAACCCGGATATAAGAATAGTTCTCGGGGCCGGAAATTAAGTCTTTTATATGAGGGTTTCTCTTATATAAGGGTTTAGTCAATTTTGTTTAGGTAACACAGGTTCTAATTTTGGGACAAGATATACCACCCTCTTCGCCCCGTCCTCGATCACAGCGCTGATTATACCTATTATGGTAACTCTTTGCCACAACCTTGTCCGCCTCCCTCCAATCTCTCTGCTACAGCGTGGGAAAAAACAGATCAAAAGTTCCTTCCAGGGAAAGTGACCATGCACAGCCCTGCCCCACGTTGTGATTCTTTAAAAGTAAGGCCGATGGCCCTGTCTGAAAGGAAGAGGGGTTACTGGCAGCTGAAGACTGGACTCCAAAGGGGTACATATATTGCAGAACAAAGAAAAATAATAATAACTCTCATTTCTGCAGTAGATAAGAAAAGGGTTTATAAAACTTCAAAGTTACAGATGGCGACAAAAATCTGCGGGTGTGACGTATAATGGTCTAAGGCGGCGGTCTGACGAGGGTTAGGTTTTCTTAACAGCAGTTTATCTCAGCGGCGGACTGGCGATATCTGAGTCGGCAGCGCAAAGCACAATTCCAATCTGTTGGTCCCTGTCTGGTCTTCGTCTACTTCGTCTGGAACCGAACTGCTTCGCTCTCTGCCACCAACTTACAAAGGTCTAAGTTTTCTTAACGACAGTGTATTCCAGCGGCGGACTGGCGATATCTGAGTTGGCACCGCGAAGCACAATTCCAATCTGTGGGTCCCTGCCTGGTCTTCGTCGGCTTTACTTTGTCTGGGACCGAACTGCTTCGCTCTCTCTCTGCCACCAACTGCTGAGTTCGGAAATCAGCCTGTTTATATAATAATTGCCAATATTCTGGGGTAGGTTCTGACTGAGGCAGGGGTGATCTCCCTAACGTCATTTTCAACTCATTAGACATCCTTCATGTCTTTGTTTCAATTTTCGTCATCAGAAAGGGTCCAACCCTCTTTTCACTACTTCCACAGAGTTGTTCCTCTCACTACCCTCATAGTGAGGACTACAGGAGGATAGCTTTCCTCCTACCAACATAGTTTCTATCATTTTACGGCTCATGACGTCAGAAAGGGTCCAACCCCTTTTTGCCCAAATATGCTGGACTGTCACCTTTGATGGAACTGGTTTCAATTCCACGTAGGCGAAAAGACTGGCCTATCCTCAGGCTAATTAATAATTCCCTTTCAACACTGATAAGTAATTCTGGATAATTTTCTCAACCCTTAGCTGAGGTATTTCCCCAAATGCCAGGTGGCCTTCTTTATCTTGACAAAGACTTCTTTGTTTGCTCTGAGTCCCACCTTTTAACTGGAGTGCAAGTCACACCGTATCTGAATCTTTGTGCTGTCAAATCCTTTAAAAATTAACTTTTTCCAGGCTCGAAAATTATCTTAGTATCGTTACTCTTTTCACCTTTTTAATCACAATATTTTTCTTTCTCGATTTCTGCCTGAGTTCTGTGAACAACTTAATCTTCCGTACCTGTCAACTTCTTTGTTTCAATTTTGGCTATTGTCAACAAAAAAAAAAACAAACTCAGTTACAGCATTTTCGATTCTTTTTCCCAGAATTTCAACTCCACACTTCTTGGCAATTATATTTGGCTATTCAATTTTTTTTTGGTTAACCCCTCACGAACCGCCACAGACGAATATTGTCACAAAGAGAAAATCTCTCTTATATCTGTGTTTCTCTTATATCCGGGTTACTCTGTATTAGAGTTTCGGCCTTGCACGTAATTTATCACGGTGTTCCAACCATTTTTCCTGTAAAGTATTCGGTTTTGTGAAACTATCTCTACGTAATTTGTATTGGTTTTCGGCCAGTTTTCCCCATGTATTAATATCAAAGCTGCATCACTTAGGGTTATTGCTAGGTTTATCTTATTCCGAACAAAAGGACAACCAGCATGACGAGTACAGTTGTTAAGTTAACCATAGGATAGTTCGTTTAGAAACCTGCTGTTCACCATCCGTAACAAGTGGCCTATTCACCTTATATATATATATATATATTGTCATCCACAGACAGACTGTTTCGTTCTATCAGAACTCTTCAGTGTGGCTAGACACGCAGGACCCTCGAAGCCGGGATCGAAACCCGTCCAACTTTACGTTAGACTAAGTCTCAGACCTCTCGACCACCAAGCGGACCACGTTGGCTAAGGGAATTTTTAAGGTATTTATTTAGCAACAGCAGCATCAGCCGTTTGTTTACATTTTTTATATCCTATCGGCTACCAGAGTGCTCAATTCTTTCGAAGAGCTTTGCATTACGCAAGCAGCGGCCGACAATTCCTTCGCCTACTAGCGGTACCTGGCCACACGTTGCTGTGGCTCAGTTTGTTTAAATGGGGAAAAAAAGAAAAGAAAATGCATGTTTCTAATATGTTTAATTTTCCAATACTTGTGAATACACAATATTCTTGGTAGTTCCAGTTTCCGTGTAGATAAAGAGATTGTCTGGGTTGCCGACTCTGGAACAGGCAACATATGATTGAAATGAAAAAGAAATAAAAGTGATAAAGGCAGAAAAAAATTCACTTGTAAAATTCTTGGAAAATGAAAGTAATGTTTACTTTCATAATTTGCGTTCGGCTTTTCTCGGGGAAAAAACGACTTATTAAAAATATTTTTTTTAATCATTGTAATATTTTTGGATATTAAGTATATAAAAACACGCCCGTATTCGAATAAAATACTCTCACAAAATTTTAAACCAATTAGTGGTATAAAACTGGAGATTATCGGTTAGTAACAAACATTTACATATATATATATACCCTGTACTAAATTTATAAATTTATATATTAATTGCATTAAGTGCATTGAGCACTTCTGGAGACTTATAAGAATCCTCTTCTATTTTCTCAAATTTTATCATTCTCACCTCATTTTCTTTGGTTTGGTTAGTTGGTTGTTTGGGTTTTATGGCATATCAACCTTTGTAGGCTATTTAACGCCAAATCCATTTTTATGAAAATAGTTCTATTTCAAACAATTCAGTTTAACTTAAGTACGCAGTTTAAATGTAAGTACAGTTTAATTGTGAAAAACATTTCTATTTCAAGCAATTCAGTTTAGTCAAGAAGTTCTAATTCAGCTTATTCAGTTTAGTATAAGTACAGTTTCAATGTCAAAAACAGTTCCATTCCAAATAATTCAGTTTAGCATAAGCATACAGTTTAAATGCAAGTACGGTTTAATTGTCAAAAACATTTCTATTTCAAGCAATTCAGTTTTGTGAAACAATTCAGTGTAGCATAAGTATGCCGTTAGTTCTGTTTAACCCATAGATAGGGCCCTATCAGATTTACTATATCGGGCCAAAATGGCCTGAGAGCAATGGCAATGAAGGAGTACTCCGCATTCCCCTAAGCTCCAGCATTACAGGATCCTCACCATCAGATTGTTTAGAGTCATATACAGGACACTTGTTAAGGTGTGTGTGGGGGGGGGGGTCCTACCTCTGCAGAGCTGCAGTCGGTGTATTCTACAGCCCCAGCCGACAGGGCAAATCTTCTTTGGATATATATATATATATATATATATATATATATATATATATATATATATATAAACTGCATCGCTTACGATTATTGCTGAGTTTATCCTTCTACCGAAGTAAAGGACAGCCAACATGACAGGTACATTTCTTATGTTGACCATAGGATAGTTCATTTGGAAGCCTTGTATCCACCATCTGTACCAAGGTCAAGAGATCTATTCACCTCATATATATATATATATATATATATATTACAACAGTGTATGGTTGTCACTATCTCACTTGATGGGTTTCAGGCAGGCTAAATGCGGTATAATTTGGAGTGTTATAAGCAATTCTAGTGTAAATATTCTTTTGCCTATATTTTTTCAATTTTTTTCGATTTCCCCCAAATATTTCTATTTCTGCCTGATGATTGTCATATGAAGATGGTATGAAACCAGTGGTCATAGATAAGCATCCATGCTATCAGATAGGTATAAAAACTAATATATATTTATTTATTTTTACCGGCTCATTGGCCTTGTAGGGAGAGTGTTCACTACTGGTCCGGGAGACCTGCGTTCAATCCCAGGTCGCATCATACCAAAGACTTTAAAAATGGTACTTCATGCCTCCTTGCTTAACACTCAGCAATATAAGGTACTTATCAAGGGTAAAGTGGTGCAATCCAGGGAAAGGAGTAGCGCCCTCCCCAACACCTCGGTGTAGTAGCTATAGAAAAGGGAACCTTCGGGTCGCTCTCAACTACGGTCGCCAACTTTTTTTTTTTACTTTATTATATCATATATAATCCTCTCATATTTTCTCGAATTTAACATTATCAAATCATCTTCTTTAGATATTATATATATATATATATATATATATATATATAGAGAGAGAGAGAGAGAGATAGAACTATTTGATTCGACCTTATATCATATATAATCCTCTCATATTTTCTCGAATTTAACATTATCAAATCATCTTCTTTAGATATTATATATATATATATATATATATATATATATATACATATATATATATATATATATATATATATATATATATATAGAGAGAGAGAGAGAGAGATAGAACTATTTGATTCGACCTTATATCATATATAATCCTCTCATATTTTCTCGAATTTAACATTATCAAATCATCTTCTTTAGATATTATATATACATATATATATATATATATATATATATATAGAGAGAGAGAGAGAGAGAGAGAGAGAGAGATAGAACTATTTGATTCGACCTTATATCATATATAATCCTCTCATATTTTCTCGAATTTAACATTATCAAATCATCTTCTTTAGATATTATATATACATATATATATATATATATATATATATATATATATATATATAGAGAGAGAGAGAGAGAGAGATAGAACTATTTGATTCGACCTTTGATTTCAGATTTGATCATTCTTTTTTTTATCTAGAATAGTTTTTTTTTTTATTTTTTACTAAACTTAGCTCAACTGTGTAATTTAATAAAAAATACGGTTTTACACTCAAGATTCACCATTTTCTAATTTTCATCGTATTTTAGCCATGCACACGTCCTGTTTTCCACTTTTCTTAATATAGTCGATAACCCATATTTTCCAGCTTTTTAAGTTTATACAATGAGTGCTTATCTCTGTTCAGTCCTTCCCTGTAAGTAGTCTGCTGAATATTAATTTTTTTGAATGATAAAAGGCCTTTTCTCCCACTAGACCAGTTGTCAAGAAACCTAAAAAAACTCACAAGAAAGATAGATAGATAGATAGATAGATAGAGAGAGAGAGAGAGAGAGAGAGAGAGAGAGAGTATGGTAATAGAATTTAAGTCTTTGACAGAGAGATAGAGTTAGTGAGAGAGAGAGAGAGAGAGAGAGAAAGGGAGAGCTAGTATTGTAATAGAATTTAAGTCTTTGAGAGAGAGATAGAGAGAGTTAGTGAGAGAGAGAGAGAGAGTATGGTAATAGAATTTAAGTCTTTGACAGAGAGATAGAGTTAGTGAGAGAGAGAGAGAGAGAGAGCGAGAGGGAGTGCTAGTATTGTAATAGAATTTAAGTCTTTGAGAGAGAGATAGAGAGAGTTAGTGAGAGAGAGAGAGAGAGAGAGAGAGTATTGTTATAAGATTTAAGTCTCTGAAAGAGCGAGAGAGAATATTGCAATGGAATTTAAGTCTTTGAGTGAGAGAGAGAGTTAGAGAGAAAGGGAAGGAGGGAGGGAGTTAGAGAGAGAAAGTTAGAGAGCGAGAGAGAGAGAGCGAGAGGAAGAGCTAGTATTGTAATAGAACTTAAGTCTTTGAGAGAGAGATACAGAGAGTTAGTGAGAGAGAGAGAGAGAGAGAGAGAGAGATTATTGTAATAAGACTTAAGTCTCTGAAAAAGCGAGAGAGAATATTGCAATAGAATTTAAGTCTTTGAGAGAGAGAGAGAGAGAGAGAGAGAGAGAGAGAGAGTTAGAGAGAGAGAGAGAGAGAGAGAGAGGGAGAGAGTTAGAGTGAGAGTATTGTAATAAAATGTAAAACTTAGAAAAAGCGAGAGAGAATATCGTAATAGAATTTAAGTCTTTGAGAGAGAAAGAGAGACAGAGATAGATAGATAGATAGATAGAGAGAGAGAGAGAGAGAGAGAGAGAGAGAATTTGATCGAGTCGTTCAAACCTATTGGCTACTTACAGCCACACACTTGGTCAACTGTATTTAATCGTGTGTTCTAATAAAGTGTAGATAATAGTTTTTTTTTTCCTTCTTTTATTCTCGATTTGACCCCAAAATATCTAACCCCAAAATATCTAACCCCAAAATATAGTCTGTCGATCCGTCGTACCATTGTTGTATACTCCCGCTGGGTTTTGTCAAATAACGAGGAACACGTACATATAAAGATGTAAACTTATATTTCTATTCTTCGACGGCGACACAGAAGAGCCATGCTTGTTTTTCATTGGTCACCGTTTACATTCACGCAATTTTATGCTTCAGGTATCACGCCCACGCATTTCTGTTTTTCCGGTAATCATTAGTCAGTTGTTTGCACTTAGTCAGCGTCCATTTGGTGCATCCATATAGTAGTACTGACACGACCACTCCTTGTAAAAATTGCTTTTTATTTTATCGGATAGTTCTTTCTTCTGTATGATCAATAACTTATCGATAGCTGTCCATGCCTTAGCTAGTCACGTATTGATTCCATTTTCCGTTGATGAGACGCTGCACTCTCACTCAAACTATATATATATATATATATAATAAAAGTGTTGCTTGTCACTAAATCACTTTGTGGGCATGTGTCGAACCAAGTGCAATATAATATGGAGAGTGCTTAATATCTAGGATAGAGCTATATATATATATATATATAATCCATGGAAAATAGTCTGCAACTCTGGGTTTCATGAAGTTTTTTGCAAAACAACAATCATCAGGCAGTTAAGAAGATGGAATGAATTGGAAATCGAAAATACGAAAAAATACAGACAAAAAACCGTTGGGATTTCGTTTGTGTATGGTTGTAAGTATATATATATATATATATATATTAATGTCATAAAATTAACTTAAATCGCGAGTTGGAAATCTTCTACTAAAGTTTCACCTTATCGGATCATCAGGAAGTCTAACTCCAACTTACGAGTTAGGCTTCCTGATGATCCGATAAGGTGAAACTTTAGTAGAAGATTTCCAACTCGCGATTTAAGTTAATTTTATATTTGGCTCCACTTGCGTTGAGCACTTTTGTAATTGTAGCATTGCAGGATTCACGGAAGGTTCTTAGTTTTCTTTTGACCAACTGACTGCGTATCTCTTGATTTTTTTCAAGGGGTCGGACGAGGTTGGCCTTTTCTTTCTTTTTGACCTATAATTTTTTCTTTTTCCCCCGGGCAGTGATTCGATATACTTTTATCTCTTATTCCTGACGGGGTTTTTTTCGTTTTTTTCTGGTACCGTGAATGCTGGTAGATATTAGATTAGTAAATATACATTAATATCTATATATATCTTTTATGGAGTCCATGTATCATAATATATATATATATATATATATATATATATATATATATATATATATATTACGGAGTACATGTGTTTTAGTAAAAAAGTAGATATCTCTTCTCTAAATGCTTGTTCTCTGAAATTAGAGGGCAAGTTTACATCCTCGGTAGCCGTGTCTCATCTTATAGGTTGCAATTGTTAATGACTGACAAGCAGGTCATAATTACTATATATTTTGGTTTGGTTTGGTTTCTTTGTTTAATGGCATATCAACCTTTGCAGGTTATTTAATGCCAAACCCATTCTTCTAGAAGAACAGTACTGGTACTATTTAACCCATAGCTGGGAGAATAAGGGGTTTCGTACCTTTCCCAAGGGTATTTGCCCGAAAGTGAACGTAATAGCGCGACTGGAGTACGGACTCGCGTTCAACGATTCCGCAGTCCATCGCTTTAACCATTACACCACGAGGACACCCCCACAATATATTTTGTTTTCTGACTCAGCTGAATTGATATTGAATAACGAATTTGAATCTTCTGGAGGCTGTTCAATACCTTACCTGCCAAAAAAAAACAAAAAAAAAACAAATTTGCATATTTCAAATTAAACCCGCGAGGTTTAAACCTGATAAAAATTAAAACATATTCTAAATCCACAACGACTTACAACATAATGACTTAAAGATTTAAATCTCGATTCATAGTTTTGTTCTTTTTTATCATAGAAGCTTATTTATATCAATTTACTTTCAGGTTTGGTTTAGTTTGTTTAATGGCATATCAACCTTTGTAGGTTATTTAATGCCAAAGCTATTCTCCTAGAAGAACAGTAGTGGTACTATTTAACCCATAGCTGGGAGGATAAGGGGGTTCGTACCTTTCCCAAGGGTATTTGCTCGAAAGTGAACACAATAGCGCCACTAGAGTACAAACTCGCTTACTAGGATTCCGCAGTCCATCGGTTTAACCATTACACCACGAGGACACCCCGATTTACTCTCCGTGGAATATCCTGTTCTTTTTGAAGAGCAATAATTTTCTTCGAAATTCCTACACCTGAATTGGAAGGACAACGAATAAACGTGAAAAAAATCATTGAGATTAAAAAAAAAGTGACAAGAAACAGATGTTAATATTTCTTTCGGAATTATTTTAGTAATTTCTATATTTCCTTTTTCGAACCGCTAACAAATTTTAATCAGTTATTCTCGTTGATTCTTTTTACTTTCCTATTTCTTAACGTTACAATGAATTAGTCCGTCATTTTCTTTTTATAACCTCAGCAACATTGAATGTTATAATCTTCTGAAAAAGATGAGCGTACTAACAAAATGACGAATAGAAAAAAACAACACATACACAAATACCTGGAAGCACACAAATATATTATGTCAATGAATTAGTCCGTCATTTTCTTTTTATAACCTCAGCAAAATTGAATGTTATAATCCTCTGAAAAAGATAAGCGTACGAACAAAATGACGAATAGAAAAAAAACAACACGAACACAAATAACTGGATGTCAATGAATTAGTCCGTCATTTTCTTTTTATAACATCAGCAAGACTGAATGTTATAATCTTATGAATGACAGCAAAGCGGAATAAAAGAATTAGAAAATGTCTTCAGTTTTTATAGAAACAAATAAACAAACAAAGAAGCAAACATGGAGAATGATTCTTTAATTTTTCAAATATTTCTAACCAAGCGTATTAATTTAACAAGACTTTGAATTATCCGATTTCAAATGATTTCCAAAATAGATTTTTTTTTCATCTTTCCTTGCAGTTAAATTATATTCAATTTTTTATGATTGACATTATATTGAAGTGGATATTTCGAGTTGTTCATTAAATATTTTTGGTTTGGTTTCTTTGTTTAATGGCATATCAACCTTTGCAGGTTATTTAATGCCAAAGCCATTCTCCTAGAAGAACAGTACTGGTACTATTTAACCCATAGCTGGGAGGATAAGGGGGTTCATTCCTTTCCCAAGGGTATTTGTCAAAAAGTGAACGTAATAGCGCGACTGGAGTACGAACTCGCGTACTACGAGTCCGCAGTCCATCGCTTTAACCATTACACCACGAGGACAACCCTTTAATATTTTTGAAATTAGATAACGGGATTTCTGTAGCGTCACTTAAACCAAAAAAAAACCTTCTGTAAACTAGCTTGTTTGAACAAAAATGGCGAGAAAGTCAATACTCAACAAATAAATCATACACGTTTATTATATTTAATATATATATATATATGTAAAGTTATTAAGTCGAGGGTGACCCGAAAGCTCCCTTTTTGATAGCTACTACACTAACGTCTAAAGGAGGGCGCTACTCCTTCTCCTGGATGCTCCACTTTACCCTAGATTCTTACAATGTTGAGTGTTAAGCAAGGTAGCATCAAGTACCATTTTTTGAGTCTTTGGTATGATTCGACCTGGGATTGAACCCAGGTTTCTCGGGTCATTGGCGAACACTCTAACAATTATACCAATGTCCAGTATATGTATATACTTCCAATATGCATATACTTCGGATATAGACATTTCCTTGAAATTTCCTATTTTGATATGAAATTGTCAATTACAAAGAAACAGATACATATATCAAAATATACAATACAGAATAAATCATGAAATTTCACACTGTACAAGTTTGAAAGTCATCTTCATCTGTTTGGGTCTCTTTGAAAATAAATCCTGGAAGTCGTTTGGTTCCTTTCTTTTTTGTCTTTTAAGCAAGAAGAGGCAAGAATATGAACAATATTTTAACAATATTGAAGTGCTTTTTACACTCGCTAGGGTCTGAAAGCTCTAATGATAAAATTTTAAAAATTTGACTGGAGCAAATCTTATTTGTTAAGGTGCATATATTTACCCAACCTCTCCGTTACGGGCAGGATGTGAATACCGGCTCATTGGCATGGTTGGTAGAGAGACCAGGGTTCAATCCCAAGTAGAGTCATACCAAAGACTCAAAAATGGTACTTGACGCCGCCTTGCTTAACACTCAGCATTATAAGGTAAGGATCAAGGGTAAAGTGGAGCAATCCAGAGAAAGGAGTAGCACCTTCCTCTATACCTCAGTGTAGTAGCTAATGAAAAGGGAACCTTCGCGTCGCCCTCGACTACGATCGCCGACTTTATTTTACAGCTGGTTTGAATTCAGAGACTTCCTTCTCCTAGACTGGTTACTTTACCAAGGTCAAAGAATACAGTCTGCCCTTCTATTTTACTCGTTGTGCGAAAAAGAACATATGGACTCATGCTTTTCCCATGCGTATTAGGACTAAGTTAAACGCAAATAGCTCCGCTCAGTATTTGAACCCAGATCACCGTTTTCATTTCCTACGACGATAACCCCTTAAGCAGATTAAGATGGATATAACTGGCATATATTTTCTCTCCCTTTTTCGTAGACATGTAGCACTTGACTCTTTCAAACATTATATTTCTTAGCTTGACGCAAAACAAACCTTTGATATGAGATCATGCCTATTAAAGGTTTGGCTTGAAATAACCCTGAAATAAATAATTCTTAAATAACGAATGAAAGTAATAAAATGGTTTGGCTGATCGAAACGTTGAACATATGTTATCACAATCTGTGTTCCTTTGTTTAAAGATGTTTCAAGGCTATCAGTAAAATTAGAAGCCAACTACAGCTGGTCACATTTTTTGTGTATTCTAAGATTACAGAATCTCTTAGATTACGTATAAGCAAACATGCCTCGCTTCCTGCAAACTGGTGGAAAGGAGTTTAATTTTTATGTAGGTGAATGGAATATTTTTTTTTAAGTGATAGCTATAGAAATTCGTTTACAAGTAGTAAATTTGAAAGAATTCGAACCATCATATATTATTCCGAAATAAATATCTATCTTCAAGATGCAAATATCAAAATGCATCATAGAATCCGTGTCTTATATTTTTGATAGTCTTGTCACAGTACTTAGGAATATTGTCTCTTTTACCTTGTTGTTCTTCACTCGTAATCATAACAACCCATTGGATCCTGGTGCATTTTGCGCAGTCGGCTGGCGCTGTAGAATACACCGGTTGCTTCTCTGAAGAGGGGTAGGACCCCGCTCAACGAGTATCCTGGATATGACACGAAACAATCTGATGATGAGGTTCCAGTGATGCTGGAATTTTGGGGAATGCAGAGTACCCCTTCTTTACCATCGCTCCCAGGTTCATTCTGACCCGGAGTGGTAACACCTGATAGGGTCCTATCTGTGGGTCAAATAGAAATAAACTGCGTTCTTATGCTAAACTGAATTGCTTGAAATAAAACAGTTTTGACATTTAACTGCATGTAAACAAAAGCTATACTAATACAAAACTGAATTATTTGAATTGGAACTGTTTGATCAAACTGAATAACTTAAAATAGAAATGTTTTTGAGAGTTAGACTGTCTACTTTTACTAAACTGAATTGTTTGAAACAGAACTGCTTATTTGTATAAAAATGGATTTGGCATTAAATAACCTTCAAAGGTTGATATGCCATAAAACCCAAACAAACAAACAAACAAACCCGGTGCATTAAAATTGCCAACATGTTCTCCACAGGTTTTCTTGTTTACACCAACAAAAATGTAAAATTCCGAGATGGATGCAGAAACAATCTGAAATTTTAAGGTATATCTGTTGAAAATGAAGATCTTTAATGCAGTGCTGAGGTGATTCAGTTTTTTTGGTAGATTTCAGGGTTTTTTTTTTTTTGTAGATTCAGTTTATTGGTAGATTTCAGTTTTTTTTTTGTAGATTCAGTTTTTTGTAGATTTCATTTGTTTTTTTTTTTGTCTTTTTTAGGTAGATTGAGTTTTTTGGTAGAATTCATTTTTTTTTTTTGGGGTAGATTGAGCTTTTTGGTAGATTTCAGTTTTTTTTTTCTTTTTTAGTAGATTTCAGTTTTTTGGTAGATTTCAGTTTTTTTTGTAGATTCAGTTTTTTTGTAGATTTTATTTGTTTTTTTAAAATTTTTTTTTAGGTAGATTGAGTTTTTTGGTAGAATTCAGTTTTTTGGGGGGGTAGATTGAGTTTTTTGGTAGATTTCAGTTTTTTTTTTCTTTTTTGGTAGATTCATTTTTTGGTCGATTTCAGTTTTTTTTTTTTTTGGTAGATTGAGTTTTTTGGTAGATTTGCCTTTCTACTTTTAAGATCGACGTAAATTCCTTTTCCTGATCAAGTTGTCTTCAAATATAGTAATTTGGAAAGCATTGTTATATTTTTTGATGTTCTTCAAAAAATCCTTGAATCTTCATTTCTGTCAGTATGAAATTATTTTAGAGTTTCTGGTGGATCAGCTGCAAGAAGCCGAAGAATTTGTTCATTGGAGCAGCAAATCTCAGATATCTCTTGGTTCTATTTTTTGTTACAAATGTTGGATATGAAAGCGTGTCCCTAGGTAACATTCTTTCACTGTTTATGGCTCACATGGCCTTGTGTATCTTGCTGTTTAAGTTTCCATCTTAGCCCTGCCCTGTTGAGGGACCTTTATCATCTCTATGTCAAACCTGAATTACAGCATTTTTTATATGTACCCTGTCGATCCTATTTACCCTATTTACCAACCCCTCCGCTCGGGCAGGATGTGACACAAGGTCAATTTTTAAGCGGAGTTTAACAGGTTTGAATTCAGAGTTTTCCTTCTACTAGACTAGTTGCCTCACCAAGGCTGAAAACCCAGTCTGTCCTACTATTTACCAATAGCTGGAGGGAGAATAATTGGATTCATACCTTTCCCAAGGGTATTAGTGCTATGTGAAATGCAATCAGTCTCGTCCAGGATTTGAACTCGTGTCGCCGTGTTCATTTCCTACGACGATGACAATTACACCACGGGCACCTCCCTGTCGATGAGGCTTAGAATACTTTAATTGTATTCCCTGCAGAGGAGTAAGACCCCCACCAAAAAGGTGTTTCCTTGGTATGACATTAAACTGTATCAGATGGTGAGGCTGCAATTCTGGAGATCTGGGAAGTGTTGAGTACTCCTTCTTTGCTACTGCTCCCAGGTCCACTTTGACTAGGAGTGTTATAACCTGTTAGGGTCTTATATAAGGGTCAAACCTGTTTAAGGGGGTGTCCTAGTGGTGTAATGGTTAAAGCGATGGACTGCAGAATCGTAGTAAGCGAGTTCGTACTCCAGTCGCGCTATTACGTTCACTTTCGGGCAAATACCCTTGGGAAAGGTATGAACCTCCTTATCCTCCCAGCTATGGGTTAAAGAGTACCACAACTGTTCTAGGAGAATAGCTTTAGCATTAAATAACCTACAAAGCTTGATATGCCATTAAACAAAGAAACCAACCAACCAACCAACCAACCAAACTAACCTGTTTAAAAAATTTTCGTATTCGATAGGACCCTGTTTTAAATAACTTTTAAGAAACAAAAACACAAAAAATGTATATATGAACGACTAATGAACGCGATTCCCTAACCTCTAGGCATAAAATAACCCTGGACAATTTGGCATACCGTTAAAGTGAGTCAATCATTTTTACACCTTCTATGGTATTAATTTGTGTTTGCCTCAGTTTATTTTCTTTAATAAAATTCTTTAATATTTAAATCAAAACAAAAAAAAAACTTTAATCGATATTGAACTCCTGCCAATCACAGTTTTGAGACAAAACGATTAAAATTTTGATTAAATTGTATTTGAAGTCGGCACATTGGCCTAGTGGGTAGAGCGTTCGCCAATGGTCCTGGACCTGGGTTCAATCCCAGGACGCGTCATACCAAAGACTCAAAAAATGGTACTTGATAACATTCAGGAATATAAGGTATGTATCAAGGGTAAAGTGGAGCAATCCAGGGAAAGGAGCAACGCTCTCCCTTACACCTCAGTGTAGTAGCTGTTGAAAAGGGAGCCTTCTGGTCACCCTCAACTACGGTCGGTATTTGAAGAAAACGATCAAAATATATGATTGGACGATGCTCTCAGCAGAACAGTTGTGTTCAAATGTCACAAAACATTAAGAAATATTTCACTTATGCATTGGTGTGCAAAATAAAATGTCTTGAAAAGTGTCGTCTGTCAATTAATCAAATGGTTTAAGACATTTCTCCATTTAACATATGAATATTGCCAATCCACAACTTTCTTCATCTGTGAATGGCACTTCAGCCCGAGTTTCACGAACTTCGAATTTATTGATAAAATCTTTGTGATAGCAGATCAACTTCTCGGCAAAATGAAAGACTTTGAATTCCCATAAAAAAAAAAAATTAAATAGTTTGTATGAATAGTTATCAAATTACATCAATTTTGGGAAGACTATATATTGGCATTATGGTAAGAGTGTTCGCCAATGGGTCGGGAGACCTGGGTTCAATCCCAGGTCGAGTCATACCAAAGACTCAAAAAATGGTACTTGATGCTACCTTGCATAATACTCAGCATTATAAGGTAAGGATAAAGGGTAAAGTGGAGCAATCCAGGGAAAGGAGTAGCGCTCTCCCTCTATACCTTAGAGTAGTAGCTATCGAAATGGGAGCCTTCGGGTCACCCTCGACTACGATCGCTAATTTTACTTACTTATATATATTCATAGAGAAACAAACATAAAACTAAGCATTTCTCTCGCAAATATTTTACATAAAACATCTGCGTTTTACAAAATTGTTCTTCTCAAGCAGAGACAAATATATAGTCAAATAACATGTTTACAGAGAGAGAAAAAATAAGGAATTATATGGAAGTTATTTTTACCAACGTTTATTTTATTTTATTTTATTTATTTATTGCGTTTATGTCTGAAAACAACAAAATTCTCTTTGCTATGGTTCGTCAAAACGTCTGTACTTTTTTTCTTTCAACAGAATGTTTACAGTGTATATTCATTCTTCCCGTTTTGATAAGTAAGATCTAATCTTTATTTGACTGAAGTTATTTCAAAATTCTACCAGTTTGAAAATATCCCAACTTTAAATTTGAAATCAGTTTGAAACACATTTATATAGCATATAGTTCTCCACGGTAAACTGATAGACCTGACCGATAAAAAAAATGAGGTGCAGTTTCTTCCAAGCAGCGGTCTGCTATATGGATGCACTACATGGACGCTAACTAAACGTATGGAGAAAAAAGCTTGACTGCAACTACACAAGAATGCCGCGAGCAATATTGAACAAGTCCTGGAGGCAACACTCCACAAAGCAGCCGCTGTACGGCCACCTACCACCCATCTCGAAAACTATAAAAATTAGATGAACCAGACCTGCGGGACCCTACTGGAGAAGTAGTGACGAGCTCATAGGTGATGTACTCTTGTGGACCCCTTCACATGGATGAGCAAAGGCTGGACGACCAGTTCGAACCTACATACAGCAGTTCTGTGCCGATACGGGATGTAGCCCTGAGGACCTGCCGGAAGAAATGGACGATAGGGAGGGGTGACGAGAGAGGGTCAGAGATATCCGTACTGATTGCACGATATGATGATGATGCTGATGATTGACTGGCCCAGTCGGCTGGGACTGCAGGATACACTAACTGCATCTCTGCAGAGGGGTAACACCCCTCTACAAGTGTCCTGGATATGACATTAAACAATCTGATAGTGAGGGTCCAGTAATACTGGAGCTTTGGGAAATGCGGTGTACCCCTTTATTGCCATCACTCCCAGGTCCACTCTAGCCCCGGAGTGGTAGCATATGAGAGGGTCCCATCTTTGAGTCAAATAGAAATAAACTGTGTACTTATGGTAAACTGGATTATTTGAAATAGAACTGTTTTTAAATCTAACTGTATGCAAATAAAAAAAAAACTATATTTATACTTAACTGAATAATTCAAAATGGAACTGTTTTTTGATATTTAAATTGTGTACTTATATTATACTGAATTGTTTGAAATAGATCTGTTTTATCATTTAACTCTGTGTAAACAAAAACTATACATATACTAAATTGAATTGTTTGAAATAGAACTGTTTATATGAATAAAAATGGATTTGGCAATAAATAACCTACAATAGCTTATATGCCATAAAACCAAACCAAACCATATTTGTATATAAAGAAATGTACCTATTTTTATTGGTATAACTCTATGGATCTTTGGTATGGTAGTACATCATATGATTTCTTTTACCACGTGGTTCATCTCTTATAATGGCAGCAACATAGATGTATGTGCTTGAATATATATGTGTGATTGCGAATTGACTATATATATATATATATGTGGGGTAGGGGATAGGTATTTCCACACGGGTGCGTACATGCATACGTTGAGTATGCGTATTGCTGGCGTGGATGAAAGTGTGTATATAGACGTGTATATGTTAGACATATGGTATATATATATATATATATATATATATATATGTCTCTTTTTTAAAAGAAAAACAACAATCGGTTTTTTAAAAAACAAAAATTTAGAAAAAATTCATTTGCTCTGTGGATTTTATTTACATTGAGCTCTTTACCAGGAATATTTAAATTTAATATTCGATTTTTGAATATTTTTATTTGCCCTGATTGGAATTATTCCCTATTCAAGATTTACCGGATTGAATAATATTTTAATATGTATATATATATATATATATATATACAAGCGCCAAAGTGTATGGGGTAATTTGGGTCAAAAGTTCATAACACAGGGGATTCATTTTTATCTAATTTGTTAGACAAGACTTTTGGCGCTAACCTGTGGAGGGAAAAGATTAACCATTTTGTATGTCTAAATTTCGGTAGTCCATATCTGGAAATGGGAGAAGCTTGTGGGCTCCAGGTATACGAGTCAGATTTTAGAAACTAGCTGTTGAATATCAACATAGAAGTACCACAGGGGCCCGTATCACCTCAAAATGGCTGTTATAGATCAGCCCAAGGCAGGGAAAATTACGTCAAAGTCGTGTCAAGCTTGAAAACATAGCAGGAGCAGGCTAGAATTTGAACCGCACGTCAAGCGGGAGGAGGGTGAGTGGGAGGTCCTAGAGTGTCACACCACCCGCACCTCCCGTTGAGCAAGCAGTTCTTCGAAAATGTGTTTGTCTTTTCTTTTTTTCTTTTCTTTTGAGATAAGAGCACTTAGGTCCGCATCTGCAAGACTACAGTAATCACAGCGTAAAATTACAACATTACAATGCAGAAGGTGCGAGGAGCCAGCTGCAGGTGCTTGCACCATATAAACCAAATATGACCGTCAAGGAAAAATTAAGTCCTTTTAGTTGTAAGGAGCCCTCGTGTTAATAGAGTGATAAATCTTAACAACGTATCAACCTATCTTGAGTTATTTCATGCCAAAAGTTTAGGGAATAACGTTTGTATTTACATGTTTGTGTTTCATAAGAGTTTTAAACACAGTCCTATCGAATTCGACTAATTTTGAGACAGGTATGAGCAATAGCTTATATGCACGTGCTGAGTTAAAAGAGCACCTGATCGAAGTGGACCTGGGAGTAATGGCAATGAAGGGGAACGCCGCACTTCTCCGATCTTCAGACTAAGAACCTCTTCACCAGCTATAGTTCAATCTCATATCCAGGTCACCCCTTTTAACCCTCTGTAGAAGATACAGTCAACGTATACTAAGCTTGTGGAAATTTGTTAAGGAACTGGTGATCCTGTTTCACCGAATATCAGCAGCCCCTTGGGGTCACGTGTCGTCCACTATAAAAAGAGCTCCAACTGAAGATTTTTCCTCTTTTTTCCACTCCCACCGCTGTTAGCAACAGGTCTATTCGTAGCAGCCCTTGACGGCAAACGTATTTGGTACCTTCAACACCAGCCAGGAGCCAAGAGCGACGAACGCACGCGCTGAGTTAAAAGGAACCAAGATCACATCTAAGTTCCAGTAGGCATTTTATCTGCAAAACTTCACCTTACACCTTATAACCTAACCCTACATAACTTCATCTTTACAACATTACAACCAAAACTTACAACCTCGCCTAAACCTCACAAACCTTACAAAACCTTACAAAAAACCTTACTCTTATACACCTACCACCTATCAGAACATTGAACTCTTTTTTGAACTCTTACATATTCGTTGTTTGTTCCATTTGGTGTAAAACCCTATTTGTTGTTTATTGTACATAAATTCCGTTAAACAAAAGTCGTTCGTCTCCTTTCTTCAAAAGCTGTCACCCATCTCCCTACTGCGGTTGAAGTACGATTTATTCTTTTACAAACGTAGGCTCATAAAAATCCTCACAAGCTGCACTGACAGGACACACGTATAAGCAGAGTAGTTAATATGGTGATCGCAACAGGTAGAAAATCTCTGTAAATGTAGATTTAAAATTTGCACACTCTAAGTACTAAACCCATTCTTCTACTTGTACGTAATCAAGAAGAGGAGGAGAAGGAGAGGAGTAGTAAAAGAAGTTGCTTTTTTGTTTGTTTTCTATCAAGTTACGTGTTTATCTCTATTTTTCTTAGTCTTTGATTCAATCAATCATAACAGCCGCTTTTACAAGAATAAAACAAGAAGAAAAACAATAAATATAATGCGAAGCAGAAAATGATACTTGAACAAATTAGTTCATGGTTCGGCGATTGCAGTCCAGATAAAATAACAATGATAAAACGTCTCACTTCGAGTCAATCCAGTCAAGTCAGACGTCACTTCTATCAAACTAATTACCAAATGCACTGAAATATAGATTCTGACAATATTTCCGTGTTATTATCATTATCGTTAACTCATTTTGTTGACAGTGATATTGTGTTCTCAATCAAAATCTTCGATCCGACTTATTATTGATATTAATTGACAAAACTAGTAAAAAGACAAACCATGAAAATAATAACTTGCTTTTATGATAACGGAAGGACTAACTATAATTCTAATATAGAACAATGAATAAAGTTAAGATGGCGACCGTAGTCGAGGGCGACCAGAAGGCTCCCTTTTCAATAGCTACTACACTGAGGTGTAGGGGAGGGAGCAACTCCTTTCCGTGGATTGCTACACTTTAACCTTGATACGTACCGTATATTGCTGAGTGTTAAGCAAGGAGGTATCAAGTACCATTTTTAAAGTCTTTGGTATGACTCGACCTGGAATTGAACCCAGGTTTCCCGGACCATTGGCGAACACTCTACCCACTAGGACAATGATCCGGTTAGAAAAAATGAACTGAAGAAAATTTCTTTGTTTTAGAATGATCATCAGTCATTTCCGGGGTTGTTTCTATCTCTCTTTGGATACAAATGAAATGGTTTCTTTTATTTTTAATGGTTTATCAACCTTTTGGGGATTTTTTTATATCAAAGCAATCCTTCTAGAAGAACAGTAGTGGTACTAGAGGGTGGAACGATAAAATTGTTGTCCAAAAGAAAAACAACACTACAGCTTTATTTTAAAACCTTTATTGTAAAAATCAATTCAGGTAACTTGATTATGTAGTAGAGCTGACATCTACAGGGTCGAACGATAAAATTTTCGTCCTAAAGAAAACAACACAACAGCTTTATTTTAAAACTTTTATTGAAAAAATCAATTCAGGTAAGTTGATTATGTAGTAGAGCTGACATCTATTCAATATAGCCGCCTTCAGCCTCAATCACCGCCTCGATACGGATCCGGAACTTGAAGCATGCCTTTTCCACAAGCACCGGCGGGAGCTCGGTGAATACTCGGCACTTGGCGGCGATCAGGCTGGCTTTGGTGTTGTGGGAGGTCATGTTGGTGATGTTCTCGACGTATGACCAAACGAAGTAGTCCAGCGGGTTCAGGTCGGGGGAGGAGGGGACAGTGAGAGAAGGATACAAAGTCGTAGCACTCCTTCTGAAGCCAAGCCTGGGTTTCCTTGGACTTGTGGGCCGGCGCCGAGTCCTGCTACCCACCCAGGGTCTGCCACTGGCCACCTGATTGCACCAGGGGATCACCACACTCTTCAGCACATCCAGGTACACTTTTGTGTTGACTTTCAAGGCGACTTCGAAGATGTGAGGTGGCATGATGTGGGCCTCACCTGAAACCATACCAAAGACCATAACCGTAGCCAGATACTTTGTTTTCATCACCCTGGGCACGTTGAACCGTCCGGATTTGCATTTTGAGGGTGCTGGCAATGGTCCTGTTGTCATAACTTGGATCGGTAGAGAGCGTGAGTTGTAGAGCGGCCCATCTCCGATCTCGCTCGTTGGACATTGTATCACTTTCAGACATGATAGAAGGCTCCTATCGCTCTGGGGATTTGTACACAACTGGCCAACTAGTAGATGGTCTGCAACAACAACAAAAAACAAAAAAAAACAAAAAACAAACTGGTTTTTATTAAACGGAAATGGAATCATGTCGTTTTTTCTAGGGCGACAATTTTATCGTTCCACCTTGTAGAAGGCTCCTATCGCTCTTGGGATTTGTACACAACTGGCCAACTAGTAGATGGTCTGCAACAAAAAACAAAACAAAAACGAACTGGTTTTCATTAAACGGAAATGGAATCATGTCGTCTTTTCTAGGGCGACAATTTTATCGTTCCACCCTGTATTTAACCCATAGCTGGGATGATAAGTGGGTTCATAACTTTCCCAAGGGGTTTTATCCGAAAGTGAACATAATAAAGCGACTAGAGTTCGAACTCGCTTACTACAATTCCGCAGTCCATCGCTTTAACCATTACACCACAAGGAACCCCAACCCGCCACGAATGGTTTCAATTTATCTTCGAATAGCTAGTACTTCCAACATTTTTGCTAGATTTTTTTGGACTGTTCGAAGCACTTGAGAAACAAATGTCATGACCGTCACTTTCACGTTTCCCAATTTTCCCTTTTCCTGCCATATACGTATATTCGTTCAGCCTTTTACTTTCTTTTACTTTTATTCTGACGTCTTCTGAAATAGAAAAATCTAGTTTACCTTGATTATATTAACTAGAGCTAGTTTTACGGTCTTGATTGTATGACCGGTTTGAATGTTTGTTGAATACACAAACCGAAGGTTTCATGTTTATTGATATCAATTGAAATCTTAGAAATAGTTGACGTTCGCAATAAAAGGCAAAATATTGTAAAGAAATATCACCCAGATTAAAATATCTTGTTAATCAAATAAGAACTATAAATTAATTTGCTTAACACACGGACACACACACAGACACAGACACACACACATGTATGTATATGCGTGTGTGTGTGTGTGTGTGTATCGAGTATTTCATCATCATTATCATCATGTCGTGCCGCTAGTACGGATATCCCTGACCCTCTCTCGCCACTTCTCCCTATCATTCATTGCTTTTGGCAGGTCTTCAGGGCTACATCCCGTATCCTCACATAGCTGCTGTATGTATGTTCGAGCTGGTCGTCCTGTTTTTGCTTGGCATTATGCGGGGGTCCATAGGAGTACATCACTGATGAGTTCGTCCTTGCTTTTCCAGCAGTGTCCTGCGTGTCTGGTTCGTCTAACTTGTATAGTTTTCGTGATGGGAGGTAAGTGGCCTAATAGTTGGTGTCTTGTGGGATGTTGCCGCCAGGACTTGTTCAATATTGCTCTCAACATTCTTGTGCAATTGCCGTCTAGCTTCTTCTTCAGCCGTTTAGTTAGCGTCCAAGTTAGCATCCATATGGCAGTATCGATACGACCGCTGCCTGGAAGAAACTGCGTTTCATTTTATCGGTTATGTCTGATTTCCATATGCTCGAGAGCTTATCGATAGCTATCCATGCTTTCGTTAGTCGCGTGTCGATGTCTTTTTCGGTTGATGAGACGCTGCTTCCTAGGTAGGTGAATTTGTCTACTAGTTTCAGAGAGGTTCCGTCTAGTGTGGAAATGTCACTTGTTTGGTTGTAACACATATATTCAGTTTTGAGTGCATTGACACGGAGGCCAATACCTGCGGCGGCTCGTTCCAAACTATGCAGTAGTGTTTCGGCTTAGTTAGGTGTATTCGCCAGTAACGCTATGTCATCAGCGTAGTCGGCGTCGGTAATTGTTTTTGCGGGGTACCTTCTGCTTCTTTTCTTTGTCAGCTCGAAGCCATTTTCTCTGATTTTGTCGATTGAAGTTCTAAGCACGTAGTCTAGACAGATGATAAAGAGGTATGGGGCTAGCGTGTCCCCTTGTAGTACTCCTGCAACAATGTCGAAGTATTCTGTGTCTCCATCTGGTGAGTTACATTTGGAGTTACAGCAACAAAAGTACACACAAAGAACATCTTTGTGTGTACTTTTGTTGCTGTAACCTCAAATGTCTTAGTTTTTTATTGGCGTTCACCAGATGGAGACACAGAATACTTCGACATTGTTGCAGGAGTACTACAAGGGGACACGAGGCAACAACAACAAAGATGTCTTTCAATGATTGAAGAAAGACACGACGACAAACGAAAGACGAAGACACTGAAGAAAATATAATAGAGAAGATACAAGCGTAAGAGAAAGAATAAAAGGGAGCCTTCAGATCCTCCTCGACTGGGAGTATAACATACTCTGAATTAGTGCCGTTACCAGGATTTGGCAAATTTTGGTCGAATTTCCGAAATGATGTTTTTTTTTAATTTTATAATTGTGTTACGTATGCAAGCCATAAAAGACCAATCAGTCAAAATGAAGATCATATATGGAAAATTAAATTAATTATCAGGTTAATTAAGCGGAAGAAATTAATAACCCCTGAATTAAAAAGAGGGGTAAAAAGAAAGTCAAAGCTTTCATTGTAACATATTGACCCTCGACCGAACCGTCAATTAAGAGATGCGCCTGTATAATAAAGCAGAGGAACAGCGGAAACAGGTGCAACCGGTCGAAGATATCGAAATATCACCTTGACCTGTGGACGTGTTTGAATTCGGTGCAGATGCGTACGCCCACAGGAAGCAGGTGGATATCAAACAATTGTATAACCAGGTGCCACAGATGGCTTGGGTCAGTTGGAGTTCGAGTCTGGGAGTTCAAGTTGCAGTTGCAGTTGGAGATAGGATGCCTGCGGAGTGAGAACCAGCTACAGACAGAGGGCTTAGGTCCTCAGTGACTCCCGGTTGAGCAGCCCAGCCAGAAAGCGAAAGAAGTGCTGCTTTGGTCAGAAGAACTTAGGGTCAATATGTAGCAGTTTGTTCCCGTCTCCAACTCACCTCTCACACATAACCAACATCAACCCTTTCGCAACCCTTTCGCGAATAAAGTGTGAGAGGTATATTTTTTATAAAGAAGTGTGTTCGTTTGTTAATTGAAGCCGTCATTATATTTCTGCTTACATCTGCATGTATATGAGTATACAACATCAAGTTATCCACCAGTGAAAGCCATTGTTAACACTAATAAGCGCCACCTAACCACCTCAGAGGACTCAGAGCTAAACAAATATCTCAACTTCGCCGCAACCACCAAGTAGATCCCCTACCTAGATTTGATAGCACCAATCGAGGAGGCAGTCTTGAAAATCCTGAAGACCCGAGCAGATGAGCTAAGATGGGAAGTGAGACAATCACAAGAGAAATCAAAGCCTCCAAAACAAAATATCTCAAGGGCGGAAAGGCTGGCCCTCAGTTTATTACAGAGTAATGAAAATATCATAATCTTACAAGCAGGCAAAGGCAATGCTTTGGTGTGACAATACACCCCTAACCGGTCCCCACTATCTAAACCTCCTAAACCACTCATGGCCATCCGATCGTCTGGTGGTTTCTCTCATCTCCGGCCAGGGGTATTTCACATTTTTTTACGGACACACAAAACACAACATACACAACCGAGAGAGTGGAAGAAAAGAGAACAAACAAACACGGACTTGGGTTGGCTCCAAGTGCAAGAAGGGAAAAGTTTGTGATACTTTCCTAGCATTCTATGCATCTGTGGGCTAGCAAGAGCTTGTATTCGAGCGAAATCCCCACAAAGTCACCAGAAATGCTGACTCATCTTCTCACGTTGGTCAACCTGGCCTCTGGGCCCACACATCCTAGCAGTCGGCTTACCCCGACAGAAGGTTGACTGCTCTCTGCCGTCGACTACCTTGTTCTGCCTACTGCTCTGGTCTGTTCTCTGCCCTGGTCTGTCGACTGGTTTCTGCTTTCTTCTGTTGATTGGTTTCTTCTCTCTTCTTCTCTGGGACCTTCCTTCCCTCGCCCTCTTCCGGTCTCGTTGGAAATCTCGCGCGCAAGCCCTTTGCCTGGGTTTCGCGCCAAAACAAAGGAATCTTCTGACTGGCACTTACTCACACTCATAATCTCACAACGAATGCCCACATCGTGTCACACTGGTAGTAATGGATAAAGTTGACTACTCCAACTAATTGGCAAACTTCAATTGGCAATGGCGGCTATTGTAAAGTAAAGAGGAACCCGACCCTGAAGACGGAAAGGAAACTGTCACAGATCCTGAGTAAGAACAAAGAGCTCATACCACAAATGAAATACAGATAGCAAACGCGACACTACAGTAAGCTACTACACATATATGACCTTCCTAAGATTCATAAAGACGCATTTTCTGGAACAGAGGTTCCGCATAACACTTATTGAGTGGCTGGCTCCCTAGTGAAGATAGTCACCCCACTAACCTTTAAGTCCCCCTCATATGTCAAGAACTCTGCCGACTTTGTGGAAAAAATAAACAAAGCCCTGATTCATGGTGAGTCTAGATGTAGTAAGCTTGTTCACGAGAGCACTCGCTGATGAGATACTAACAGTGATACGGGATAAGGTGGTTGCAAATCCCTCGCTGGAAGAACGCTTCAGTATCCCAATTGATAATTTGATAAAGATGTTGACCGCCTGTGTGGAAACGACCTACTTCGGTATGGGGTCTGAGATATACCAACAAAAAAGACCGGCTATGGGATCGCCGTTGTCGCCAGTATTTGGCTACCTATGCATGGAACAATTCAAAGAACTGGCATTTGGATCTACATCCCTAAAGACATTATTGTGCCTTAGATATGTAGATAATCCATTCGTTCTCTGATCTCATCTGGAAGATGTTCGAACACTACTGGATCATGTGAACTCAATCAGACCATCTTTACAGCTCTCTACGAAGAAAGAACACGAGAACTGATTATTCTTCCTAGATGTATTATTAACTCGCACAGAGCAAGGCTTCAATTCATCAGTGTATCGAAAGCTGATATTTCTGGGCAGTACTAAAACTTCCATAAAATGTAAAGAAAAGAATCGTTCATTGCTTGAAACATCGAGCAAAACCATTAATAGCGACAGCGATGGATATTAAGAAGAAATGAAGAGTCTAAGAGACAGACTCAATCGCATCGACTATCCAGAGAGCATAACATCGGCTCAAAGTAATCTGAATCGAACAACTGAGAACAACACTCGAAAACTCACCACAGTCTATCTGCCCAATGTCAAAGGCCTAGCAGAAAAGATTCAAAAGATATGAAGTTCATAAAATTGCAGGAAAATATTCAGGATTGGCACGACCTTTCGAAAATATTAATACAAAGTCAAGCCCCGGAGGGAATACATGACCAAAAATTGCGTTTTCACCATCCTATGCAATTGTGGTAAAGTACACAGAGGCGAGACTAACCGTCCATTAAAAGTCAGGCAAGAGAAACATCGAAAGGCAGTGGGTGGTTGAAAATTTAGGTATGGCTGACTATATATAGAAAGAAAAGTGAAACTATCTGTCTTTGTGGGATGAAGTTAAAATAATAGATAGGGAAGAACAATGGAAAATAAGACGTCTAAAAGAAGAAGCGCATATGTTGGGCTACAGTTAGTCACCTGTTGAGCAATCCAAGAATAGAGATGAATACGATTTGGGAACCATTAATCAAAAAGACTCGATGAAAAAAAAGCGTGATATCAATTAAAGGATTAAGTTTTTCTATCTAATGTCAAAGGCCTTGCTAAAAAGATCCAAAAGATATGTAGTCCATATGATATCAGGATCATATTTAGGAGTGACACGGTTCTTCGAAAATGTCTATTCAAAGTCAAGCCCCAAAGGGAATACAAGATGACCAAGAATTACACGTACTCCTTCCCATGCAGTGAAGGCAAAGTCTACAAAGGTGAGACATGCCACTCACTAAAAGTAAGGTAAGAGAAACATCGAAAGGCAGTATGTCGAAGAGAGATTTGAAATTCAGGTATGGCTAACCATATATGGTAAGAAAAGAGAAATCACCTGCCCTTGTGGGACATAGATAGGGAAGAACAATGGAAAATTAGACGTTTAAAAGAAGCGCCTAAGTTGGGATACTGTGAACTGTAGACTAAGTATAGAGATGAATACGATTTGATCACCAATAATCAAAAGGCTCGATGAAAAAATATTGTGAAATGAGTAAAAATCATAAAAGTAAGGCGAGAGAAACATCGAAAGGTGGTATGTCGAAGAGAGAGAGAGAGACAGAGAGAGAGACAGAGAGATAGAGACAGAGTGAAATAGAAATAGCATTTTTTTTATTTAACTCAATTAGATAAATAAAATTCTTTAAACCTTCTTTAAGGTTTTTGAGGTGAGAAGTTTTTGTCTTTTCTTACGGTTACCGTATATTTATTGCTTATTTCTCAAGTGGTTAATGAAGACCAGTCATAACGTGAAGTTTTGACTATTTGTTTAAAATTTCAGCGTAGACCCAAGGGTACATATGCAGAGACGATTCTGTGATTGGAAGATACTCTTTTAAAAAGGAGTATAACTTACTCTTCAGAGCGCAATTTATCCAATTCTTTTTTATGATTATAAAATCTAAATGTGCTTTAGCATTATTTGGATAGATGTCGATACACAGTTTTCCCGCCTTTTTTGGAATAGTCTGGGAGACCGGAGTTCAATCCCAGGTCGAGTCATACCAAAGACTCAAAAAATGGTACTTGATGTCGCTTTACTTAGCATTCAGCATTATAAGGTAAGGATCAAGGGTAAAGTGGAGCAATCCAAGGAATGGAGTAGCGCCCTCCCGTACACCTCGATGTAGTAGCTATTGAAAAGGGAGTCTTCGGGTTACCGTCGACTAAAGTCGCCAACTTTACATACTTTTACTTATGTATGCAAGTATATTCTCGAGGAAAAATTCGTAAGATGTTCGCCATTTTTATTTGGCATATTGGTCAGAGGGTCAGGGATATCCGTGCTACCAGCACGATATGATGATGATGATGATGATCTTGGTCAGTCTATTAACTTTTTAACCTATCCTCGTACTATATTATATTATTTGTATTACACATGTGTGAGTACACGTTTATATTTGTGTGTCTTATAAATTCATATATTGAATATACGTAAAATACAAAGTGACTCTCTCTCTCTCTCTCTCTCTCTCTCTCTCTCTTTCTCTCTCTCAGTGAGTTTGTGTGTGAATGTGTTGGTTAATTAATCTGGTCTAACGAACGAGAAATTAGAAATTCCATTACAGTAACTTACGGAATAATGTTAGGGACTCTTAGTGAAATAGAAATAGCATTTTTTTTTTATTCAACTTCATTAGATAAATAAAATTCACGAATAGAAGGCTTTAAATCCTTCTTTAAGGTTTTTGAAGTGAGAAGTTTTTGTCTCTTTTATTGGAAATTATCTGAGAAGCCGACAAATGTGAACGAGGAATTTTGTTAAACTCTGAAAATGCAATTGGCTCTATGTTTGGTTTGGTTTGGTTTTGTGGCATATCCACCATTGTAGGTTATTTAATGCTAAATCTATTTTATACACACAAACAGTTCAATTTAAAACAATTCAGTTTGACATAACTACACAATTTAAATGTCAAAACGGTTCTATTTCAAACAATGCAGTTTAACATAAGTACAGTTTTTTTGTTTAAACACAGTTAAATGTAAAAACAGTTCTATTTCAAACAATTCAGTTTAGCATAAGTACACTGTTTAATTCAGTTTAACATAAATACAGTGTTTATTTCTATTTGACCCATATATAGGACCCTATCAGGTGCTACCACTTTGGACCAAAGTGGATCTGGGAGCGATGGGAATAAAGGAGTACTACGCATTCCCCAAAGCTCCAGCATTACTGGAGCCTCACCATCAGATTGTTTAGTGTCATATCCAGGACACTCGTTTGGGGGGGTCTTACCCCTCTGCAGAGATGCAGTCTGTGTATCTTACAGCCCCAGCCGACTTAGGTTATTGGCTCTAGAGATAAATAAGTGTTTTAAGTAATATATACAGGAAATGTGCAAAAATAAAAATCTGTTTCATTCGCTTCAATTATTTTCATTTATAACAAAGAGGAAAGACAGAGAATCAATTGTTTATCTTTATTTGACCTTTAATTAATTTTTGTTTAGTTTAATATAAAAAAAAAACATTGAACAAACCCCCCTACCACCAAAAAAAATACAAAGCAATAGAGTTTGGGTTGCTTCGTTGGTTGGGTTTTGTGGCATATCAACCTTTCTAGGTTATTTAATGCGAAATCCATTTTTATACAACTAAAAAATTCTCTTTCAAAAAATTCAGTTTAGCATGAGTACACAGTTTAATTGTCAAAAACATTTCTATTTCAAACTATTCAGTTTAGTCAAACAGTTCTAATTCAAACAATTTAGTTTAGTACAAGTATACTTTTTTGTCCACACACTTAAATCTCAAAACAGTTCTATTTCAAATAATTCAGTTTAGCATAAGTAAGTATGCTGTTTAAATATCAAAACGGTTTTATTTCAAGTAATTCAGTTTAGCATAGGTACGCAATTTATTTCTATTTTACCCATAGATAGGACCCTATCAGGTACTACCACTCCGGACCAGAGTGGACCAGGGAGCGATGGCAATGAAGGGGTGCTCCGCATTCCCCAAAGCCCCAGCGTTACTGGAACCTCACCATCAGAAAGTCTAGTGTCATACACAGGACACCCATTGGGAGAGGTCTTACCCCTCGGTAGAGATCCAGTCGGTGTATTCAACAGCCCTAGCCAACTGGGCAAACGGAGTTTGTGGTATTCATAGATAATTGCAGATTTACTTAAACTCTTACCTCAATTTTTCATGGCACAAGTAAATTAGTTTCCACATAATCTATATTGATAGACATAATACAGATTAGCATAAATCAAATGGCATTTGTTATAAAATATACTGATTGATATAGATAGATTAAATTAATAAATTATCTCCATAATTACAAAAAACCTCGTAAAATAAATAATAGGAAAACATTTGATTGTGGAAAGATGTGGTTGGTTGGTTGGTTGGTTGGTTGATTGGTTGGATTTTATAGCATATCAACCTTTATAGGTTATTTAACGCCAAATCCATTTTTATGAAAATAGTTCTATTTCAAACAATTCAGTTGAGCATAAGTACGCAGTTTGAATGTGAAAAACATTTCTATTTCACGCTATTCAGTTTGGTTGGTTGTTTGGTTGTTTGGGTTTTATGGCATATCAACCTTTGTTGGTTATTTAACGCGCAGTCCTATTTCTGTTTCAGACAATTCAGTTGAGCATAAGTACGCAGTTTGAATGTGAAAAACATTTCTATTTCAAGCTATTCAGTTTGGTTGGTTGTTTTTTGTTTGAGTTTTATGGCATATCAACCTTTGTAGGTTATTTAACACCAAATCCATTTTTATGAAAATAGTTCTATGTCAAACAATTCAGTTGAGCATAAGTACGCAGTTTGAATGTAAAAAACATTTCTATTTCAAGCTATTTGTTTTAGTCAAGGAGTTCAACAGCTAAATGTCAAAACAGTTCTATATTAAACAATTCAGTGTTGTGTAAGTACAGTTTCAATGTCAAAAACAGTTCCATTTCAAATAATTCAGTTTAACATAAGCACGCAGTTTAAATGTAAGTACGGTTTAATTGTCCAAAACATTTCTATTCCAAGCAATTCAGTTTAGTCAAACAATTCAGTTTAGCATAAGTATGCCATTAGTTCTTTTTAACCCATAGATAGGGCCCTATCAGGTGCTACCACGCTGGGCCAGAGTGGACCTGGAAGCAATGGCAATTAAGGGTGCACCGCTTTCCCAAAGCCCCAGCATTACTGAAACCTCAACATCAGATTGTTAAGTGTCATATCCAGGACACCCATTAGGGTGAGGGTTACCTCTCTGCAGAGGTGCAGTCAGTATCTTCTTTAGCCCCAGCTGACTGGGCAAATAGAAAGATGTATTACATCGTTTAACTACAACGCTTCAAAATGATCGGAAAATTGTCATAAACATTGATAGATTCTTACTGCGTGTGGATTTGATCAATTTGAAGAGTTAATGAAGTACAAATATTCACAGAGGGTAAATCTCAAATGTATAAAAAGATAATTTTATGAATATTCAAAATACTTATCCTTAACTAGATTTGATCCCTGAACACCAGACTAAATCTAATTAACAAGATAGATAGATAGATAGATAGATTGATAGATATTATTTCCGTACGTTTCTCACTTTCTTCTTAATAATTACATTACGGTAAAAAAAAGAAGAAAGTTACCCTCCCCAAACACAAAGAAAATGATAAAAACTACCCTCCCCAACACACAAAAAATTGATAAAAACTAAAACACTCATGTCACGACAGAAATAGTTTCATATTAAAATCTGATATTTATAAACCTTTGTATTGAAATGAATTCAAAAACATGTGCTTTTGACATTTTTATAATTACAAAATAATAAGATGGAAAAACAAATGACACCGAAAACGAATCGATTGAATTTCATTATTTCCGTCCAATTATCTCGACCCCCTCCCCCCTCCCTCTTTTACACACATTCTCTTTCATGAATATGCTACCACAATCTTTTGTTTGGTTGTTCGTTTCTTTCATTTTTTTTTCTTCACTATCTTTATTTCCACTTCGTGATTTGGGCATCTCAGTTGCCGTGATGCAATAGTTAACAAGCTATTCTTGCTGAGCAATTTCTATGAATAGTGATTTGTATTCAAACTAGGTTTCCTCTTCTTACTATGCTGTAACGGTTAGCGAGCTAATCAAGCAAACCATTGTCAGAGAGTTCGATACAGACTACCCCATACTTCTAGCCTAGCACTTTACTAAACTAATTTTAATCTTACGACGTTAGTGACTTAACATTTGGCAAATTTCATAATGAAATCATCTTTTGAATGTTTAGCAACGAGATATATAAATTTCTGAAGAGTTACATTCTTTCTACGACATTTACCGGGGAGATATAGCTCTGTGATAAGTGTAAAAAAAACAAAAGTAAAAAAATTACTCTCTTCAAAGTCATTAACCAAGTACTTTCCAGCTCAGCAATAATCCCTGTGTTCAAAAAGTAATGAGATTGAAGCTGTATTTACCCAGACAGAAATGAGTAATGAATGGAACGTTAATTTTCTTCAAAATAATCCTCTTGGCATTCAATAATTTCGGCTGGGGCTGTAGAATACACCGACTACGTCTCTGCTGAGGAGTAAGACCCCTCCAAACGAGTGTCCTGGATATGACATTAAACAATCTGATGGTGAGGTTCCAGCCTCGGAGATTTGGGGAATGTGGAGTACCCCTTCAATGCGATTGCTCCCAGCTCCACTCTGACCTGGAATGGTAGCTTTAGATAAAGTCCTATCTATGGTTCAAATTGAACAAACTATATGTGCAAACAAATGACAGATGTTTAAATGTTATTTACAAAACCTGTTTACAAATTTTATATATCTGATAAACATGTATAAATATGATTTGGCATTAAATAACCTATAATGGTTGATATGCCATAAAACTAAATTACACCAAACCAAATAAAACCAAACCAAACCTTTATGCCAGTGAGCTTTCCAATGATTGAAGTTTCTTTGAGACCCGTCTTTTGATATCGTGTCTAACATTTTGTTAAAACCATCTCTTTCTAAAAGTATCGAGACTGGCTTCGTTTTTTCCCATATTGGTACTGACTGCATTATCGACAAGTCTAGTGGTGGTGGTGGGGGTGAGTGTATGTGACTGCATGCGAATATGTAACTGTAACCAAGAAGAAATGGTGTATTATATCGAAAACATTATATATTATATCGAAAATATTAGAGCAATACATCTTAAAATCCTCTTTGGAAATATTCAATCCAATTTCCAATTTGTGTTTGCGCTGAACATCAGTTTTGATCATCCTGGTTTTGTTTAGTTTTATAGCATATCAACTATTGTAAGTTTTTTAATACCAAATCCTCTTTATACATATACATTAAATATATATGATTTAGTTTGGTTTATTTTCATTGCATATCAACTATTGTAGGTTATTTAGTGCCAAATCATGTTTATACATATATATTAGATATACATGCTTTGGTTTGGTGGCATATCAACTATTGTAGGTTATTTGATGCCAAATCATATTTATACATATTTATCAGATATATAAAATTAGAAAACACATTTTGTATATCATCATCATCATCATCATCATCATCATCATCATCATCATGTCGTGCTGGTAGCACGGATATCCCTGACCCTCTCTCGCCACTTTTCTCTATCGTTCATCGCCTCTGACAGGTATTCTGGACTACATCCCGTATCCTCACATAGTTGCTGAATGTATGTTCGTGCTGGTCGTCCTGCTTTTGCTCGGCCATGTGTGGGGGTCCATAAGAGTACATCACTTATGAGTTCGTCCCTGCTTCTCCAGCAGTGTCCTGCATGTCTGGTTCGTCTAACTTGAATAGATTTCGTGATAGGAGGCAGGTGGCCGTACAGTTGGTGTCTTGCGGGGTGTTGCCGCCAGGACTTGTTCAAGATTGCTCGCAGCGTTCTTGTGTAATTGCCGTCTAGCTTCTTCTCCAGCCGTTTTGTTAGAGTCCATGTAGTGCATTCAGATAGCAGTATCGATACGACCGCTGCCTGAAAGAAACTGCGTTTCATTTTATTGGTTAGGTCTGATTTCCATATGATCGATAGCCAATTGATAGCTGTTCATGCCTTCGTTAACCTCGTGTCGATGTCCTTTTCGGTTGATTCGACGCTGCTTCCTTCTTAAACGAACCTGGGTTATTTTTTTACACTCGATTTATTTCAAGTATTACTATTTAAAAGTCACAATTTGTTCGCACATATAATTTGTTCGATTTGAACCATAGATAGGACCCTATCTGGTGCTACCACTCCTGGTCAGAGTGAACTTGGGATGAATGGAAATGAAGGGGTACTCCATATATTAAATATACATGATTTCACACGGTTTAGTTTTAGGGCATATCAACTATTGTAGTTTATTTAATGCCAAATCCTGTTAATATATATATATATATTAAATATATATGATTTGTAAACACATTTTGCTGATAACATTTTTAAACGAGGTCCTTTTTTTGCACACCCTTAAGTTGTTTATAATATTCTAATGTAACAGTAGCAATTTAACATCAGTCATTTGTTTGCGCACATTTAAATGGGTATACAAATGATTTAATTTGGTTTTTAATCTTTCCGATTCACAATATAATGGATATAACCATGAAATACTAATTTCATTTTAATCATATTTCAATCATATCTTAATGATGTTTTAATTATATCTTGATTATATTTTAATGATGTTTTGATTATTATTTTGATTATATTTTAATGGTGTTTTAATTATGGTTTACTTATATTTTAATTATATTTTAATAATGTTTTAATTATATTTTAATTATGTTTTAGTGATGTTTTGATAATATTTTGATTATATTTTAATAATGTTTAAATGATGTTTTAATTATATTTTAATGATTTTTTAATTATATTTTGATCTTATCTTCATTACATTTTAATGATGTTTTAATCATATTTTGATTATATTTTAATCATGTTTTAATAATATTTTATTTATGTTTTAATTATATTTTAGCCATATTTTAGCCATATTTTAATTATGTTTTAATTATATTTTAATTGTGTTTTAATTATCTTTTTGTTATATCGTCATCTACAGCATCATAACGACACAATAATAAAGACAGACGCAGGAAGACTTCTTTAACAAATATTTGCCTATCACTTTATTTGTAAGGTTCGAAAGGGTTGTTCAAGGTTTGCTTGTGAGCAGGTGTTGGAGGCCGAACATAAACTGTAATATTTTGACCCCACTGTTATGACTGACACGTTGTGTCTTTCTTGTTCTTGAGCTGCTCAACCGGAGGCCTAGGGCCCACTCTGCTGGATGCTGGCTTTCTTTACTGCATCTTATCAGCATCTTCTCTGGACCCCAAACTCCATCGGGGTTACCGAGGGCCCCCTCGGTCGGGTGTGGCTTTCCCTACCACATCTCGCCTCCAACTGTCTGGAACTCTACTGGCAACTCCACTGGCTCGTCGAACTCAACTGAATTATATAATCGTTCGACGCCCATTCGATCTTTGAAATCGAATGTTTAATCGTCATCAAGCGGAAATAACTGTCATGCAGTTCAGAGGTCACTCTCTTCCGGTGCATCAGTCTATGAGTGTACCATGGGAATTTTTTAGCTCGTCCCATTTCATCAGCCAATTTCCACCCACACGATTTCCTCACATAACTGCCATTAGAATGTGTCACTTCCTTCTGGTGCATCACCTTGAATGGCATTTTGCTCGGGCCGAAGGTCAAAATATAACATTTTAATTATCCTTTAATTCTTCCTAAATAGAAGCATCAGTATCATTATGGACCGCGTTTACATCAGGTTTACGGGTTGTTTCGTATATCTTAAAATTTAACAGTTTTACTGTTGTGTAAAAAGCACAGCAACGAGCTAAACATCTTTGATAAAATTCCTTTTCAATATAATGGGATTATCTTGTGATTAACTCGGCTTTTATTAGTCTGGCATACAGATTTCGAATTTTAATTAATAAAAGAAAATAATCAATAGATACTTGATAAGTTTATCTACTCTTCTTTCGATGAAAACGTTGTAGATAAACTCTGTATACGCCAATTGAATACTTAATTCGTTCGAAAAAAATGTCCAAAACTACGTTTTAGTGACGACGTCAACAACGATACAAAGTCTGTTTTGTGTTTGAAAGTATTTGGGCTCCGAAAATAGTAAAATAAATAATATGGCTGAAACATGTGACTGTAATATCGAAAAGTAGGGAAACATTTTCTTTATAACTATCCATTCACAAGGAGACAATATGTTGTTGTTGTTTTTTTTTGGCTTGTGTGTGTGTGTGTGTGGCATAGAGATAAACGAATATGGCTTCCCATTCTGAACACGTTCTTTTTCCCTGTTGTCGAGAAATTTCAGCCCAAAAATATAAAATAAAATAATTTGTAAATGGATTTCCGACTGATATATGATGTATAAATAAAACCAGAAACATTCTGACAGATGAATATCATCGGAAATACGTTGATTGAAAAATATATCATGTTTTAAAAAATGTCAAACTTTCTTGTAATAATATTATGTGTATATTCCTGAAAAATGGAAAACTAGGCGAAAATGATCAAGATATACAAATTATATTTCTATTAAATCAAATATTTATAAATCTCTTGAAAAAGAAAGTAAAGAAAACATCTACTTTTGACAATTTTATAATTGTTAAATAACAAAATAGGGAGAATGAATATTGCTTCTGTTTTAAAACAACATTCAAAACAGACAAATAGAATTCCATTAAAACCGGGTCATTGGCCTAATGAGTGGAGTGTTCGCCAATTGTTCGGGAGACCGGGGTTCAATCCCAGGTAGAGTCATACCAAAGACTCAAAAAATGGAACTTGATGCCGCCTTGCTTAGCACTCAGCATTAGGATCAGGTTAGGATCAAGGGAAAAGTGGAGTAATCCAGGGAAAGGAATAGCGCCCTCCCCTGCACGTCGGTGTAGTAGCTATTGAAAAGGGGGCCTTCGGGTCACCCTCGACTACGGTCGCTAACTTTACTTTAGTTTAATACTTTTTCTTCAGTTTTCAAACAATCTTAACTTAAATCCCATGATTTTACTTTTATATGCATTTATAATGATCTCATTTTTCTATGTGTTACCAGGACCCAGCAAAAACGGCACATCATTAGTTAGTTCAATAGCATTAAAATCCTTGATATTGAGAACAAAGAAATTTCCAACTAATTAGCAACAACAATGACACTGTAAAGATTCCGTACCCGCTCCTCCTGCTTATAATTTACTAAGGGAGATAACTATTAAATGATCCCTTTATTTGCAATTAATTATAGTATAAATTTCATTAAAGGGATATGATAGGACAATGAGTTTGATGACAATGAACAACCACCTTTCGGTGTTTACATAAGGCGATATTTTTATCTGAAAGGATTAAATCATATGTACTCAGTGGTAGAATGTCTTCTAAGAAATATGCAGAATATACTAGTTCATCATGTTTACCCAACCCCTCCGCTCGGGCAGGATATGACACAAGGTCAATTTTTTTAAGCGGAGTTTAACAGGTTTGAATTCAGAGTTGTCCCTCTCCTAGACTAGTTGCCTCACCAAGGCTGATGAACCTAGTCTGCCCTACTATTTACCTATAGATGGAGGGAGAATAATTGGATTCATACCTTTCCCAAGGTGCTATGTGAAATGCAATCAGTCTCGTCCCGGATTTGAACTCGTATCGCCGCGTCTATTTTCTTACGACGATAATCATTATACCACGGGCACCTCCTAGTTTATACTAGTTTATTATCGATAAAACTTGTAATATTTTTCAAAACTTGTGTATTGATAATATTCTAATAAAAAAGAAAAGAAAAATTTTAATAGGGACTCTCGATTGACTTTTGCTTTCCCTGAGTATCAATAGTAGAGAAGGTTTCTCGAGAAAAATATTTGCTAAACATTTACCCGACACAAAACATAGTTAGCTTCGTCAGTTGGGTTTGTTGAATACACCGACTGGATCTCTGCAAAAGGTTAAAACTCCGACCCTCACAAACGAGTCTCCTGGATATAACATAAACAATCAGATGGCGAGGCTCCAGGCTTTGATATTTTGGGGGACGTGGAGTCTCCCCTTCATTGCCATTGCTCCGAGCTCCACTTTGACCGGAGTGGTAGAACCTGATAGGGTCCTATCTGAGGGCCAAATAAAACAAACTAAATGTGCAAGTAAATGACTGATGCTAAATTGTGGCTGTTATACAGCAATACTTGAAACCATTTAACAGTGCAAAAAAGAGTTCATGTTTATTTAAGAATTTATCCACAAAATGTGTTTACAAATCACACACACACACACACACACACACATATATATATATATATTTGCTATAAATGCTTAAGGAGGATTTGGCATTAAATAACCTACAATGATTGATATGTCGTAAAACCAGACCAAACCAAATCATATGTATTTAACATATATGTATAAAGAGGATTTGGCATTAAATAACCTACAATGGTTGATATGCCATAAAACCCAACCAAACCAAATCATATATATTTAATATATATGTATAAAGCGTATTTGGCATTAAATAACCAACAATGGTTGATATTTCATAAAACCCAACCAAACTAAATCATACATATTTAATATATATTGATAAAGAGGATTTGGCAGTAGATATATGATATACCATAAAACCAAACCTTACCAAACCAAACAAAATATAGCAACCTTTATAAATATTAGGTGGAGGGAAATAGCTGATCTCACTTTTTTAAAACGGTTGATTTCGAAAGATTTACGTTCACTTCATGATTTTTTCTTCTATTTGCCATTAACCATTTAAAACAAATTGTCATTAACACACACACACACACACACACACACACACACACACACAAGTATATATATATATATATATATATATATATATATATATATATATATATATATATATATATATATACTAGCTGTACTCGGCCATGCGTTGCTGTGGCTCAGTTTGTTTAAATGGAAAAAAAAAGAAAAGGCATGTTTCTAGTATGTTTAATTTTCCAATAATTGGATAATCTATACAAATAAAAATGTAAATGTTTGTTACAAACCGATAATCTCCAGTTTTATATCATTCGAATTCAGGAGCGTTTTTTATATACTTATTATCCAAGTATTGGAAAATTAAACGTATTAGAAACATGCATTTTCTTCTCTTTTTTTTTCCATTTAAACAAACTGAGCCACAGCAACGCGTGGCCGGGTACAGCTAGTAAGTATATAAAAACACTCCTGAATTCGAATAAAATACTCTCTGAAAATTTTAGACCAATTACTGCTATAAAACTGGAGATTATCGGTTTGGAACAAACATTTACATTTTTATTTATATAGATGTCTTTCGTTGAACTTTAAAATAAAAAAATGTCAACCGAAAAAGAATGAAAAGTGACTAAGCAAAAATATTTTGTAAACAATTCGTTAGAATAAAAAAATATTTACTTACTACTGAACCAACGAAATATGGTTTAAAGTTTAGTGTCTCTGTTTAAGTCAACCGAAAAGAAAGAAATTACTAAGCAAAACAAATAAATAAGTCACGTGTAAAATTCTTGTTAAACGGAAGTTATTTTTTCGTGTTCGGCTGTTGTCGGAGAAAAACGATTTATTAAAAATATTTTTTTAATTATTGTAATATTTTTGGATAATAAGTATATAAAAACACTCCTGAATTCGAATAAAATACTCTCTGAAAATTTTAAACCAATTACTTCTATAAAACTGGAGATTATCAGTTAATAACAAACATTTACATTTTTATTTATATAGATATATATATATATCAATTTCGAAAGTTCCATTGATGGTAAGTAAATTATAAATGTTCACCGACATTGTCTTCATCTTTATTGTTATTTCCACAACGTTTCGGCCGGAGGACATATCCGTTGTGGAAATAACAATAAAGACAATAGTCTGAAAACCCTTAATGATAAAAATCAACCAGGTTTGTTCACCAATATGTTTTCAATTTCAATATTGTATTCTGTCATTTTAGTTCCAAGCTTAAAAAAAAAAGATGAAAGAAGAAAATAAGGTTGAAAATAATAATACACATAAAATAAATCTGCTCTTAATATTATCTCTTTTAATCAAATATAAGTAAAGTTGGTGACTGTAGTCGGGGGCGACCCGAAAGCTTTCTTTTCAATAGCTACAACAACGTTACTCTTTTTCCTGTATTGCTCCACTTACCCTTAATCCGTACCTGATAATGCTGAGTGGTAAGCAAGGAAGTATCAAGTACCATTTTTTGAGTCTTTGTTAGGAATCGACCAAGGATTGAACCCCGGTCTCCCAAACCATTGGCGGAACACTTTACCCACTACTCAATGGGCCAGTAATAACCACGTTTGGATTATTGACGTAAACTCCACGCAGTCATAATTTACAAATTAGATTGGAAAATTACTTTATTGTCTAAGTCAATGAATTATTATATTTCTGCGCGAATAAAAACTCGCTACTATGTGCCATTTTTGCTGTAATAATGTTAACACATACGGAAAAGGAAATGTCTATGATATTCTTTATATACAGCTCGTCTTTCATGTTTTTAACTGTTGAATAAAACTAACGTTTAATTTTAATCCTTGTCAAAGCAAATCAAATGAAACCAGAGCTGCAAAAATTGAGAAATGCCATAAAGATTATTCATTGCTGCTAAGCGTTGAGATTTATCGGAAATTCATGACAAAAGTTTGATGCATATCAATAGAAAAAAAAAACTATCTTCTCGCTTTAGGTTTGGTGTGGTTTCATTGTTTAATGGCATATCAACCTTTGTAGATTATTTAATCCCAAAGCCATCCTACTTGGTACTATTTACCAACCCCTCCGCTCGGGCAGGATGTGACACAAGGTCAATTTTTTTAAGCGGAGTTTAACAGGTTTGAATTCAGAGTTTTCCTTCTCCTAGACTAGTTGCCTCACCAAGGCTGAAGAACCTAGTCCGTCCTACTATTTACCCATAGCTGGAGGGAGAATAAGGGGGTTCATACCTTTCCCAAGGGTATTTGCCCGAAAGTGAACGTAATAGCGCGACTGGAGTACGAACTCGCGTACTACGATTCCGCAGTTCATCGCTTTAACCATTACACCACGAGGACACCCCTACTTGGTGAACAGTGGTGCTATTTAACACATAGATGGTAGGATAAGGGGTTCATACCTTTCCCTAGGGTATTTGCCCGAAAGTGAACGTAATAGCGAGACTGGAGTACGAACTCTCTTATCAGTGATTCCGCAGTCCATTGCTTTAACCATTACACCACGGGGACACCCCTTCTCACTTTAAATAGACTTAGCAAAATTGGAGACTTTGTTTCACTCTATCATATATATATATATATATATATATATATATATATATATATATATATATATATATATATATATATATGTGTGTGTGTGTGTGTGTGTGTGTGTGTGATTGTGTGTTTTAAACTTTATTGTAGATGTTCTGCAAATGACTTCCCAGAAGCGAATTATGGGACTAAAGACCCTACATAGAAGATCTTTTTGTGAAATAATTAACAGCAATGTCACTTAGGGTCTACTGCAGCATTGAAAGATAATTTTTTATGGTCCTATGACACTAACTGATATATAAGTACTCTATTATGTCCCTATGGATTATTTGCGTTACGAAACAATTATATTAACAATCATCGACTTACCAATCCAAAATTCTTCCATACAGAGAGCTTTAACCTTTAAAACTTATATATTTGGACCTAAGATTATACAGAGATTTAAAATCCATATTCGGTTTACTTATATTCTGGATTTTTGTCAGATACATGCGTGGCTTAGCTTTTCAGTGGAAAAACTGTAATTGAAGCTGTGTAGTTAGTCAATATAAGAAAATGCTTCTTTCGCAATACCAATGTTCTACTTTAAATAGAGACACGATATAAATTAAACAATTATTTTATTTTGATATTTTTGTTGTTTAATAAACAGGAATTCAAGTAATTGAAATTTTTATCCGATACAAATTACTTTATAATGACATCGTGATAAATTATACATTTGACAAAGAACATAAAAGAACATTCATGTTGAAGGCAATATTATTTGTGAGATCTTAATATCTTTGCATTCTTTTTCTTAAAACGTTTACGGTTTAATCTCTACAGAAGAATAATGTACTCATTCAAATCAAGTGAATAAAAATGTCGGCATAAGAAGGGAGACTTTTATTCGCTTTATATTACGAGGATACCTGAGACATTACCAACCTTCATTTGATCAGTCGACTGCATCTCTGCGGAAGGGTAAGGCCCATCCCCAACGAGTGTCATGGATATGACACTAAACAATCTCATGCTGAGGTTCCAGTAATGCTGGAGTTTTTGGGAATGCGGAGTACCCCTCCACAGACATCGCTCTCAGGTTCACTCTGGCCCGGAGCTGTAGCACCTGATAGGTTCCCATCTATAGGTCAAATAGGAGTAAACTGTGTACTTATGCTAAATTGAATTGTTTGAAATAGAACTGTTTTGATATTCAAACTGCGTACATATGCTAAACTGAACTGTTTGAAGTAGAACAGTTTTTGACATTGAACCTGTGTACTTAAGCTAAACTTGAATGTTTGATATAGAATTGTTTATATGTATAAAAATAGATTTTTCATAAATAACCTACTAAGGTTGATATGCCATAAAACCAAAGCAACCTTCATCTATATCATAATGATCTATCTATCTATCTATCTAGATAGATAGATAGATCATATATATATATATATATATATATATATATATATATATATATATATATATATCTGAAAAGGATTAAAGGAATCATCAGTAAAAAGGGGGAGAACAATTCTAAAAAAGAAAATTGCGAGGGCCCTTTCATCCGGCTCGGACCCAGAGTGGTAGAACCTGATAGGGTTCTATACAAAATGCCGGAAAGCAGTAAAAACGGGTAATTATTGTAGTATAAGAAGACTGGAGGGTGATAGTGGGAAGAAAATTATCTCACACCAATACCTAACACGTCCCCCAAAATATGTAACATACGACTGCTTCTCTGTCTACATAGAGAGGGGCGATCTAAAGCAATATATATCCCCACTAAGATGTTCAATTGGACTTTATCCCTCGCCCTATGTAGAACAGAAAAACAGTCATCTTGATAATTGGTCATGCAACTATTTATGGATAACAGATGCTCTCCAATAGCCGAGTCCATAGTCTGAGATTGCCCGGATGTTAATGTGTGTGTGTGTCTGTAACGTAACATAAAAATAGTACATTGTAGCGAGATATTTCTTTGCATATTTGTTTTAATTTGATAACTTGGAGAATAAAGAGTCAAAGATTGCAAACACGCTGTGTATTATGATTTTTCAAGGGAGACAACTCTTTGATGCTAATCATAGAGTACGTCTTGCTTGTTTTCTTTATTTATTTACAAGTAACGATAACATAAATTCTATAAATATATAATGTGACTGTACTGAGCTTAATGGCTGCCTTTGGAGGCCCTTAAACGATTTCAATTAAAAATAAAGTTCTAAAAAATCGGTGAACACGATGAATCATATTTTTTATCCAAATAAATCTTACAACAGTGGCTAATCACATCTGACGTTTTCGATTTCACTTCAATAGATTAAAAAAAAAAGAAAGAAAAAAAAAGTCGATTTGGAAAACTGCCTAACCAATAAGGACACTAACAAACTTGTGAAATTCTTTCCTTCTCTCTCTCTCTCTCTCCCATACCCTCTCTCTCTCTCTATATATATATATATATATATAATTTAAAAACATTTGTGATTGTTGAAACATGTTTTGAATGTTTCTTTGAGGTTTTTTGTCGAGTAACTGAGAAATGTCAGCAGATATCAGTCTTGTGAATTCACCGATAATTTCCAAGTGTTGAAAATGAAATTGTGTCTAAATTTCCGGAGGACACAGGCGAATGGAATTTCTTTTCAATAAATATGAAAATATGAAATTCCAATCATCGTGTCTTCAGTAGACATTGTTGATCCATATGAATTTTATCAATGGAAATTTTTCGTTTTTGTTTTCACTTTTTTCAATCATTTTTCTTGTTTTTGCTATTTTCGTCTTTTTTATTTATTTATTGTAGTTTTTTTGTCTTTCCATTTTCTTTTTGCCTCCCTTACTTCTTTTCTTCCTACCTTCATTCTTTCCTTTCTTCCTTCCTTTCTTCTTTCCTTCATGTATATTTTTTGTCTTTATTTTATATCTTTATTTTTATAGTGATTTTCTCTTAATCAACCGTTTTTCTTTCTAATCACGAAGACATGATAAAAGATCTCCAGCCACGCTGTATTGCGCAGAAAAATAAGTCTGACGTCTGGTTGGATATCCAAAAAGGAATTACTTCGGTTGGGAAATCACCTACAAATTTTTAATGAAATAAATTTTTTCAGGGGCAAATATGATAATTTTAATCAATGTACAGTTCTTGACTTTTAATCTATAAATTTCCAGCATTTTAACGAAGATTCCATTTACATAAACCTGTATATACATTTAATTTAAACAGTAAAAGATCACTAAAAACAAAAGTAATTTGACCAATGCGGTTCAAACAGTTTTAACTAATAAACTGAATTTCTACAACTGTCGAGGGTGAATAAGAATACAAAGGAGGAAGATCTTGGGTTATGAACATTCAAGTTTCTATTTTTATTTATATATATATGAAATAAAATGTGACTGAGTAGATTTTCTACCTAAAGTAATTGTCTAATGTGGGTCAGAGGTCTGGTTTTACAATGTTTACTGTTTAAGATTTACACAGGACGTTACTTATGAAAAATTTATTAATATATAATAAAAATTCACATGACAAAAGAGATAAGATCATATTTTCAATATAATATAATATGATATAATATAATATAATATAATATAATATAATATAAATTTATATGACAAAAAAAGATGAGATCAAATTTTTAATATATAATATAATATTATATAATATATAATATTATATGATATAAATTTACATAACAAAAAATATAATATATTATAATATAATATAATATAACATAAATTCACACGACAAAAAGAGATAAGATCATATTTTAAAATATAATATAATATAATATAATATAAAGTTACAGGATAAAAAAAAGATGAGATCATATTTTTAATATATAATATAATATAATATAATATAATATAATATAAATTCACATGACAAAAAGAGGTAAGATCATATTATAAATATGATATAATATAAATATAAATTTTTGATATAGAATAATATAAATATAACATAATATAAATTTACATAACAAAAAAGAGATGAGATCATATTTTTGATATAATATAATATGATATAATATAATATAAATTCACATGACAAAAAGAGATAAGATCATATTTTTAATATAATATAATATAAATATAAATTTTTAATTTTTAATATATATAATATTATGATATTATGATATAAATATAATATAAATATGAATATAATATGATATAAATTTACATAAGGAAATAGAGATGAGATCATATTTCAACTATATCTTCAAGACAGTCATACAAAGTTAATGATTTCTTGAGAAAAATTTCATTGAGTTTTATGGAGAAAAATCTTTTTAAGTTGAGTGACACTTTTTAATTTGAGATCAACGGAACAATCAACGGAGTGGAAGCGGAATCACTCCCGATTTTAAAGAGACCGAGTGTACGTCATCACACAAGAACACAAGGAACACAAGGATCCAAATTTATACATTTCCCAAGAACATTACTGCCGAGTCTGTGGTAATTGAAATTATTTACAATGTGGTATTCTTTAATTTCATTAAAGAAAAAAGTTCTTAAATCTCGTTATTTTTTTTATAAAATGCTTTTCAAAACTTCCGGGTAATTATATCATAATCGTTTGGGCTAATTTCTTTTAAATACCCTGTCCGTTGACAAACGCCGCTTGGTAGTGCCATGAGAGGCAGTACTGCCTTGAGCTACCGAATCTGTGTTATCACCCCTGGTTGGCGGCTGATGAGGGCAGGGTATCGCACGTGCTTTCACACGTAATGTGATGAAAAAAAATATCATAATCGTTTGGGCTAATTTCTTTTAAATACCCTGTCCGTTGGCAAACGCTGCTTGGTAGTGCCAGGAGTGGAAGTACCGCCTTGAGCTACCAAAACTGTGTTATCACTCCTGGTTAGCGGCTGATGAAGGCAGGGTATCGCACGTGCTTTCACACGTTGTGTGATGAAAAAAAAATCATAATCGTTTGGGCTAATTTCTTTTAAATACCCTGTCCGTTGGCAAACGCTGCTTGGTAGTGCCAGAAGTGGAAGTACCGCCTTGAGTTACCGAAACTGTGTTATCACCCCTGGTTGGCGGCTGATGAGGGCAGAGTATCGCACGTGCTTTCACACGTTGTGTGACGAAAAAAATATCATAGTCGTTTGGGCTAATTTCTTTTAAATACCCTGTCCGTTGGCAAACGCTGCTTGGTAGTGCAAGGAGTGGAAGTACCGCCTTGAGCTACCGAAACTGTGTTATCATCCCTGGTTGGCGGCTGATGAAGGCAGGGTATCGCACGTGCTTTCACACGTTGTGTGATGAAAAAAATATCATAATCGTTTGGGCTAGTTTCTTTTAAATACCCTGTCCGTTGACAAACGCCGCTTGGTAGTGCCATGAGAGGCAGTACCGCCTTGAGCTACTGAAACTGTGTTATCACCCCTGGTTGGCGGCTGATGAGGGCATGGTATCGCACGTGCTTTCACACGTTGTGTGACGAAAAAAAATCATAATCGTTTGGGCTAATTTCTTTTAAATACCCTGTCCGTTGGCAAACGCTGCTTGGTAGTGCCAGGAGTGGAAGTACCGCCTTGAGCTACCGAAACTGTGTTATCACCCCTGTTTGGCGGCTGATGAGGGCAGGGTATCGCACGTGCTTTCACACGTTGTGTGACGAAAAAAAATATCATAATCGTTTGGGCTAGTTTCTTTTAAATACCCTGTCCGTTGACAAACGCCGCTTGGTAGTGCCAGGAGTGGAAGTACCGCCTTGAGCTACCGAAACTGTGTTATCACCCCTGGTTGGCAACTGATGAGGGCATGGTATCGCATGTGCTTTCACACGTTGTGTGACGAAAAAATATATCATAAACGTTTGGGCTAATTTCTTTTAAATACCCTGTCCGTTGGCAAACGCCGCTTGGTAGTGCAAGGAGTGGAAGTACCGCCTTGAGCTACCGAAACTGTGTTATCACCCCTGGTTGGCGGCTGATGAGGGCATGGTATCGCATGTGCTTTCACACGTTGTGTGACGAAAAAAAATATCATAAACGTTTGGGCTAATTTCTTTTAAATACCCTGTCCGTTGGCAAACGCTGCTTGGTAGAGCCAGGAAAAAAAATCATAATCGTTTGGGCTAATGGCAAAAAGTATGCCCCAAATGTTACACATAATTTTCTGCCGAAATTCGAACTCGTTTCGTCGATTCCGTTTTTCGTTACACTACTCAGCACTTATACATTCACAAATGATTATGCGCACATCCGGGCATGCATTTTCATAGAAATATATGAACACGCGTGCGCACGCACACGCATACACATAGTCATTGACACGTCAATAGTCTGCTTGTGTAATAACAACTACAAACAGGCTTGCTGCGGTTGAGTGGTATTCGCTTTTTATATTATTTATTTATTTATATTTTTTTATTATATTTTTATATTATTTATTTATTATATTATTTATTTATATTATTTTTTAAATCTTGTCCCTGCTTTCCGAGGTGGACTTTAGAGCTTGCCGCCTGAGGCGCCCTAATGTGGAAAATACTGACAGAACCAAGCGTTTTTCGAAAAATCTAAGCATGAGTCTCGATTTGTACGTGTATTCCCACTTTGAAATGACCTTGTGTCAGATCCTGGCAGGTGGTCAGTTAAATACCATAAATAAGTAAATTTGGCGACCTTAGTCGAGAGTGACTCGAGGGCTCTCTTTTCGATAGCTACTACTCCGTGATGTAGGGGAGGGCGCTACTTCTTTCCCTGGATTGCTCCTCTTACCCTTGATCCCAACCTTATATTGCTGAGTGTTAAGCAAGGAGGCATCAAGTACCATTTTTTGAGTCTTTGGTATGACTCGACCTGGGATTGAACCTAGGTCTCCCGGGCCATTAGCGAACACTCTAACCATCATGCTAATTTCCGGCATTTAAATACCATAAACGAGTGTTAATATGTACAAAAACGAGCAAACTGATTTATTCAGATTCTCTCTCTCTCTATATATATATACATATATATATATATATATATATATATATCTGTATACGTCTCTCTTTCTCTCTCTCACCCTCTCCACTCACACATACACACACAAATATATATATGAATATATATGTGTGTGTATTGAGAGAGCGAGAGAGAGAGAGAGGGTGAAAGAGAGTGAGAGAGAGGTGGGGATAGATAAAATAGTTGAATTGACTCAGGTTTCTGGCTTTGTTGAGACAACCAGTTTGAGAGAAGGAAAGATCTGAAGTCTAAACCTTACGAGAGCTGTTTCGGAACTATGCAGTACATCAGTGCATAATTCTTCAATGATCTGCTCACCTTAAAAGTGTGATTGGCTCTACACCACGAAAGAAAATGATTTGACCTGTAGTTAGCATCTTTAAATGAACTATAAGATCCTACTTCATTCCATTCATCATCATCATGTCGCGCCGTCTGCGCGGATATCCCTGACCGTCTCTCGCCATTTCTCCCTATCACTCATCGCCTCCGGCAGGTCTTCAGGATTACAACCCGTGTCCTCACATAGCTGCTGTATGTAAGTTCGTGCTGGTCGTCCCACACTTGCATATCCATGAGTGGGGGTCCACAGGAGTACATCGCTTATGAGCTCGTCCTTGCTTCTCCAGCAGTGTCCCGCGTGTCTGGTTCGTCGAACTTGTATAGTTTTTGTGATGGGGGGCAAGTGTCCGTATAGTTGGAGTCTCGTGGGGTGTTGTCGCCAGGACTTGTTTAATACTGCTCTCAACATTCTTGTGTAATTTCCGTCATACATCCATCGATATGAAGATGAAACAAATGATAAGATAAGCAGAAACAACATTTATTTACAATCACCTAATTTTATTCATTTATTCATTTATTTTTTGGTCAATTAGTTCTGACCTCTGGGTGACGTCAGGAAAAAAATTGGGATATATTAAAAAATGTTCTATATACGAAAGAAGAATTAATGAAAAATCAACTACAAATGTAGCATATCGATATGTCAAAGAAAGATTGTTCACACACACACACACACACACACACATATATATATATATATATCTTCATGCACAAGTGCACACCCATACACAGCTTTGGGGAATGTGGAGTACCCCCTTTATTTCCATCGCTCCCAGGTCCACTTTGGCCTTGAGTGGTATCACATGACAGGGTCCACTTTGGCCTTGAGTGGTATCACATGACAGGGTCCTATCTATGGATCAAATAGAACTAAGTTGCTTACCTATGCTAAAACTGAATTGTTTGAAATAGTACTGTTTTAACTTGCAAACTGCGTACTTATGTTAAAATGAGTTGTTCGAAATAGAACTGTTTGACTGAATTGAATGCTTGAAAGAGGGATGTTTTTAAACAGTTTGAACTCCTGCTAAACTGAATTGTTTGAAAAAGAACTGATTATTTGTATAAAAATGGATTTGGCGTTAAATAACCTACAAAGGTTGATATGCCATAAAACCAACCAACCAACCAACCAACCAACCAACCAACCAACGACTCCCATATATATATATATATATATATATATATATATATACATGTAAGAGGATCATTAAATAAGTTTCCAGACTTTTTTCGTATGGGCACTTTTATTGATAGTGCACACATGAAACTCTACTCCCCTTCGAAGTAATCTCCTCCGGCTGCAATGCACTTGTTGTACCGTTCTAACAACTTCTGGAAGGCCCCATGGAAGTCCTCTTGTGTGAGCGTGTCAATGACCTTCGTCACAGCCTCTTTCATATTCTCAATTGTCTCATAACGACAGCCTCTGAGCTTAGGGAATAACCAAAAGTCACAGGGAGGCCGAGGAACTTTCTTAATATCCATCTTGGTCAAATAGTCTGTGACAAGGATTGAGTTGTCGACTGGTACATTGCCCTGCTGGAAATGCCACTGACCCGATTTGAAGAGTGCTGGCCTCTTCCCAAGGAATCTCATCCTGAACTCCCTTAAAACCTCAACATAGTAACCCTAACCCTAACCGTATGGCCAATCAACTGTGGTGTATTGACTTCCTTACTCCTCCCACACCTCTCATCATCCCTCACAGATTCCCTGGCTTCCTTGAATCTCTTATGCCACTCAAAAACTGATGCTCGATTCTTGCAAGATGGTCGAAAAGCAGTCTGAAGCATTCCATATGTTTCTGTGGCATTTAAGTTTAAAACAGAATTTTATTGCATATCGTTCTTCTAAAGTGTCCTAACGTCCAGATTGTATTTTTGAAATTCACCAGCATTGACAATCAGGGTTTAGTAGGGTGTGTTCCTTTTGCTTCTGTAGCTGTTCATTTGAAGCTGAAATCATAGACATTGGTCAGTCATCTCATAAGATATATAGCAATAACATATCGAATTTTCAAGAGTCTACGACAATTTTAAATGCCTGTACAAAAAAAGTCTGGAAACCTATTGAAGGCACCACGTATATATATATATGCAGACACGCACACACACATACATATACATGCATATATTCATGAATTCAAATTGTTTTGAACTGCTTGTAACAAAATGTCTGCATACAGTAACCACGTGACTTACAAGGCTATCCGTTGATGACACTCCCTCAGAAGGGATACATCAATCCAGTCTTATGTCTAGTATGCGCGTATATATAGACAGAGAGTGTATTAGTCCATCCCAATTGTTTCCATTATATATATATATATATATATATATATATATATATATGTGTGTGTGTGTGTGAGAGAGAGAGAGAGAGAGAGTTTAAGTAATATTCTATGGCATATCAACCATAGTAGGTTATTTAATGTCAAATACTTTTTATAAATATATATTAAATATATGATTTCTCAACACATTTTGTAGATAACATTTTTAAACGAAACTTTGCTCATTTTTTTTTCTCACAGTTAAATGGTTTCACTTATTTTTATCTAAGACGAATAATTAAAATTAATTTTGATTATTTATTTGCACAAAGTATAATGTTTTCAAGTATTGCTATGCATCACTAACAATTCAATTAAACATCAGTCATTTGTTTACACACAGTTAAATGTAAAAACAGTTCTATTTTAAACAATTCAGGTTAGCATAAGTACACAGTTTAAATGTCAAAGGTTTCTATTTGAAACATAGATAGAACTCTACCAGATGTTACCTTCACGGGCCAGAGTGGACCGGGAAGCGATGGCAATGAAGGAGTACTCCGCATTTCCCAAATTCCAGCGTTACTGGAGCTTCATTATCAGATTATTTATTGTCATATAGGGACACTCATTGTGGGAGTCTTACTCCTCTGCAGAGATGCTGTCGATGTATTCTACAGCCTCACCCAACTGGGCCACAGGACACTCGTTGGGGAAGTCTTACGCCTCTGCAGAGGTGTAGTCGTTGTATTCTGCAGCCCCAGTCAACTGGGACGCAGGACACTCGTTGGGAGAATCTTACTCCTCTGCAGAGATGCAGTCGTTGTATTCTGCACCCTCAGCCGACTGGGTCACAGGACACTCGTTGGGGGAGTCTTACTTCTGTGCAGAGATGAAGTCGTTGTATTCTGCAGCCCTAGTCAACTGGGCCACAGGACACTCGATGGGGGTGTCTTCCCCCTCTATAGAGATGTAGTCGTTGTATTTTGAAGCCCCAGTCAACTGGGCCTCAGGGCACTCGTTGAGAAAGTCTTACCCCTATGCAGAGATGTAGACGTTGTATTCTGCAGCCTCAGCCGACTAATCCACAGGACACTTGTTGGGGGAGTCTTACCCATGTGCAGAGATGTAGACGTTGTATTCTGCAGCCCCAGGACACTCGTTGGGAGAGTCTTACTCCTCTACAGAGATATAGTCGTTGTATTCTGCAGCCTCAGCCAACAGGGCAAGAGAGAGAGAGAGAGAGAGAGAGAGAGAGAGAGAGAGAGAGAGAGAGAGTTCTAATCCATGATGTTTCAGCTTCGTTAGTGATCATGAAGATGGTGTGACTTTTGTCAACCACTTTTAAAAGAAATAAGTAATTCTATTTATTAACTAATTCAAAATAGAAGATCAAGTTAAGAGAAAAATAATTCAAGAATGAAAGAAAAAAAAGAAAAGGGGGGAAAAAGTGGCCAAAATATGAATGGAATATGACAAAGAATCAAAATAAATAGAAAAAAAATTAAATTAGAATATAAAAAAAGACTATATTGATTAATTCAAACAGAGTTTAACTTAAAGAAACGAAGTTGAAGAAAAATTGAAATAAAAACAAAAACGTATAAAGTAATAATTTTACATTTAGGTGAACGAAATTGAAATTGCAAAAAAAAAAAAAGAAACAAAATTGTGGCAAAATATGTAAAAATATAAACATAAAATAATAGAAACATTAAAACGTTTGTTTACCAGAATGAAATATGAATAGAAAGAAAGAAAGAAAGAAAAAAGAAAGAAATTACGGAAAAGTGGGATCCGAAATAATGACAATAAATGAAAAATGGAATTCAAATAATGAAATGAATTTAGGAAAATATTTTAAAAAAAGAAAGACAAAGAAAGAAAATCAAAGAAAGAAATGATTTCTATTCGGGGAAGACAAATAATCCATTTGCTGATATGATGTTCACGTTTTAATAAAACTGCAAACATATTCTGTCTCTCTCTGTGTCTCTCTTTCTCTCTGTGTCTCTGTCTGTCTGTCTGTCTCTGCGTGTGCGTATTTAATTTCAAACTATGTATATGAAGCGTAATCTTTGTAAATAATAGACTAAAGGTCTTAATAAAATGAAAACTAAAAAAAAAAAAAAAAAAAAAAAAAGGATAATGAATCGAAACCCAGGGCTATGTAACTAAAGTTCATTAACTAAAATTCAACTTCGAAAAGGAAAATATATAACAAAAAAGGTTTTCCTGTTGTATGCAAACCAAATATGTATTAATGTTCCATACGGCCTTTGGTTCAGTCCAAAAATATTGAACAATGAACTTAATTAGATACGAAGACCATAGGGACCTCCATGGGACGTTCTTTTAGGACATTTTTAGGTTCCACGCAAATGTCTTCCAATGTTGATCTGTACACACTAATGAAATAAAAAGTTATAGAAAGTTCATTATGCGTTGCTATATCAACTCTTGCGTAATGGTTAGACTAGAATCTTTGAAGTGAGTGAGTTCGAACTCCACTCGCGCTCTTAGGCTTCACACTCGAATTTTCTTTTCTTCCCGTCTCTCTCTGTCTCCTTCCTTTACATTCCCCTGCCTCTCTCCTATCATCTTATCTCTCATTCTTCCATTTCTTTTCTTTTCTCTTCCTTCCTTCCTCTCCTTTCTTTCTCATTCTGATTCAAAATCTTTCTTGGTGAACAAATAGACCAAATAAGTTCTACAGAATATTCCTAAACAGTCATATGACGTATTTTAAAATATGAACGCTGATTTATTGATTGAACAGTTACCCTTTAGCGAAGAAATATTGTTACGTGTTGTTACGTTGTTATTTCCTCGCTAAATATTGTTGGAAAATAAAGGAGAGAAGAACCGAGATGTCGAAAAAAATTTATGATAGTTTTAATGGCAGCGTGGATAAAGGGTTTACGTTTATGCTGCAAGTCTCGTATGAAGGAAGGGAGGAAATAGTTATGGAGTTAGGAAGGCATTTTAGCAGCTAAATGCCTGAGCGAAATGTGCATCGTTAGGTTAGCAAAGGTCGTGTTTGATGGTTAAGGACAGGAAGGATGTAGTCACCCGTGGATGTGTGGTCCTGGTTGTTTGAGGAGAGAAGCGTGAATGTCTCCAGAAAATGTTGCCCAGGGATGTAGTGGCTGGATGTCTGTGCAGAATTTTGCGTTGCAGTCGACATAGTCAAAGTTGGAGGCGACTTAAAGGTGTTCTTGTGTGGGGCTGAATGAATTCATCTAATTCATATTCAACTGGGAACCCTCGGTCTAAGGAAATAGACTCAAGAGGTCCTTGAATTAGATGGCTTTCCTCATGGATAAGTCATCCTCATTGGGGGAAAATATGCGTCGACCCTAACGGTCAAATTAATTTACGCGCCAAACAAAAATACGAATTTCTTTCTGCTACAACCCATTTCATTGTATATATGGTATCTCCTCTTGGTTTTTTTTTATTGTATTAAACATCCATCAGTAATTTAGCATCACTAGATATCATCCTTCCTAGTCCTGATGAGTAAAGTGGAGCAATCCAGGGAAAGGAGTAACGCCCTCTCCTACACCTCGGTGTAGTAGCTATTGAAAAGGGAGCCTTCTAGTCGCCTTCAACTAAGGTCGCCAACAACTTTACTTTATCATTAAACTCTTCTTAGATTACCTTGTTTATCGATCTTTCTTTATATTGTCGGATTTACTTCCGTTTTATACTTCTAATAAGTCGGTCAATATCTTTTCCTATGAAAAGGTATGAGACCCCTTATCCCTCATCTATGGATTAAATAGTATTACCACTGTTCTATAAGGATAGCTATGGCATTAAATAATCCACGACGGTTGATATGCCATTAAACCAAGAAAGCAAACCAAATCTATATCAAAACTGAAATTAGAAAATGATTTAGAGAATCAAATATTCAAGAGATTTTCCCTCTGTGAACATCGTAAAAACTAGTTTCCTTCTAATTTTAAAGACACGATAACCGGTTCATTTTAATTTCGTCATTATCAAATCAATAATTTAATTCGTTTTGAGATGCCCAATGTCTCTTCCACTAAACCAAAATATATGAATCTTTACACTATTCGACGCAGATATTGAACTCATGATCACCAGGTAGCAAGATATGCTTAAACCAACACTCTTTTTGTAAATATTTTTTTTACTTGGTTCGGTTTTGGTTTCTTTGTTTATTGGCATATCAACCTTTGTAGGTTATTTAATGCCAAAGCCATTCTCCTAGAAGAACAGTACTGGTACTATTTAACCCATAGCTGGGAGGATAAGGGGGTTCAATACCTTTCCCAAGGATATTTGCCCGAAAGTGAACGTAATAGCGCGACTGGAGTACGAACTCGCGTACTACGATTCCGCAGTCCATCGCTTTAACCATTACCACCACGAGAACACCCCCTTTTTTACTTGGATACATTTTTCTATTAGCAAATTTTATTTCGTTTCTATCTTGATTATGTCGTGACGATATGTTCATGAAATAAGTAAGTTGGCGACCGTAGTCGAAGAGGACTAGAAGACTCCCTTTTCAATAGCTACTACACCGAGGTGTAGGGAAGGGCGCTACTCCTTTCCCTGGACTGCTCCACTTTAACCTGGATACGTACCTTATATTGCTGAGTGTTAAGCAAGGAGGTATCAAGTACCATTTTTAAAGTCTTTGGTATGACGTGACCAGGGATTGAACCCTGGTCTTCCGGACCATTGGTGAACTCTCTACCCACTAGACCAATGAGCCGGTAATTCAATTACTGCTCTTAATTTTGTCTTGACCACATGTCCATATAATAATAATATAAAAATATAATATTAATAATATTTCAAATGCTGATCTTGATTTTGTCTTGATCACAAGTCCATATAATAATAATATAAGCATATATTTTAATAATAAAACAATTACAGCTCTTGATTTTGTCTTGACCACATGTTTATTTTATTCAAGAAGCTTTATCATAAATTCAAACAAAAATTGCAATTAAAATTGCATTTATCCTATCAAAGTAAAATAATTTCGAATCACTTACCTTTTATTGTTGTTTTCTTTGAATGTGTTCGTAAATTAGGATTTTTGTTGCTTCTATTGATATCTGCGTTCCCTAGACATTTATCGATTTTAGTTTATCATTTTAAAATTTCTTAACTTCAGTGATAGCTTCGCAACAATTTTGAAAGATTCGAAAAAGCTGCAGTGTTTTGTTGTGTGGAGAGAGAGAGAGAGAGAGAGAGAGAGAGAGAGAGAGAGACTCACAGAGTCACATTTTTCTTTCTTTTCATTTATCTAACCTTTTTTCTGATCATTACAACTGTATACGTCATTATATTGACAAAAACCCAATAACAATTTTTTTCAGTTGATGTCTCTATTTTTGGATGTTTTTTTAGCTTTTTTAGCTAAACGTACATTGTGGCAAAATTTATTCGACGTTCCGGTAAAAATCCAACATTTAATCGCCATAAAATGTTTGATGGAAATGTATTTACTGATGCTGTTTTTATCTCCTCTTTTGATCATCAGTACTGGTCTTGTATTCTGCAATATTTATAACCTCAATTTCTATACATTTTTGTGTAAGCCACAAAAATATGTGGGCGCGTATTGTACATAAATTCAAAAATACATTAATAAAATCAGCCCAGTTGGCTGGGGCTGTAGAATACACTGACTGCATCTCTGCAGAGGGGTAAGACCCCCACCACACACACACACACACAACGAATGTCCTGGGTATGACATTAAACAATCCGATAGCGAGCCTCCTGTAACGCTGGAATTTTGGGGAATGCAGAGTACCCTTCATTGTCATCGCTCCCAGGCCAACTCTGACCTGGAGTGGTAGCACCTGATAGGGTCCTATCCTGTGGCCCAGTCGGCTGGGGCTATAGAATACACCGACTACACCTCTGCATAGGAGTAAGACCCCCCACCAATGAATGTCCTGGATATGATATTAAACAATCTGATGATAAGGTTCCAATAATACTCAAACTTTGAGGAATGTGGAGTATCCCTTCATTGCCATCACTCCTAGGTCTATTCTCGCCTGGAGTGGTAGCACCTGATAGGGTCCTATCTATGGGTCGAATAGAACTGTTTGGCATTTAAACTGAGTTCAAACAAATTGAATTGTTTGAAATAGAACTGTTTGATCATTTAACTATATTTAAACAAATCACTGATCTTTAAGTAAATTGAATTGTGATATATAGCAATACTTGAATTGTTAGAAATAGAACTATTTGATCATTTTACTGTGTTTACAAATCATATATTTAATATATATGTAAAAATAGGATTTGGCACTGAATAACCAACCATGGTTTATATGCTATAAAACCCAACCAAGCCAAATCATATATATTTAATATATATGTAAAAACAAGATGAGGCATTAAATAACAATGGTTGATATGCCATAAAACCAAATCAAACCAAATCATATATATCTAATATATATGTAAAAACAGGATTAGGCATTAAATAATCGACAATGGTTGATATGCCATGAAACCAAAGCAAAACAAACCATCGATAAATTTAACCAAGAAAAATGATTTAAAATTTTTAAATATTTTTATAAATAATTTTTTTATTCAGTAATTTAAGGATATTTACCAACGAGAAACATGGTTTTTTTAGCCCCTTTTTTTTTGTTTAGATTTTAGGACATGCATAGGAATGCGAAAAAAAAAAATCAAAAAAATAGATAAATTCAAAAAGAAGGTTTCCTCTAATAGGAAAGGAAATTCGCGCATACCTGAAAGATAGACTTCCTGACACAAAAAAGAAATCTTCCCTCACAAAGCCTTAACTGCTGGCGCTGGACGGACCTCTTTCTCTCGGCTGGTAACAGTGAGCTCATGTACCGATTTGATCCCGGGACCTGATAGTCAGCCATGTGTCCTACTAGCAAGCTGCCTCTGCTAAACATACCCCACTGAAAACAATAAACTCATATCCTAGCAAAAATGATTCTAATATATTTCAACACCTTGTCTGAGAGACATGACTACTTCGACTAGGTTCAGGAAAATATTCCACGTTACAGAATCGTCGTGAATCCCCAAATAAACTTTTGAGTATAAAAGTATCATTGTCTCTCTCCTTCCGTTCTTCTCGTGGTGTAATGTTAAACCACTAGACTGCGGAATCGTAGTAAGCGAGTTCGAACTCCAGTCGCGCTATTACGTTCATTTTCGGACAAATACCCTTAGGAAAGGTATGAGCCCACTTATCCTCCCAGGACAGATGGCTTTGGCATTAAATAACCAACGAACTTTGATATGCCATTAAACAAAGAAACCAATCCTATATTTTTGATTACATTTGAGGTCTTCAATTTCATTGCCGATTCGTCTGTTGATGCAGCTCACAAGTGTGGGTAATTTCAAAGCTTCCTGTTGTGAATATTTGGCACGGATTTTTCCTGTTGATAAAAATATTCAAATATGCATCAATAAGAGACAATTCAATCTAACTGAAGGTGATCGAATAGCCCTTGTTACATTGCATATTGATAACACATCGTTAACATTTCTTTGTATCCACCATTTTGTATCCGCCATTTTGCACTTAAAGTCTCTTCCCCTCTACTATTATCATCACCGTTGATTTTGTTTTCGGAAAGCTGAAAAACTGGATTTTGTATCCGATAATTTGGGAAGATAGGTTAAAAGTGAAATGTCAAGTTTAAATCGAGTTCTGCTTTTTCATATAGGGAAGGAGTGTAGAGCTTACTGATATACATTCTCTCTGACCTTTACATTTGTGTTCATCGCTCTGTTGTTTGGGTATTTTCTATCGAACAACGGGAGTTTGCACCACGTGACTGCACCGCCATGATCATTTACAGCAAAATAGACTAAAGTTTTCTTTGTATTCTCTATAATTCCTTCTGATTCTTTGTCATATTTTCGTTCTTATTTTTTTCGTTTTTATCTATTTTTCCTTTACCTTTTTCTTTCTTTCTTTATTGTTTTTTCATTCTTTTCAACATTTTCTTTCAAATTTATCCTCTGAGACTCGAACAAAATATTCTCATTATTCATGCATTTTCTTTCTTTCTTTCTTTCTTTCTTTCTTTCTTTCTTTGCCTCTTCTTCTCCCCACTTTCTCTTTCTCCGGCCTCTTTATCTCTTTTCTGAAGTCCAGTTTCTTTCTTTCTTTCTTTCTTTCTTTCCCTTTTGTGACTCTTCTTCTTTCCGCTTTCTCTTTCTCCAGTCTCTTTGTCTCTTTTCAGGACGCCCAGTTTCTTTCTTTCTTTCTTTCTTTCTTTCTTTCTTTCTTTCTTTCTTTCTCTTTTGTGACTCTTCTTCTCCCCACTCTGTTTTGTTTCTTTCTTCCTCTTATTCTTTTTCTTTCTCCTTTGTGACTCTTTTCATCCACCCCGATCTCACTTTCTCCGGTTTCTTTATCTTCTTCATTCTGAGCGACCAGTTTCTTTTACTTTTATTTATTTATTTATTTATTTATTTATTTATTTGTGTGGGTTCATTTTTTCTTCTTTCGTTCATTTTCGCAATACTTTCCTTAATCATGAATTCCGTCTAATTCTTTCTTTCATTTAAATTTTATTCATCCTCTTTCATTCTTGTATATTTTCTTTCTCTTTTCGTTTTCTTTTATTTGTTATGACATCATTTCTTCGTTCTCTTACCTTTTTTCTGTTTTCTTGCTTATAACATCACTCCTTCTTTCTCTTCTCTTTGTTCTATTTTCCTGCTTATGACATCATTTCTTCTTCCTCTTGTCTTTATTCTGTTTTCCTGCTTATAACATCATTTTTTCTTTCTCTTATCTTTTTCTGTTTTCGTGCTTATGACATCATTTTTTCTTTCTCTTCTCTTTTTTCTGTTTTCCTACTTATGACATCATTACTTTTTTCTCTTCTCTTTTTTTCTGTTTTCCTGCTTATGACATCATTTATTTTTCATTTCTATTTTTCTGTTTTCTTGCTTATGACATCATTTCCTCTTTCTCTTCTCTTTTTTCTGTTTTCCTGCTTATGACATCATTTCCTCTTTGTCTTCTCTTTTTTCTGTTTTCCTACTTATGACATCATTACTTTTTTCTCTTCTCTTTTTTCTGTTTTCTTGCTTATGACATCATTTCTTCTTTGTCTTCTCTTTTTTCTGTTTTCCTGCTTATGACATCATTTCTTCTTTGTCCTCTCTTTTTTTCTGTTTTCCTACATATGCCATCATTTCTTTTCTCTTCTCTTTTTTCTGTTTTCCTACTTATATTATCATTTTCTCTTTTGCTTCTCTTTTTTCTGTTTTCTTGCTTATGATATCCTTTCTTCTTTCTCTTCTCTTTTCTATTTTCCTTCTTATAACATCATTTCTTCTTTCTCTTCTCTTTTTTCTGTTTTCCTACATATGACATCATTTTTTTTCTCTTCTCTTCATTCTGTTTTCCTGTTTATAACATCATTTTTTCTTTTGCTTCTCTTTTTTCTGTTTTTTTGCTTATGATATCCTTTCTTCTTTCTCTTCTTTTTTGTTCTGTTTTCCTACTTATCATTTTTTCTCTTCTCTTTTTTCTGTTTTCCTACTTATGACATCATTTTTTTTCTCTTCGCTTTTTTCTGTTTCCCTGCTTATGACATTATTTCTTCTTTCTCTTCTCTTTTTCTGTTCTTCTGTTCATGACATCATTTTTCTTTCTCTTCTCTTTTTTCTGTTTTCCTGTTTATGACATCATTTCTTCTTTCTCTTCTCTTTTTTCTGTTTTCCTGTTTATGACATCATTTTTTCTTTCTCTTCTATTTTTTCTGTTTTCTTGCTTATGATACCCTTTCTTCTTTCTCCTCTCTTTTTTCGGTTTTCCTACTTATGACATCCTTTCTTCTATCTCTTCACTTTTTCTTTTTTTTCTTTTTTTTTTTTTTTTTTGCTTATGACATCATTTAACTTTCTCTTCACTTTTTCAGATTTTTTGCTTCTGACAACATTTCTTCTTTCTCTTCATTCTCTTTTGTTTTCCCACTCAGTATATCATTTCTTTTTTCTTATCTCTTTTTCTGTTTTCTTGGTTATGACACCATTTCTTCTTTCTCTTCTATTTTTCTGTTTTCTTGCTCATGACAACCTTTCTCCTTTGTCTTCTTTTTTTTTGTTTGTGTTTTCCTGCGTATGACATCTTTTCTTCTCCCTCTTCTCTTTTTTCTCTTTTCTTGCTCATGACAACCTTTTTTTGTTCTTTGATCTTTTTTCTGTTTTCTTGCTTATGACATCATTTCTTCTTTCTCTTCTCTTTTTTTTTTTTTGTTTTCCTTCTTATGACATCATTTCTTCATTCCCTTCTCTTTTCTGTTTTCTTGCTTATAACATCATTCCTTCTTTCTCTTCTTTTTGTTCTGTTTTCCTGCTTCTGAAATCTTTTCTTCTTTCCCTTCTCTTTTTTCTGATTTCCTGCTTATGACATCATTTCTTCATTCTCTTCTCTTTTCTGTTTTCCTGCTTATAACATAATTTTTTTCTTTCGCTTCTCTTTTTTCTGTTTTCTTGCTTATGATATCCTTTCTTCTTTCTCTTCTTTTTTTTCTGTTTTCCTGCTTATGACATCATTTTCTTTTCTATTTTTCTGTTTTCTTGCTTATGACATCATTTCTTCTTTCTATTCTCTTTTTTTTTCTGTTTTCTTGCTTATGATATCATTTCTTCCTTGTCTTCTCTTTTTTCTGTTTTCCTACTTATGACATCATTTTTTTTCTCTTCTCTTTTTTCTGTTTTCCTGCTTATGACATCATTTCTTTTTTCTTTTCTATTTTTCTGTTTTCTTGCCTATGACATTATTTCTGTTTTTTCTTTTCTATTTTTCTGTTTTCTTGCTTAAGACATCTTTTCTTCTTTCTCTTCTCTTTTTTCTGTTTTCCTGCTTATGACATCCTTTTTTTCTTTCTCTTCTCTTTTTTCTGTTTTCTTGCTTATGACATCATTTCTTCTTTCTCTTCTCTTTTTCCGTTTTCCTGCTTATGACATCATTTCATCTTTCTATTCTCTTTTTTCTGTTTTCTTGCTTCTGACATTATTTCTTTTTTCTTTTCTATTTTTCTGTTTTCTTGCTTATGACATCTTTTCTTCTTCCTCTTCTCTTTTTTCTGTTTTCCTGCTGATGACATCATTTCTTTCTCTTTTCTTTTTTCTGTTTTCTTGCTTATGACATTATTTCTTTTTTCTTTTCTATTTTTCTGTTTTCTTGCTGATGACATCATTTCTTCTTTCTCTTCTCTTTTTTCTGTTTTCCTGCTCATGACAACCTTTCTTCTTTCCTTCTTTGATAAGGTTTATTTATTTTTTTATTTTATTCCACTTCATATTGTATTTGTTCCACATTTTATTTTATTTTTTTCTTCTTCGATTGCTTCTTTGTACTTCTTCATTTTCTTCAATTCATTCTTGTTTTGCTTTTTGTTTTGCTTCTTTGACAGAATTTGTCTACTTTTTTCTTTTATCCTTCTTCTTTTTTGTTTTCCTAATTCCCCTAACCTTTTCTTCATTCTTTTTTCCTTCTTTTAATGTTTTCTTTCGTCCTTTCATTCTTTTCTTAAAATTGTCATTGATACGCTACATTATCATTTCTTTCTTTTTCTTTCTTTCCTTTTCTTTTTTCTGTTTGGTCTAAGATTCTTATAGTGACTTTACCCCGGCTGACATCTCGGACGCATGCGCAAACGTTATCAGGAAACGGATATGTTGTTTCCTGTGTTGTAAAGATGTGCAGCCATGTTGCCTGATATATTTCGTAAAAGACGTCACGTAATTATTTTTGTTACTCTTCTTATGTTTGTTTTAAGATATCTAAGAATTTTCTAAACTTATATGGAGTCTTGTGTTTGCAATTTATAACAACACGTGCTATAAATTTCTGTATAAGCCGAAACTCACCGTAAAATATCAACGTTTGTTTTTTTTTCTTTTACTTTTTTCTTTTTTCTTTTTTTTTTCTTTTTTTCTTTTTTTTTTGCATTTTTGTTTTTGTTTTGCTTTCTTTTTCTTTTTTTTCTGTTTCTTCTTTCTTTGCTTTTTTTTTTTTGGCATTTTTCTTTGTTTTTCTTTTTTTCTTTTTTATTTCTTTTTTTGTTCTTAATATATAAATGATTCCTTGGAAAGGGAGATCTACTTTTCAAAAATGTCTGTGAAGCATCTCTCTGAATTAAAAAAAAATCTGGTTGTTTATCGACAGTTTTGTATGATTGAGAAAAATGTCTCCGACTTATTTAACTTTTGTATACCACAAATAAATCGCTCTGTCTGTGTTCTAATATAATAGATTCTAAAGTGGTTATAGTGTCATATAAACATTACGAATACGCAAACATGTATTTTGAGTCTTGAACGTGCCTATTATTGCTATTATATCAATCTATATTTTAATATGATAAAAAATAGAAGAAAGGACGATAAACCAACACTGACAGCGGATTCAGCAATGAAATTTCGTTCTTTATTAAAAAAAGAATTTCTTCAGAATAAAAATGGATTTCTCTAAAGTTCAGCAATTGAGGAAATAGATAAATTAAAATGAAGATAAAAATATAAAGTGAGGGAAGGGTCTAAAGAAAAGAGACTGAAAAGGAGAGAAAGGAAGAGGTGTAGATATATGTTAGAGTGATGGCGGCAGGGATTATTGGTTTTGACTGAACCCATCTGGGCAGGAGGGGTGTCCTTGTGATATAATGGTTAAAGCTCTGGACTGCGGAATCGTAGTAAGCGAATTCGAACTCCAGTCGCGCAATTAGGTTCACCTTCGGACAAATGCCCCTGAGAAAGTTATTAACCCTCTTATTTTCCTAGCTATGGGTTAAATAGTGCCACGACTGTTTTTCGAGAAGGATGCCTCTGGCATAAAATTACCAACAAAGGTTGATATGTTGATATGCCATTAAACTAAGAAACCAAACCATCTGGGCAGATGATAAAGCGAGTCAGATTTACCAAAATCTACCATTTCTCCATTTTAATATGAGTAAAAAGTTGGTTTGCTACATAAGTCAACAGTGGGTTCCGGTTTATTGGGCCATCAAGATCAACTATTTTGGACTCAATAACCGACAGATCAAATTGACAGAGGAAAGCAAATTTTATTAAAAAAACTACCCTTGTTTGAAGCAAGGGAAGTAAGTCAATTAATCAGAACATTACACCGTATATAATTATAATTGAAAGTTCGGTTACTTAACATTTGAGTCACAACCTAAAATAAATGTTTTAAGAATAAGATATATTTTTAAATATTTCTATCAGATTTTATTTTTTAAAACGTTAATCCGGTAAAACTGCTGATTGATCCAAATAAACGGCGTATCACGTATAATAATACGTTGTTTATTTCGAGCAATCAATGATCACATAGTTGCAAAAAAACAACAGACGAAAGGAGTGGATTTAATTTCGTTTATTTTTGAATAACTAAAAGTTGGTATCTCAGAAGAGATAAAGACTCTCTTCTTCCCCCAGATACTGGTCAGGAGGTGAGTGAGTGTAAGTCGTTCTTGACTGGCTCTCTTCTTCCACCAGATACAGGTCAGGATGTGAATGGATGTAAGTCGTTCTTTACTGGCTCTCTTCTTCCACCAGATACAGGTCAGGATGTGAATGGGTGTAAGTCGTTCTTGACTGGCTCTCTTCTTCCACCAGATACAGGTCAGGATGTGAATGGGTGTAAGTCGTTCTTGACTGGCTCTCTTCTTCCACCAGATACAGGTCAGGATGTGAATGGATGTAAGTCGTTCTTGACTGGCTCTCTTCTTCCACCAGATACGGGTCAGGATGTGAATGGGTGTAAGCCGTTCTTGGGTGGTTGGTTTGTTATTAGTGGCACTGTGTGTGACATGGTTCGGTAAGCTATAAGCTCTCTTGGTCAAGTGTTGGAATGCGTGGCTTAATTTGGTAGGGCGTCAGCGTTCTTTGATCTTGTCCGAAATGCGACGCGTGACTTTTCTCTCTCTCTCTCAGTCCCCCGGAGTTGACTGACTTTTTAAAAACTTTTGTTGAGTCTTTTATAGCCACTTTTGAGATCGAAGCGGCTCCGAAAAATTTTGGAGGGGAAAATTCATGACGGGTTGAAAAAAAAATTCTTTAAATTGTACATTTATTTTTACATTTCAACCGGATGGATGCGCGGAGGCTACCTGCACAGTGACGTGTTTTATTCATTTTGGTCTAAGCCATCGTCCAGTCAACATCCGGTTAATGTTACCTTTTTTCAACAGAAAATTATGCTCGTGATGTTTTTCATCATCATCATCATATCGCGCTGGTAGCACGGATATCCCTGATCCTCTCTCGCCACTCCTCCCTATCGTTCATCGCCCTAGGTAGGTCTTCAGGACAACATCCCGTATCCTCACATAGCTGCTGAATGTACGTTCGTGCTGGTCGTCCTGCTTTTGCGCGGGCATGTGTGGGGATCCATAAGAGTACATCTCTTATGAGTTCATCTCTGCTTCTCCAGCAGTGTCCTGCATGTCTGGTTCGTCTAACTTGAATAGTTTTCGTGATAGGGGGCAGGTGGCCGTACAGTTCGTGTCTTGTGGGGTGTTGCTGCCAGGACTTGTTCAGGATTGCACGCAGCATTCTTGTGTAATTGCCATCTAGCTTCTTCTCCAGCCGTTTTGTTAGCGTCCATGTAGTGCATCCATATAGCGGTATCGATGTGACCGCTGCCTGGAAGAAACTGCGTTTCATTTTATCGGTTAGGTCTGATTTCCATATAATCGATAGCCTATTGATAGCTGTCCATGCTTTCGCTAACCTCGTGTCGATGTCCTTTTCGGTTGATTCGACGCTGCTTCCTAGGTACGTGAATTTGTCTACTAGTTTAAGAGGGGTTCCTTCTAGAGTGGAGATGTCCCCCGTTTGGTTATAGCACATATATTCCGTTTTGTGTGCATTAACATAGAGGCCTATTCTTGCTGCTGCTCGTTCCAAACTATGTAGAAGTGTTTCGGCTTGGTCAGGTGTATTTGCCAGTATCGCTATGTCATCGGCGTAGTCGGCGTCGGTAATTGTTGTTGCGGGGTACCTTCTGCTTCTTTTCTTCGTCAGTTCGAAGCCATTCTCTTTGATTTTGTCAATCGATGTTCTAAGTACGTAGTCTAGACAAATGATAAAGAGGTACGGGGCCAGCGTGTCCCCTTGTAGTACTCCTGCTACAATGTCAAAGTATTCTGTGTCTCCATCCGGTGATCGCACTTTTACTTTAGTGTTTCTATAGAGAATCGTTATTGCCGCTACGGTTTCTTTAGGTATGCCGTACGCTAGTAGGATTTGTTCCATCTTTCCTCTGTGAATGGAATCGAAAGCCTTGGTAAAGTCGACAAATATTAATGTCGCTTGTAGGTTCTTTGCCCGTATACTTTCAAGGATTCTGCGGATGGTTAATATTTGTGAGGTCGTGGATCTATTTCTTCGGAAGCCATTTTGGTTTTTTCTAAGTATGTTGTCGATTTTGGGTTCTATGCGGTTTCGTAGTAGGGAATTGTAGATTTTGGCTGCTATGGATGTAAGTGTTATGCCTCGGTAGTTTTTGGCTAATCCGAGGTCCCCCTTTTTAGGGAAGGGGAGTATGCATCCCTTCATCCATCTATCTATCGGATTTTGATTGTATACTGCGTTGCAGTGTCGGAGCAGTATGTCGTCGAATTGTCTGGTCTTCCATACTTCCGGGGGAATTTCGTCCAGCCCTGCAGCTTTCCCTATTTTAAATTTTTCTGAGAACCGAGTCGAGTTCTTCTTGTGTGAACTGTCCTAGTTTAATGTCTAATTGTTTGCTAATTATTCTGGTGATTGGTTCATGTGTTATTTTTGGTGGGTTTCCAAGTAAGTTTTCGAAGTGCTGTTTCCACAGTTTTATTCTTTCTTGTTGGTTTGCTGCTTTCAGTTTTGCTTTGGCTGTGTTCTTTCTTCTGCTCACTTCGTTTATTGTTTGCCAGGCTATTCTAGATTGTCTATCTTCCACCGAGTCTCTATATTCATTTTGCAAGTGAGTTAGTTTGGAATGTATGAGAAAATCTGAAAAGATATCTGTATTTAACATAGTTTGAATCTATTCTAACAAAATTGGTTCTATGTCACCGATGAAATTCCATGTATATTACTTAGCGTACAATATACAAGGGGTGTCCTCGTGGTGTAATGGTTAAATCGATGGACTGCGGAATCGTAGTAAGTAAGTTCGTACTCCAGTCGCGCTATTACGTTCACTTTCGGGCAAATACCCTTGGGAAAGGTATGAACCCCCTTACCCTCCCAGCTATGGGTTAAATAGTACCACTACTGTTCTTCTTGGAGAATAGCTTTGGCATTAAATAACCTACAAAGGTTGATATGCTATTAAACAAACCAAATCAAACCAAACAATATACAATGCAGGTAGAGAACTATTTATCTAGTGAGATGGGGAGTATAATCCTTGTAAGTCTTCCTGTGTGGTGAACAAATAAACGATGACTCTTTACGCTGATTTTAACTGGCAGTATACGTAATATAAATAGTCACTGCTAAATAAATTGCTTTACCGTCTAACATTACATGAAGAAGAAAGGTCCAAACTGGCATCCAATGGCTTTTAGGTTATAGGCCAGCCAACTAATTAACAATATTTAATTGGACAGTGATTATTTACAGTTATCATTATGAACATTAATTACAAATCAACTTTGTTCCTTTCAAAATGGTTCCTTGGTAAACTCACGCACCAATGAATACGCTGATTCCACAATAAGAAAGGGTACCGAGAGTCTTCAACTGACGCTGCCTTCAGTTTATTTGTCATGACCAAATGGCGACTAAGGAGTTACGTTTTGATTTTTGAAAACCTGATATCGCCACAGACAATCAGATCAGAGGCATGAGTGGAAGAACGTTCTTGAAGAAGATTCTTTTTGGGAAATGATTCGTTTATCAAGCGTGTCTAAAAAGTCAGGAGGTGATTTTTTTTATGTCAAGAAAGCATGAGTCCCATAAAACTAGAATCTTGAGGGCGGTAATAATGAGTGGCACTTATTAAGTTGTCAGGGCCGGAGTAATTATTTCTACTAACTCATTGGCTCTTGACGTAATTTTTAGAGTTCAGGGAAATTCACTTTTGTCTAAATCTTCATCTGTCTGAGGTTGGTCAAGAGGTGGTTAATAGAGGATGCGTCACTTTATTCAACTTCAGAGGTAACTTTCATCTGAACTCACTAAACGGCTTTACTTCTCTCGTTTTTTTTTTTTGCTCATAGAAGAGTTTCTAACGATAGGTTCATACCTGATAATTTTGTGTTTTCATTTGACAATTTTCTCTTACAACCATCGTTAGGCGGGTCCACATACTCTTCTATTGGTCGGACACTTTTGGTGGTGTAATGGTTAGCAAGCTAGACAAGTAAACCTTCACAAGTGAGTTCGATTCTCATTGGGTGCCCAATTCATACGACCTTGAGCCTCATTTAAGCAAAAAGCTCTGTAAATTACTAAAATGAAGGAACAGTGGTTAGCAAGCTAGACAAACAAATCATCAAGAGTAAGTTCGAGTCTCATTAGGTGCCCCATTCATACGGCCTTGTGCCACATCTGAGCAAAGCGCTTTGTAAATTACTACTTATAAACTGAACGGGTGCCTCTAGTAGTGTAATGATTAGCAAGCTAGACTTGCAAACCTTCACGAATGAGTTCGATTCTCACTGGGTACCCAATTCATACGACATTGAGCCATATTTAAGCAAAAAGCTTAGTAAATTATTAAAAGGAAGGATCAGTGGTTAGCAAGCTAGATAAGCAAATCTTCACGAGTGAGTTCGAGTCTCATTGGGTGCCCCATCCATACGGCCTTGTGCTACATCTGAGCAAAGCGCTTTGTAAATTACTACTTATAAACTGAATGGGCGCCTCTGGTGTGTAATGGTTAACAAGCTAGACGAGCAAACTTTCACGAGTGAGTTCGAGTTTCATTCGATGCCCCATTCATACGGCCTTGTGCCACATCTGAGCAAAGCGCTTAATAAATTACTTCTTATAAACTGAATGGGCGCCTCTGGGGGTGTAATGGTTAACAAGCTAGACTTGCAAACCTTAACGAGTGAGTTCGATTCTCATTGGGTGCCCCATTCATTCGGAATTTTGCCACATCTGACCATACCGCTTTGTAAATTTCTACTTTTCTATTGGTCAGTTTTTTTTCTTTTCAGTTCATTACTTGCACCTTTCTATTTTCATTGGATAGATTTCTCCCACCACTACCATGAGATAAATCGATGCCATTTGTGGATTTCACAACGTGATTTCAAACAAAAAAAAAACAAACTTTTTTTTTGTCTTTTCCTCTCTTTCTTCTTCGTGTACCAAAAGATACCACTTTATTCATTCCCAAATTTATCAGCTTTTCACCATATCATGAAAGTTCAATTATCAACAAGGTCAAGGGTCATCTTATCCTTCATTTTCTTAAATTGTCTTTTTGCCGGTGTCTATATTATTCGCTGCTATTTTATTACTCTAACCACAACCAAAGGGGATAAGCAAAACGTCTGTCACGAACAGTCTTGGCCTTTTCCACACACTACTATCAATGCGTTATAACTGTTTTTATCAAAACAATCTGAGAATTCAAATATGTTTTCCGATTATCTTTCCCTGAAGATTGCTTCTGAGAAATATAAAGATGTTGTTTCATTAACTCTATTCTTGCGATCGGGAATTGCTTTGTGGCTACTGTTCATAGTTCCACAGAAGAATCTCAAAATAAACGCTGTGAAACTGCCATTTAACCTTAAGGGACACGTTCATATGATCAGCCACTTTAGAACCAATCTGACGGGGTCAGAAAGCATTTCGAGGGATAAAGACACGAGACGTTTCGAAAAAGGTTTATCTGAACCGATACCTAGTCTGTATACGATTCTAGAATATGTTGTCAATTCAACCAAGTTATAAACAGAGGAGATGTTGCTGCAGGTAACAGACCTGCCACAGATCGAGAAAATCTTTATACTAACCAGGCCTCTCGGTCAAATCCTAACGGTTCCAGTCTCAAAAGAAACGCCCAGTGATATCATTGAGGGTAGAATGCTAGGGAAACGGTCGATGCTGAGGCGAAAATATAATGGGTAAAGTTCGAATCCACCCACCGTAGACTTGCAACTGAACTTGGGTATCTCTTACTGGTTTAGAGATCGAAGAACCTCAGTGAAACGCCGATATTTCTCGTCAAAAATGAATCGATTAATAAAAATCATACCCGGTAAAAATTGACCATCATCTGATACCTCCACCTTTCTCTTTCTCTCTCGCTCTCTCGCGTGCGCGCTATCTACCTATCTATCTATCTATCTAACCCGTTCTCCCTCTCATCAGTAAGTGCCACAGAATGTTCTTGCTCAAATGAATCAGCTTCGAAAAAGATCAATCTGAATGATTAGTTCAGTTTACGAAGTTAAAAAAAAATCAATGAAATCTATTGATCGCTTCAAGCAGAATCAACGTTGCCCTTTTCACTTCTTTTATAAAGAAAAGTTGTTGATTTTTTTTGTTCGGACAAAGAGATTGAACAGAGGTGGGCCGCTTCGAATCAAAATCACGACACGACATTTTTCTATTCAACCCTTTAACATGAACTCCACCAACAATTAACCACTTGAATGCAACATTTCGCACGTACATGAATCCATTATTTAAAAAAGATATAAAAGAAAACTACTAGAAAATTTTTTTAATGAACGGATTCATGATTTGGTTGGATGCGAGTCAAATATGCAGGCTGATCGAAAAAAAAAAAAATGCTTTTCTTTGTTATTTAAAAAAAAATCTTGATACCCTATAAAAAGTATGAACGATTTCCTTTCATTGAATAAACTTAAATTCTCTTATAGATTATCAAAAGTGACAAAATGCTAATATGTAACGAACGTTTTGAAAGTTTCAAGGCAGCGGTCGTATCGATATTGCTATATGGATGCACTACTTGGACGCTAACTAAACGGCTGAAGAAGAAGCTAGACGGCAATTACATAAGAATGTTGAGAGCAATATTGAACAAATCCTGGCGGCAACACCTCACAAGACACCAGCTGTACGGCCACTTGCCTCCTATCACGAAAACTATACAAGTTAGATGAGCCAGACACGCAAGACACTGCTGAAGAAGCAAGGACGAGCTCATCAGTGATGTACTCCTATGGACCCCCGCATATGGCCAAGCAAAAGCAGGACGACCAGCTCGAACATACATACAGCAGCTATGCGAGGATACGGGATGTAGCCCTGAAGACCTACCAAAGGCGATGACTGATAGGGAGAAGTGACAAGAGAGGGTCAGGGATATCCGTGCTAGCGGCACGACATGATGATGATGATTTGGAAGAATATGATATTATAATATGATATGATAATATTAAGTAAAAAACTAAAGTTAGCGACCAGAAGGCTCCCTTTTCAATAGCTACTACATCGAGGTATAGGGGGGACGCTACTCCTTTCCCTGGATTGCTCAACTTTTCCCTTGATACGTTCCTTATATTGCTGCTTGTTAAGCAAGGTGGTATAAAGTACCATTTTTAAAGTCTTTGGTATGGCGCGACATGAGATTGAACCTAGGTCTTCCGGACAAGTGGAAAATACTCTCCCCACTAGGCCAATGAGCCTGATGATGTTCATTTACAGTTGTTTTGCATTTAAAATTCTATTAACTTTATATTTAATTCAGAATAGAAATAAACCTGCTGATCCTAAAAAAATACATTTTTTAAATTCAAATTAATTTAAAATTACGCAAGAAAAAAAAAACGCGGTGATTCAATTTTGAAAAATTATTCTGTTTACTAAAATTAGGCTTTTTAGCCATTGTCTTCCACAGGTGCAATTTACGTTTTCGGATCTTACAAATGTCCCCGTATTCGTCCGTTAAAAGAAGTATTAAATATTTTCTCCGGTTATATGGAATTATTCTTAAAACTAACCTGCAACCCAAATTTGCAATTATTGCTTAATTAGCTTCAAATATTTGATTGATGCTTTTTTTAAAAATTCTTTTGTTAAACATCTATTTATCTATTTATTTATATAATCATGAATATAAGATATCAAATGATTTTTCAAATTGGAAACAGAAAAACGGAAATTTAAGTAAAATCATGTGAAAAGACGAACAAATTAAATTGAGACTACGTTTCTCGCTGCAAATTGATGACCAAGTCTGATAATTTAAATTAAAATCCTTTGTATTTTCATTTGATTTTACTTTATAACCAATTCGATCAGCACACACACACACACACACACACACACACACACACACACACACACACACACACACACACATATATATATATATATATATATATATATATATATATATATATATATATATACTAGAAGGGTTTTACACATTTGGAGGGAATAACGTCATATATAACAGTACATTTAGAAATTAAGAATTGGTTTGGTTTAGTTGGGTTGGGTTTTATGGCATATCAGCCATTGTGGGTTATTTAATGCCAAATCCTCTTTATACAGATGTATTAAATATATATGACTTAATTTGGTTGGGTTTTATGCCATATCAATCATTGTAGGTTATTTAATGCCAAATCCTCTTTATACATATGTATTAAATATATATGATATGATTTGGTTGGGTTTTATGCAAAATCAACCATTATAGGTTATTTAATGCCAAATCCTCTTTATACAAATTTATTAAATATATATGATTTGGTTTGGTCGGGTTTTATGGTATATCAAACATTGTAGGTTATTTAATGCAAAATCCTCTTTATACATACATATCAAATATACATATGATTTGTAAAAACATTTTGTTGATAAAATTTTAAAACGAGATTTAGCTCATTCTTTTGTATACAGTTAAATTGTTCCAGGTTTTGCGATGTATCACTAACAATTCAATTAAACATCAGTCATTTGTTTACACACAATTAAAAGATCAAACAGTTCTTATCCAAACAATTCAGTTTGGCAGAAATCGTTTGCACTTAGTTTAAATGTCAAGCAGTTCTATTTTAAGCAATTCGGTTTAGTATAAGTACTCAGTTTATTTCTATTTGACCTAGAGATATAGTGCTACCAGGTTCTACCAATCCGGGCCTGAGGGAACCTGAGTGCGATGGCAATGAAGGGCCACTTCGCATTCCCCAAAGAAAGATTAGTATTTGAATGCAAATTAGCAACAAATGTTGCCGTAGGAAATCTTGCTACAGATTGAGTAAAACCTTATAACAGGTGCAAAAATCAACTGAAATGAACTTATAGATATTTAAAAACTTGGTGTATATATATATATATATATATATATATATACGAATTAAGAGAGAGAGTGAGAGAAAGAGAGAGAGAGAGAGAGAGAGAGAGATTGATACAAGGATATAGATAAGGAGAGAGGTAAAATGAAAATTGATAGGTCAGTTATTTTATGCCCGGTCAACTGTTATTTAATACCAAGGCCAATCTTTTCTTTTTCTTTCTTTCTTTCTTTTTTTTTTTGTTAGTGATTATAGTTTTAAATAACTATACTTATTTGTTCGCACAAAGTTTCAAACATTTCTCTTAAATACAAATCCTTTTCAAAGAAATGCTAAACCAATAGATGGTGCCCTATACAGGTACTACCACTTCGGGTGCAGAGTCGACGTAGGAAACTACACTCTACCTAGAGCTGGGGGTGTCCTCGTGGTGTAATGGTTAAAACGATGGACTGCGGAATGGTAGAACGCGAGTTCGTACTCCAGTCGCGCTATTACGTTCACTTTCGGGCAAATACCCTTGGGAAAGGTATGAACCCCCTTATCCTCCCAGCTATGGGTTAAATAGTACCACTACTGTTCTTCTCGGAGAATGGCTATGGCATTAAATAACCTAAAAACTCGACTGGAGTACGAACTCGCTTACTACGATTCCGCAGTCCATCGCCTTAACCATTACACCACGAGGAAACCCCCAAGGAATGTTTAAGACAGTTAATAATGCGAAGGATTATCATTCAAAATACGACCCCCCCATCAACGAACAAGAAAAGCAAAGTTACTGAAACAAGGGGAAGGAAAAGAAGGAAAGATAAAAAGAAAATGACGGAAGTAATAAAAGCTAAGATACGATATTCAGATTTGAAAAATAACACCATCAGGCAAACAAGATTTCATGCAATACTAGTTTTAAAGTAGAAAAAATATTCACACATTATTCTTAGTAAAGTTGGTGACTGTAGTCGAGGGTGACCCGAAGGATCCCTTTTTCAATAGCTAATACACTGAAGTGTAGGGGAGGGCGCTACTCATTTCCCTGGATTGCTCCACTTTACCCTTGATTCGTACCTTATAATGCTGAGTGTTAAGCAAGGCGGCATCAAGTACCATTTCTTAGAGTCTTTGGTATGACTCGACCTGGGATTGAACCCCGATCTCCTGGGCCATTGCTGAACACTCTAACCATTATGCAAATGTAGATGTACATTTTTTTTTTTTAAGTAGAGGAATTATGTTCATAAATACATTTTAGGTGCTTATATGAGCTTTTTAATGATCTCCTGCCTTCATTGTCTATTTCGGGTCATTAAACATTATATCGGGTCCGACAGTAACCCCGACTTGAACCCGGAAGTACCAAACCGGCTCCTTAATTTTGTGCTACTCGTGTTGGATTTTTTTTCGGTAGAATTCATACTTTTTATTGTTAACTCAAGCCAATGAGAAAAGTTCTTTTTCCCTCCGTCGCCTATTTCATGATAAATCCGACTTGCAAAGAGCTTCGTAAATTATGGGTGCCCCATTCATTCGGCCTTGTGCCACATCGAAGCAAAGAGCTTTGTAAATTACCTTAGATCTTTGACTCACGTCTGTACTTTTTTGGTGATGTAACGGTTAGCAAGCTAGACTAGCGAAACTACACGAGTGAGTTCGAGTCTCATTGGGTGCCCCATTCATTCGGCCTTGTGCCACATCGAAGCAAAGAGCTTTGTAAATTACTTAGAACTTTGCTCAGGGCACCTCTGGTGGTGTAACGGTTAGCAAGCTAGATTAGCGAAACTACACGAGTGAGTTCGAGTCTCATTGGGTGTCCCATTCATTCGGCCTTGTGCCACATCGAAGCAAAGAGCTTTGTAAATTACTTAGAACTTTGCTCAGGGCACCTCTGGTGGTGTAACGGTTAGCAAGCTAGACTAGCGAACCTACACAAGTGAGTTCGAGTCTCATTGGGTGTCCCATTCATTCGGCCTTGTGCCACATCGAAGCAAAGAGATTTGTAAATTACTTAGAACTTTGCTCAGGGCACCTCTGGTGGTGTAACGGTTAGCAAGCTAGATTAGCGAACCTACACAAGTGAGTTCGAGTCTCATTGGGTGCCCCATTCATTCGGCCTTGTGCCACATCGAAGCAAAGAGCTTTGTAAATTACTTAGAACTTTGCTCAGGGCACCTCTGGTGGTGTAACGGTTAGCAAGCTAGATTAGCGAACCTACACAAGTGAGTTCGAGTCTCATTGGGTGCCCCATTCATTCGGCCTTGTGCCACATCGAAGCAAAGAGCTTTGTAAATTACTTAGAACTTCGCTTAGGGCACCTCTGGTGGTGTAACGGTTAGCAAGCTAGACTAGCGAAACTACACGAGTGAGTTCGAGTCTCATTGGGTGTCCCATTCATTCGGCCTTGTGCCACATCGAAGCAAAGAGCTTTGTAAATTACCTTGGATCTTTGACTCACGTCTGTACTTTTTTGGTGGTGTAACGGTTAGCAAGCTAGACTAGCGAAACTACACGAGTGAGTTCGAGTCTCATTGGGTGCCCCATTCATTCGGCCTTGTGCCACATCGAAGCAAAGAGCTTTGTAAATTACTTAGAACTTTGCTCAGGGCACCTCTGGTGGTGTAACGGTTAGCAAGCTAGATTAGCGAAACTACACGAGTGAGTTCGAGTCTCATTGGGTGTCCCATTCATTCGGCCTTGTGCCACATCGAAGCAAAGAGCTTTGTAAATTACCTTAGATCTTTGATTCACGTCTGTACTTTTTTGGTGGTGTAACGGTTAGCAAGCTAGACTAGCGAACCTACACAAGTGAGTTCGAGTCTCATTGGGTGTCCCATTCATTCGGCCTTGTGCCACATCGAAGCAAAGAGCTTTGTAAATTACTTAGAACTTTGCTCAGGGCACCTCTGGTGGTGTAACGGTTAGCAAGCTAGACTAGCAAACCTACACGAGTTCGAGTCTCACTGGGTGCCTCATTCATTTTACTTTCTTCCCGAAACTTACTCCTTTACTTTGAAATGCTAAGACTAATTCTACTTTCTTGCCACTGTTTATTGACTTGGTTTTTTAAACGAAATTTACTATTCTATTATATTGTGAATTGAATTACCATGACCAGAAAATCCGGAGAACACTGGCCCCACGACATACGAAAACGCTGGACAGCTGTTTTGACCTTATTAGGTCTCATCAGCAGCGTACACCGTAATCTTAAAAAAGAAAATTTACATTTACATCCTTGCCCTTGAAGTTATGATAATTACGCGGATCCGTATTTCCAATCCTCCTGGGAAGACGCGGTCCTGGAGGTGACCGTGTCCTCTGTAAAGAATACGGATGTAACTTGCAAGACACATTCTGGTTGATTAGCCGCGCAATTACCATGACTAGTTAGTTTGACATCACTTGTGTACGATGTGCATTGATGACTTAGTGGTAGAGTTTTAATCAGTTTTCTTTTTGTACACACTTTTTCTTCTCCTGCCTTTTCATCAAACATTCATCGCTATTTCAACAACACTTTTCATGAATTTAAACACCTGAAGAAGGTTATCATAACCGAAACGTTCAACGTCAACTTTTATAATAGATTCATCAAATTTTGTTTATTTTTGTTTTTTCTACTTTTCTTCATATATATATATATATATATATATGAACAAATGTCAAAGGAATTCGAAACGAGTTGGATATAATTTTGTACTGATTATCTGTTTAGAAGAAATTCTATAGAGTTTATTTGTTGAAGTGATATTTATTCATTTCCCCGCCATGGTGAAATTTGGCACGAGGCCTTTTTTGTGCTGGATCCGAACACGAGCAAAAACGCGCATGACTAGCGATTACAGAAATTCTTGGCCCCGTCGACATTCCTCTTCTGGGCGCCTCAGGCACCAAGCGATAAACTTGGTTCTAACAAAGTAGGCAAAGGCCTGTGGAGACGGCCCCTGAGGCCAAGAAGTGCCAACCTCGTGTCACGAGCAAGACCCAGCGAATGAGAACACACGAGCCGATACGTATACCAACTAACACGGCCGAGTAGTGTGTTGCTCGTCCACAAGACCTCAGTCGTTTTTTGAGGTCTACTTTGATCTGTGGGGATTCCATCTTTGGTGGGTTTCTCTCCCTCCCTCCGTCCCTAACATCCATCGCTCCTGGCAGGTCTGTATCTAGCTGAAGTTAATAAGTCTTTGCTGGCACCTCTATGTATAGAAGTTTGCAGCATGAACGCGCGTGCGCGCGCGCACACACACACACATACATATATATATTAGCAAACATATACATATAAGAACAGACAGAATACATACAAAATCAGATTGATAAGATTAGAGACTCAGTGGAAGATAGGCGATCTAGGATAGCATGGCAAATGATAAACGAAGTGAGCAGAAGGAAGAACACTGCCAAAGCTAAACTGAAAGCTACCAACCAACAAGAACGAATAAAACTGTGGAAACAGCATTTCGAGAATCTATTCGGAAACCCACCGAAATAGATCTGTTTATGTTTTGTTTGTTTGAGTTTTATGGCATATCAACCTTTGTGGGTTATTTAATACCAAATCCATTTTATACAAGTAAACAGTCGGTTTAGCGTAAGTTCAGTTTCAATGAACAAAACAGTTCAATTTCAAACAATTCAGTTAAGCATAAGTACGCAGTTTAAATATCAAAACAGTTCTGTTTCAAGTAATTTAGTTTAGCATAAGTACGCAGTTTAGTTTTATTTAACCCATCAAATTTTGATTATTTTTTTTTTTTTTACTTTTCTTCATTTATATGAATATATATGAATATATGAACTAATTTCAAAGGAAATCGAAACGAGTGGGATATAATTTTGTACTGATTATCTGTATGGAAGAAATTCTCTTGAGCGAATCGATCTTTTAGACAAATCTGTGAGTTTTGAAATCCAAATACTTAAGAAGCTTAGAATTAAATCTTGTATTCCTTGCTAATCACAAATGTTCGGATAAATTTAAAATCTAAGAATAAAGAATTGTCCAATCGATAGCGACATAGCGAGATAGATATGATTTAACTGAAATCGATGTTGACAAGAAAAGCAAAACGGGTGAAATAAGTTTGAAAAAAAAGAACTTTTCTGAGCACACCATTAATAAATGAAGTGTATGAATATTCTAAAAATAAATTAAGTGTATGAATATTTTAAAAATAAATTAAGTATATGAATATTTAAAAAAATGAATTACGTGTATGAATATTTTAGAATTAAATTAAGTGTATGAATATTTTTAAAATAAATTAAGTGGATGAATATTTTAAAAATAAATTAAGTGTATGAATATTTTAAAAAGTATATTCTGGATTTTTAGTTCTTGTTATTTTCTCTATTTTGCTTAGTCTCATAAACAAGCTTCATATCTTTTACATTTCCAGTCCGTTGGTCTAGCGGTTAGAGTGTTCGCCAATGGCCCGGGAGACAGGGGTTCAATTCTAAGTCGAGTCATACCAAAGACTCAGAAAATGGTATTTGATGCCTCCTTGCTTAACACTCAGCATTATAACGTATGTATCAAGGGTTGTGGAGCAATTCAGGGAAAGGAGTAGCGCCCTTCCCTATACCTCGGTGTAGTAACTATTGAAAAGGGAACTTTCGGGTCACCCTCGACCATGGCCGCCAAGTTTTACTTATTATTAAGTGGTTAATGATTAAATCGAAGTACTGAATTGGGGCACTATTGCTTAACTTCATTTATCTGATTCTTTTACGTGACTTGACCCTGGGACCTTGATTTTGTCCTTCTTTATACCATCACGTATGAAGAAAAAAATCATTACGAACTTTGATAAGAAAAGACTTCGTGTATTCTAACGCCCAGGCAACAGGACTTAGAATACGCTGACAGCAAGAAATAGTGTCTTGGATATGACTTGTTGCACAAAACAACATAATAGGGTCTCAGTATATACATATATATATATGTGTGTGTGTGTGTGTATTCAGCGAGAGGGGACGGTGTGCAAATAAAACCGTTGTGAGGAAGGCACATTCTCTCCTGATGACCCTGATACTATTTATTGGAAAAGAAAAAGAAATAAGGCAAAAACTATCATTCAACGAAGAAAATCCCATTGTGCAGAATTAGTTGTTAGAATGATAATGGTATAATTAGCATTTGACAGTCGGCTCGGTCTTTGGCGTGTATCAATTATTTATTTAGTAATTTCTTTCTAACGTCCAAGCGGCAGGTTTAGACTACACTGACCATAAGAAAGAGTGTCCTACGCATGACATCAAACTGCATTGGATGGTGAGGCTCTTATTCTGGAGACCTGATGTGTGTGGATCACACTGCCATTGCCATTATTTCCAAATCCTTTTTTACTTGTCAACCTCGTGTCACGAGCAAGACCTAGCGAATGAGAACACACGAGCCGACACGTATACCAACAAACACGGTCGATTAGTGTGTTGCTCTGGTCGGGTGTCCTGTTCCAGTGGCAGTCGGTCGATGCGCGCCTTGACCGGCATCCTCGAGCCTCTGGAGGCCGTCCACTCAGGCTCTAACTCTCCTGGGAGCCTGAGGCGCCCTTTTTTAGGGGAATGCCGACGGGACCCGAGGCATTTTTTGGAGCCGTCGGTACCACCTAAAAAAAGGCCTTGTACCACACTCATCTGCTAGGTGGGACGTGCGACTAACACCTACTTGTGTGTTGCTCGTCCACAAGACCTCAGTCGTTGTTTGAGGTCTATTTTGATTTGTGGCAGTCCCATCTTTTGGTTGAGTAGATCTGTCTATGTTTTGTTTGTGTGTTTGGGTTTTATGGCATATCAACCTTTGTAGGTTATTTAATGCCAAATCCAATTTTATACAAGTAAACAGTTCTATTTCAGACAATTCGGTTTAGCGTAAGTACAGTTTCAATATAAAAAAACAGTTCTATTTCAAGCAATTCAGTTAAGCATATGTACGCGATTTAAATATCAAAACAAATCTGTTTCAAGTAATTTAGTTTAGCATAAGTACGCAGTTTAGTTTTATTTAACCCATATATAAGGCTGTATCAGGTTGTACCACTCCGAGCCAGAGTGGACCTGGGAGCGATGGCAACGAAGGGGTACTTGCTGTTGCGTTCACTTTCGCACTAATACCCTTTGGAATGATATGAAACCTGTTATCTTCCGAGCTAAGGGCTGAATAGTATCACTGCTGTTTTTCTGTAAGAATGGCTTTGGCATTAAATAACACACGAATGGGAAGTGCCCGTGGTGTAATGGTTATCGTCGTAGGAAATGAACACGGCGACACGAGTTCAAATCCTGGACGAGACTGATTGCATTTCACATAGCACTAATACCCTTGGGAAAGGTCTTCTCCCTCCCGCTATAGGTAAAATAGTAGGGCAGACTAGGTTCTTCAGCCGTGGCGAGGCAACTAATCTAGGAGAAGGAAAACTCTGAATTCAAACCTGTTAAACTCCGCATAAAAATTGACCTTGCGGAGGGGTTGGGTAAATATGATTAAATAACACACGAAGGTTTATTACCACGCAATTGATTTGATTCAATTCTTTAACAGCACGAATAGTAAATCTTACTATAAAAGGTAAATTCACTTTGCAGAAAAGCAAATAACTACTTTTTAAAAATATAATCTTATGAACTTAATACAGTTTTCTGGACAAATGAATTGTTTTTTTAAGATTTGAAAAATAATTTGTTTTGGTTAATTTATCAGTTTTACCATTTTGATTTTTTTTTCAGAATTCTTCGTCATGTTTTACATCTTGAGATGGAATAATTACATTACCACTTAACTAATAATCCTTGATTGTCAATGATAATTTTCTTAAGAGAATTCACTTTTTCTTTAGAAGTTAGGATATTTAAATTCTATTCAATAGGTCTTTTAATAATATGGTTCATTGTTATTTATTTGAGACTTTCTTCTAAAGAAAAAAAAACCGTAAACCTTCCTTTAAATTTTATGTAGACCAAATTAAGTATCAGTACATTAAACTGTTTTTGGCGCCTCCAGTGATGTAATGGTTTGCAAGCTAGACCAGCAAATCTTCACGAGTGAGTTTGATTCTCATTAGGTGCCCCATTCATTCGGCCTTATGCCACATCGAAGCAAAAAAAAAAAAAGCTTCGTAAATTACTACATCAAACTGTTTGGCTATTGAGGAGAGATGAACAAACTATTGTAAGGTTCCCAGCAGGGGAAAACAATGGTTTTCTTTTGTGTATTTCGTCTTTAGTGTCTAAAAAATCGAACACCGGAAACTTTCGCACACACGTGATATAGCACATGCTGGGCGTTTGACAGAACTCTATTGTTTCAACTTACCTAGTAATAAAATAAGTTTCCATCCAAATCATCCAAGGTCGTCTGTTGATCTATAATTGAAAAAAGAAAACGAAATCTTTGATCGAGATTCGAAATTAGTATGTTTTCAAGTTCCAATAAATCATTTATCATGTTGCTTTATTTGGGAAGTTTAAATTAAAAAATGGCAAATTTAAACCAAGAATTCCTTGTTTAATTCTTTTCCCTCTTTCTTTTTCTTTTTCTGTTACTTTTTCTGTCTGGTTTGGCTTTTAACGACACTACTATTTCTATTTAAATATTGAAAATAAATATTTAAATATTCTATTTAAACATTTAAAAGAACGTAACGCCGAATGTTTATTCACAAAAATCCATCTGCCTATTTTAAAGTTTATACCAATTTAATATTTTTTGTAGCGATGATCTTTATTATGACTCCCAGACGCCAAAAGTCTGCGAGTACTTTCTGACATTATTTTTAAACTATCAACGTAGAAACGACATTCTTCACACAATTGACTTTTTAAAAATTCTGGCCTTTCTTCAAAAGAATGCTCCAGAAAATGAATGAATCCGATTTTTTCTTTCCATTAATATATCTGAATGAGTGTGCAGGTGCGTTTATGACTGGCAGTAGGATGCCAACGGTTTTAACGGAGGTCATTTTCATAACATTATTTAAATGATATACATTATACTTATTTCAAAATCGAGGATTTAAGCCTGGTAACCTTAAAAGAAGTAACAGAAATAATCATCAGCAATGATTTTGAAGAATTATATGGAATTAGTCGTATCCTCTCTCCCTCTTTCTCTGCCTTCGATTGTTTCTGTAATAAGAAACAGAGATTACCCAGTCGGCTGTGGATGTAGATTACACTGACTGCTTCTCTACAGAGAGGTAAGACTCCCCCAACGAGTGTCCTGGATATGACACTAAACAATTTGATGGGGAGGTTCCAGTAATGCAGTAATTCCAGTAGTACACCTTCATTGCCATCGTTCCCAGGTCCACTCTGACCCGGAGTGGTAGCACCTGATAACGCCCTATCTATGGTTCAAATAGAACTAAACTGCGTACTTGTGCTAAACTGAATCGGTTGAGATGGGAGTGTTTTGACATTTAAACTGTGTACTTATGCTAAACTGAATTATTTGAAATAGAACTGTTTTTATATTTAAACTGTACTTACAGTAAACTGAATTGTTTGAAATAGAACTATTTTAACATTAACTGTGAGTAAACAAAACTTTACTAATACTTAACTGAATTGTTTAAATTATAACTTTTTGACTAAACTGAATAACTTGAAATAGAAGTTTCTTTTACAATTAAACAGAGAACTTATGCAAAACTGAATTTTTTGAAATAGAACTGTTAATTTGTATAAAAATGGATTTGGCGTTAAATAACCTACAAAGGTTGATATGGCATAAAACACAAACAAACATACAAACAAGAAGCGTAGAACATTTTGTATCAAAGATGATGTTATTACCGCAAACATACATCAAATATGAATTGAGATAGACCAAGAGGGTTTGCTGACCTTCAAAATCAGAGGGGTATTTGATAGTAAAACCACTCCTCTGAATAATCCTTCACAAGAGTTTCTTCTTTTCGAGAGAAAGGTCAAACATTCCATACATAACTAGAAAAGACGACAAAGAGGAAACCTGTCACCGATTCCTTTATTCAAGACTTTAAGAATATTAGAAACTCATGACAATCGGAAGAATAATTTGGTATTGCAGACCCTGTCTAGAATGAGAAAGGTGCATAATACCCACATTGGGATGAAGTCTAGGTTGATGATTGAGAACATCAATGGAAAGTAAGGTTGGATGAAGCGGTATTCATCAGCTTTCTGCCAAACAGATACGGGTTTCAATACCGTGTGGGGGTGTCCTCGTGGTGTAATGGTTAAAGCGGTGGAGTGCGGAATCGTAGTAAGCGAGTTCGAACTCCAGTCGCGCTATTACGTTCACTTTCAAACAAATACTCTTGGGAAAAGTTTAAAAAAAAAAAAAAAAAAAAAAAAAAAAATCCTCCCAGCTATGGGTTAAATAATACTACTACTGTTCTTCTAGAAGGATGGATTTGGCATTGAATAACCAAAGAAGGTTGATATGCCGTTAAAAAACAACGAACAACTCTGTGTTTTTATTTATTTTGCTTAATAGAGAAAAGGAATTTGGAAGTTAAAATATTTGAGAACAAAATATTTGATTGGAACAAGTTGCACAAACACATAAGTGAAAAGATAGACCAACCAATGGATGTTACTGCTTCGACAGAATATTTTCTGTTGCACTTTGGCGATGAAAAACAAAAAAAAACAACATTTATTTCGATATGGACTGTTCACCTTAGGAAAGCTATGGAATTTTGAGACTGAAAAGCTGTATTATTAATATAAAAGACACAAAGAAGCGACTCAGTCATCTGAAAATAATCATTTCACTTCGACAAAAATCTTCGGTTCGAGTACGTATTCAAATTTTTAAAACTGCTTCAGACAGCATCTTTTTTTGTATTATTAGTTGACTAGCACAAATTTAATGAGATATCGTATTCGATTACAGTCGCATTTTAAATAAAAATCTCTATTTCTATTTTCTGTCAACTATAAACCAGGTTCGCCGTAATTTACTCTTCATTTTTCATGCATAATAACAGTTAAATTTTCATCATCTTGAAATATTTGTAATGATTTATTTTGTAATTGAACCCCTATCAAGTTTGTCTCATGTAGCATCGAAATGGAGGATACGGGTTGGGAAATACGGAGCAGTAAGATAAATCTGCTGTCTTCGAAGCGTTTATCTCTCTATAATTAATATTTTTGTAATTTCTTTTTTATTCGTAATTAGACATTGGAGGTTTCTTTATTTCAGTATTAATTAAATTTCTAAGTTTCATTATTTACATTTTTAAAAGGAACGAATATCGAGAGAAGAGTAATGCTGGCTTTATGTCGAGCTCTTGAAAAAAGAGGTAAAAATGAAGGTTTCCTTATTGATTATCTAATTTGGGATACTCCGTCTGATATTGCTTGATTACATAGTTATATTAATTTATCTAAAGATGTTAAATAACCTTAAACTATATTCCGTCATCTGAACAATATTTTTCCTTTTGTGTTTATTTTTATCTTTTATACTTTGAATCCTTCCGGAGACCTGAATTTATTTTTTAAAAGATAAAAGAAAAAAAATTGTGAGAAATTCTTCTTTGCGATATATTAGTCAGTGCAGATCAATAAAACTTTGTTACAGTTTTAATCGAATGCGTTTTTGTATCTTTTGAAAAAAAAAAAAGAAAAAGTGTCAACTTCTCTTTTTCGTTTTCTGTGTTTGGCAAGCTTTTGTCGTTCACCACACACACACACACACACACACACACACACACACACACACACACATATATATATATATATATATATATATATATATCCACTGCTAAAAGAAAACAACATGTAAGAGGCTCTTCTCAAGCAAATTTGTTGTCTACACGGATGTATAAATTATAGACATTAATACACGATTGCACAAATTCGACACACATTCTAATAAGCAAATGTAATGCAGGAGAAGAGGGTTCAATCCTAGGTCGAGTCATGCCAAAAAACTTAAAAAATGGTACTTGATACCGCCTTGCTTAACACTCAGCACTATAAGGTAAGGATCAAGGGTAAATTGGAGCAATCCAGGGAAAGGAGTAATGACATCCCTTACACCTCTGTGTTGCAGCTATTGAAAAGGGAGCCTTCGGGTCACCCTCGACTGCAGTCGTCAACTTTACTAATATGTGTACCCTAAAAAAGAATAGGTCTACAAGAGAATTTGTTTTTAAGTAATTTATTTTTCTTCAACACGTGTTTCTGGCGTTTTATGTTGTCTGCAGGAAGTAAATCGTTTGCTCTGGTGTTCCATTTGGTTTATATACTGTAGCGACTATTTTGATAAGGTTTTCGGTTCTTTTTCATTTCAGTATTTGTGTCTGCAAATATTCAGTTCGAGTTTATTGTTCGTGAGAAAACTTTGGTCTCTGCAGATGTTTCTCTCTTTTTCTTTTTTTCTTTTCTTCTTTTTCTTTTTACAAGAGTGTATTTTGTGAGACTGTGTGTCTGCGTGGTTGTTCGTAAATATATATATATATATATATACTTGACGTAGTACTTGCGCTTCACTGAAACATCATCATCATCATCATCATCATGTCGCGCCGCTAGCACGGATATCCCTGACCCTCTCTCACCACTTCTCCCTATCATTCATCGCCTCCGGCAGGTCTTCAAGGTTACATCCTGTGTCCTCACATAGTTGCTGTATGTAAGTTCGTGCTGGTCGTCCTGCTTTTGCACATCCATATGTGGGGGGTCCACAGGAGTACATCGCTTATGAGCTCGTCCTTGCTTCTCCAGCAGTGTCCCGCGTGTCTGGTTCGTCTAACTTGTATAGTTTTCGTGATGGGGGGCAAGTGTCCGTATAGTTGGTGTCTCGTGGGGTGTTGTCGCCAGGACTTGTTCAATACTGCTCTCAACATTCTTGTGTAATTTCCGTCTAGTTTCCTTTCCAGCCGCTTAGTTAGCGTCCATGTGGTGCATCCATATAGCAGTATCGACACAACCGCTGCCTGGAAGAAACTGCGTTTCATTTTATCGGTTAGGTCCGACTTCCATATGATCGAGAGCCTACCGATAGCTGTCCATGCCTTCGTCAGTCGTGTGTCGATGTCTTTTTCGGTTGATTATTTTATAAATATAGTTTTAATTACAAATAATCGACGCTGATTGATTTCTGTTACAGATTTGTATAGCCCAGTCGGCTAGGGGTCTGAAGAATATACGGATTGCATCTCTGCAGAGAGGTAATACTCCCCGCCAACGAGTCTCCTGTGGTCCAGTCGGTTGGGTCAGCAGAACATACCGACTGCATCTCTGCAAAGATGTAAGTCTCCCTCAACGTGTGTCCAAGTAGTGAGGCTCTAATAATGCTGGAGCTTTGGGGAACGCGGAGTATCCCTTCATTGCCATCGCTCCCAGTTCCACTCTGGTCCGAGTAGTTGCAACCGAGTCCTATATATGGGTTAAATAGAACTAAACCGCGTACTTGTGCTAAACTGAATTGCAGGAAATAGAACTGTTTTTACTTCTAACTATGTACAAACAAAAAACTTTACTTATACTAAACTGAATTGTTTAAAATAGAACTGTTTATATGTATAAAAAATGAATTTGTCATTAAATTAACAACAATGGTTGATATGCCATAAAACCTAACCAAGCCAAACTAACTCAGACTTGTATTTAAATCCTCTCGTCCTCTTAAAAGAACCTGATTGATGTAATATAAAAACGAAGACCATTACTTTATATCTGTGTGAGTGAGTCAGTTAGCGTTTACGTTTTCGTTTCCATTATAAGTAAGTAAAGCTGGCGACCGTAGTCGAGGGCGACCAGAAGGCTCCCTTTTCCATAGCGCCCTCCCCGGGTATAGGGGAGGGCGATACTCCTTTCCTTAGATTGCTCCACTTTACCCTAGATACATACCTTATATTGCCGAGTGTTAAGCAAGGAGGTATCAAGTACTATTTTTAAAGTCTTTGGTATGACTCGACCTGGGATTGAACCCAGGTCTCGAAGACCATTGGCGAACACTCTAGCCATTAGGCCAATCACAAAACAATTCATTCTTAATTTCTCATTACGTGTCTGTTTATTCGCCCGCACATTTCAAGTTAACGTTTTAAAAGTCAATGAAAAAGTCTTAAACATTAAAGTACATTGCAAATTAAACCTCTTCATTAAAACGGAATGAAATTAGAATAATATTTTGATTTTCTCATAAAAGTTTACACAAAACTATTACTTATATCTGTGAAGATAAAACAGTAGAATTTGCAAATGAATAACACCGAACTGCCATTTATTTAAACCTTCCTTTTCAAATTATACAAAATCGACATCCCATCGCCGTTTCTCAGTTGATATAATACATTTTGCATGTTGTTTGTACGTACTAACGATTTTATATGATACCACCCCCTCCGCCCGGGCAGGATGTGACACAAGGTCAATTTTTAAGCCGAGTTTATCAGGTTTGAATTCAGAGTTTTCCTTCTCTTAGACAAGTTGCCTAACCAAGGCTAAAGATCCCGGTCTATCCTTATATTTACCCATAGCTGAAAGGAGAATAATTGGATTCATATCTTTCCCAAGGGTATTACTGCCATGTGAAATGCAGTCAGCCTTGTCGAGGATTTGAACTCGTGACGCCGTGTCCATTTCCTACGGCAATGACCATTACACTACGAGCAACACATGATGTAGGCTGTTTTGATGTTAGCATGTGTGCAGAAATATCCACAGACATTCACGTTTATTCACATGTCAAAAAGATTGTTGAGCACATTTTGAAAAACATTTGAATATTGAGTTAACAAGTATTTTGGCCCCCACTTTCACTGTAGCTACAACTAACATCTTCCTGTTTGTAGTATAATTTGGGATTTTAATTATCTATCTTAGTTGATAATCTTATTTTAGTAATAAATTGTGCGCTAGCCAAAAACTTTGAGTTCAAAGTTTCAAGTTTTCGATTTCTAAAGGTCAGGACTTGCATAGACCATATTTTATATTCGCGTGTCTGCTGCAGTTAAAATAAAGAGTTGACGGGTTTGTTTTGAAATCAGCTGTAAGCGATATAATAAAATAAACTTCTAGATACATATCACCTGATATTTAAAATGACGTGGTATTAAAAAGTCTTAGTGATTACGTGTGATTAAGACATTAGCCAAAAGAACAATCAAAATAAAATGTTTAAGACGATTTCTAAGACGCAAAGACTGTTCCAGTTGAATTTGCAGTCGGACTTTGGGTTAGAGGTTGGAGTTAGAGAAGTGAGTGTCGCAGATGAGTCGGCTTTAGTCGATGAAGAAGTGCGGTTGTCTGTTTCGACTCGTTTGATAACTGCTGCAGTTAAAATAAAGAGTTGACGGGTTTGTTTTGAAATCAGCTGTAAGCGATATAATAAAATAAACTTCTAGATACATATCACCTGATATTTAAAATGACGTGGTATTAAAAAGTCTTAGTGATTACGTGTGATTAAGACATTAGCCAAAAGAACAATCAAAATAAAATGTTTAAGACGATTTCTAAGACGCAAAGACTGTTCCAGTTGAATTTGCAGTCGGACTTGGGGTTAGAGGTTGGAGTTAGAGAAGTGAGTGTCGCAGATGAGTCGGCTTTAGTCGATGAAGAAGTGCGGTTGTCTGTTTCGACTCGTTTGATAACTGCTGCAGTTAAAATAAAGAGTTGACGGGTTTGTTTTGAAATCAGCTGTAAGCGATATAATAAAATAAACTTCTAGATACATATCACCTGATATTTAAAATGACGTGGTATTAAAAAGTCTTAGTGATTACGTGTGATTAAGACATTAGCCAAAAGAACAATCAAAATAAAATGTTTAAGACGATTTCTAAGACGCAAAGACTGTTCCAGTTGAATTTGCAGTCGGACTTTGGGTTAGAGGTTGGAGTTAGAGAAGTGAGTGTCGCAGATGAGTCGGCTTTAGTCGATGAAGAAGTGCGGTTGTCTGTTTCGACTCGTTTGATAACTAGTCCCTGTTTATCAATTCTCTTCCCACTCTTTGTTCTATCTGTTGATCTAAAGGGACTCATGTAATTCCTTTTAATCTATCTCTCTTGTTTCATGCCAACTATGAAAAATAGTAGCAATAAACTTTCGTATCCGGAACCGTTATGTTTTGTTTTTAAAGGGTAACGTTACACCTATATTCGATTTGGTGTTACCTCGTTGCGTTGCATGTCAGAAAAATGTAAAAGCACTAAACTTACGGGAATTTTGAGCATAGCTCAAGACTTTTCAGAACAGACTGTTCCTTTCACTGTTTGGCTTATTCAGTTTTATTTTCTTTATTTAATAGCATGACAACCTTCCTGAGTTATTCAAAGCCAAAGCCATCCTTATAGAAGAACTATTGTGGTACTATCTAACCCATAGCCGGGGGAATAAAGGGGTTCATGCCTTTCTCGACGATATTCATCCGAAAATGTTATAACATGACTAGAATTCGAACTTTCTAACTACGATGTCTCAGTTCAGCACGTTAGTCACTGCACCACGAAGGCTCCTTCCTTTTATCTTTCTTTTAGTTTTTCCAAAAATTTACTTCATGTGCACTTCAAAAAGACCATCTAGGGTTTCACTATTGTCATCTAAAATTTTTGTAATTTGTTATTTGATCCAATCACTCACCAAATCTTTTATCTGAGGTAATCTAATGTTTTTCTTAGGAGATTATTGAGCCTATTCGAGTAAGAGATTTTTTCTTAAGTATATGAACAATACTTATTAGAACGAGTCTTCTTCTTCTTCTTCTTCTTCTTCTTCTTCTTCTTCTGTACCCACTTCTTTTTTATCCACTTTTCTTCTTCTTCTGTGCCCACTTCAAATTCTTCTTCTTCTTCTTCTTCTTCTTCTTCTTCTTCTTCTTCTTCTTCATTTTATTCTTCTTTTGTACCCATTTCTTTTTCTTCTTCTTTTGTACCCTCTTTTTCTTCTTCTTCATCTGAAGCCACTTCTTTGGTATCCACTTTTTCTTCTTCTGTACGCACTTCTTCTTCTTCTTCTTCTTCTTCTTCTTCTTCTTCTTCTTCTTCTTTTCTAACCTCTACTTTTTTTTCTTCTTTTCTACCCATTTCTTTTTCTTCTTCTTCTTTTGTACCTTCTTCTTCTTTTCTACCCTCTTTTTCTTCTTCTTCATCTGTACCCACTTCTTTTGTATCCACTTTTTCTTCTTCTTCTGTGCCCACTTCTTCTTCTTCTTCTTCTTCTTCTTCTTCTTCTTCTTCTTCTTCTTCTTCTTCTTCTTCTTCTTCTTCTTTCAAATCAGTTGCAACCAGTGTTTTTCAATTATCGCTGTCCTTATTATCATTGTTATCATTATTATCAATACCGTTCTTTTGTTCTTCAAAAATCTTTAGATGGTGTCAACTTTTAAGACGTTTTTAATTCGAAGCTGTTCATAGAATTCAAAAATAGGAAGAAAATAGAAAAATATCTTATTGAACAGCTCAAAAATGGCTTAAACGTTTGTCCTTCATTATACTAAACCCCAAAATGGGCAATTATAATGATTTAAAACATAAGCGAGGGAAGATCCTAATCGCCAACAGCAGAAAACTTCTTGAAACTTACATCAAAAGATCGAAGATATGAAGAAAATTCCATAAACTTTGAAAACATGCAGGTGATCTTAAAAAGTTCCCCATGAGATCTCAAAAATGCAAAAACTGAAATACTTGATACATACATACATACATATATATTGGCATGTTCGGTCGAAGACTGCGGAATGTTTTCTCTTTAAGTGAAGACGTTCAAGTATTCTTGTTATTTTTCTTATGTCTGGGTCAAGGTGGTGAAGAAAGTTTCTCCATGCTAGCCTAAGCGCTTTCAACCATTTCGCTGATCATCCGCAAGGGTTGTGTTAGGTTGGGTATCTGTCACGCTCCCCACCGAACGAGCGAGTTTGGCACAAGGCTTTTTAAAAAGGTGGATCCGGATGCAGGGCCGCAGCCCACACTCGTCCAGCATTGCCAAAAATACCTTCAGCTCAGGGTTTTGTTAGGTTGTTTGTTGCTGTTAGTTTTTATATTTATTTGGAGTATGTTTTTTGGTTCATTTTCTTAAAAGGGGTGGTAGGGTTAGTTATTGAAGATGTTTACTATGTTAATACCTGTGTTGAATGCTATTTTATTTATAGTAGCTTTTTAAAAGATTTTATGGTCATAGCTTTGAGGATTTGTAAAGGGTTATTTTTGTTATTTTTATATATTATTTTTGTATTATTAATTAGGAGCTTTTGTATATCGGAGGATTTGAGTTTGTCAACGGCTTTACTATGCTTTCTCATTCATCATCATCATCATGATCATGTCGTGCGGCCAGCATGGATATCCCTGACCCTGTCTCTCCACTTCTCCCTATCATTCATCGCCTCTGGCAGGTCTTCAGGGTTACATCCCGTATGATCACATAGCTGCTGTATGTATGTTCGAGCTGGTCGTCCTGCTTTTGATTGGCCATATGCGGGGGTCCACAGGAGTACATCACTTACGAGCCTGATGTGTTTGTATAGCGTTTATTCTAAGGCTAACAGCAACAAATAAATGAATTAATACTTCGTGTAATTCTAACAATTTATTAATCAACACGTGAAACTATTAATAACAATATACAGTCCCCACTGTGAATTAAGTTGAGTTTAAGGGACTTACTGGCGCGCTGAAGAAGAAATCTGGTATCTTATGGTTGTCTTTCTGAGAGCTTTTAACGTCCCTGCCTCACGGAACGTCTGGTGGAATATGTCTGACTGGATTTGGGATTTTTGCTCCAAGACTTCTGGGCACATCACGCGATTAGTAAATCCAATCACAGCGAGCCTCTCCCTCACTCACTCCATTCACAGGAATTACCATTTTACTAACCCGACAACACTTATGTCAGAGAAATGGTACTGATATATATATATATATATATATATATACGTGTGGCGGGTATATGCGTGTGAGTAGATAGAGAGATAGATTTTTAAAAAAGGAGATGAAATCCAAATAAGAAATGTGGCATTAAAAAGTGCTCGATGCTACTACAGCAGAACGGGTCTCAAACTTAAAATATCAAAAATATATTCTTTTTCAGTTCGTTACTTATGTTACACATTGATCCTTGACCGAGCCGTCAATTAGAGATGTACCTGTGTAAATAAGCGGAAAAAGATCACGTGATCTATTCGGAAATGAGAGGGCGTTATGAAGTAATATATGCAGATGCCCGCGGCAGTTGAGTCAGCTGGTGACAGTAAAGGCCAGAGTGAGAGCCAGTTTGCAATCAGTGAGAGCGCCCCACTGAAGGCTGCCTCCAGTTGGGCAGCCTCCAGTTGAGAGAGTTGGAGGCAGTGAAGGCCAGAGTCAAAGCCAGCTTCCAGTCACTGAGAGAGCGCCTGCTGGGGCCTGTGGCCCATACCAGGCCTCCGGTTGAGCAACCCTGGCCAAAAAAGCAGAAGTGCTAAGTGGGTCTTGAAGATAACACAGCGTGCTGTGGTCAAGAGAAGAAGTTATGGGTCAATATAGCAATCTGTCTTGTCTCTCCCTGTCCGACTGTCTCACAAACCACAGAAGCTTCAACTCCTTTCAAAAGAATAAAAAGACTATATATTCTTATAAAGAAGTGTTGTCCTTCATTACTTCAACCGCTAGACAACACTTAAAATTGAAATATGAAATTCTAATTAACGGGTTGAAAGAAGAAGGTATTTATCATTGACTGTCGCTTTCTTCAATTTTTCTTCTAAATATATTTCTCTAAGATTGGAAAGTTATGCGAAACACACCTGCTTACATTTTGATATGACTCATTGCATATTATTTTCATTATATTATAAAATGACGATATTGTAATTACGAAACAGTGTTATATTCTCATATGCCGTATCATAACAACACAACAATAATTAAACAGACGCACGATGATAAAGACGCAGGAATAAACGACGCACACAGAAAGACGCAGGGAGACTTCTTTATAAAATATTTTACCTCTCACTTTATTTGTAAGGTTTCGAAAAGGGTTACTCAAAGTTTGCGTGTGAGAGGGAGCTGGAGACCGAACATTACTGAAATATTTTGACCCCGAAGTTATGGCCGTCAGCGTTGTGTCTTTCTTGTTCTCCATGGCTGCTCAACCGAGCACTGGCTTTCCTTACTACATCTCGTCCCTCTCCTCAACTCTACTCGCCTGTCTCCACTGGCTCGTTGAACCCAACTGACCGGAACTCAACTGTCCTCTGTTCAATTCGTCGGCCTTATATTACCTTCAAACTCCCACGCGGTGATATGGACACGCCTCCGCAACTCCTTCCGATATCTAGCGACCGGGATGTGTAACTTCCGCTTTCTTTGGGATGGCCTGTGTGATCGTCATCGAGCGGAAATAACCGTCATCAAGTTCAGAGGTCACTCTCTTCCGGTGCGTCAGTCTATGAGAGTATAATGGGATTTATTTTTTACTTCGTCCCATTTCATCAGCCAATTTCCGCCCACGCGATTTCCTCTCATAACTGCCATCAGAATGTGTCACTTCCTTCCGGTGCATCACCCTGAATGGCATTTTTGGCCGGGTCAACAGGTCAAAACATAACAACAGCACATTTCTTTCGCTTCCTTTGTTTTTATTCTGTTTATTAGTTATTTACGAAAGATATGAACGTTTTCCATATATTACTATAGAATATTCATTCATTTTTGCATCTTAAATAAATAAACCAGATTGTTAACTCCAGAATCTTCTTTTTATCACTTAATATCAATACGATGTTTCACATGCTACAGTTTCTTTGCTTTTTGGGAATTTTGATAGTAGTAATAGTAAGATAACTTAGTTTTTGTTGTGTTAACGAGTCAGTTAAACTGAGACTTCTTTTTCGGCAGAGATAAATAATTAAATGTCTGTCTCAGCGTAAATCATACTAGAGGAGACCGAGGTGTCCTCGCGGTGTAATGGTTAAAGTGCTGGACTGTGGAATCGTAGTGAGTTCGAACTCCAGTCGCGTTATTACGTTCACTTTCGGACAAATACCGTTGGGAAAGGTTAAAAAAAAAACTTATCCTCCCACCTATGGGTTAAATAGCATCACTGGTGTTCTAGAAGGGTGGATTTGGCATTAAATAACCTCGAAACCCCGAAGGTTGATATGCCATTAAAGGAAAAAAAAGATACTCTAGGAAACCATTGGGTGGCAGTAGATAGATAAGACTTGCCGATAACGAATTTAATCATTGAAATAAGCATAGCAGGTCATGAAATTCTTTTCTTACTTTTTTTCTTTCTTTCCAAAAAAAAGACAGAAGATATTCCAAACTTTTGAAAATCAGATTTTCGTCTTTTTATCGAGCGATTTTTTTTTTCAACTAAGAACGTGACATTACATTAAAGTGGCATCAAATTACTGTCTAATCTTTTTAGTACAGAGTCATTAAGTGTTGTCACTCTCTCTCTCTATATATATATATATATATTATCTTAAAAATAGAATATCAAATTTAAGTAATCCCGGTAGAAAGCTCAATGTAAATAAAATCCACAGAGCAAATAACTTTCTATCAAAAAACAAAAACAAAAACAAAAACAAAACAACAATCGGTCAAATTTAGATAATAAATTTATTTCCATCCTGTTAAAAGCAGTGATATAAATCAATGCTCCAAAAAATGAACTGGACTTCTCTCAGGTCAAACAAGAAAATAGATTAAGACGATTTTTTTTCACATTCACAACCAGAATAAGACGAAAATAATTATTTCTCCTATATAAAAGTAACCCTTTAAATTCAAGTAACAATAAGTATCAACTTATTATGGCATGTAAAGAAACATCCGGTTTCATTATACTTCAGATTTAACAGAGGAAAAATTTACTGCTACAATAATACATATCTAAACATTAAAACATATATATATATATATATATATATATATATCATTCAGATACATACATTAATTCTATGACCGGGATTACTTAAATTTGATATTCTATTTTTGAATATTTTATAGGTCCTGCTACTAATTGTTCCTAACTCCGGATTTACTGGGTTAAATAATATCTTATATATATATATATATATATATATATATATATATATATATAGGAGGTTATATTGTGTTTTTAGGTTGAATTTCCATTTTTTGTAGTGGTATATTTAATTTGTTTTTATATGTGGTTGCGTGTTCTCATTAGTAGGAAGGTCGCCATTAATAGCGATGGGGATAACATTATTATTATTGTTGGGTTTTTAGGTTTAAGTTGGTTTTGTTGGTATTACTTTGGTTGAGTTGGTATTTCGTTGGTAGTTATCCCCTCGCATAATGTTGATGGAAAATAAAGGTGGTGGAGAAGAACGAAGGCGTCGTTAGGTTTTAAAGGAAAGTTTAATGGCAGTATGAAGTAAAGGGTTTTACGCTGGTATGCTGCGAGCCTCGTAGTAAGGAAAGAAGGTAGGAAGTTGTTAGAGTGTATCATCTAATTTGTTTTTAACTAGAATCCCTTGGTCTAGAAGAATAGACCCAAGGGATCCATTAACTAAATGGCTCTCCTCATAATGGTTGATGAGGCTTCTCTATTCAGGAACAGACGTAAAGACGTTCGTTCCCGTTGAGGATTTCTGACCGAGAGAGAGAGAGACAGAGACAGAGAGAGAGATTCGCGGGCTTTCTTCAATTTTTCCTGCTGCTAGGAAATATGGTTCGGGCTGAATAGGACAAGTCATCCTGATTGGGTGAAAATGTTCGGCGACTCTAACGGTCAAATTAAATTACGCGCCAAACAAAAATTTAAGTTTCTTTCTGCTACACACACACACACACACACACACGCACGCACACACACACACACACACACACACACATATATATATATATATATATATATATATATATATATATATATATATATATATCGGAACTCAAATGATTTCCATATAATAAAAAGTGAGAATGTTTTGCAAAGAAAAAAAGAAAAGAAATAAAAAGAAATGACTTGAGAAGCTGTAATATTTTCAATCTGTATTTTGAATTTATTGACCAATCAGCGCATTCACGCAAGTTTTTAAATTACGAGATACTCCGCAGACGATAATATTTGACTTGTCGCGAAAAATTTGATCGATCAAAATTCCAAATGATTTTAGGAATCTTTTCCCTCCCAAAATATTGAAAATAAAATTTCCTATCCAATTAGGTTAATAGATAAATGATCAACTTTTTTTTTTCAGCTAATTTCTCGCCTACCTATAAAAGCGAAGAAATAGATACTTCTTCAGTAAGTATATTTACTCAACTATCAGTAGGAGTAGAATTTATTCCATTTTTTTTACTCATCCTTTCCGTTTATTTCTTTTAACTGAAAATTTACATTATTTACTTTCGCGAATGAATAATATTTCAACTTTGCTTATCTATTGTATAAGTGAGTGTTTACATAGATATTACTTATACAGATATTCCAGCATAAGTTTACCGAATCAGACCTGACCGATAAAATGAAACTCAGTTTCTTCCAGGCAGCATTTGTATCGATACTGCTATATGGATGCACTACATGGACGCTAACCAAACGGCTGGAGAAGAAACTAGACGGCAATTAAACAAGAAGGTTGAGAGCAATATTGAAAAAGTCCTGGCGACAACACCCCACAAGACACCAACTATACGGCCACTTACCTCCCATCCCGAAAACTATACAAGTTAGATGAACCAGACATGCAGGACACTGCTGGAGAAGCAAGGACGAGCTCATAAGTGATGTACTCCTATGGACCCCACATATGGCCAAGCAAAAGCAGGACGACCAGCTCGAACATACATACAGCAGCTATGTGAGGACACATGATGTAACCCTGAAGACCTGCCAGAGGCGATGAATAATAGGGAGAAGTGACGAGAGAGGGTCAGGGATATCCGTGCTGGCGGCACGACTTGATGACGATGATGATGACATAAAGGCATAAATACATTTCTCTGTCAATATAAGCCGTCCATAGTCGAGGGCGACCCGAAGGCTCCCTTCTCAATTGCTACTACACCTAGGCGTTGTGAAGGGCGCTACTCCTTTGCCTAGATTGCTCCACTTTACCCTTGATCCGTACCTTATAATGCTGAATGTTAAGCAAGGAGGCATCAAGTACTATTTTTTGAGTCTTTGGTATGACTCGACTTGGAATTGAACTCCGATCTCCCAGGCCATTGGCGAACACTCTAACCGCTAGACCAACGGACCGGTATTCTAGTGACGCTCTAATACCAACATTTTGATAAAAAAATATTTCCCTTTATTTTGAGTTAACAATTACTACTATGCCTCATCTCTGAATCTTGCCCAGTCTGCTGGTGCTGTAGAATACATCGACTGCTTTTCTGCTGAGGGGTAAGTCTCCCCTAACGAGACTGGCCCAGTCTGCTGGTGCTGTAGAATACATCAACTGCTTTTCTGCAGAGGGGTAAGTCTCCCCTAACGAGACTGGCCCAGTCTACTGGTGCTGTAGAATACATCGACTGCTTTTCTGCAGAGGGGTAAGTCTCCTCTAGCGAGACTGGCCCAGTCTGCTGGTGCTGTAGAATACATCGACTGCTTTTCTGCAGAGGGGTAAGTCTCCCCTAACGAGACTGGCCCAGTTTGCTGGTGCTGTAGAATACATCGACTGCTTTTCTGCAGAGGGGTAAGTCTTCCCTAACGAGACAGGCCCAGTCGGCTGGGGCTGTAGCTTACATTGACTGCTTCTCTGCTGAGAGATAAGACTCCCCCAGAGTGTCCTGATATGACATTAAACAATCTGACGGTGAGGTTCCAGTAAAGCTGGAGCTTTGGGACATGCGAAGTACCCCTTCGTTACCATCGCTCCCTGGTCCACTCTGACCCGGAGAGGTAGAACCTGATAGGGTCTTATCTATGGTTCAAATAAAACTAAAATGAGTACTTATGCTAAACTGAATTACTTGAAATAGAACTTTTTTTGACATTTAAACAGAGTACTTATGTTTAACTGAATTGCTTGAAATGGAATTGTTTTACTACATTTTTCTTTTGTTGATCTATATCCTTACCCTTGAGCTCATAATAATTACGCGGATGCGTACTTCCAATCCTCTTGGGAAGACGAGGCCCTGGAGGTGACCATGTCCTCAGTAAAGAGTGCGGATGTAACTTGCAAGACACATTCAGGTTAATTGGCCGAGCAATTTCCGTGTCTAGTTAATTTGGCGTCACTTGGGTGCGATATGGACTGATGGTCCAGTTGTAGAGTTTCGGCTCTTTGGTCACTGGTTTGAATTGCTGATAAGACCTTATAAAGTCGCAACAATTTTCCAGCGTTTCCGTATGTCAGGCGTTAGTGTTCGCCAGATTTTTTGATCATGGTAATTCAACTCACGGAATTGTTTTTGTATGTTAAACTGAATTGTTTATATGTATAAAAAGGAGGTGCCCGTGGTGTAATGGTTATCCTCGCAGGAAATGGACACGGCGACACGAGTTCAAATCCTGGACGAGACTGATTGCATTTCACATAGCACTAATTCCCTTGGGAAAGGTATGAATCCAATTATTCTCCCTCCAGCTATGGGTAAATAGTAGGACAGACTAGGTTCTTCAGCTTTGGTGAGGCAACTAGTCTAGGAGAAGAAAAACTCTGAATTCAAACCTGTTGAACTCCGCTTAAAAAATTGACCTTGTGTCATATCCTGCCCCAGCAGAGGGGTTGGTAAATATATGTATAAAAAGGAGTTGGCATTAATAACCCACAATGGTTGATGTGCCATAAAACCAAACCAAACCATTTACGAATCCAAACAATCTTTTCTAAAAATATCTACGTTCTGACTAATATTATCTTTGCTTACTGGAAAAGGTTTTGTTCTTTTATTTTTTTTCAGCAAACAATTCACCTAATTCAAAAAAATAAAAATTCATAGATTGGATTTTTGATTCATTCATTTTCTCTTTTATTTGTCACACACACACACATACAAACACACACATCGCCAAGTCGGCCGAGACTGCAGAATACACCGAGTGTCCTAGTTATGACATTAAACAATCTGATTGTAAGACTCCAGTAATATTGGAGCTTTGGGAAAAGTGGATTTCTCTTTTATTGACATCGCTCCCAGGTCCACTCTGGCCTGGAGTGGTAGTACCTGATAGGGTCGTATTTTTGTATCAAATAGAACTAAACTGTGTGCTTATGCTAAAGTAAATTGTTTGAAATAGAAATGTTTTAACATTTAAATTGTGTAATTATGCTAAACTGAATTGCTTGAAATAAAACTGTTTTTTGACATTGAAACTGTGTATTTATGCCAAAATGAATTGTTTGAAATAGAACAGTTTTGACATTTAACTGTGTGTAAACAAAAAACTGTACTTCTGTTGAAATGAGGGTGCCTTGGGTAGTGTAATGGTTAGCAAGCATGACAAGCAACTCTGCAAGAGTTATTTCGAATCTCATTTGGTGCTCTATCAATTCGACCTTGTGCCATATCTAAGCAAAAGCTTAGAAAATTACTACTTATGCTGAGCTGAATTGTTTAAAATAGAACTGTTTATATGCTTAAAAATGGATTTGACTTTAATTAACGTACAGTGGTTGATATGCCATAGTGGTGTAATGGTTATCGTCGTAGGAAATGGACATGGCGACACGAGTTTAAATCCTGGACGAGTCTGATTGCATTTCACATAGCACTAATGCCCTTGGGAAAGGTATGAATCCAATTATTCTCCCTCCAGCTATGGGTAAATAGTAGGACAGACTAGGTTCTTCAGCCTTGGTGAGGCAACTAGTCTAGGAGAAGGAAAACTCTCAATTCAAACCTGTTAAACTCTGCTTAAAAATTGACCTTGTGTCATATCCTGCGGAGGGGTTGTTAAATATGATAAAACACTATCAAACCACACACACACACACACATCTATATAAATAAAAATGTAAATGCTTGTTACAAACCGATAATCTCCAGTTTTATACCACTAATTGGTTTAAAATTTTCAGAGAGTATTTTATTCGAATTCAGAAGTGTTTTTATATACTTATTATCCAAAAATATTACAATAATTAAAAAAATATTTTTGATAAGTCGTTTTTCTCCGACAAAAGCCGAACGCGAAAACATAACTTCCGTTTCCATGGAATTTTACACGTGATTTATTTTTTCTACTTTGTCACTTTTCTTTCTTTTTTGGTTGACACTAAACTTTAAACCATATTTTGTTGGTTCAGTAGTCAGTAAATGTTTGATGGTTCAGGAGTAAGTAATTTTTTTTTTATTCTAACGAATTGTTTACAAAATATTTTTGTGTTTAACTTCAACGAAAGACATCCATTAAAAAGTTTTCTTTCCTAAATCATATTTCGTTTATTCAGTAGTAACAAATTGTTTACTAAATTCCAACAGATATGTCACTGCAATTTAAGAGATTGCAATTCCCAATTCGATTGGCATTTGCAATCACGAACAACAAAGCACAGGGATAATCTTTAGAATTGTGTGGCATATATTTACACACTGATTGCTTCTCACATGGGCAATTATATGTTGCCTGTTCCAGAGTTGGCAATCCAGACAATCTCGTTATTTAAACAGAAACTGGGACTACCAAAAATATTGTGTATCCACAAGTATTGGAAAATTAAACATATTAGAAACATGCATTTTCTTCTCTTTTTTCCCCATTTAAACAAACCGGGTACAGCTATTATATATATATATATATATATATGTATATATTTGTGTGTGTGTGTGTGTGTAGCATAAAAACTATAAATGATTGAATAAAACGCTGATCTACAAATTAGTAAATTTTATTACATTAAATTGAGTAAATGTTCCATATATGAAATATAACAGTTTTCTTTCGTCTTAATTAAGTTCATATATTTTGTGTATGTAAAAGATCTTTGAGTGAGTATTTCATTATATAAGAGAGAGAAAATATTTATTCGCTAATGTGTATGCGACTGCAATTGAATTATTATTTTTTTTTGTTTATCACCGAGCGAAGACTGTAATCCTATTTACCCAACCCCTCTGCTCGGGCAGGATATGACACAAGGTCAATTTTTAAGCGGAGTTTAACTGGTTTGAATTATAGGCTTTCCTTCTCCTAGACTAGTTGCCTCACCAAGGCTGAAGAACCTAATCTGCCCTACTATTTATCCATAGCTGGAGGTAGAATAATTGGATTCATACCTTTCCCGAGGGAATTAGTGCTATGTGAAATGCAATCAGTCTCGTCCAGGATTTCAACTCGTGTCGCCGTATCCATTTCTTACGACGATAACCATTACACTGCGAAGACTGTAATAGCAGTAGAAATAAATCTATGTAAACAAAATATATTTGTTCAATTTAAGATAATTAAACGATGTTGAAATTAAATTCATACTCAAGGAATAGAATGTTAGTTTTTTTTTTCACTCAAAATAAATCAAAGCTTCTCCAGGTTACGGAAAAACTCCGTAAAACCTGCTAACGATGTTAGTTGAGGGTGACCCGAAGGCTCCCTTTTTGAATGCTACTCACCGAGGTGTAGGGAAGGGCGCTACTCCTTTCCCTCGATTGCTCTACTTTACCTTTGATCCCTACCTTATAGTGCTGCGTGTTAAGCAAGGAAGCATCAAGTTCCATTTTTTTAAGTTTTGGTTTGACTCCACCTGGGATTGAACCCAGAATTACCGGACCATTAGCGAACTCTCTAACCATTATGCCAATGTTCGGTTTCCAAGATGTATTTTTCAGTATTTATAGCATTGAGGCAGACTCAAAATCAGATAAATAATGTGATGATCTCTTTATTACTCTAACTGATTAAAAAATGTATTTTTAATATTCACGAAGGGAAAGGATTTCTTAAGTTATTTTGGGTTTAGATCCTTCAAATTTTGCGTGGCAAGTCAAATATTGTGGTCTGCGAATCTCAAAGAAATTTTAAAACAGTCACGTAAGCGACGATTGGTCAATAAATAAAAATATACAAATAGAAAAATCACGGGTTCTCGGGCCTAAAATTAACATTAACGATATGGGGAATCAACTGATCTCCATGAAAAAAGAGTTAATTTTTGTACCAAAAATAGGCTCGAGAAGCTGTAATTTTTGTATCAGTTTATATATATATATATATATATATATATATATATATAATAAAAACCTGAATTGTGTATCCAAAAGAAATTCTATACCCTATTGCTTTTTAATAACCCACTCGGACCATCGGAAGAAAACAGCTTTCTCCGCACCAACTCTGCTGGCTTACAGTATTTTTTAAATGTGTTTTTCTTCTCCCCACAATGATTTTCCTTTGATTAACATCCTACACTAACTTCTGCTAGAACAAAATCGATTGTCACTGACGTAATTCTCTAAAGAGAAGTGATCGAAAGAAAGCGTCCCATATTTTAGGATTTTGATTCGTTTTTAGGATTTTAAGACGTCCTATATATCATGCACACGCTTTTTAAAGCAATACATTCCGTACCAACCACACGATCTTCATATATATATATGTGTGTGTGTGTGTGTGTGTGTGTGTGTGTGTGTTTATTTGGGCAGCATTTCGTCATTAATGCATATTTCATTGAAAAATATAGACATATTATGTCTACATATTTTTGTATATGTCATTTCCAGTTGCCGCATTGATATGTCGATGATATACTAATTCTCGCTAATCATATTAATGAAATAAACATGCTACAAGACATCTTCCCAAATAATTCAGTTCTTAATTTTACCCATGAACAAAAAAAAACAAACAAAAAACAATAAAATTTCCTTTTTAGATATTCTGATTGAAACTAATAACAATAATAATAACTTCACTAACTCTACTTACAAAAAAACCCACTAATAACAACTCCTGTACCCTCCACTTTAAAAGTGAATACCCCTTCCGATATAAAAAAAAAAAAACAATTATTAATAAACTAATATCCCGTGTAAAACTAATCTCTTCCTCGAAAGCAATATTTTATAAAGAATTAAAAAATATAAAACAAACTCTCATCAATAATGGCTTCCCTAACTATATCATTGATGAACAAATTAAACGAACAATTAGAAATATCAACCAACACAATAAACATCACCACAATCAGACGAATAAACAAAAATTTATTAAACATTTTTACCGTAACCAAATGCACCACATTTATAAACTAGATCAAAATATTTCAAAAACGTTGATTAAAAGAAATATACTCCCCCTGGTCCAATTAAAAAAAATAAAACCTATATACAAAAACAAAGTTAAAACCTCCAACTTTGTTTTTAACAATAATTCCCCTTTCTCGATTGGGATTTTGCAAAAAAATAACGTTATATATCACTTCAAATGTACTTTAGAAGATTGTATCTCTGAGAATGACAGTATATACGTTGGCTTAACCCCAACAACCATATAGAGACGACTCACTATACATTTATCTGATAACAATTCAATAGCACAACATCTAAAAAAACATTCCTGCCCAAAAACAGAGTTTCAGAAAATTCTTACCGAAATTAATAATATTAGAAGAACAAAATAACAAACAAAAATTACAAATTTTCAAGGTGCTGCATATCAGAATAAAGCAACTCAAACTTAATAGAATCAATTTCGAATCCAAAATTAATTTACTGAAATGTCATTAGCTACTGCTGCTACTCATAAAAAAGAATAAAGTGCTACAGCAACACACCAGTATAAATAATGAACACTTACAAAGTAGTAATGTACCTGAAAAGCTCTCACCCACATGATGGCCCAAGATCGTGCTAAAAGTACCTGGGTAACAATTAGTTATGGAAATTGCATCAACTAAATCCCGCCGGATACCATAAAATCAATGAGGTGACTGTAAAGGATATATACAAAAATGTGTAGACCAAAGATGTCTGTATTGTTCAACGATATATATATATGTATATATATATGTTCAATGAAATATATATATATATATATATAGATATATATATATATATATATCATTGAACAATATAGACATATTTTGCCTACACATTTTTGTATATATATATATATATATATATATATATATACCTTAAACCAGCTAAATCGTTAAAATATAGCGGGAATTTTATTAGACCAATGCATTTGAAATACTGTAAACTTAGAAAATATAGCACTTTCCACAATGACAATTTTATAGGATCTGCATTTACTCTAAACGTAATTTTTTAATCATCCAAATCATTACAAAAATGTAACGAGATTATCATATTTACCAACCCCTGCACTCAGGCAGGATATGATACAAGGTCAATTTTTAAGTGGAGTTTAACAGGTTTTGAATTCAGAGTTTTTCATTCTCCTAGACTAGTTGCCTCACCAAGGCTGAAGAAATCAGTCTGCCCTACTATTTACCCATAGCTGGAGGGAGAATGATTGGATTCATACCTTTCCCAAGGGTATTAGTGCTATGTGAAATGCAATCAGTCTCGTCCAGGATTTAAACTCGTGTCCATTTCAAGATTAAAAAGTGCAAAAAAGAATAAATAGAAGTATAATTTTGTCATAGGCTGCTATTAAAATGGAACCTTATGGGTTCACTGTTTATCTAGTTTCGAAAATATAGATATGCAGAATTAGATATAAATATTTTACACACATGTACACACGTAGTTTATTTGTGTATACAGCTATTAAACATCAAATAAACCCCACAATTTCTGTATGATTTTTTAATTCGTCTAATGAAACAACTTTAAAAGTTACTGTTCCATATTCATTTACTATGCGTCTGATGTAATTTATCTGGCCAAAAGTTGTATTTCAATGATCCACTTATGCCAAACATGTTCAACGACGAAAGAAAAAAAGCTCAAAACACACACACACATACACAGACATATGTATACATATACAAAAAAAAAGGAGAAAGAACTACGAGTAAATTTAAAAACCACAAAACCCCCAATGATACACACTTACACATTAAAAAAGGCGTTGGTGAAACCCAAAGCCACACCAAGGCCAACACACACACACACACATACACTCACACACACAACTATAAACATATCAAATATCAAAGACAGGTAAAGCAGACCAAAGTAAACACACTCCAGCAAAGAGGTACAACGACCCCTACATAAACCAGTCTGACCAGACAAGAGTTATTTATTCTGGAAACAAGAGTGAGTTCAAGTCTCATTGAATACCCCATTGAAAAAGGCCTTGTGCCATACATGTTCTCTGACGAAAGCAACAAGCTGGAAACATACATATATATATAACACGTATATAAGAACAAAATAAATAAATTCAAAGAATACAAATCTTTTCGTGGACCTTCCTATTTTAAAATATATATTATTCTTTCTTTGGACCTACAATAACCATCTTTATACATATATATATATATGTATGTATATATATATATAATCCGAGGAGAAAATCGAAGAGGTAAGAGTATCCAATTTAAGTGTTCCATGCTAACGGCTATCGGCGTATAATTCATTTGGGATTATGAATGCATCAAAATTCAACGCCAAGAGCCAAAAAAATTATATAAAATAAAAAGAAAAAATTATTTGGGTGTTCGGAAGCAATATATGAACACCCAAATAATTTTTTTTACTTAAAATCTGATGATGGTCATCATGAACCAGAAATAGATTTATAATGACACCAAAGAAGTGCTTTTTTTTTCTTTTTCTTTATATATATATATATATATATATATATATACGTGGTGCCTTCAATAAGTTTCCAGGCTTTTTTTTTATACAGGCATCTAAAATTGTCGTAGACACTTGAAAATTCAGTATGTTATCTTATGAGATGACAGACCAATTTTTATGATTTCAGGTTCAAATCAACAGCTACAGCAGCAATTGGAATACACCCTACTAAAGCCTGATTGTCACAGCTGGTGAATTTCAAAAAGGCAATCTGGAGGCGAGGACACTTAAGAAGAACGATATGCAATAAAATTGTGTTTTAAAGTTGGAAAAAATGCCACTGAAACGTATGGAATGCTTCAGACTGCTTTTCGACCATCTTGCATGAATCGAGCACCAGTTTTTGAGTGGCATAAGAGATTCAAGGAAGGCACAGAGTCTGTGAGGGATGATGAGAGATGTGGGAGGAGTAAGGAAGTCAATACACCAGAGTTGATTGGCCAAAGGGTTAGGGTTACTATGTTGAGGTTTTAAGGGAGTTCAGGAAGAGATTCCTTGGGAAGAGGCCAGCACTCTTCAAATCGGGTCTGTGGCATTTCCACCAGGACAATGCAGCAGTCCACAACTCAATCCTTGTCACAGACTATTTGACCAAGATGGGCATCTAGACAGTTCCTTAGCCTTCCTGTAGTCCAGACCTTGCTCCCTGTGACTTTTGGTTATTCCCTAAGATCAGAGGCTGTCGTCGTTATGAGACAATTGAGAAGATGATAGAAGCAGTGACGAAGGTCAGTGATACGCTCACACAAGAGGACGTCCATGGGTCCTTCCAGAAGTTGTTGGAACGGTATAACAAGTGCATTGCAGCCGGAGGAGATTACTTCGAAGGGGAGTAGAGTTTCATGTGCGTACTATCAATAAAAGTGCCCATACAAAAAAAGTCTGGAAACTTATTTAATGATCCTCGTATATACATCTTGCCATAACACGTCAAAATGGCTGATACTTGTGAAATTTTTTTAATATGCTTTAATTTGAAACTTGATAATATCAGTGTTCGTGCTCACCCCAATCATTATAGTCTTACATTGTAAATAGCTATAAAGCTCTAACCAGAGATAAATCTCACTTATACTTCTTTCTTTCTTTCTTTTTCTTTCTTGCAACTGAATATAAATTCCATTATTAGGATGTGATATATAGTGCTTAATGTCTGCCTACATCAACACACGACTAACGAAGGCATGGACAGCTATCGATAAGCTATCGATCATATGGAAATCAGACCTGACCGATAAAATGAAACGCAGTTTTTTCCAGGCAGCGGTCGTGTCGATACTGCTGTATGGATGCACTACTTGGACGCTAACAAAACAGCTGGAGAAGAAGCTAAACGGCAATTACTCAAGAATGTTGCGAGCAATATTGAACAAGTCCTGGCGGCAATACCCCACAAGGTACCAACTATACGGCCACATGCCTCCCATCACGAAAACTATACAAGTTAGACGAACCAAACATGCAGGACACCGCTGGAGAAGTAGGGACGAGCTCATAAGTGATGTACTCTTATGGACCCCCACATATGGCCGAGCAAAAGCAGGATGACCAGCTCGAATATACATACAGCAGCTATTTGAAGATACGGGATGTAGCCCTGAAGACCTGCCAGAGGCGATGAACGATAGGGAGAAGTGGCGAGAGAGGGCCATGGATATCCGTGCTGGCGGCACGACAAGATGATGATGATGATGGCCTTTAAGAGATTAATAAGGAAATAATTTTCCTCCCAAACAAATCATTTTCCTCAAAAGCAAACATCTAATTTTTCAAATAACGTGGCTTCATGCAAATGCTATTTTACCAACCTTCAAGTTGGAGTTTAGAATATAATTATTCCTATAAATGGTTATTGAATTCAGAACATTAAATATCGAACTTAAAGATATTCAATTGATTGAATGTATCGTTTTCAGTGATTACATTTCTTTATCTTTCTTAAATGACGAATGAAATCTTTGAAATTACTCTATAGCTTTTCGATTATACCAAAGATGAGATATTGTATGAATCAATCAAGCTGAAATTTCACCTGAAGCCAAAGGAATAACACTGCATCAACTGTTGTAATTACGTCGTAATATCGTCGTAGGAAATGGACACGACGGCACGAGTTCAAATCCTGGACGAGACTGACTGTATTTCACATAGCACTAATACCCTTGGGAAAGGTATGAATCCAATTATTCTCCCTCCAGCTATGGGTAAATAGTAGGGCAGACTAGGTTCTTTAGCCTTGGTGAGGCAACTAGTCAAGGAAAAGGAAAACTCTGAATTCAAACCAGTTAAACACCGCTTAAAAACTGACCTTGTGTCATATCCTGCCCGAGCGGAGTGGTTGGTAAATATGGTAATTTGAAAGTCTAAACAATTGGCTTTCTTTTCATTTCTACGATGTATTAAAACACCGATCAACCTCCACACACACACACACACACATATATATACATGTATATATTAGTAATATCAAGTCAGCGTCCGAAGACAGTGGGTGGCTCCCGTTTATTAATGTTTCTAACACCTATTGTTTTGACCCCCTTTGACCGAGAATTTAAAATCTATTCTTTATTTTTTATTCTATTTTTTTTTTCTTTTTTTTGTACACATGAACTGTAATTCCACATTTGATGTTCTGCAACCTCAAGTCTAACATGTAAAAAGTCCTCTGACGAGACAGAGAATATAATGATATTCTCCAGCGAAATAAATTTATAATGACAACTTACCCATGTTTATATATACATAGAATTAAAAAAATTATAGATTACTGAAATAATTATTTTAATATATTTAAACATTTTTCAAATTAACAAATCTTGGATAAAGATTTATAAATTTTTGAATTCAAAAACTCAAATAAATCTTGATATAAGATTTGTTGTTTTTGATTCAAATTGTTAATTTCTCATCTCAACACAGATCTTCATTGACTTTTGTTTGAGGCGATTTATAGTCTTTTATATTGTAGAAGATGGACTATTTTCCTCGCATATGTTCTTCGTTTCGTTCGTTTACTGTCCGATTGTATTTACTAAGGAATTAATGAAAAGTTGATACCAACACTTTTACAGATTACTCATTACGACTCAGGCATTATACAATCTTAAAATGTCATTGCTGAATGGACATCCAATTGGATATAAGTATAATCAAATAAATCTCTTTAGTAAGGTATTTACTTTTGGTATTCAATGCACAAGAAAAATCGATATAAATGGAATCAAGGAATACTTTTAGAAATAAAGGTTTCAAAACTTGAAAAATACCATGTAATCCATACTGTCAATTTAGTAATTAAAGTCAGCAATGATTGCTAATGTATATGTGAATAAAGTGATATAGAAAGCAAAAGCTACAGACATATATATATATATATATATATATATATATATAGAGAGAGAGAGAGAGAGAGAAAATCGTGTTTATTGTAAGCGCGAGACAATGATTGATTACAGCCACATTCAGATAGATTTCTGTTGTTCTCCTTAATGTAAATCCGAGCGTCAAAATGCAACAATTGCGTTTCAAGGAGTAAATGGCTCACCACAGGAAATCCTGGATGCAATTTTCTTCCATGGATCATGAGATCTGACTTAACTGCAGAAACATTTTTCTGTCTCTTTTTCTTCTGCTACTTTCTCTCTTGCTGGGAGCCTTGCTGTCTGATTGCTCGTGATGAATGAACGCTAAGCTGTTCATCGTATCAAAGTGGACATTTTGCCTGCATTAGACTCATTCATTTACATTGACATATTGGTGGCCACAATTGAATCCTACACATAAATCTCATTTTCACTCTGTCTCTGTCTCTGTCTTGCTCTCTTCACCAACTGTGAAAATTTCAACCTCTAATCCAAGAAAAAATACGTTATAAAAGTAATAAAAGAAATATAATCAAAAGTGAATTTTCTAAGATGAGATCCATGAAATTGAAATGTCTTAATTATTTCTAGATTTTGATTAACAGATAAATGAATTTTTTCTTTTATCCTTATTCAAAAGAATTTTTTCCCGATTCGAATGATTATCATTTGAAATCTGTTCTCGATTCAGATTCTAACACCGACTGATAATACTAACTTTGCAAAAAAGAAATTTAAAAGTTGTGATTATTCTGTGGATGATAGCAAGCTTGGGGCCTCAGGTTCCCCAAATTCTATTATATACAAAACCTTTGGAAATAAAGCTAATGATAGCAAGCTTGGGGCCTCAGGTTCCCCAAATTCTATTATATACAAAACCTTTGGAAATAAAACTAATGATAGCAAGCTTGGGGCCTCATGCTACCCAAAAATTCTATTATATACAAAACCTTTGGAAATAAAGCTAATGATAGCAAACTTGGGGCCTCGTGTTCCCCCCAAATTCTATTATATCCAAAACCTTAGGAAATATAGCTAATGATAGCAAGCTTGGGGCCTCATTCTCCCCAAAAATTCTATTATATACAAAATCTTAGGAAATATAGCTAATGATAGCAAGCTTGGGGCCTCATGCTCCCCACAAATTCTATTATATACAAAACATTTGGAAATAAAGCTATTGATAGCAAGCCTGGGGCCTCATGCCCCCCCCCAAAAATTCTATTATATACAAAACCTTTGGAAATAAAGCTAATGATAGCAAGCTTGGGGCCTCATGTTCCACAAAAATTCTATTATACAAAACCTTTGAAAATAAAACTAATGATAGCAAGCTTGGGGCCTCATGCTCCCCAAAAATTCTATTATATACAAAACCTTTGGAAATAAAACTAATGACAGCAATCTTGGGGCCTCATGCTCCCCCCAAATTCTATTATCAACAAAACCTTTGGAAATAAAGCTAATGATAGGAAGCTCGGGGCCTCATGCTCCCCAAAAATTCTATTATCAACAAAACCTTTGGAAATAAAGCTAATGATAGGAAGCTCGGGGCCTCATGCTCCCCAAAAATTCTATTATCAACAAAACCTTTGGAAATAAAGCTAATGATAGTAAGCTTGGGGCCTCATGCTCCCCCCAAATTCTATTATCAACAAAACCTTTGGAAATAAAGCTAATGATAGGAAGCTCGGGGCCTCATGCTCCCCAAAAATTCTATTATATACAAAACCTTTGGAAATAAAGCTAATGATAGCAAGCCTGGGGCCTCATGCTCCCCCCCAAAATTCTATTATATACAAAACCTTTGGAAATAAAGCTAATGATAGCAAGCCTGGGGCCTCATGCTCCCCCCCAAAATTCTATTATATACAAAACCTTTGGAAATAAAGCTAATGATAGCAAGCCTGGGGCCTCATGCTCCCCCCCAAAATTCTATTATATACAAAACCTTTGGAAATAAAGCTAATGATAGCCAGCTCGGGGCCTCATGCTCCCCAAAAATTCTATTATATACAAAACCTTTGGAAATAAAGCTAATGATAGCAAGCTCGGGGACTCATGCTCCCCCAAATTCTATTATATACAAAACCTTTGGAAATAAAGCTAATGATAGCAAGCTTGGGGCCTCATGCTCCCCAAAAATTCTATTATATACAAAACCTTTGGAAATAAAGCTAATGATAGCCAGCTCGGGGCCTCATGCTCCCCACAAATTCTATTATATACAAAACCTTTGGAAATAAAGCTAATGATAGCCAGCTTGGTGTCTCATGCTCCCCAAAAATTCTATTATATACAAAACCTTTGGAAATAAAACTAATGATAGCAAGCTTGGGGCCTCATGCTCCCCCAAATTCTATTATATACAAAACCTTTGGAAATAAAACTAATGATAGCCAGCTTGGTGTCTCATGCTCCCCAAAAATTCTATTATATACAAAACCTTTGGAAATAAAACTAATGATAGCAAGCTCGGGGACTCATGCTCCCCCAAATTCTATTATATACAAAACCTTTGGAAATAAAGCTAATGATAGCCAGCTTGGTGTCTCATGCTCCCCAAAAATTCTATTATATACAAAACCTTTGGAAATAAAACTAATGATAGCAAGCTTGGGGCCTCATGCTCCCCAAAAATTCTATTATATACAAAACCTTTGGAAATAAAGCTAATGATAGCAAGCTCGGGGACTCATGCTCCCCCAAATTCTATTATATACAAAACCTTTGGAAATAAAACTAATGATAGCAAGCTTGGGGCCTCATGCTCCCCAAAAATTCTATTATATACAAAACCTTTGGAAATAAAACTAATGATAGCAAGCTTGGGGCCTCATGCTCCCCCAAATTCTATTATATACAAAACCTTTGGAAATAAAGCTAATGATAGCAAGCTTGGGGCCTCATGCTCCCCAAAAATTCTATTATATACAAAACCTTTGGAAATAAAACTAATGACAGCAATCTTGGGGCCTCATGCTCCCCCCAAATTCTATTATCAACAAAACCTTTGGAAATAAAGCTAATGATAGGAAGCTCGGGGCCTCATGCTCCCCAAAAATTCTATTATATACAAAACCTTTGGAAATAAAGCTAATGATAGCAAGCCTGGGGCCTCATGCTCCCCCCCAAAATTCTATTATATACAAAACCTTTGGAAATAAAGCTAATGATAGCCAGCTCGGGGCCTCATGCTCCCCAAAAATTCTATTATATACGAAACCTTTGGAAATAAAGCTAATGATAGCCAGCTCGGGGCCTCATGCTCCCCAAAAATTCTATTATATACAAAACCTTTGGAAATAAAGCTAATGATAGCAAGCTCGGGGCCTCATGCTCCCCAAAAATTCTATTATATACAAAACCTTTGGAAATAAAGCTAATGATAGCAAGCTCGGGGCCTCATGCTCCCCAAAAATTCTATTATATACAAAACCTTTGGAAATAAAGCTAATGATAGCAAGCTCGGGGACTCATGCTCCCCCAAATTCTATTATATACAAAACCTTTGGAAATAAAGCTAATGATAGCAAGTTTGGGGCCTCATGCTCCCCCAAAATTTTATTATATACAAAACCTTTGGAAATAAAGCTAATGATAGCCAGCTCGGGGCCTCATGCTCCCCAAAAATTCTATTATATACAAAACCTTTGGAAATAAAGCTAATGATAGCAAGCTTGGGGCCTCATGCTCCCCAAAAATTCTATTATATACAAAACCTTTGGAAATAAAGCTAATGATAGTAAGCTTGGGGCCTCATGCTCCCCAAAAATTCTATTATATTCAAAACCTTTGGAAATAAAACTAATGATAGCAAGCTTGGGGCCTCATGCTCCCCCAAATTCTATTATATACAAAACCTTTGGAAATAAAGCTAATGATAGCAAGCTTGGGGCCTCATGTTCCCCAAAAAATCTATTATATACAAAACCTTTGGAAATAAAACTAATGATAGCAATCTTGGGGCCTCATGCTCCCCCAAAATTCTATTGTATACAAAACCTTTGGAAATAAAGTTAATGATGTGTACCACAGCCAGATACGGCCATGTATAGAATTTACATATAATGTTCATATATATATAACACAGAACACAGGAATCTCGAAACACGAAAAACACTTGACGACTTCTTTGTTCAGGTACGAAACTTTTTATTACCTTTGAGTTTAAAGGTTCTTCTACATAAGGAGAGAGAGGCACAATCTTTCTATTCTGGCTTTTTCATCTGCCCCCTCCCAACACGTGTGGTACCCGCCACAAAGGTCTCCACGAGCAAGCGAAAACCAACCGTCTTCCCCCGAGGCAGGTCTCATTTTAACTAACTGACTTTTTCAAAATCTCCCAAAATCCTCTGCTGGCTTCTGGTACGTGACGTCACCTGCACTCTGTAACCCCGCTTCTCATCTCGGGCAATTGTGACATCTCTGAGTGACACGTCCGCTCTACGTGCGTGCGCGTGAACACCTATGTCAATGTTGCACCTAAGTAACACATGCACTGAGCCGAAAGGTTCTCAGCCAAACTAAATCCAAAGGCATAAACCAAAATCCCTCGGCCATTATGTTACAGATGTATAAAACGTTCATAATGTTCATAGGAATCCGAAACACATTCGAAACACTGACGACTGTCTTGGTTCCGGTACGAAACTTTTATTACCTTCTTTAAGTTTAGGTTTTCGACACGAGGAGAGAGAGAGAGACACAATTATTCTACGCTGACTGTTCGTCCATCCTCAGCTCTCAACTCGCTGACCCAATCAACGCGCGCGCACCCCACAGTCCACAAACTGGACTGGCCTCGCCCAGGTCCGAAAAATCAACTCGCTTCGTCTAAGTCTAAATCTCAACTCACCGCTTTTATTCAAAATCACTAAGAATCCTAGCCCATCGCTTCCGGGCATGATGTCATTCACATCCCCAGCTCCATATACTATCTTGGATTTTTATTGTGACATCTGTGATTGTCACATCCTCCCCGCACGCGCGTGAACACCTGCGTTAATGTCTGCACCTACCCATGCACTAAGCTAAACCGAAAGATAAGATATATAAAACGAAAAATGATAATATAACAAAGATCCTTCCGCAATTATATAACACATCCTAAAGGATCTGATTTGATCTGGGTATACTATGTGCACGGCGTCTGAGTACTATTGAACCTGCGCACATATCTATCAATTTGTGTATCCAATCATTAACTTGTGATTCAGAAATATTGCCAGTACGATAAATCTTGAGTGAATGGAAACATATGTTCAGAGTGTTTCAAATCTATTTTCCGCAAATATCCGATTTTATCATATTTACCAACCCCTCCGCCCGGGCAGGATATGACACAAAGTCAGTTTTTAAGCGGAGTTTAACAGGTTTGAATTCAGAGTATTCCTTCTCCTAGACTGATTGTCTCACTAAAGCTGAGGAATCCAGTCTGTCCTACTATTTACCCATAGCTGGAGGTAGAATAATTGGATTCATACCTTTCCCAAGGGTATTAATGCTATGTGAAATGTAATCAGTCTCGTCCAGAATTTGAATTCGTGTCGCCGTGTCCATTTCCTACGACGATAACCATTACACTGCGAAGACTGTAATAGCAATAGAAATAAATCTATGTAAACAAAATATATTTGTTCAATTTTAGATAATTAAACGATGTTGAAATTAAATTCATACTTAAGGAATAGCATGTTAGTTTTTTTTCTCACTCAAAATAAATCAAAGCTTCTCCAGGTTACGGAAAAACTCCGTAAAACCTACTAAAGATATTGAACTCGTGTCGCCGTGTCCATTTCCTACGACGATAACCATTACACCACGCGCACCTCCTCCAAATGTCCGAGTTTATGTGTGTCTTTGGATATTTTTTTGTAATGGGCTGTAAAAAATACACTGATATATTTACATTTCTATTCATATATTAGTATCATTCAATCTAGTTGCATTCTGGTTAGTGAACGCTTGTAATATTAAATAAAGGACAAACCACGATATGAGAGGAAATAGAGATATATTCTCAGGAAAAAGTAAATATAATAGAGAGACTATTAGTAGACAAGAACATAGGATTAGTGAATATAGAATAAAGATATAGTCCAACGATAGTATTGGCTTCCGTTATTACGGTAGCAAGTAAGGTGATCTAGTGCGATCTCCAGTCTCCAACGCTCTAATACTATTCCTATAGGCTGCTCTTCACCTTCTAGTCTGCCGCTGGTATTAGTAGCTACGGCTATATATGGCAGATGGACTAGTTCATTGTGGGGAAAAAGGTGGCTGATACCCAACAAATATGAACTTGAATTTTTATCAGTATCAATTCGTTAATCAATTTTATTTCATAATTTTATTACAAAAAAATGAATAACTCCTTTATACATGTAACATCCTAATATTTTCTGGTTATATATATTCGTATATATATATATATATATATATATATATATATATTTGTTTCTTTAAAAATATTTAATAGCATACTTATGTACGATAACTGGTTTCATGCCGTCTTTATACGATAATCATCAGGCAGAAAAAAAAAACACTGGTCGCAGATAAGCATTCATACAATTATATATATATATATATATAATTCCTTCTAATTACAGTGAATACGCTCTGTATGTGAGTTTTGTTATATAAACCTGGATAGAAAAATATATATAACAATAGTCATACATCGAGTACTCCTATAGACTTATATGAAATTCCTCATATATTCTATACGCAAATAATCCACACCCACTGTCTTCGGATGCTGACTGGATATTATTGATATAAAAAAGTAAGATATATTCATTTGTTATATAATAGCTCTATCACAGATATCGAGCACTCTCCAAATTATACCGCATTTGGTCTGCCACAAATCTACCCAGTCAGACGGTGACAACCACACACCGTTGTAATACATATATGCTTTTAATTTTTCCTGAACTACGTCAATACTTCCTCTGTAAACTGTCCTAGTTTGGTATCTTCTTGGTATTTTGTAATTTCTTCAGTCAGTTTATTTGGGATTTCAGAAGTATTTCCAAGCCGACTGTAATGTTCTTTCCCCTTCTGACATCTTTCTTCTTGGCTGACAGCTTTTGCTTTTGCTCTCGATGTGGTTAATCTTCCGTTCACTTCATATTACTAGCTGGTAAGCTAACTGTGATTGCTTATCTTCTACAGAATTTCTGATTTTACTTGAATATTCTTTAGTTGTCCTTTTCGCATGTTTTTGGTTAGTTCTTATTGGACTTTTTCGCAAATTACCACTCAAGCTAAATACCTGTTGCCTATTTACAAGAGACAACAAGAGACATTGGCCCCTTTGAGAACTCAGATAAAGATGATGGCATCTCCTCATTTAATGGAAATTAATAGACTACTTCCCATACCTCGGTAGTAATATCTCATCTACCGTCTGGTTATCGACCATATGGAAAGCTAATCCCTCCAATGAAACAAAACAGGAATTCTACTAATCTGTTGCCGTGTCAGTACTATTGTACTTTAACGAAGTACTTAGAGAAAAAAGCTAGATTGAAAGTACACAATGATGCTGGATGTTGTTTTGATCAGATCCTTGAAGCAGTATCCAATCTCACAACAGCTGTAAGGCAACTTGCCTCCAATCTCACAAACCATCTAAGTAAGATACTATTTACCAACCCCTCCGCTCGGGCAGGATATGACACAAGGTCAGTTTTTAAGCGGAGTTTAACAGGTTTGAATTCAGAGTTTTCCTTCTCCTAGACTAGTTGCCTAACCAAGGATGAAGAACCTAGTCTGTCCTACTATTTACCCATAGCTGGAGGGAGAATAATTGGATTCATACCTTTTTCAAGGGTATTAGTGCTATGTGAAATGCAATCAGTCTCGTCCAGGATTTGAACTCGTGTCGCCGTGTCCATTTCCTACGACGATAACGACTACACCACGGGCACCTCCCCAAACCATCTAAGTAAGATGAACAAAACATGTTAAGTGATGCTGGAGAAGCCGGGACGAATTTATAAGCGAAGTTTTCCAGTGGGCTCCTGCACATGGACATGCCTGTGTTGGCCGACCGGCAAAGATTTCATATGCTCTGTGTAGAGACTGGATGCTGATTAGAGGACCTTCTTAGATAGAGACAGTCAAAGGGATCCGTGCTATAAACACAAAATACTTTCTCAATCTTGTCATCATTGATTTCTTATTTTCTCTTTCAGTCCTCTTGTGGTTCTTTTTGTTTGTTCGTTTATTTGTTTTGTTTTTCTCGACAAAGGAAAAGTATTTTCCAAACATCAAATACCAAAATTCTTCCTCCGTTAATTTTCCTCTATTTTTTAAATTTTCTTCAAAACATTTTCATTATTCATGCCCTTTCAGGTTTTTTTTTTTGGGGGGGGGGTTTGTTTGTTTGTTTTTTGTTCATCTCATTTGTATTTTTAAAAATGAAGTTTTTTTTTAAAGAAATTTAAGCAGACTTTTTTCTTGAAATTCCCCCCACTCCAGCGATATTTTCGTCTCTATATTTTTTTTACAAAAAAAAAAAATGTAAAATACTGAGACATCAAAATCAACTTTATTTCATTAATGGTTAGGTTTGTTTTAGTTTGGTTTGGTTTTTTGGCATATCAACCATTATTGGTTATTTGATGCCAAATCCCGTTTTTCCCCCATATATATTAAATATAAATATGATTTGTAAACACGTTTTGTAGATATAAAAAGTTATATACTGAAACAGTTATATTTCTAATAAGTCAATTTAGCATAAGTCAAGAAAGTTAAATGGTTCCAAGTATTGCTATGTATCACTATCGATTCAATTAAACATCAAACATTTGATTAGACACAGTTAAATGATCAAACAGTTCTATTTAATGAAATTCAATTCCATTTGTTTGCACTTAGTTTAATGTCAAACAGCTCTATCTGACCCATAGATAGGACCCTATCAGATGCTATCATTTAGGGTCAGAGTGAACCTGGGAGCGATGGTGTTGAAAGGGTACCTCGTATTCCCCATAGCCCCAGCATTACTGGAGTCTCACCGTGAAATTGTATAGTGTCATATCCAAGACACTTGTGGGGGGAGTCTTACCCTTTTGCTGAGATACGGCTGGTGTATTCAACAGCCCCAACCGACTGGGCCATTGGACATTCGTTTGGGGAGTCTTACTCCCTTGCAGAGAAGCAATCAGTGTATTCTACCATCCCAGCTGACTGGGCCATAGGACACTCTTTGTGGAAGTCTTACTCCTTTGCAGAGAAGCAGTTGGTGTATTCTACAGTCCCAGCTGACTGGTCCATAGGACACTCTTTGGGGGAATCTTATTCTTTTACAGAGAAGCAGTTGGTGTATTCTACAGTCACAGCTGACTGGGCCATAGGACACTCTTTGAGGGAGTCTTACTCCTTTGCAGAGAAGCAGTTGGTGTATTCTACAGTCCCAGCCGACTGGGCCATAGGACACTCTTTGGAGGAGTCTTACTCCTTTGCAGAGAAGCAGTTGGTGTATTCTACAGTCCCAACTGACTGGGCCATAGGACACTCTTTGGGGGAATCTTACTCCTTTGCAGAGAAGCAGTTGGTGTATTCTACAGTCCCGGCCGACTGGGCTATTTCGTTAATGTAAACTGGAAAAAAATCTTCTATTTCTTTGTAAAAATATCTTAATTCTATTACATTTCTCATACCATTTTTTAAAAACTTGGAAGGGGTGGAAGAACATCAACATTTTCCGGAGTAATGAAAAAAAAATCATAGATTTGAACATCTGTAGAATTAAATTTTAGAAAATAAACTAAATAACATATGAACATATATTCACATATAGATATCACTTGATGTATATTTTAATTCCTGTGATTATTTCAATTCAGTTATTTTTATAGTTAAAAAGATTCAAATTACGATTTTAAACAATATCAATTAGAATTAGAATTTTTTTGGAATAACACAGCTTTAGCTCGTTTTAAATGACGGCGATCATGTTTCATATAAATTAATAATAGCAACATAATATATATATATATATATATATATATATATATATATATATATATATATATATATATATACAAACTTTCTCTCTCTCACTCTCTGTCTCTCTTTATATATATATATATATATATATATTTATATATATACGCTGAAGAGTTGTGATACAACAAAACAGTCGGTCTGTGGATGACAATACACACACCCACATATATATATATATATATATATATATATATATATATATATATATATATATATGTGTATATATGTGTGTGTGTGTGAGAGAGAGGAAGTAAATAATGGAAAACAAATCTGACAATAAAGAGAAAAATTGAAAAACAAAGTAATCCAAAGTGGAGAATTTAATATGAAAGAAAGTTGATGTTATAACGTTTCGGTTGTAATAAACCATTATCAGGACTTAGAAAAGATGTTATGAAGTGACATTAGATCACCGATGTATGTTTAATGAAATACAAAACAAAGGAGGACAACAGATATACATAGAAAGAGGGCGCTAACCGTTTAATCAATAAATGAGCGTTCATATTTAAAAAAAAAATATCATATGACTGTTTTAGGCAATGGTGTAAAACAAATGGAACAATTAAACATCATTGGATATCTCACTACACTTGATAACATCTTTTCTAAGTCTTGATGGTGGTTTATTAAAACCGAAACGTTTCAGCATCGACTTTCTTTCATATTAAATTCTTCATATTGGATTACTTTTTTTCCCTATATATATATATATATATATATATGAGACGAACAAAAGGGATTTGACAAATAGAAATATTGTTTTATGTAGTTATTTTTTTTATTTATTAGATCCTTGGATATGCTTCATTAATAGTACAACATATATATATATATATATATATATATATATATATATATATATATATATATACTGTCATCCACAGACAGACTGTTTCATTGTATCACAACTCTTCAGTGTGGCTAGACACGTAGGACGCTTGAAGCTGGAATCGAAACACGCCAAACTTTACGTTAGATTTAGTATCAGACCGCTTGGCCAACAAGCGTACCACGTCAGCTAGGGAATTATAAGGTATTAAGTAGTAGCGTTCGTTTGTTTACATTTTATACCTTACCGGATACCAGAGAGCTCAATTCGTTCGAAGAGCTTTGCATGCGAGCGGCAGCCGTAAATTCCTTCGCCAGAGTGCTCAACCCCCATGGGGATTTCCCTCCGACTAATATATGAAATCTATTTTCTGTTAGTTTTATACAAATCGTACCCAGTGAGATTCAAATTCAATCGGTATAGTCCTTCATCCTAGGTCGGTAACCTTTACCATGCAAGCTAACCTTTTTCAAAATCTTAGCGTAGCTTCGATTTTCCATAAGACTATGCAAATATGGGATACCTAGCGAAGATCGGACTTCCAGCTCTCTAGTCATTGATCAGCAAGACGAATTCTTTTTACAATGACAGTATATACTTCATTCAGTTTTTCTTTTAAGTGAGCTGTAATCTACATTAAAATTCTCACTTTGTCATTTTGTCTAAATCAAAACACTTTCTATTGTGTGATATCGGCTTATTAGTGCATGTATCTCGGCTTGTCATGAAAATGTTTGCCAAACACCATTGTCACTCTTCTCTTATTACGCTACCACCTTTAAGGTAATACTTCTGTTGCACCGTTTTCAAATTTTATGACTTGTAACAAATGGTAGTTAATATTAATTATATTATGGTAGTTAATATTAATTAATATATGACTTGTAATAAATGGTAGTTAATATTAATCATATTATAGTAGTTAATATTAATTAATATATGACTTGAAACAAATGGTAGTTAATATTAATTATATTATGGTAGTTGATATTAATTATTTTATGACTTGTAACAAATGGTAGTTAATATTAATTATAATATGACTTGTAACAAATGTTAGTCAATATTAATTATAATATGACTTGTAATAAATGGTAGTTAATATTAATTATATTATGGTAGTTAATATTAATTAAAATGAGACTTGTAACAAATGAGAGTTAATGATAATTTTAATATGACTTGTAACAAATGGTAGTTAATATTAACTATAATATGACTTGTAACAAATGGTAGTTAATATTAATTATAATATGACTTGTAACAAATGGTAGTTAATATTAATTATAATATGACTTGTAACAAATGGTAGTTAATATTAATTATATTATGGTAGTTAATACTAATTATAATATGAGTTGTAACAAATGGTAGTTAATATTAATTATAATATGACTTGTAACAAATGGTAGTTTATATTAATTATACTATGGTAGTTAATATCAATTATAATATGACTTGTAACAAATGGTAGTTTATATTAATTATACTATGGTAGTTAATATCAATTATCATATGACTTGTAACAAATGGTAGTTAATAATCATTATAATATGACTTGTAACAAATGGTAGTTAATATTCATTATAATATGACTTGTAACAAATGGTAGTTAATATTAATTCTATTATGGTAGTTAATACTAATTATAATATGACTTGTAACAAATGGTAATTAATATTAAATATATTATGGTAGTTAATATTAATTTTAATATGACTTGTAACAAATGGTAGTTAATATTAATTATATTATGGTAGTTAATATTAATTATAATATGACTTGTAACAAATAGTAGTTTATATTAATTATACTATGGTAGTTAATATCAATTATAATATGACTTGTAACAAATGGTAGTTTATATTAATTATACTATGGTAGTTAATATCAATTATAATATGACTTGTAACAAATGGTAGTTAATAATCATTATAATATGACTTGTAACAAATGGTAGTTAATATTCATTATAATATGACTTGTAACAAATGGTAGTTAATATTAATTATATTATGGTAGTTAATACTAATTATAATATGACTTGTAACAAATGGTAGTTAATATTAATGATATTATGGTAGTTAATATTAATTATAATATGACTTGTAACAAATGGTAGTTAATATTAATTATATTATGGTAGTTAATATTAATTATAATATGACTTGTAACAAATGGTAGTTTATATTAGTTATACTATGGTAGTTAATATCAATTATAATATGACTTGTAACAAATGGTAGTTAATAATCATTATAATATGACTTGTAACAAATGGTAGTTAATATTCATTATAATATGACTTGTAACAAATGGTAGTTAATATTAATTATATTATGGTAGTTAATACTAATTATAATATGACTTGTAACAAATGGTTGTTAATATTAATGATATTATGGTAGTTAATATTAATTATAATATGACTTGTAACAAATGGTAGTTAATATTAATTATATTATGGTAGTTAATATTAATTATAATATGACTTGTAACAAATGGTAGTTTATATTAGTTATACTATGGTAGTTAATATCAATTATAATATGACTTGTAACAAATGGTAGTTAATAATCATTATAATATGACTTGTAACAAATAGTAGTTAATATTCATCATAATATGACTTGTAACAAATGGTAGTTAATATTAATTATAATATTTTAGTTAATACTAATTATAATATGACTTGTAACAATTGGTAGGTAATATTAATTATATTATGGTAGTTAATATTAATTATAATATAACTTGTAACAAATGGTAGTTAATATTAATTATATTATGGTAGTTAATATTAATTATAATATGACTTGTAACAAATGGTAGTTTATATTAATTATACTATGTTAGTTAATATCAATTATAATATGACTTGTAACAAATGGTAGATAATATTCATTATAATATGACTTGTAACAAATGGTAGTTAATATTAATTATATTATGGTAGTTAATATTAATTATAATATGACTTGTAACAAATGGTAGTTAATATTAATTATAATATGACTTGTAACAAATGGTAGTTAATATTAATTATAATATGACTTGTAACAAATGGTAGTTAATATTAATTATAATATGACTTGTAACAAATGGTAGTTAATATTAATTAAAATATGACTTGTAACAAATGGTAGTTAATATTAATTATAATATGGTAGTTAATACTAATTATAATATGACTTGTAACAAATGGTAGTTAATATTAATTATATTATTGTAGTTAATACTAATTATAATATGACTTGTAACAAATGGTAGTTAATATTAATTATAATATGACTTGTAACAAATGGTAGTTAATATTAATTATAATATGACTTGTAACAAATGGTAGTTAATATTAATTATATTATGGTAGTAATACTAATTATAATATGACTTGTAACAAATTGTAGTTAATATTAATTATATTATTGTAGTTAATACTAATTATAATATGACTTGTAACAAATGGTAGTTAATATTAATTATAATATGACTTGTAACAAATGGTAGTTTATATTAATTATAATATGACTTTTAACAAATGGTAGTTAATAGTAATGATATTATGGTAGTTAATATTAATTATAATATGACTTGTAACAAATGGTAGTTAATATTAATTATATTATGGTAGTTAATATTAATTATAATATGACTTGTAATAAATGGTAGTTTATATTAATTATACTATGGTAGTTAATATCAATTATAATATGACTTGTAACAAATGATAGTTAATAATCATTATAATATGACTTGTAACAAATGGTAGTTAATATTCATCATAATATGACTTGTAACAAATGGTAGTTAATATTAAGTATATTATTGTAGTTAATACTAATTATAATATGACTTGTAACAAATGGTAGGTAATATTAATTATATTATGGTAGTTAATATTAATTATAATATGACTTGTAACAAATGGTAGTTAATATTAATTATATTATGGTAGTTAATATTAATTATAATATGACTTGTAACAAATGGTAGTTTATATTAATTATACTATGTTAGTTCATATCAATTATAATATGACTTGTAACAAATGGTAGATAATATTCATTATAATATGACTTGTAACAAATGGTAGTTAATATTAGTTATATTATGGTAGTTAATATTAATTATAATATGACTTGTAACAAATGGTAGTTAATATTAATTATAATATGACTTGTAACAAATGGTAGTTAATATTAATTATAATATGACTTGTAACAAATGGTAGTTAATATTAATTATATTATGGTAGTAATACTAATTATAATATGACTTGTAACAAATTGTAGTTAATATTAATTATATTATTGTAGTTAATACTAATTATAATATGACTTGTAACAAATGGTAGTTAATATTAATTATAATATGACTTGTAACAAATGGTAGTTTATATTAATTATAATATGACTTTTAACAAATGGTAGTTAATAGTAATGATATTATGGTAGTTAATATTAATTATAATATGACTTGTAACAAATGGTAGTTAATATTAATTATATTATGGTAGTTAATATTAATTATAATATGACTTGTAATAAATGGTAGTTTATATTAATTATACTATGGTAGTTAATATCAATTATAATATGACTTGTAACAAATGATAGTTAATAATCATTATAATATGACTTGTAACAAATGGTAGTTAATATTCATCATAATATGACTTGTAACAAATGGTAGTTAATATTAATTATATTATTGTAGTTAATACTAATTATAATATGACTTGTAACAAATGGTAGGTAATATTAATTATATTATGGTAGTTAATATTAATTATAATATGACTTGTAACAAATGGTAGTTAATATTAATTATACTATGTTAGTTCATATCAATTATAATATGACTTGTAACAAATGGTAGATAATATTCATTATAATATGACTTGTAACAAATGGTAGTTAATATTAGTTATATTATGGTAGTTAATATTAATTATAATATGACTTGTAACAAATGGTAGTTAATATTAATTATAATATGACTTGTAACAAATGGTAGTTAATATTAATTATAATATGACTTGTAACAAATGGTAGTTAATATTAATTATAATATGACTTGTAAGAAATGGTAGTTTATATTAATTATACTATGGTAGTTAATATCAATTATAATATGACTTGTAACAAATGGTAGTTTATATTAATTATACTATGGTAGTTAATATCAATTATAATATGACTTGTAACAAATGGTAGTTAATAATCATTATAATATGACTTGTAACAAATGGTAGTTAATATTCATTATAATATGACTCGTAACAAATGGTAGTTTATATTAATTATACTATGTTAGTTAATATCAATTATAATATGACTTGTAACAAATGGTAGATAATATTGATTATAATATGACTTGTAACAAATGGTAGTTAATATTAATTATATTATGGTAGTTAATATTAATTATAATATGACTTGTAACAAATGGTACTTAATATTAATTATAATATGACTTGTAACAAATGGTAGTTAATATTAATTATAATATGGCTTGTAACAAATGGTAGTTAATATTAATTATATTATGGTAGTTAATACTAATTATAATATGACTTGTAACAAATGGTAGTTTATATTAATTATATTATTATAGTTAATATTAATTAATATATGACTTGTAACAAATGGTAGTTAATATTAATTATATTATTATAGTTAATATTAATTAATATATGACTTGTAACAAATGGTAGTTAATATTATTTATATTATGGTAGTTAATATTAATTATAATATGACTTTTAACAAATGGCAGTTAATATTAATTATATTATGGTAGTTAATATCAATTATAATATGACTTGTAACAAATGGTAGTTTATATTAATTATACTATGGTAGTTAATATCAATTATAATATGACTTGTAACAAATGGTAGTTAATATTCATTATAATATGACTTGTAACAAATGGTAGTTAATATTAATTATAATATGACTTGTAACAAACAGTAGTTAATATTAATTATACTATTGTAGTTAATATCAATAATAATATGACTTTTAACAAATGGTAGTTAATATTAATTATACTATGGTAGTTAATATTCATTATAATATGACTTTTAACAAATGGCAGTTAATATCAATTATATTATGGTAGTTAATATCAATTATAATATGACTTGTAACAAATGGTAGTTAATATTCATTATAATATGACTTGTAACAAATGGTAGTTAATATTAATTATAATATGACTTGTAACAAACAGTAGTTAATATTAATTATACTATTGTAGTTAATATCAATAATAATATGACTTTTAACAAATGGTAGTTTATATTAATTATACTATGGTAGTTAATATCAATTATAATATTACTTGTAACAAATGGTAGTTAATATTCATTATAATATGACTTGTAACAAATGGTAGTTAATATTAATTATAATATGACTTGTAACAAATGGTAGTTAATATTAATTATATTATGGTAGTTAATACTTATTATCATATGACTTGTAACAAATAGTTGTTAATATTAATTATATTATGGTAGTTAATATTAATTATAATATGACTTGTAACAAATGGTAGTTTATATTAATTATACTATGGTAGTTAATATCAATTATAATATGACTTGTAACAAATGGTAGTTAATATTTATTATAATATGACTTGTAACCAATGGTAGTTAATATTAATTATATTATTATAGTTAATATTAATGAATATATGACTTGTAACAAATGGTAGTTAATATTAATTATATTATGGTAGTTAATATTAATTGTAATATGACTTGTAACAAAAGGTAGTTAATATTGATTATATTATGGTAGTTAATATTAATTATGATATGACTTGTAACAAATGGTAGTTAATATTAATTATATTATGGTAGTTAATATTAATTGTAATATGACTTGTAACAAATGGTAGTTAATATTAATTATATTATGGTAGTTAATATTAATTATAATATGACTTGTAACAAATGGTAGTTAATATTAATTATATTATATAATTTTCGCGTGTTGTTGTATATTGCTCATTGAGAGGCCTGTAACAAGAAAGAGTAACCAGCAGGTAGTCATGTTTCTAGAAGACGCAATTAATAGTTGAAAACTTAAGTATCCACGTGTGGGATTTCCTCCGAGTGTAATGGTTGAAGCGATGGACTGCGGAACTGTGGTAAACGAGTTCGAACTCCAGTCGCGCTATTGCGTTCACTTTTGGACAAATACCCTTGAAAATGTATGAACCCCGCTTATCCTCCGAACTATGGGTTAAATAGTACCACTTCTGTTATTCTAGATTTGGCATTAAATAACCCACGAATGTTGGTATGCCATTAAACAAATATAACTCTACCTGAAATGTCAAAACTCCAAAAGAAAGAAATTGAATTATTCATAATCATTATTCACACTTAGATTAGACTACACCAAAGGTCCGGGAGACCTGGGTTCAATCCCAGGTCGAGTCATACCAAAGACTTTAAAAATGGTACTTGATACCTCCTTGCTTAACACTCAGCAATATGACGCACGTATCAAGGGTAAAGTGGAACAATCCAGAGAAAGGAGTAGCGCCCTCCCCTACACCTTGGTGTAGTAGCTATTGAAAAGGGAGCCTTCTGGTTGCCCTCGACTACGGTCGTCAACTTTACTTTTTTGCTTTTTAATTATATTTATCGGTAATTCTTCAAACTGAAGATGTAAAATAAGGGAACAGCAGCTGTACGGCCACCTACCAATCATCTCGAAAACCATCCAAATTAGACGAACCAGACATACGAGACCCTGCTGGAGAAGCAAGAACAAACTCATAAGCGATGTACTCCTGTGAACCCCTTCACACGGACGAGCAAGGGTTGGACGATTAGCTAGAACCTATCTACAACAGCTCTGTACTGATACTGGATGTAGCATGGAAGACCTGCCGGAAGCGATGGACGATTGTGACGAATGGCGAGAGAGTGTCAGGGAAATCCGTACTATTGTAGCACGACACGATGATGATGATGATTTCTAACAACCTGGACAAAAAACAAAAAAACAAAAAAAAAACTGTATCAGTAGGTAAATCTCAGCTTTTAAAATATTCCTAAATAAAACTGTGCGAGAACTCTCTTTAATCATATTTACCAACCCCTCCGCTCGGGCAGGATATGACACAAGGTCAGTTTTTAAGCGGAGTTTAACAGTTTTAAATTCAAAGTATTCCTTCTCCTTGACTAGTTGCCTCACCAAGGCTAAAGAACCTAGTCTGCCCTACTATTTACCCAAAGCTGGAGGGAGAATAATTGGGTTCATACCTTTCCCAAGGGTATTAATGCTATGTGAAATGCAATCAGTCTCGTCCAGGGTTTGAACTCGTGTCGCCATGTTCATTTCCTATCTTTTATTGTTGCAATTATTGTTAGAAACTTTTCAGTTATTTTTTATTTACATCAAAGAAATAATGAAAAAATAAAAGCTCCGATAGAAGTCATAGTTTTTTGCCCTGTGTAGACGTGTTCGTTAGCTATTATGTTGAATATGTTTAAGAAAGTTTTTAATAAAGTGGAGATCATTGCTTGATCGTTAAACTATCGGTTTAACACTTTCCTTTATGTTTTCTTCTGGTTTAAAAAAAAAAAAGATTCGCTTCTAAAAACAAAAGCACCTGCTTGGTCGCTTAGAAACATTTAAAAGTTATTGTACAATGAAAGCTGAAAGTTATTTACCATTGAATTGATATTTCTGTTTTAAATTGATTAAGCCATAATGTACAGAAGAAAGTTGGTAAGTAGTTCGTGTTGATGATGAACTGAAAGCGAAATATAATTGATAATTGGAAAAGAAACAAAAGAGAATATCAACAAAATAAAATAGTTGTATGCAGACGATCAATTGCATTCTATCATTGCATTAAAAAAAACTGTTTTGCAAAGAGCAATTAACTTCAAATGTTATGCGCAATGTCCGATGATATCGCTCCAAGCATTCATATGAATCCACTCCAGAAACATAACATCTATCAATCTCTCTCTCTCTCTCTCTCTCTCTATATATATATATATATATATATATATATATATATATATATATATATATATATATATATATATATATATATCTCCCGTACATGGCGCTTTTATGGTGTCTACGTCGAACAACGGATTGGTTAAACGTACTTGAAATAATGGCTTTAACTCTCAGATATTTGTAAATGAAAATTGTTTAAATTTTAAATGTCATTTGCAATCAATATGACCTCTATTGGAGTTGGCATTTTAATTAATCGGCTGAATTCTTCATTTCTCATTTAATGAGCTGGTTGCTCGTGTGAGATTAGTAATGGACAAAAGAATTTCGACAAACAGGAAATAACAGGAACGCAGAAATACAGGAAACTAAAAATAACTGATTGTTTTTTATGAATGTTATGGTGGTGTGAGAGTCCTTAGTTTGCTATTGTTTTTGTATCGGAAGCAACTTTCCCTAACAGTTCTTTGAGGCTTTGAAGAAAAAGAAATTACCCCCTCGAATATTTTGTCTTTTTTTTTTTTTTTATGAAGGTAGTTTCTTATGCTTCTGAATACTTTAAATTCTTTCCTTCTGACTATGCTTTCACTTCTCTCTCTCTCTCTCTCTTTTCTAACTTTCTTCAAGCTATCGATCCTTTTATATGCTGTTGTTGAAGTTAAAACTCTCATTCTTTTAGTTTATTCCTCTCCTGAAAGAGTCAGGTAGGCTGTTAGTTAACTGTGGAATCTTTGAATTAGGGTCTGGCGTCGTTTAGTCTGACTTGGGTCTATTTTTTAAATTTATGATTTTTTTTTACTGATAGAACATTTTTCGAAAAAGAATTTTTCAAACATTTGTTTTTGGTAAAAACTATATTACTTATAACCATTTCAAGATCACTAAAAGAAATTTCCTCTGAAGTATCGTGAAAATATGATTGCTATTCTTTTAAATTTTTTCGTCGCTTTCTTTTTTCTAGCTGATAAGTTGGTCTGAATACAAGGTAAATCGTAGAATTATATTTGTTTCTTTTGTGCATGGCGCTTATTTATAGAGAATGAAGCGAGGTTTAGTCAACCATTTTGATTGGGCAAACGACCTTCATCGAAGCAAAAATCCCTTTTTAGTGCTTTATTTATTAAGACGATGACCAAGATTTCTTTTCTTTCAAGGGAGACAACACATTCATTGATTTCCTTGAATCTCTGTTAAAACTGCTTCAGATCATTACAGTAATTGATTGTGACGAAAAACAAATGCAGAATAAATTCGTTCCTCGCCCAAGGGATTAACACTTACCCTCTCGTTGTATCGACCACTCCTGGATTTTATAATTGAATGTGGCGTCTTTTATCCCACCAAATACAGTAGACCATGATTTCGAAACACGTCAAATGTGTAACATTTACCATTTTAATTTCTGATAATGTCCAAGGATCTAATGATTCCCAAGAACTCAAGATTGAAAATCCATTCTTTTTTTTTTTTTTTGTGCCATTGCTTCAATTAGATCGTCTCAATTTGAACAGAATTTGGCATCGTGGTCTTCAAAACAAATCAATGGTCATAAATTCATCATAAAACACACCACAAAATAAATTTCTTAAAAATTTAAAAGATAAAAACTTCTTTTGAGTTACATTCAACTTGTTGGTTTCGACAAAAAGAGGGGAAAAAACAATAGTTTATTGACCATTGTAAATGAGCAAAACAATTTTCTTGAATGAGTCAAAGGTTTTGCAATATTTTGGCAACGTGAGGTGGCACAATTCGACAGCTCCAGTTGCTTCTACTAAGGTTATGAAGACGAGCGATACTCGACTGTGAGATGCTGAGTTCGCCTGATACTCTCCGAGTGCTACTCACTGGATTTACTTTTATGGTTTGGAGCACAGTCTCAGAATAAGTTTCAGACCTACCTCACCTTGCCTGATTATTGCATTTGCGAAGGAGACGAACCACACTGGACTCTGAAGTGCTGAGCTCACCTGATACTCTCTAAGTTTGCTACTTACTTAGTTTATTTTTATGGTTTGGAGCACAGCCTCAGAATCAGTTTTAAGCCTACCTCACCTTGCTTAATTATTGAGGTCGTGAATGGGACGAAGCACGTTGGACTGTGAGATACTGAACTCGCCTGATACCCTCTGAGTGCAACTCGACGGACTTGCCACTAAGGCTTGAAGCACGGCCTCGGAATCCACAGTATTAGGCCTACCAGGCATTGCCTGATAGACGAGGTTTTTGTAACCCATAAGAAATTACCTTAACCATCTGGTTGTTACATAACCAGATATACCGATGTGTGAAATAGACATAGGAAATCTAAAAACACGAAATTGGTTCCGGTACGAAACTTTGTTACCTTTGAGTTGAAGGTTTTTCGACATGACTAGAGAGAGACACAATCTTTCTATGCTGACGGCTTTTACATTGTCAGTTCTCAACCCAACCAACGCGCGGCGCCCGTAGCTCACAAAGTCGTCTGGCCTCGCCCAGCTCTGAAAGTCAACCTTCTTCTTCCGAGGCAGGAACTCAACTAACTGCTTTTTCTCAAATCCCCAAACCCCTCAGCCCACGCTTCCGGTACATGACGTCATTCACACCGCCTAGTCCGTTTCCTATCTGGGGGTTTTATTTTGACATCTCTGAATGACACATCCTCTCCGCACGCGCGTGAACACCTGCTTTAATGTTTGCACCGAACTAACCCATGCACTGAGCCGAAAGATTCTCATCCTAACTAAACCGAAAGGCAAGATATACAAAACGAAATCCCTCTGCAATTATATTACATGGTTACCATACTGCAATCAACTGCACCTTTAACATTTGCACAAAATATGTTTTTGGTTGTTTTCGCAGAGTTATGGTCCAATTCGAACTCGTAGATCATAGGTCCTCGGATTAGACTTCGTCGTACTTTCATATCACGCACGAAGCACAAACTATCACGATACTGCCAATCACAGCGGGCTTGAACCGATTCGGTCACGTGGTACAAGCTCTACAAAATAACACATACGAACATCTGCAATCATTTGTACTCACCCTCGTAATAAAGTTCCGGGTCATTACTTTATAAGTCGTGACTAAAATTACCTTTGCACTTATTTCTGAACTTCGTCTCATTGGGTGCCCCATTCATTCTGCCACGTCAACATCGAAGCAAAGGGCTTCATAAATAACTATTTCTGATCTTCATTGACTTAACTGATGACTGGAATGAAAGTATCTTTCATATCTTTTTTTACTGTTTGAAACTTTACAATCGACCGTTTCAAAATTTTGAGTTTATAATTTTGTGATATTTCTCAAAAGATCTTTAACCCATCTCTCTCTCTCTCTCTCTCTCTCTCTCTCTCTCTCTCTCTCTCTCTCTCTGACTCAGTCGGCAGGGGCTGCAGAATACACCTACTGAATCTCTGCAGAGGAGTAAGACTTCCCCAACGAGTGTCCTTGATATGACACTAAACAATCTGATGGTGAGGCTTGAATAATGCTGGAGCTTTGGGGAATGTAGAGTTCCCCTTTATTGCCATTACTCCCAGGTCCACTTTGGCTCAAGGTCCTAGCTCCAGATAAGGTCCTATCTATAGGTCAAATAGAACTGTTTGACATTTAAATTGTACTTATGGTAAACTGATTTGTTTGAAATAGACCGTTTTTACTTTTAACTGTGTGTAAACAAAAAAAACCTGTGCTTATGCTAAACTGAATTATTAGAAAAAGAACTGTTTTTGACATTTAAAATGTGTACTTATGCTAAACTGAATTGTTTGAAATAGAACTGTTTTGGCATTTAACTGTGATAAAACAAAAAACTGCACTTAGGCTAAACTTAATTGTTTGAAGTAGAACTGTTTATATATATGAAAATGAATTGTTGGAAAAAATATTTTTTGACATTGAAATTGTACTTTTGGTAAACTGAATTGTTTGAAATTGAACTGTTATGTATAAAAATGGATTTGGCATTAAATAACCAACGATGTTTGATATGCCATAAAAAACAAACCAAACCAACCAACCAATTATTTTCTTTCTCCGGAAAACAAAGTGAATATCATTTCTTGTATAAATACCTCAACAAACCTGGAAATTCATTCCACTTTGCAAATAAATATTTTTGATTGGGAATTATTGAATATTTTTCTTTTTATGTAAATAAGAAAAACTTTCTAAGTTGAAAATTAGTAGTTATATTTGATCGTCTTTAACAGGTAAAAAAAAATTTAGATAATAAATATGCGCTCTTTTATTCAAAAAAATTCGTGACGCTGACAAAGTTTTCACATCTTAAACAGACACTGTCACCAAAATAGGTAAAAAATATGATTAAGATTTGATGACAAAGTTATATTATTTCGCACCTTCAAAAGATAACGTTTTAAAACAAAATGTTTAGTTAATATTTTTAAGAAAAGAAATGAAATTATACTGTCTTTGTATGTATCCAACAAAGATTGTCAGACTGACAATTTTTTTACGTCTAATTTCATAAATCTTGATTCTTTAAAGAAAAAGTCATTTTGAATTTTAACCTTTCCCTATTTTTTTTTTTTTTTTTTTTTTTTTTTTTAACCTTTTCCCGTCTTTTCTTAACATGGTAAAATTATTTTCACAAAAATTACATACCATCAATGGTTTTCTAAAAGATTTTTCTGAAAGAAAAATATGTATTCAACTGCTCTTTTAGGAAGACCATGAAATTGTGTCACTTCCAAGTGCCAAAAGGATGCAGATATTTAAAAAGATAAACTTTTATTTAAAAAAAACAAAACAATTTAAACTGTGAAAATATATTTGCATCAGAAAATTAATATTGATTCTTTCAGTTTCTCTGAAAATAAAAAAAAAGGTCACAACGATTTTTATGCTTCATCTCTGGTATCTTTGAACACCAATAAGACATGTTAAATGAAAATATAATTTTTAAAAGGTTGTCGATATTTTTTATAGTATTGCTTAAATTTAAATGAAAATTTCGATTTGGCAACCCTGCATACAACAGTCGCAGCAGCAGCAGCAGGGCCTGTGACAACAACGACAACAACGACCACCAAAACAACTATCGAATCTATTCGTTTGTTTGTCCTTTCAACTTAAGCTTCTCATTCCCTCTTGAAGAGACAATTTGCCCAGTCAGCTGCTGGGGCTTTAGAATACACTGATTGCTTCTCGGCAGAGGGGTAAAACCCCACCAAAGAGTGTCCTGGATATGACACCAAATAATCTAATTGCGAGGTTTTTCCAATGCTGGAGGTTATGGGAATATGGAGCACCTCATCATTACCATCGCTTCCAGGTCCACTCTGACCTGGATTGGTTGCACTTGATGGGGTCCTATCTATGGGCCTAATAGAACTATACTGTATACTTATGCTAAAATGAACTGTTTCAAATCGAGCCTTTTTTGACATTGAAACTGTGTACTTATGTTAAACTGAATTGTTTGAAATAGAACTGTTTTGACATTTACCTGTGTAAACAAAAACTATTTTATACTAAACTGAATTGTTTGAAATTGAACTGTTATATATAAAAATGGATTTGGCATTAAATAATCTCCGGTGTTTGATATGCCATAAAACAAAACAAAACAAAACTAAACCAAACTAGAAACAAGTGCCGTGCTTTCAAAATTTCTTTTATCATCAACTATGTAACTTAGTTTCAACGATAATTTTTCTTCTCATCAAAACAAATTCGCAAATTCCTTTCCCATCAAAATAACCTAACTTTTCCGATAGAATTCATTTTCACAAAATCAAAACATAATTTTTTTTCTACACTACCTTTCAAAAATCCATTACCCCATTACACATTCGTAATGTATTTCTGTACATATTTCAGGGTCATATTGAGAAAGCAATATATTCTGTACATATTTCAGGGTGAATTGAGAAAGCAAGAACATTGGTTGACTGAAGTCATTTCAAATCACTTGAAAAATAAGAACAGTTCATAATTTATACTCTTGAATAAATTAAATTTAATTATCATTCTAAAATATTTTTTTCAATTGTAATATACTTTTAAAAATGTCTATCGATTATGTCAGTCCCTATAAAAAGAGATGAGTCAAACAATTACAAAACAGTAATAAAACGATATTTTCCCTATATCTTTGATGGTAATTTCCTTTATCTGGTAAATGTCAACGAAAAAATAGAAACAGAGAGAAAGACATATATATATATATATATATATATATATATATATATATATATATATATATATATATAGTCAGACAGACAGTGGAGGGAGACAGAGAGAGAGAGAGAGAGAGAGAGAGAGAAAGAGAGAGAGAGAGAGAAGGAGGGAGAGAATCTCCTAAGGAGAGAAAGAACATAAGATAATGAAAAGGAAAATGTTGATGTATAGAAAGTTATAGTAAAATACAGGGGAAAAAAAGAGATAAAAATAAAGACAGGGAGAAAGACAGAGAGAGAGAGAGAGAGAGAGAGAGAGAGAGAGGGAAGGGAGAATTTCCAAAGGAGAGATAGAACATATGATTTTGAAAAGGAAAACTTTGATGTATTGAAAGTTATAGTGAAATAGAGGGGGAAAAAGAGAGAAAAATAAAGACAGGGAGAAAGACAGAGAGAGAGAGAGAGAGAGAGAGAGGGAGAGAGATATAGAGAAAGCCAGTCAGACAGACAATGGGGGGAGGCAAAGAGAGAGAGAGCGAGAGAGAGAGAGCGAGAGAGAGAGAGAGAGAAAGAGAGAGAGGGAAGGGAGAATTTCCAAAGGAGAGATAGAACATATGATTTTGAAAAGGAAAAACTTTGACGCATTGAAAGTTATAGTGAAATAGAGGGGGAAAAAAGAGAAAAAATAAAGACAGGTAGAAAGACGGAGAGAGAGAGAGAGAGGGAGAGATATATAGAGAAAGACAGTCAGACAGACATTGGGGGAGGCAAAGAGAGAGAGAGCGAGAGAGAAAGGGGGGAGAGAGAGGGAAGGGAGAATTTCCAAAGAGAAGATTGAACATATGATTTTGAAAAGGAAAACTTTGATGTATTGAAAGTTATAGTGAAATAGAGGGGGAAAAGGAGAGAAAAATAAAGACAGGTAGAAAGACGGAGAGAGAGAGAGAGAGAGAGAGAGAGAGAGAGAGAGGGAGAGATATATAGAGAAAGCCAGTCAGGCAAACAATGGGGGGAGGCAAAGAGAGAGAGAGAGCGAGAGATAGAGAGAGAGAGAAAGAGAGAGAGGGAAGGGAGAATTTCCAAAGGAGAGATAGAACATATGATTTTGAAAAGGAAAACTTTGACGTATTAAAAGATATAGTGAAATAGAGGGGGAAAAAGAGAAAAAAATAAAGACAGGTAGAAAGACGGAGGGAGAGAGAGAGAGAGAGGGAGAGATATATAGAGAAAGCCAGTCAGACAGACATAGGGGGAGGCAAAGAGAGAGCGAGAGAGAGAGAGAGAGAGAGAAAGAGAGAGAGGGAAGGGAGAATTTCCAAAGGAGAGATAGAACATATGATTTTGAAAAGGAAAACTTTGATGTATTGAAAGTTATAGTGAAATAGAGGGGGAAAAAAAGAGAGAAAAATAACGACAGGGAGAAAGACGGAGAGAGAGAGAGAGAGAGAGAGGGAGAGATATATAGAGAAAGACAGTCAGACAGACAGTGAGGGGAGGCAAAGAGAGAGAAAGAGAGGGGAGAGGGGGATAATTTCCAAAGGAAATAAAGAACATATGATGCTGAAAAGGAAAACGTCGAAGTATAGAAAGTTATAGTGAGATAGAGAGGGGAAAAAAGAGAGAAAAATAAAGATAGGGAGAAAGAAAGAGAGAGAGGGGGGGAAAGGGAGATATATAGAGAAAGACAGTCAGACAGACAGTGGGGGGGACAATGAGAGAGAGAGAGAGAGAGAGAGAGAGAGAGAGAGAGAGAGAGAGAAAAACACCATGAGAATTTACCCAGTTATAACACAGACGTATTCGATTTTCCATATGAAATTTTTTTTTTTTAGAAAGATAAACTAAGTTCCACAGTGTTTCCATGACAACGGAATTACTCATTATCAAGTAAAAAAAAAGAACTTTTACGTGACAAATAAATATATATAAAGTCACATTGTGCTTTACATATAAAGACATTAATTTTATGCTTTCCAAACTTTAAAACTGAAAACCAAATGAACGCCTTACCTGATTCTGAGAAAAAAGTTGCCGAGGAAGTTTGTATTTAAAATTTCATGAAATAAAACATGTATTCATGTCAGGAAAATAGTTGATTTAAACCAAGATCTGTTGGAGAAAAATCATTAACGTTTTGAATCCTTTAGCATTTTGACAAAATTCACAAAACTCATTTAAACTTTATAATGCAGGTATTTTTGTTTAAAGTGCTCCCATTATTCCATCAAAAGAAAAGCAATGAATAGTTGCTATATTAAGCCTTTTATTATTAGTATTTGACGTGATCTCCCTGGGCATTGGGTATAGAGGACAAAATCTCGTAATTACGGGTTCAACGAATTAAAAATGCATTAAAAAAATAAAAGAGAAACTTGTTTTTCAAACTATTTTATTAGGCAGTGAAAAATAAACAGCAATTTCATTTTCTGTTTCTCTCAGTCGCACATGAAAAGAAATGATTAATTTAATGTATCGATAATTTAATGTATCGATAATTTAATGTATCGATCATTTTTACATGTTTATTTGAAACAGATAAGAAAAGTAAATATACAAGTGTACATCACGTTCAATTTTTCCAGCTCAAATGTGATTCGTTTCTTTCAGTTAAGAACGTGGGTTTAAAAAAAGAAAAGAAAAGAAAACGAAAAATGATTAATTCAAATAATGAATTTCTCGGAGAGTAAAACTCGTTTGTAAATTATTTTTATTGTTTTCTTTATTTCTTCCATTTTGTCTCCGATTATAAATGGATTCATCACCAAATAACGTCGTTGTGAACTTGTTAAAAGATAATATGAACAACATTTATACAGAACCCTATTTTTTTAACTGTTCTCATTTAAGTGGAAATTTTGTGTTTATTGATAGATGGTTGTAGATATTTGTTGGGCAAAACCAACTTTGGCACAAAGTTTCATTTCAGAAATAATCGAATTTATTCCCAATGGCTTTCTAGATAAACATCTGAAGCAAAGGCTCCTACAAATGCTCAAGTGGTTGTTAGTTTTATGAAATGAATATTTTGTAATCAAAATACGTTCTCTGGGATTTTGAGATACAAACGGATCACCGAATCTCGACCAGACGACTAGACCTTATAATAATTAACCAAAAAAAAAAAAAAAGAGAACTTGTCAAATGGTGGACTTTACTGTCCCGGGTGACCACGGAGTAAAACTGAAAGAATGCGAAAAGAAAGAAAAATAAGTACCTGGATCTTGCTATAGAACTGAAAAAACTGAGGAACATGAACGTGACGTTGATACCAATCGTAATTGGTGCTCTTGGTACAGTCACCAAAGAACCGGTACGGGGACTGGAGGACTTGGGAATAAGAGGACAAGTGGAGACCATCCAAACTACTACATTGTTAATATCGGCCAGAATACTGAGACGAGTCCGGGAGACTTGTTGTCATTAAGACTCCAGTGAAGAACCATCAGCGAACGCTGTTGTAAAAAAAAACTCTCTAAAGAGTAAACTAATCATTATAATGATACCGGTAGCGCCGAAGAATCCCCGTCCTGAGTGATGCCACGAAGGGAAAGACGAGACATGACACTCCAGCCACTTTTTTAGATTATAGGAAACATCCATCAATCCGCCATTTATATTTGTTTACAAACTTATAAGTTTCTGTGGAAGTTTGCTTTTTAAAGATGTTTATTGGCTGTGTTTATTTAATCGTAAAAAGATTTAGATTATCGTTGCAACAAAGATTTAGATTATCATTGCAACCAAGCAATATTTATCCCGAAATCTTTTTTCTGGTAAATCCTTTTACCAGTTAAATTTCAAACAAAACACCCACTCTTTTTCCAGGGCATCTCGCATAGTGTAATAGTTAACAGGTCATTATTAGTGAATTCGATTCTGACTGGGTGGCCCATACTTCTGGTCTTGTAGCAAACTAACCTAATCTTAAGAAAATTACTATTCTTATTTCCAAATATACAATTTCTTAGCCTCAAGAACCGAGCAATTTATAGTTCAAAAAGAGAGTTAAGTCCTCACACTCTGAGTGTACATAATTAATTAGAAAATGTAGCCGAGGCCAAAAGTATACGGTATCTAGTGGTGATTAAACTCACTACTCAGTTGTTATTTAAGATTAACTAAAAACCAGGTGTATTGGATGCCCATTGAGAATGACGCTCTTGCCTACTTGTCTTGCCCTGTCGGCCGGGGCTGTAGAATACAACGAATGCTTCTCTGCAGAGGGGTAAAACTCGCTCAAGGAGTGTCTTGTGGCCCAGTCGGCCGGGGCTGTAGAATACAACGAATGCTTCTCTGCAGAGGGGTAAAACTCGCTCAAAGAGTGTCCTGTGGCCCAGTCGGCCGGGGCTGTAGAATACAACGAATGCTTCTCTGCAGAGGGGTAAAACTCGCTCAAAGAGTGTCCGTGGCCCAATCGGCTGGGGCTGTAGAATACACCGACTGCATCTCTGCGAAGTGTTACCCCCCCGCCGCAACGAGTGTCCTGTATATGACACTAAACAATCGGATGGTGAGGTTCAAAAAATGCTGAGCTTTGAATAATGCGATGTACCCCTTCCTTGCTCTTGCTCCCAGGTCCACTCTGGCCCGGAGTGGTAGTACTTGATAGGGTACTACCACTATCTATGGGTCAAATGGAACTGAACTGTGTACTTATGCTAAACTGAATTATTTGAAATAGGACATAGTTGAAATTTAAACTGCGTACTTATGCTAAACTGAATTATTTGAAATAGAACTGTTTTGACATTTAACTGCGTGTAAACAAAAACAATACTTATACTAAACTGAATTGTTTGAAGTAGAACTGTTTGACAAAACTGAATAGCTTGAAATAGAAATGTTTTTGACAATTAAACTTTGTACTTATGCCGGACTGAATTGTTTGAAAGAGAACAGTTTATTTGTATGAAATGGATTTGGCATTAATAACCAACAAAGATTGATATGCCATAAAACCCAAACAACCAACTATAATCTTATGAAGGTTTGCTATAAAACGATTTCGTAAATGTAACGGGAAAACATGGCAATGTCAGGTGACTTATAGTGAAAATATAGATGTTTTGTGTGTTTAAAAGTATTTTGGATATGAATATATAATCAGGTCATCCCAGTTCACTTGACTTGCCAAGTCGGCTGGGGAAGTAGTAGAATGCACCTCTGCAGAGTGCTAAGACCCCCCAACCCACCACCAAAAGAGTGTCCTGGATATGACATTAAACAATCTGATGCTGAGGCTCCAGTAATGCTGGGGCTTTGGGAAATGCGGAGTACCCCTCCATTATCATCGATCCCAGGTTCACTCTGGCCTGGAATGGTATCACCTGATAGGGCCCTATCTATCGGTCAAATAGAACTAAATTGCGTTCTTATGCTAAACTGAATTACTTGAAATAGAACTGTTTTAATATCGAAACGCCATAATTATACTAAACTTAATTGCTTGGAATAGAACTGTTGTTGACATTAAAACTCTACTTACGCTAATGGCCCGGTGTGGTAGCACCTGATAGGGTCCTATCTATGGGTTAAATAGAACTAACAGCATACTTATGCTAAACTGAATTGTTTTATTAAACTGAATAGCTTGAAATAGAAATGTTTTTGACAATAAAACCGTACTGATATTTAAACTGCGTGCTTATGCTAAACTGAATTATTTGAAATTGAACTGTTTTTGTCATTGAAACTGTACTTACACTAAATTGAATTGTTATATATAACTGCTTGTATAGTTTAAAATAGAAATGTTTTTGAAAATTAAACTGTGTACTCATGCTAAACTGAATTGTTTGAAATGGAACTGGTTATTCACATACAAATGGATTTGGGTGTTAAATAACTTACAAAGGTTGATATGCCATAAAACCCAAGAAACCAAACCGAAAAAACAGTGGATTTCAAGATGAGACTTCACCCCAGTAAAAGACCAAACAGTTCAAAGAATGTCAAAAAAAAAATCAACTTCCAAACTCAAAACATGATTTTACATTTATTTTAATCTCAAAGTGACACGGACTCCACTCTTTCAAAAACCGTAGAGAAGAAATTATACGAGTAAATAATGAGGGTTCTTTATTAAAAACCGGTGGTTGTTGTAATTGATTCGCTTCCTCCCAACCACAGAAGATCATACTAATGTTTGTTTACTTCTGAAAGGTCTACCATGATAATAAATGATTAAGTTCCAAATGTTACATGTTCGTTTTGATGTGTATACATAACAGAATACGTGTTCCGATTTTAATGCCGAAATAAATATTCGAATTTACAAAACTTCAATTCATATCATTTTTAACAAATATCTGAATTCGCTAACACGTCACTGGAAATGTTGCAGTGAAGGTTGACATATAAAGATATTAAAACAAGAAAAAAATCATTACTTGATTAAATTATTCTGAATGTGAATAATAAAGTCATTGCCTATGTCCTCATCACTATTCGACCTGAGGGGTGTCCTCGTAGTGTAATGGTTAAAGCGATGGAGTGCGGAATCGTAGTAAGTGAGTTCGTACTCCACTCGCGCTATTACGTTCACTTTCAGGCAAATACCCTTGGGAAAGGTATGAACCCCCTTATCCTCCCAGCTATGGGTTAAATAGTACCACTACTGTTCTTCTTGGAGAATAGCTTTGACATTGAATAACCTACAAAGGTTGATATGCCATGAAATAAAGAAACCAAACCAAACTGTTCGACCAACAAATATGTCAGTCTTGATTATTGTAAATTAAAAAAAAAAAAAACAATGTCAGAAATTTACACTTCGTTTTATGATGGCTACGTCAGAAAACAAGTCACCTTAAACAAGATAATTGATTTAAAAAAAAATTTAAATTTCTTTGAAATATCTTTGAATTGTTGCTTAGAGAAAAAAAAGCAATCATTTTTCATAGTAATCAGTATGATTTTACAATTACTGCACATAAAAAAATATTTCACAAAAAAAAATTATAGATTTGTTCTAAAATGGTTGTTATATCAAGAGTAATCGATTTAGGCATTGGATCACTTCGTGAGGGTTCCACAATGGCCAAGGAGACCAAAGTTCAATCCCAGGTCATCACACCTGTGACTCAAAAATGGTACTTAATTCCTTCTTGCTTAACACTTAGCATTATAAAGTACGAATCAAGGGTAAGTGGAGCAACCAAGAGAAAAGAGTTGCACCCTCTTCAACGCTTCGGTGTAGTAGCTAAAATGGAGCCTTTGGTTCACCCTCAACTACAGTAGTCGACTTTACTTTTATTGTTTGCTTGTAAGTTCAATTCGAACTGGATACTCCATGTTTCCGGGTAAACTAAGCTAAGATTAGTAAATGACAGTTATTATTAGATAGAAGTTGAATAGTTTTAATACACTGCAACAATGTTTAATACGGACAAAGAAGACTAGAAGGCAGTGCCCTCCAAAGTTTTGGCCAAAACAATAAGGAACATTGTTTAAAATTGTTACCTGTGTTTTTTTTTATCTGTACAAAATTTCGGGAAAAATGATCCCTTTGACCCCCAACCTTGAGATCATATTTACCAACCCCTCCGCTCGGGCAGGATATGACACAAGGTCAATTTTAAGCAGAGTTAAGTAGGTTTGAATTCAGAGTTTTCCTTCTCCTAGACTAGTTGCCTCACCAAGGCTGAAAAACCTAGTCTGCCCTACTATTTATCTATAGCTGGAGGGAGAAGTATTGGATTCGTACCTTTCCCAAGGGTATTAGTGCTATGTGAAATGCAATCAGTCTCGTCCAGGATTTGAACTCGTGTCGCCGAGTCCATTTCCTACGGCGATAACCATTACACCACAGGCACCCCCAACCTTGAGATCAAGGATTCCTCATCCGCCTATGATGTTAAATTAAATAGACTGGTTTCAATGCTGAGAAAAATTATAAAGACCATTATAATTGTATCTGAGTTGAAAACTGTAATTGATGAATGGCAGTTTTCTTTCCTTTAAAAAAGGAGTTTTTTTTAAGTGAATATGAGATGGAATTTTAAGCTTTACATTGTTATATGACATATGAGACAGTCGAATTACTTGAAGATTACTATAATTGATATTCATTATTTTTCATTATTTAGTTTAAATCGATGCATCAACTAAGTTTCCAAAAATCCTCCACAAGAACTTAGACAGTAACCAGAATTCATCAACAGCACACACACACACACACACACACACACACACACACACACACACATATATATATATATATATATATATATATATATACATTCATGGCAATTACACAAGAATGCTGCGTGCAATCCTGAACAAGTCCTGGCAGCAGCACCCCACAAGACACCAACTGTACGGCCACCTGCCCCCTATCACGAAAACTATTCAAGTTAGACGAACCAGACATGCAGGACACTGCTGGAGAAGCAGAGATGAACTCATAAGAGATGTACTCTTATGGATCCCCACACATGGCCGCGCAAAAGCAGGACGACCAGCTCGAACGTACATTCAGCAGCTATGTGAGGATACAGGCTGTTGTCCTGAAGACCTACCTTGGGCGATGAACGATAGGGAGGAGTGGCGAGAGAGGGTCAGGGATATCCGTGCTACCAGCGCGATATGATGATGATGATATATATATATATATATATATATATATATATATATATATTGCCAAATTAATACTGAAAATTTTAAAATAGAAGATGAAATGTATTATGGGGTTGAATTTTCATATGGTATTCTCAAACAAAGTCAGTCGTATCGTAAAGTACCGCTGGAGAGCTGTGAGTTAATGGTAATGATATTTTGGATTTGAAACCATATCTGACCCCATATTCATCATCTGTTGAGTGATTAGTTGCCTACATAATTGATATATTTTTCGAACTTTTCTTAGAATTCATATAAGAACTGATGAATAGGCAATATTATTGAAGCATTCATTTCAGACTTTTAAAAAAAAAAATGAAGTTATCATTAACTTATTTGATTTGCAATACATTATTTTAATCGAAAAATTATTTTCTTCATTAGGTATTAAATATCTCGGTGGGTAGTTCTGTTTTGATTAATGTGATTTTTTTCAATCAAATGCTTTTAACAGAAAAATAAGTACTTTTCTCTCCTGAATATCAGTATATCAACATTTATATTTATTTTTAGCAGACACAATTCAGGTCATTAGTAGAAAGAACTTTTACGTTAAAAATAAAATTGGTAAACATTTCATATTCAGACGAAGTCAGCGGTCAGCTTTCGTTTTTAAAAATAATAACAATCCGGAGTATTTTTTTAGTATTTTTAGCATTTTAAGTAAAGAATAGACACAAAATTGAATTATTTATTGTTTCTTTGTCGCTTGATTATTTGCAGAACATCAGTTGTCTGAATCATTGTAAAAAGAGCAAAAAAATTCATGAAATTCTGAAAGCAATGACGTGTAACTCACGCATGCGCAATCTCATACAAGTACAGAACACCCACTTACGAATGATTGCGGTCATGTTTTTTTTTACTGTTTTAACTTTACTCTATTCTTTTATCTTCATTTCAAGCCAATTCATCTTTTTTTACTTTGCATAAAACATTCCAGGTTGAAAATAAAAATATGATAGAAATCATTTTCTTAAAAGCGAAAACTGTAACGAAAAACTTCCTAAAGATCTTAATTTGATAAACAACGAATATAAAATTGATTTTCTTGGTTGAAGTTAGTCTCTCATGTAAGAATAAAACAGTGTAAAAATTGTTATGAAGTAAAATAAATTGAAAAAAATATTATGCTAAATGATTGGTAAACACATTGTTAAATCTTAAAAGGTTTGATGATTAACTAAACCTTAATTATTTCTTTCTTTTCTTAGAAAAGATTTTTTTTATATATCTAAGACCACAGTCGTTAGCACACTAAATAAGTTTAACTTTAAAACAATTGATGAACCGATTGATTTATCACACACACACACACACACACACGATGTATGTTTTTTACAATCATTCTTAACTACTTTGTCGATTGTCGGAGATTATTATCCAAAATATTAATCTCTCTCTCAAACACTCTCTCTGTCTTTCTCTCGCTTCTACCACTACCCATGCTCAACCTATATATATATGTGTGTGTGTGTGTGTGTGTGTGTGTGTGTGTGTGTGTGTGTGTGTGTTCATTGATAAAGAAAGATTTATGATTGTATATTGGCATACACATATGGCTAGCGAGATGTGCGCGCGTGTGAGTGTGTGTACATGTGCCTGCGTGAGTATAGCTTTTGGTTATGAAACACATATACTTTGGTATATATATATATATATATATATATATATATATATATATATATATATAGTATTCTTGGTCCAGTTAAACCGGAG